>CM076677.1:94101441-94701441 GCA_038501925.1 Xenopus petersii
ATGTTTTATTTATATTTATATATATATATATATATATATTTATATATATATATATATATATATATATATATATATATATATATATATATATATATATATATATATATATATATATATATATATATATATATTTATATATAGTCAAATACAAGAGTCCTCTGCACTCAACCCATTATCAATATATTTAAGACAGAGACATTTTGTGCATATTGCTACTGAAAAATGCCTTACCCTTTAAACAAAACAGGGATTGTTTGTCCATATATTGCAATATATTTAAGCTGGCCAAGTATATGTATGTTCATGACTACTTGTTCGTGCTTATATCATTAGTTCATTTATTGAGAATTACTAGGGTTACTCTTATATTTGACACACTAAAAGGCTGTGCAAGAGTTACTGTAGGTCCATAAATATTTGGATAGAGACTTTTTTTTTTCTAATTTTGGTTCTGTACATTACCACAATGAATTTTAGATGAAACAACTCAGATGCAGTTGAACTGCAGACTTTTAGCTGTAATTCAGTGGGATTAACAAAAAGATTGCATAAAAACGTGAGGAACTAAAGCCCTTTTTTAACACAATCGCTTCATTTCAGGGGCTCAAAAGTAATTGGACAAATTAAAAAACGGATAATAAAATGTTAATTTCTAATACTTGGTTGAAACCCCTTTGCTGGCAATGACAGTCTGAAGTCTTGAACTCATGGACATCGCCAGATTTTGGGTTTCCTCATTTTTAATGTTCTGCCAGGCCTTTACTGCAGCGGCTTACAGTTGCTGTTTGTTTGTGGGCCTTTCTATCCAAAGTTTAGTCTTCAACAAGTGAAATGCAGCTCAATTGGGTTCAGATCAGATGACTGACTTGGCTATTCCAGAATATTCCACTTCTTTGCTTTAATAAACTCCTGGGTTGCTTTGGCTGTGTGTTTTTGTCACTAAGAAACGTCTCCCAATCAATTTGACTGCATTTAGCTGGATTTTAGCAGACAGTATGTCTCTGAACACCTCAGAATTCATTTGGCTGCTTCTGTCCTGTGTCACTTCATGGATAAACACTAGTGTCCCAGTGCCACTGGCAGCCATGCACGCCCAAGCCATCACACTGCCTCCCAAATGTTTTATAGATGATGTGGTATGCTTTGGATCATGTGCAGTTTCATGCCGTCTCCATACTTTTTTCTTGCCATAATTCTGGTAGAGGTTGACCTTGGTTTCATCTGTCCAAAGAATGTTTTTCCAGATTTTTTTTTTTTTTTAGCAAAATCCAATCTAGCCTTTCTATTCTTAATGCTTATGAGTGACTTGCACCTTGCAGTGCACTCTCTGTATTTACTTTCATGCAGTCTTCTCTTTATGGTAGACTTGGATATCGATTCACTTGTTTGGCTGTTGTGAAGGGGTTTCTCTTCACCATGGAAATTACTCTGCGATTATCCACCACTGTTGTTTTCTGTGGACGTCCAGGTCTTTTTGCGTTGCTGAGTTCACCAGTGCTTTCTTTCTTTCTCAGGATGTACCAAACTGTAGATTTTGCCACTCCTAATATTGTAGCAATTTCTCAGATGTTTTTTCTTCTGTTTTTGTAGTTTAAGGATGGCTTGTTTCACCTGTATGGAGAGCTCCTTTGACCACATGTTGTCTGTTCACAGCAAAATGTTCCACATACAAGACCCCCCCTCAAATCAACTCCGAATCAGTTGTACAGGCTGATACATTAGATAGCTTTAAGAAGGGGTTGGATGGCTTTTTAGCAAGTGAGGGAATACAGGGTTATGGGAAATAGCTCATAGTACAAGGTGATCCAGGGACTAGTCCGATTTCCACTTTGGAGCCAGGAAGGAATTTTTCCCCGTCTGAGGCAAATTGGGGAGGCTTCAGATGGGTTTTTTTTTTTTGCCTTCCTCTGGATCAACTGGCAGATAGGTAAAAAAAAAAAAATACTCGATGGACACGAGTCTTTTTTCAACCTTACTTACTATGTTACTATGTTACATTGTAGGTAAAGCTGCCACCCAACAGCCTTCCAGTTACTTCCCATTTTATTCATCTTCACCATGTAAAAGGGCCATCATGATGGCGCTTCGTTTGACACTGTTGCCATGCAGTAATGATATCACATTTATATAGTACTAGTAAATTATGCTGGACTTACAATAATACTGTAGCTAATCAAGGACTTTGCATTCATTAAAAAAGGTTTAAGAATGACACCGATAATTTAGAGGGACCTGCTCTCCTACAGGTAGCAGCACAAAAAACAATGCTAATGTGAAGAAACTTCAATAGTGGTTGTCATGACAAGTGCCCAGTGGCCTAAACATTATCCCACATTCTCACCTACATCCTTTCCACTGTGGTTGTACCTGTGCCGGCTTTCATACTGGTTACACCATTTTTTGTGTCTTTTGGTTGGAGGGCATTGGATTTATACAGTATTCATGGAGGAAGAATGTGTGTCTGGCTGTGGGAAGCCTAAAGTTGCACTGGGGTTATAATGTTTAAATGATTTGGATAATTTTTATGTTCCAATCTTTTAAGGTCTTCAGGGTTTTCTTATCCAATCTATACCATTAATGAGGTTGTGGGTGGTAGAATTATAGTATAATTCTAAAGTCACAACTACAGTCCCTGTGAGATCCGAATAGGAAAATTTCTAAGGCTACGCAAATGCATTGAAGAGAATACAACGTATTTCAACGTGGCTGCCCAAGGAATGTTTGGTAACTGCTCCACAAATGTCTGCTGATTCATTGATTAATTAAATCTGGGGCTTAGCCACATTGTCATAACATAACACAGATGGTGTCTCTTTGCAGGAAACTCATTATTAATATTACTGGAACCCACTCAAGACTACACTAGATTAAATAGAGGAAGGCCAGGAAGATCAAACCTGACAGTGCATAAAAACTGCAATAGCAACCAGAACCATATACAGTAAATATGTCTAGTTATATCACCTTATCTATGTTCAGTTGGGATGACTAAACTGTGATTGTACTTCTCCTAGCAGCAACCCTTTAATGGTTTTGCTTTGCTTACAGTAATTGCCAAGTCCCATGGATCTGTATGCAAAATATTCTAATAGTGTAGAACACAGTTGGACTCATATACTATCAGAATGTTCAGGAGAATACATTAGTATTAATTAAACAGAATGGGTTTTCATACCACTTTATATGTAAGGCATGTGTTTCTGAAAACTGCATACCTCCCAACATTTTGGAAGTAAAAAGAGGGACAACATTTTTTTCCGCATGTAGAACAGCATTTTTTGACCACACCCATTTATGTGGCCACACCCCCTAATTACCATGTTCATTTTACAAAATTTGGCAGGTTATGAAAATTTAAAAATATTTCTCCTTATCTAAACAGTTTTTTTGTGTCTCAAAATTGTTACAAAGGATTTTATTTGCACCAGTTAAAAAAATAGGTACTGTCCCTCTGAAAAAGTGACAGTTGGGAGGTATGAAACTGTTAACGGTCGATTGAAAAGTAGGTTTGTAAGTGTCTTTATGGTGTTTTTGTACCTAGGTATTTCATGTAGTGTTTAGCTTTTTTGAAGGTGATGTCTGCGTGCCAAGCTTGTGGTGAGGTGTCTTGAAGTAGAAGTGCCATCAACATTGATATGAAAATGATCTATTTGTATTATTGACAATATAGTTGGGATTTCTAATTGGGGAGTTTGTATAAAAGTAGTTCCCTTCCTCTTTTTGCCTCCCCACTGCTGTTTTCCACCCATCTCTTTATTTCTTAACCCATTGATTTCTCCTTTTCGGATGTCTTTCTTCCTGGCACTAGCACCCACTATACAGGGCTCATTTAACACTGCGGAATACCCACAAGGCGGTCTGGTTTTGGGAAGAAAGTTCTGATTACTTGACTGTGCAGGTAGTCCGCGAGTAACCCGTTGCAGGACTGGTCCTCCTCCCCCCCAGGTTGTGCCAAAATTTCTCTCCCTACCCATCGGAATAGGCTCTGGCATTACATCACTTCTGGTTTCATGGATACTGGGTGGGGATGGTAAGTGAACTATTTGCAGGCTTGGTTGGGTTGCAGGTCTAGGTAGGGGAGCATATTGGGTGGCATGTGTGGGTTGGGTTGCAGGTCAAGAGGGTCCAGGTCTTCTAATAAGAAGAGTAACATTGCAAAACAAACATTTGAGCAATTTGTTGACATCTTTTATTTCCTTATAAGATGGTAATGAAAGAGTGAAGGTAGTGAGTACATCCCTTTTCTTTGGACATCCTTAGATAGCACAGAATGTGAATGGTACTTCAATCCTGCTTGCTGCACATATGTCACTGTCCAAACAGTCTGTCAGAGACCAGTCGTGTAATCACATCACACTCGTTATATTGCAAGGTTTTGGAAGTGCCAATCCATCATTACAACCTATTTTGTAAGCTCCTACCATCGGCAGGTTTCTAGGACTCTCTAGACAGATGGCCGCCTCTTCCACCCCCCTCTAGCATAAATGATTTTGCATGAGCAAAGAATGAAAATAACTGCAACAATGGCTGCTTTGTTTCTGCTGGTCAGGGGACATGGCAGTAGGAACAATGTATTTAAATAACACAATGCTCTTATGAGGATCTATTTGTCATTATTGAAACAAAACAATTCCAAGCTAATCGGATACAAACTGTAATGCAAAAAAAAAAAAAAAAACAACATTGTAGGGCAGAACTGTGAGCAACTCATACAGAACAGCTGTTTCATTGTGAATTATTGCAGGGAGCAGGTCTTCCATTAACCCTTCTTGATCACAGGGACTCCTAATACAGAGGCAGCTTTTTCAAGGTTAAAGGAGAACCAGACCCTTAATTATAAAAACCCCTACCCTACATAGACCCCTCCTCCCTGCTCCCCCCCAGCCTAGGTGTTTGTGGGCGCCATCTTCTTCTCTACTGTAATCTTCGCGTCTTCTTCTGGCGCTTCAGCAATTTCCGACACTTTCAGCGCATGTGTGAACTGGAAAATTGTGCACGTGCCAAACATTACGAAGAGAAGATGGCGCCCATGAACTCCGCTGCACAGAATCTGCACCCAGGGGTTAGTAGAGAGGTTGAAGCATTTAATCTCCCCGAACTGCCTCCTTCATTTTCCAAAGTCGCCCAAGGTTCGGGAGACTTTGGAAAATGAATTGCTCCGAGTGCTATCCCGCCGGCGATTTACATTTTAGCAGGGAAGAAGGCAGGGGAGGCAGTTTGAGGAGATTAGTCACCCCGAAGAAGAGGAGATTTGTCACTGGGCATCTAATGTCCCCGAATCGGCCTTTGTGCCCTGAGGGTTGAGCAGAATTCACTTGGTTGCATAATGCTAATAGAAAAGATAGAAAAGACTGGTAATACAGAATCAATAGTGTGGGGGGAAATGGGTGTATGATGTATGACATTCCTCAGACCTAAAGCATCTGCAGCATTTTGTTGCTCTATTGATGGGGTTATGATATAGTGTTGATTGAATTCTTCATTCATGAAGGCAAAATGTTAGATCCCAGAATCCAGATAACCCAATAAGCCTTCAAACAGATTCCTTTTGTTTTCCAGTTGAAGAAAAAAAACACGAATTATATAAGAAATTATGTACCATGTATTGTAAAATATAAGGATATTAGAAATCTTGCAGATTCCACTCCCATATGATGGCACAAGACACTTCAGTGGGTCATTTGTCTTAAGGGACATCAGTGAGCAGTTGTATTTCAAAAAAAAAAAAGGCAACTATCTCTAAGAATGTGTTTGCCCTCTGACAAAGAATACACTCTGGATAGTGGGGAGCCCAGGGCCCACTGGACCAGTACAAGGAGGTATGGGATTTGTTATCTGGAAATCTTTGAATTATGGAAATGCCATTTCCATCGAATACATATACATATTAATCAAATAATCCAATTTTTAAAAATGGATTTCCTTTTTTCTCTGTAATAAGGCAGTACTTGATCCCCACAACTAAGATACAATTAATCCTTATTGGATGGAAAACAAGTTAATTGGGTTTATTTAAAGTTTAAATGATTTTAAGCAAACAAAGTATAGAGATCCAAATAATGGAAAGCTCCCTCCAGTGGGGGAAGAGTGGGAGGAAGTGTGGGCTCTGTCAGCCAAAATTTGGGGTGGGGGAAATAGATATTTTTTGATATATATAGGCACCTATACATATATATTTTACAGTTTATGCATGGCTCTTGTGTATTATAGAAAAAGATAGGTGGTAGTGATAGAAATTGCAGGCAGAGTATTTATTATTAACGTTAGGTTACATGATCTGTTGAGCCATGGCCTCAGGCCTTATGATACAGGTCACAGGTTTTGTAGGTGAATCATAGTATATGGAATTACAGCCTGTTGCCTTGATCCACGCACCTCAACCTTTATATGCAGTTCATGGTTAAATGAATTCCATGTCACTTGTTATCATAATAGACAATAGTAATAATAGTAGTGTCTGAATAAAGTGATGAAAGGAAACATTTTTGGAATGGAGAGGTGTAATGTATGTTGTTCAAGCCTATCCACTCCCTTTTTGCCTTTCCTAATTATTACACTTTCTCCTTGGTTTTTGTCTCTGCCCGATAATACAGTGCTCTCCTGTATCCCCATAGGACTCCAGGCTGGATATTATCTGTTCCCATCATCCTCCAGCATCAGAAGTCTGCCAGTTGTGTTAATGTGTGTTGGAGATCAACAGTAGCTGGAATATTAGGCTCAATAAGACACCCCCACCAAGCAGTTCTAGTGTCTCCAAAAAAGCATATCTTTTATTTGCCATTTGTGGTGTTGAGAATAAATAGTCTTTGGCTCTAAAAATGAATTCCCAATTTCCTATTGTTATGGAGAAATCTCTTTTCTGGGGGGGGCTCTTGTTTATTTTTGGTCTTTTTCTGGATTTGTCTCAAACCCCAGATGGCAAGATGGGTCATATTAAGACATTGACCCAGTATAATTTAATCCTTAATATTATTTTACATTGATAATCTCTTGCATTTATTATGTCCACAATAAAGAATCCATCTAGTTGGTGGGGCCTTATCCTTGTGCTATGACCCTTGTGCTAAGAGATCCTTAAAGGGATACTGTCATGGGAAAACATGTTTTTTTTAAAAAAAAAAAAAATAACATCCTTTAATAGTGCTGCTCCAGCAGAATTCTGAAATCCATTTCTCAAAAGAGCAAAGAGATTTTTTTTTATATTTAATTTTGAAATCTGACATGGGGCTAGACATATTCTCAGATTCCCAGCTGCCCCAATCATGTGACTTGTGCTCTGATAAACTTCAGTCACTCTTTACTGTTGTACTGCAAGTTGGTGTTATATCACCCTCTTCCTCCACCCCCCCCAGCAGCCAAAAAACAGAACAATGGAAAGGTAACCAGATAGCTCCCTAACACAAGGTAACTGCTCCCTGGTAGATATAAGCATATAACAACATTCAATAGTAAAATCCAGGTCCTACTGCAACATTCAGTTATATTGAGTAGGAGAAACAACAGCCTGGCAGAAAGCAGTTCCATCCTAAAGTGCTGGCTGTTTCTGAAAGCACATGATCAGGCAAAATGGCCTGAAAAACCTAAAAAAAAAAAAAAAAAACACACTTGCTGGTTCAGGAATAAAATTTTATATTGTAGAGTAAATGATTTGAAATGTAAACATAAAAAAATAAAAACAACACCGTAAAAATCAAGACAAATCCCTTTAAAATTTCAAATGTGTTTACTGTTTTTCTACCCAATGGCTAATTCACATAGGGCTGCTCTATCATAGAACATGTACATCTGAGCTATAACATTAGGTAAAACAGTAGACTTGTTTCTATTATGGCTTTATTTACCCTGACATTAATCAGCAGTTTGGGTAATCAAATTGGAGTCACGTATCTACTTCTTTCACCTGTAAAAACATTGCAGAGGAGAACAAATAGTCATGTAAATGTTACATTTCCTGAGATGAATATAGAATCAGATAACAATCACAAATTTACGACATGACTCACTATGGTAACCTGCCAAGCAGAAGGCAAAATTCTAATATTTTCCAGTTGGCTAAAACAAACAGCACATGTTCTGTATGGGGGGGGGGTTGTGTGTGTGTGTTAGCAACTATTGTATCAATGATAACAGCTGCCTTTAAATGGGTTGTTCACCTTCAAACAACTAGTCTTTTTCAAATCACCAGAAATACCAACTTTTTCCAATTACTTTCTATTTTCTATTTGTCACTGTTTTTCTAATATTGAAGCGTGAAGTATAATTTTTCACCTTCTAAAGCAGCTCTGGGAGGGGGGGTCGCTGACCCTGTAAACTGTTCTAAATTGATACATTTAGTTGATACGTTTCTTATCTTTGTCCCTGCTGAGCAGAATCCTAGTGCTTCACTACAGGCAGCTGTTAAAATTGACACAAGAGTTACCAATATTCCAGAGATGCTGCTGAGAAATGTATCAACTAAATGCTGCAAAATTGTAGCAATTCAGAGTCTGCACCTGAATTACTGAGCTTCCAGACTCAAACACCAGGGACATTCAATTTTAAACTTGGATTTTGGAAAACAGTAGAAAATAAATATGGAAAGTCATTGAAAAAAGGCTTCATTTCTGGGGAACAATCTGAAAACAACTGAACTGAAAAAGTATAAGTGAAGTAGAGCCAGGCACTTGCAGATTTACTGCAAAAAGTTTTATTTCACGACATGTTTCCGGCAAAGCCCTTTATCTGTTCACTTCACTTATACTGATATATTTGCCTTTTATGGACAAAGGCAGGGCAGAAGGCACCTAAAATGCAACACCTGGAACCAGTTATTTATACAGAACTGAAAAAAAAAGTGTTTGGAAGGTGCAGGCCCAGATTTGTGGAAAGGCCACCAAGGATTTTAGGGGGAGGCATGCTGCCCAACCAAATCCACATTGGTTCAAAACCACTGGGAATGCGCTGGAGATACAATATTTTTTTAAAATTTCCGATTGCTCTGGTCCCAATGATGAAAAGTTGTTCAAATAAAGGGGATGGGCCAGGGGTGACAAATAGTGGGCCTAGGGGCGCCTGCTATGTAAATTTGGCCCTGGGAAGGTGAACAACGCCTTTAATGAAAATCAGGGACTCTGATCAGCAAGGACAAAGATAAATTTATCAACTAAATTTATCAATTTAGAACAGTTAAAGAGTCGGTGACTCCCCCCCCCTCCAGAGCTGCTTTAGCAGGGGAAAAATGTAACTTTACACTTCAATATTATAAAAACGATCACAAATAGAACATATAAAGTAATTGGAAAGAATTATTTATTGCTGGCTTTATATCTGAAACCAACTGAACTGGAAAAAAAAGTGTTTGAAGGTGAACAAACCCTGCTTAAAATTATGTTTTCTTTTATTAGGCAAACATTTTTTTGGGTTGATGTGTACTTTAACGTTGTGTTACTGGCACTGTTCCTTTCATTACATTCTTTACCTGTGATTATTCTGGGTGTGCACCTGTTGGCACATCTCTAGCACAGGGTAGGGTTCTTCTGAACTTTATCAGCAATAAACACTTACTATTCTATTGTAAAATGAATTTAGTACTCTTTTCCAAACCAAGAGTGCCCAGGTCTCAGATTATCACCAGATTCCATCTGTTTGTCCATTGTGCATAAATATAGATCAAAAATGGCAGAAGGGCCACAATTGTATGTCTTTGGTCTCAATTCTGCTTCAGCAAGATTTCCTATGACTTGTTGCACATTAAAGGGATACGGTCATGGGAAAAAAAAAAATTCAAAATGAATCAGTTAATAGTGCTGCTCCAGCAGAATTCTGCACTGAAATCCATTTCTCAAAAGGGCAAACAGATTTTTTTATATTCAACTTTGAAATTTGACATGGGGCTAGACATATTGTCAGTTTCACATGAGCCCCCCAGTCATGTGACTTGTGCTCTGATAAACTTCAATCACTCTTTACTGCAAGTTGGAGTGATATCACCCCCTCCCTTTTCCCCCAGCAGCCTAACAACAGAACAATGGGAAGGTAACCAGATAACAGCTCCCTAACACAAGATAACAGCTGCCTGGTAGATCTAAGAACAACACTCAATAGTAAAAACCCATGTCTCACTGAGACACATTCAGTTACATTGAGAAGGAAAAACAGCAGCCTGCCAGAAAGCATTTCTCTCCTAAAGTGCAGGCACAAGTCACATGACCAGGGCAGCTGGGAAATTGACAAAATGTCTAGCCCCATGTCAGATTTCAAAATTGAATATAAAAAAATCTGTTTGCTCTTTTGAGAAATGGATTTCAGTGCAGAATTCTGCTGGAGTAGCACTATTAACTGATGCATTTTGAAAAAAACATGTTTTCCGATGACAGGATCCCTTTAAGGATGCACGAAATTTAAGATTTGGTTTGGGATTTGGGCAGGAATCTGAATCTTCCAGCAGGATTGGATTCGGCTGAAGCCAAGTGCTCGGCTGAACCCGAATCCAAAAAATCAGATGATGCTAAAATATGTCTAGCCACACATTGTTACACCACTGCATATTAATATTTGAGAAAAAAAAAACTTTCATCTGAAAAGAAAATAAACAGGGAGACATCTAATAAATGTGGTTTGCTGCATTATCAGTTTGGATGGTTGTGTTCCCTGAACTACTGGTTATAGATATTAAAACAATGTAGCAGAAGCCAACTGACTCATCTAAAGGAGAAGCATCATATCCAGGAATAAAAAGAGAGAATCAGGTAACTGAAAATAATAAACAAATACAGGAATGGGATCTGTTATCCGGAAACCTGTTATCTAGAAAGTTCTGAATTATGGGATGGCTGTCTCCCATAGACTACGTCCACACTATGCTTGACAAAGGGGCGTGCCCCGAAACGTTGCTCTGCATTAATAAAGTTGCAAGGGCTTGCCCTGCTAACTGAACTCCCTTGTGCCGGTGATTCTTCTACGTGTCACCCATGGACTCCATTATAATCAAAGAATTCAAATGTTTAAAAATGATTTCCTTTTTCTCTGTAATACTAAAACAGTACCTTGTACTTGATCCCAACTAAGATATAATTAATCTTTATTGAAGGCAAACAAGGCTATTGGGTTTATTTCAGGTAGTGAGATCCAAATTACAGAAAGATCTCTTACCCGGAAAACCTTGGGTCCCAAACATTCTGCATAACAGGTCCCATACCTGTACAGCCTTCAGGTTCAATTACATCTACAATAAAAACTGTAAAACAATTGCAAATAATGTATTCTTGAAAGTTGCTTCTATTTATATTTTTTTTTCATTATGCAAACACACTTTTCAGGTGGTGTTCCGCTTCCTTTAATTCACTGTAATTATTGCAGTCCTGCTTGCAGGATTTCTTAGAAAAGCCCCTAATTCTTCACATGATCTGGGAACGTTACACTGGGATTTAGCCCATACGGAATCCTGGCTTCATGTTAATCCCTAACTGTAAGTAATTATTGCCTGCCTGTTCTGACTACCATAAATTGTTGTCACGAAAGGAAAAATGCAGCTTTGCTTATCAAATATTACTCATCATAAAACATGGGCGTCAGCAGCCTTATGTTAGATATTCCAGGCTTGAAAGAACACTTACAGCATTGCGGTAAACAATTGTAAAGCCACAATACCTGAGCCTGGCGCCTGCAGCATTGTACCTACTTTGGCTGATTATGCGTCCGTGTTAGGAAAGCGGTTGTTTTGTTATGTAGTGTTGACGTATAGAGATATACTCAGCATTAGACACCAGGTGCAGAATGTTATTTTTCACCCCCTCCTCCCTCTGTTTAGCCTTTTGTAAAGCTAATTTAGGGAGGCTCACTGTCCTTTGTAGGTCTCTGTCACTACAGTTCCTGGGTGGGACGTCCATGTTGTTCTAGTTTTGATCCTCGGGTGCTTCTTTCATCTGTGCTGCTTGCCACCTGCCTTTACTGTTTGCAAGCCCCTTGACTTCTAGTTTGCCTTACATTTTGGACTGTTTGCCTTATCTGTTCCTGACGCTGCATGCTCAACATTGCCTATTTTGTTACTCCTTAGCTCTAAAACTGCCCATAGATGTGCAGATTTTATTCTTTGTAAGACTAAAGGCCCCCATACACAGGCCGATAAAAGCCACCGACAGGCCGAGTCGGCAGCTTATTGGCCCGTGTGTGGGGGCCATCCGACGGACTTCCCAGATCGGATTGGACCGCCCATATCGGATGGATTCGGATTCGGCAGAATCTTTAAGGATTCGGGGGTTCGGCCGAATCCAAAATAGTGGATACGGTGCATCCCTAGTTTGAATCTACTGTCAAATTAGTCTCCAGTGGAAGCGATCACATTGGAACAGTGGTGGCAATAGGAACTAGCAGATGAAAGGGAGTGGAGGTGCGAGCAGTGGGGGTTGCAAGTGCTGTGAGCAACAGAGTTTTCTACATGAGTACAGTGAATAGGGCTTGTGCTGAACATACTTTTTGTCTATTTTTAGAATGATCAAATCCATATTCTGTTTCTTGCCTCTTATAAGCTCAATCAAAACACATCAGTGACCCAATGAGAAGCCCTCTGTATAAACAAACCCCTCACACTCCCCAGTTGCAGCTGACTTGGCAGTGGGATAATGAACAGGTCAATATATGCCACCACTTTTTTAGTGGGCTTAAATATAAAGTGTGTATTATATGGAAGAGTGTGCAGACTGCCTTAGCAATCTGAGGTAACTGATAAGGCCTTAGGAATGAATTTCCTTCTCTACCATTAGAATGAGAATTGATTTTATATAAGACATAGGGCATCTGCCTAAATAATTAATGTGAATATCCAGGTGGGTCTTGTACTTGAACAGCTGAACTTAGTCTTAGTTACTGTGCCAATCATGTGTCCTATATAAAAAAGTCTGAAGTAAAAGAGCTCTAATCCGTACCTATCAGTAACAGTCTAAAACTAGCCAATAGAATCACTATCATAGTCTTTGTGGCCGAATCTTGATTGGTACACTAAGCCCCAAAACTTTCTTTTGGCTTATTGGGCAAAACAAATACTCCAGCCCTTTCAGTGATTTTCAGTATATATGAGGACTAATACAATTTATGATACATATATTTTAGGCCATGCGTCTACCAATTACTTTTCTGACATAAAAGTCCTGTGGAACGTGTTGGCACCATATAAATAAAGGATGATCATTTGTCCTTTTAAAAAATATGCTTAAATAAAACAATTTTAATTGCAAGTCAGTAATGCATGTTTTATCAGATTCTTGAAGTAATTAATAATTATGCATTTGTAACATCTTAGTGAACATGTTTTAGTAGAAATGAAATGAAATGAGATTCACAAGCATCATCATTACTGCAGAGGTCAACAGATCCTGATATTCAGTTACCTCTAATGATTACAGACAAAGCATCATGAGGAGCAATTTCAGATCTACTCAACTTTAAATAATAAGCCATCTGATCTTATTAGAAGTATCATCAGCACTGCTACGTGTTCTAATAATAAATACTTCTAATTGCTCAAACGCTGACATTGTAAACACAAAACCAGGTTCACTAAGCAGAACATGGCATCTAGTGATGGGCAAATAAATTCACCAGGCACAAATTCACTGCCAATTTCCACGTTTCAGCGGCAGCAAATACATTTCCGAAACTGCTGCAAAAATTTGCCGGCGGAAAAAAAAAAAAAATGTTGGACGCTCGACGGAAAAGTCGCTCATGTCAAAACCGGCATGCATGAACATTATTCGGATGCCCATTGCCTTTAACACCGGCATCAAAATTGACACGAGCGTCAACGTTCGCTTTTCGCAAATGTTTCGCCGCTGAAACTGGACAAATTCGCCCATCACTGATGCCATCTAAATGCCTTAATATCACTCGTTTTAAGTTTAATAATTCTAGGGATGCACCGAATCCAGGATTCGGTTCGGGATTCGGCCTTTTTCAGCAGGATTCAGATTCGGCCGAATCCTTCTGCCTGGCCGAACCGAAGCCGAATCCTAATTTGCATATGCAAATTAGGGGCGGGAGGGAAATTGCTTGACTTTTTGTCAGAAAACAAGGAAGTAAAAAATGTTTTCCCCTTCCCAACCCTAATTTGCATATGCAAATTAGGGTTCGGGTTCGGTATTCGGCCGAATCTTTCGTGAAGGATTCGGGGGTTCGGCCGAATCCAAAAAAGTGGATTCGGTGCATCCCTAATTAATTCACTTTATCCCCACATGTCCCTTTGTTTAATACATACTGTATAATGTATTTGTTTGCTGTCTAATTAATGCTGCTCAGTGTTTGTTACTAGATGTATTCAGTTTTCATAAAAGTACATATTTTATACTTTGCCTTCTTACCTTTTCTGCTAACCTTGTTAGGCAAGTGTCAATACAACAATGGTTAAAACAAAGTAGTGGCTCAACATTCTGCAATGTGAGCAGTTAGTTACAGACAGGCTCTTTAAAGGCATAGTTCATCTTTAAGTTAATATTTTAGTATGTTCTAGATTGACTAATTCTAAACAGCTTTTCAATTGTTTTTTTTCTTCCTTTTTATAGTATTTCAGTAAACTGCTAACTTTTTTTAAATGGAGTCACAGACTGCATTTAAAAAAAAAAATCTATAAGGCAACAAATTTCTTGTTATTGTAAATTTTTATTACTCATCATTCTATTCCAGAGGGTAATTTAGACTCTAGCGAATTGGAGAGCTTCTGAATAAAAAGCTAAATAACTGAAAAAAACCTTAGTTAATAAAAAATTAAAAACTGCAAGTTATCTCAAAATCTCTCTCTCTATATTACTAAAATTAGCTAAGGGGTGAATTTGTCCTGTTTCAATTCATCGGAAAATTGGCGAATTTCCCGCGAGCCGGCAAAAAATTCACGAAACACCAATGTTGACGCGCACGTAAATTTTGACGCTGACTTTAAAGTCAATGGGCGTCCTAATAATGTTAACGTGCAACAGTTTTGACGCAAGCGACCTTTCCCGCGCGCATCCAAAATTTTTTTTACGCTGACAAATTTTCCGAAAATGTAATACCTGTCCGCGAAGCGCCGAAATTCGAAACTACTACTAAAAGTGTATTACGGGTCATTTAAAGGTGAGTTGGGCCCACAACCTAACTGTGCCCCAATTCCAAATTATTTATAGACTTGTGTCGGCACAACCCCCTGTGACATCAGAGATGGGAAGGGCGTATATATAAATAGACACTGGGCTTGGTCGGGAGTGGGTAGTTCAACCCTGGGTTTGGGTCGAAAATCACTCACATCACTAGTCTGAATACTTGGTTATAAAGATAGCTATAACCATAAGGCATGATGGAATTGCTGTTGGAAAGAGATGTAATTGTTTTGTGACCATGAACAGTATCTGGAAGGAGCTAGCCATTGATATTCTACAGAGGACTTCATTCAGAGCTGTTAAATCGGATCTATGTAGAAGGAGTTCTGTTTTTAGTGTAGGGCAGAGCCTTTGTCCAGAGCAGTAGACAATGCACATTGAGAACTATTTACATGTCGGCTGGAAGAGATTTTGGGGTCTGCAGAGGGCACTAATGGGACACTGGAGTGTAAAACAGAGCCAAGAGTACAGTGAATTCAAACCATATTGTTCAAAAATGAAGAATTAACCTCATCCAAATTAGGGTGCTCTGAGATGATGGGAACCCCCATAGCAATACTAGTAGACCTAGTGAATGAATGCCTGATATTAGACTGGTGCATTGAGAGTTTTTATTGTTACAAAGTATATCCGTTTTTTTAGTCTTTTTTTTTTTTTTTCATATCTAGATGTCACATTTACTAGCGCCCTTCACCATTTATCATTTTCTGCTTAAGGTTATGGTTATTCTTTATCATCTGGCAGTTCTGGAACTCCCTTTGACTGAAATTTAATATGACATTAGATGGAATTGGTACCAGAGATACAAGACTGAATGAACCATTCCTGCACTGAGAGTTCTTCCCTAAAGCTACTGAACTGCAGGTCCTTGCTGTAACAGTGCTACTCATTCTAACCCTTTAATTAATATATTATTATACCACTGTAATATTTATAGAACATATATTTCTAAGACTGTATTCCTAAAAGACAGATTTGCATGATGTAGAAGGAGAGAGAAATCAAAATTAGAAATAGACACACAAAATACTTATTTCTTAACATGAGCAAAATTTCCTTTTTGCAAACTTAATATAGATTTTTCAGTCCCAGAAAGTATTTAGGAAAAAAAGATTGAGTGTTATCGCTTGTACTAGTGCCCAGCGTAAGTTACTACATTCTTATCGAAAAAGTTATGTTTGCTTCAAAACACTACCTTTAAGCAGGCCTTAAAAATGCTCAAATGTAATTAACGGTCTAATGAAGAACATAACATTGTGAAATGCCATTTCTGTTCCTGTTTATGCCTTTTTAAAAAATGTTCTTGCCTTTTATTTCGATTGTACGGATAGCGAAGCCAACATAAACATACAGTATGCTATCGCCATCCAAGCCATTAGGCCTCAATGCAAAGCATTCGAATGTGATATCCACGAGTTGAGAAAGTGGTTTTGTAATTGGGAGAAAAGGTGGAAATATCATTAACAAATAAATCCATTGAACCCAACTTGCATTTGATTCATTTAACACAGGAAGAAAATATATACTGCCTTGGGTCTGAGTCATGACTTGGGTATATATAGAAATGGCAGTGTAATAATTACTACTGATTGGCTGGTAGCCAGTAATGTTTTTTTGGGTTAGGCTTCTAAATTCAAGGAAAACTTTACCCCCAAAATGAATATTCAATATTCAAGCAACAGATGTTTATCTCACACTAATTGGCATATTTAAGAATCTTACCAAACTGGTATATATATATATTTAAGCAAATACTGCCCTTTTCCATCTCATGCCCTGAACCGCCATTTCGTGATGGTCTGTGTGCTGTCTCAGATATCACCTGACCATGAATACTACTACTGTAACAGGAAGAAGTGTGGAAGCAAAAGACAGAACTCTGTCTTTTAATTGGCTCATGTGACCTAGCATATATGGTTTGTTTCTGTGCTCCGTGAATCCTACGATCCCAGGGGACGGCCCTTATTTTTTTAAAATGGCAGTTTTCTATTTAGGATAACCCAATGGCACATACTACTAAAAAAGTATATTATTATGAAAATTATTTGTTTACCTGAAGCAGGGTTTTACATATGAGCTGTTTTATGTAATATCTTATTGTTCAGGGAGTATAGTTTTCCATTATTCCAGTATTAGCCAGATAACTGTCAACTGCAATATCCAAACAGATTTTCCCGGATATTTCTGACTTTATGTTCACTAAAGGTAATCATAGAAGGATAGAGTTGTAAAACCAGGAATTTTACTAGTGCACTGGCGTATCTAAAGAAGAGGAGGAAGCAGCAGCAGAGTTAATTTCAATGTAACCTATGTGGTAGAGAGACCACAGAAATCAGGAAAAATGTGTGTCTGGCCTTTGATTTCAACCCATTGATTGAGAAACTGTATGCTCCAAGAATGGAGTTAGTAAACAGAGTGCTTTCACTGTTGGTGCCAGACACTCCATTCCCCAAATCCAGAACAGTTATTGGAGCTTACCTTCCACAGGAAGGCTGTCCTGTGAAAGGATATGTAAGGGTAATTTGAGTGTCTTTTAGCAGGACACAGCAGGTAGAAGACCTGGCTGTGTTGGGAAATCCCAGAGAAGCTGGGGGTGCTGCCTGCGTCTGCACAAAGTCGGAGTTGAGTGGGACTGTGAGCTGGTTGAGGTTCTGGATTGAGAGTCTGGGTAAGACTGTGAGCACAGCCAGGAGGCTGAACAAACAGGAAATAGTCCTGAGAGTACAGGGGTGAGCCCAAACCTGCGTTTTGTTTTGCTGGTAGTCCACAAGGGGCCCCGTCTAGTTAGGGACTTCAATTGTGTGAAGGTAGTGCCCAATGGGCAGGTTTTTATTTTATGGTTTCTGTTTGTATGCTGCAATGCTCACTCCTGTGTATAATTAAGTGACCGTGTCATTTAGGCTAAGGCCACACTAGGCGATAGCGCCGCGATTTGACTCGCCGCGACTTTTAATCCGCAATCGCTGGGGAAACTTTTTCGCTGGCGTCTATGGGGAATCGCGAAAAATCGCCAGCGTCAAAACACACGCGGCGATCTTTTTTCTATTGTCGCTCGAAATCGCCTCGCTAGGCGATTTCGAGCGACAATAGAAAAAAGATCGCCGCGTGTGTTTTGACGCTGGCGATTCCCCATAGACGCCAGCACAAAAGTTTCCCCAGCGATTGCGGATTAAAAGTCGCGGCGAAAAGTCGCCGCGAGTCAAATCGCGGCGCTATCGCCTAGTGTGGCCCTAGCCTTAAAAGCTGAACAATAATCTGGTGTGTTTCTCTGATGAAGCTTGTGTCTTTATGCTCTCTGCATCCTCTACTTACTTGCCTACCTTTTGCTAAATCCCCCCATGAAATTGCATGTTCAAGCAAGTGTTTTAAAGTAATAAAAATATATGCAGTGTTGCCCTGCACTTTCCACCATTGCTACACAGCAGCTTGTTTATATTAACTATAGTAGTGTTTCTGAAGCAATCACATCAGTTTTACCGGTGCAGGGCAACACTACATGATATTTTCATTACTTTAAAACAGTTAATTTTTTGGTGTTACTGTTCCTTTAAGTGTCTTATTAATGCGGTATTCAAAAGGAAACCTTGGTTTGAAGAAAAAAAAGTGCAAAACAAATCTATAACTAACTCCTATCTCAACAAAAAGAGAACGGAAGGCTTGAAATGTGCTTTGCCAAAGATATGGCAGGTTAATGCCTGACAGGTGCCATATTTAGCACCTTATAGCTGTAAAGTTGTGGCTGGTTTGGGAACGGTGACTAACTTAAAGGGAATGCCTCCTGTGTACTGTAAGCATGCAGACAGAAGCAGGTGCACGCTAAATCTCAAGGAACCAGCAGCTTTGATCCTAATGTGCAACTTAAATGCTCAGTAGGGAAAGAACAAAGAGTGACATGCATGCACTATTATTTCTATACCTATACTTGGCTCACAAACAGTGGAGGAAATGGTGTGTTATAATATTAAGATAACATTCCTACTAGGGATAATAACTGTTAAGGTTAGTTCTGCAGCCTCTTATTACTGGATAGTCTAGAAAGTAAATTATTTATCTTTACTGGAAAAGTAAGAAATGGTCATTTTCAGCTTAGCTTCTCTTATTGGAAAATGCCATAGTGTCACAGGGAAATACATTTGCACATTTTGGACAGTTGGAATGTGCAATAAAATACGTTAATAGAAATATCTGCTGGGAATAATAAGTATATGTCTTGTTAATAGTATATGACTAGTGACGGTCGAATCGCCGCACGTCAACACTATTCAGGCACCCATTGACTTTTAACGCCTGCGGCGAAATTGACCCGAGCGACTTGTGGATTTGCATTGTGAATTTTAATTGCGCACTCTTGAGAAGTGCTTGAAGGTGTCGTGATCTTTTGGAGCAAACATAACTTTACAGGAAGAAGTTGTATTACATTTTCTGCGCATTGGCGCAAGCTATAAAATTTGCAAACAGTCTTCCACTGTTGGAAGTGGTGGCTAAACAGTTTCTAGGTTTGTAAGAGCTATATTAAATTCGCATTGTGAATAGTTCTTCCGTTACTGACTTTTATTACATTCCCCCGTAAGACTTTTTGCAATTGGTCTTTTTTCATTTAAAAGGTATAACATGTACAGTATTCAATTTCAATTAAAATGCTTCTGTTTTGCTGCAGGTCAGTATGTTAACAACACTGGAACGAAGATTTAACCTACAGAGCGCAGACGTTGGGGTTATCGCCAGCAGCTTTGAGATTGGAAATTTAGCGCTCATACTGTTTGTTAGTTACTTTGGTGCCAGAGGACACAGACCACGGTTGATAGGATGTGGAGGAATTGTTATGGCCCTTGGAGCTCTTCTTTCAGCCCTGCCTGAATTTCTGACCCACCAATACAAATATGAACCTGGCGAGATCCGATGGGGTGCAGAAGGAAGAGACGTTTGTGCCATCAATGGTTCAGCGAGTGATGAAATTCCAGACCCGGATATAATCTGCAGCAATACAGCTACCACCAACATGATGTACTTGCTTCTGATTGGTGCCCAGGTTCTACTTGGGATTGGAGCTACACCCGTGCAGCCCCTTGGAGTTTCCTATATTGATGACCACGTGAGAAGGAAAGACTCTTCCCTATACATAGGTATGGTAAGACCTGGAAAACACACACTATTCTATATTTAATATTTTATAAATCATAAAACTGCTTAATTTCAGCCGTTTTATGAGCAGGCAGGACATTGCAGATTGGAATGTGATATTATATGTACCATAATACTGACATGTAATGATATCCTTTGGAAAGACTACATGCCACCAAGTTGTTATGTAGCTGGACTGTTTCAGTGCTATGATTAGACAGAAATATCTGCAATGGGATAAAGGGATTCTTGTGGTTACAATCAGGAGTGTAACCACAGAGGAAGCAGACCCTGTGTTTGCGGGGGGGGGGGGGCAGGAATGTAGAGAATCAGATTCCCTGTGGCAACTCCTTGTGACCCTGGACAAGTCACTTAAACTCCAAGTGTCACTACTTAGGGTGTTATTTACTAAAATCGGAATGCAACAACCACAAAAGATAGTGATTTTATTTATATAAAATCAAACTTTTAAAAAAATCACAAATTTTTCGGAATTTATTAAACCCTGAGGATGGAAGTGTCAGAATCTGAGAATCCGACATCTCAGACCTGTCAAAGTTGCATATAAGACAATGGGAGAAGTCCCAATGATCTTTGATGTGCGCTGGGTTTCGTGCAAAGTTTTCTGAGTTTTCGGGTTAAAATTCAGAAAAAAAAACGTAAAATTCATGAAAATTTGATGGAAAAATCCCAAAAATCTGATTTTTTTACCGCAAAAGTGAATTTTCGGGTTAAATGCAATAATAAATAAGCATAAAAACCCTGACCAGATTTGATCTGAGTTTGTAGTAGAAAATATTGAGATAAATTCGGACTTTGATAAATAACCCCCTTAGTGTGATTATAATGGCTGCCTTGCTTGCTGTAAAATGCACGTTGAATCCCATTGGAGAAAAGCGCTATATAAAAATGATTTCCTTTCCCTAAATATAAAAGTCTTTGATCCACGGAGCACCAAGCCAAGTCGAAGATTAATAAATTTCCATTTTATTGAAGATAAATCTTTTATATGATAATAGTAAGTCACCAACAGTGCATCAAACGCAGTCCATGCTTAACGCGTTTCGTAGCTTCAACGCTACTTCATCAGAAGCTTCTGATGAAGTAGCGTTGAAGCTACGAAACGCGTTAAGCATGGACTGCGTTTGATGCACTGTTGGTGACTTACTATTATCATATAAAAGATTTATCTTCAATAAAATGGAAATTTATTAATCTTCGACTTGGCTTGGTGCTCCGTGGATCAAAGACTTTTATCGATACATATTGTTACGCTCTATCCAGAGGCGTGTCGGCGTTGTTAGCACAGCCTAATCAGTTGGAGCCTGTTCTTTGGTGTTCGGGTGAGTGCTCTCCTTTTGTGCTACCTTTCCCTAAATAAAATTAGCTGTGAGACCTAGTGACAACCCTCGATATTCGACTGAAGTACAATCCTTCGACTTTGAATATCGAAGTCGAAGGATTTAGCGCTATTCGTTCGATCGAAGGAATAATCGGTTGATCGAACGATTAAATCCTTCGATCCAAACAATTCGAAGGATTTTAATGACTCGATCGAACGATTTTCCTTCGATCAGAAATTGGCTAGAAAGCCTATAGGGACCTTCCCCATAGGCTAACATTGATGCTCGGTAGGTTTTAGGTGGTCGAAGGTTTTTTAAAGAGACAGTACTTCGACTATGGAACGGTCGAATAGTCAAAGCATTTTCTCTCCTTAACGACTTTAGTACAATCTGACAAATCTGTCAAATTATCGTGAGGTTACTGGTCACCAAACGATGGTGCATTTGGCAGAAAGTCAAAAAAATCTATTGAGCAGGTTAGAATATTAATGTTGTTCACATTTAAATCTATCCATTGTCCCATTGTTTGTAGGGCCAAGCAGGCCACTACCCGCAGTTTTCCTAGCTTCAATTAGACGATATCTCTTGAAATGGTCGTTTAAGTTCATATACAAACTGCACATTTAAATGATAGTTTCAAGATAAGCTTGTTCTTACGATGGATCTTTTAAAAATCTCAACGTCTATGGCCACCATTACAATGCAGTAAATTGCTCTGTGTGGTCTATAGAAGAACAGTTGTTTTTAGCATGTGAAAATAAATATCCTATATAATAATATCCTAATAAACGGTGCTTAGTGATGTCATTGATTATAATCAGAGCTTGTGCATTATAATAAAGTACCCCCTGTTGCAACATATGAGGGTATTAGAAGTCACCTCGTGTTTTTATATATTCATGGAACTCCGCGGTAACTTATAATATCCTTATATTTTACAATAGGGGGTTCTTTATTTACTATATACAGTATTAAGGAAAACTCCATTTATCTTCCATCCATACTCCACTGACTACCTTGATTCTGTAAGTTGTATTTCAAAAAGAGCGGATGGTTTGCAAGCCAGCTATTTCCAATTTATTCAGCTGCCTTCTCTTCATTGCTTGTGGCTTGTTCATCTGCCTCTAGCCCACTCTATCTGTCTCAGCTTTTCTTTACAATATAGTAAATGTTGTTGTTAATGTTACATTCGTCAGGTCAGGACTACAGACCTCAGCACATGTAACAGCTGTAATATTTATTTATGCAGATCAGCATCACTCTAGCTGATCATTATCACCCCTAAAGATTTGAAGTACGGTTTCCAGGCACTTTTAAGCATTCTGAAGTGTATGCATGCACGATGAATAGGTTCTAAAGTAGCTCACAGTTGCTAAATGACATAATAGGTGCAGTGATGGTTGCTGAATTGCCATATACAGGTATGGGATCCATTAGCCCGTCTACCATGGACTCCATTATAATCAAATAATCCAAATTATTCAAAACAATTTCCTTTTTCTCTAATAATAAAACAGTAACTTGTACTTGATTCAAATTAAGATAATTAATCCTTACTGGAAGCAAAACCAGCCTGTTGGGTTTATTTCATGTTTACATGGTTTTCTAGTAGACTTTAGGTATGAAGATCCAAATTAAGGAAAGATCCCCTAAACATTCTGGAAAACAGGTCCTATGCCTGTACTACAATATATAACACTTGTCCCTGGTACTGGAGGGCACTGTGCTGATGTGCCAGTTGCCCCCATGTCATACGTAATGGGGATAGCCCCTTCCCCAGTGCTCCCATCAGAAGGACCATCCCCAAAGCTTTAAAAGCCCAACCCTACCCCCAAATCTGGTGTCTCATAATAAGCTTCTAGAAACTACTGAAAAAGGGATGGGAACTATGACATGGAGTTGTCCATGAAAGGAAAATCACGGTAAGTATGATATAATTTTCCTTTTTCGCTGGACAACTCCATGTCATACGTAATGGGACTTAGCAAGCCAATATCCCCAATGGGAGGGTAATTGTTGGCATATAAGGAACCTGTATTTGTCCTGGACCATAACCCGTGCATTCTATCCATGAAAAGTCCATAGAGCGACTCATGGAAATTGACTGACGCCACTACGGGCATACCTTACCTGCCATGTGAGGTATCTAGGAGCATACAGTAGCCTAGGCAATCTTCCTGTGCAGGTTGAAATTGTTCTTATCATTAGCACATGATCCTTCACCAAACACGTCTGGATATTAAACATTTGCATGCCCTATGGAGTGGGCATCATAACAGTAATACATGCAGATATGCATAATCTTGCAATGATACAGTCCTCTTGAGCCTTCAAGGATGTGACCTGGACATAATTGAAGTCACCATATACTCTAGATTGGGCCTAGAACCAAATCTGTTTGGCATGCTCCCATGAGTCTACCAAATGGGAAGGAATTGACTGATTCCAGGAAGTATAACTAACCAATACAAAACTGTTTATTAATTACTTTCTTATCCTAGTTTTCCAGCTTGGAATATAGACAGCTCACTGAGACTATTCGTAAATATCCAAGATCAGAAATAATCTAGGTATGGGGATATATACATATATATGGGGATAGAATTATCCACCACTTGTTCTAGATTGGAACCCCTCTACTACCTATACTAGAATGTCTATGTCTATAGTTAGACATGCCATAACCAGGGCCTTTCCTAAAGGCAGATACTGCAGACTTAGTCCAGAAAGCATAATTTCAATAAGACAAAGTTTGTAAACATCCTGACCTGATGGTAACCTATGGAATACGAACCCCAATTAGCCAGGCCAGTCTATGGCGGTCTGAAAGGCAAGTCACAAATTAGCATAGACTCTTAAAAAGAAAAAAATCCCGCATGCCTTCGATCATCAATATTATGATGGTTATCAAGAGAGAAGAATAGTTTGTTATCTTGACCTTGTGAAAAATAAACTGGATGTAAACCGTTTTTTTTTTTTTACCATGGGTCTGCGACCTTGGCTACAGCCACATTGATGGTGTGGTTCTAATTTTTTACCTACTCTATATGGCATCCATTAATACAATATGGCCAATGAATATTCCTTCAGTGAGCCGATTGGACCCCGGATGTACTTGAAGTAGGCTGGATAGGTCTGTGCTATGGTATACCTCCTAGCAAAGCTCCAAAACCATGAGGCAGCAGTGAACCCAGTGCATACAAAAGTAATTAAGTTTGTACTGACTGCTGTGACCCCTGTTTTTTGGACTAAGGCCAGATAATAAGTTGAACACCCGTAGCCAAAGTAAAAGATCCTGATGAATATCATACCAGTTATGTGAATAGACCTTGGTTTACCCTCAGAACATACAGAGCCTTTGCCACTCCCAAGGAGTGAGAAGTTATATGCCTGAGGTTCAGGCTGTGACAGTATTAGAATCCTTGCTGAATCCATATATAATATAACATAATATATCATCATATACCTACACACAAATATCTATAGATATAGACACACACATGCACCTATTTAGCCCAAGACCTACCTTATCGCAAAAAGCAGGATACATTATATTGTTTCCTTTTTAAGATAAGCAGGCAGAAGTCCAGTCATAGATCACTTATTCTAATTAGTGACTTCCCATGGCTGATTGCCAGCCAACCAGTGTGAATGTATAAATATGGACCACCTGTACCTCAATGGTTGTGGCCTACAAGTCAGCTGTTATAATACAGCAATGGTATAACTATCTGCTGCTTGGCTGCTGCATAAGCGGACTTACCGTATAGCCATATGCATTTGAACCAGAACTGACCACTACTCTCAAACCGGTGTATACACATGCCTATATTGACCTTTGTCAATACTATATCTTATATAACCCTTATATAAGTCAGAATTGCCCCCAGCCAATCCATTTAGACCAGATATATTAGTTTACATCAATTACCTCCATGTCATACGTGGAGTATTTAAATACGTTTATAATACTTATAACGGACTTGACTCCCGCATTTAAGCGAGTCTTAGTGCTACATTAAGCCTAGGATACCCAAGTTGCTCATTTGCAAGAGTAGTCCATGCTTTTAACTTAACTCAAAATTTATATAAAACAAACATGACACGGGGCCACTAGAACATTGACTGATGTTACCATGCTTACATACCAACCTGATGGCTGTATAGGCACCATCTGGAAAATGCCTTAAACCTTCCCACACCAATCACTGACCATACCTTCAGTTTGGTTACATTAATTGGTGTCCAAACCAGAGAAAAGTATAAAATGTATCTTTATATTTGGTTATTGCCTTAGTCAGCCCCAAAGCTTGGTTGTAATATTAAAAACCGTGGCAGTACCAAAGAAATGTAAACCCTGTGCCTTCATATATGGTTATTACTGCCAGCCCCAGAACTACTGAAATGTTTCCCCCTACATTCAGTTTGGTTGTAAAATTAAGAAGTGCCCGGAACCAAGGAAATGTATAACCTATACCTTTATATTTGGATATTAAGCCAGCTCCAGAACTGCTGAAATGTTTCCACATATACATACAGTTTAGTTGTAGTATTGGAACAGTAGCAGGACCACAGAAATATATAACCTGTGCATTCATATCTGGTTATTAAAGCCAGCCCCAGAACCACTGAATTGTCTCTCCCTAAATTCAGTTTGGTTGTAATATTCAGCAATGCCCAAACCAAAAAATGTCTAACATGTACATTTATATTTGGTTATTAAGCCAGCTCCGGAACCAATGAAATGTTTCCACATATACATTCAGTTTGGTTGTAATATTAAATAGTAGCAGGACCAAAGAAATTTATAACCTGTGCCATGATATATGGTTATTACATTATGCAGACTCAGAGCACTTTGCCAAAGCCAAGAGTCATGAGTCCAGTCTCTGTCAATTCCACACTCACACATGCATATACTGGCTGGACAGTGTTCTACTCCCCTATAGCATTGCCTTTGCTTCTAAGCTAGCTAGACTCAGAAAGCAGAATAAAAGTAGTACATGTTAATAGAACTAACAAAACTTTATGACAATAGAACGGAGTTCTAACAAAGAATCTTACCTGATGCTTCTGAGAATCACTCTGATCTGCTAAGGGAGGGAGTGAGAGGGGAATACCTGTTCATTAACTGCACCTGACACTGACCTCCAAAGTAATTACCGAATTACCTACAGCTGCTGCTCCCAGAACCTGCAGATCCACATTACCATACGGATCAGTATAGGACATGCAAAATTAGCATTGCATTAAAATTACTCATAGAACATACAGATCAGCCACCATTTCCACAATGGCCAGAAGACTCCAGCACCAGGATGGCATTACCAGCTAAGCCTAAATGTTTCAAAGGCCCCTTTTTATTTTTTTTATATGTAAACTACCTCAACCTTGGGAAAGACAGGCAGCTGGCTCTGAAACCTAAATTCCTCCAGAAAAAAGAAAAAGAAAATAATACCCCAGTATGGGGAAAAAAAGAAGAAGGAGAACATAAGGTTTAGGCCGCTAACTAAACATCCTGTTAACCCTACTCTCCAAGGCAAACCTGGGATTCCAACAGATTAACCTTAACTTACTGCCACCTCCCTCTCCCATCTGTAAAAATCATAAGGGGTGTAGGGACCATTTACCCCAATGCCGCTGGACGCTTTTTAGACATGCCCAGGTAGGCGCACGGATGGGGGGGACATAGCAGTTGCCATTGGACAGATTATAATCAGGCCGTGAAGGCACGTGGATCAAGGACAAACCAGTGAAAAAAGTCACAGTAACACTGTGCCTACCTGATCCAGATGATGAAACATTGAAGACTTCATACCTGAGGTCACAAGGATCAAAACCCCAGTCCCTAGGACGCTTTCCAGCAATCCCTAATGCTTCCCCAAGGTTAAAAAGGAAACTGCTTCTAACAGGAGCAAAAATAAAATGAAACAGAAGAAAAAAAAGAAACCGGATTTGGACATGGGGTTGGGCTTTTAAAGCTTTGGGGAGGGTAGTTCTGACGGGAGCACTGGGGCAGGGGCTATCCCCATATGTGCAAACTGGACCACTAGAATGGAGTGTCTGACTTGCTTGTTCCTTCCAGAATCCTATAGGTTCCAGGATCTGGCAACGAAAGCCTTTGAACAGAGAGCCCCTTCTCTGTTTAGTTACACTCTTCCTGGAGCTTACCTCTCCTACTGGGGACAAATTAAAGGAAAAACGCACCTTTTCCCCATCTCTGTGGTCACTCTACCACAATATATATATATATATATATATATATATATATATATATATATATATATATATATTTTTTTTTTTTTTTTTTTTTTTTTTTTCTTGTGGGTGTCGTTGGGGGGCTGGAAGATGATTATAATGGACGGCATTTTTCCTCCTTAGAGGAGAACTAAAGCTTAATTAAAGAAACAGGCTAGAAATGTTGTACATTATGTTTTTTGACTTCTGTACCAGCCCAAGGCAACCACAGCCCTTTAGCAGTAAAGATCTGGGTCTCCAAAGATGCCCCAGTAGCTCCCCATGTTCTTTTCTGCTGATTCACTGCACATGCTCTGTGCTCTTGTCACTTACTGAGCTTAGGGACCGATTTACAATATACTGTCACACTATAAGGCTGATTAGTAAATAATTCAGATAGTTACTATATGACAGCACCAAAACAAGTGCAATGAGCACTTATAATTTGCGACAACCCCTAAGCTTAGCTTCTCAACAACTGCTCAGAGCCCACCGAGCATGTGAGTGTTGCAGACACTTTCCAAGATGGTGACCCCTTGTGACAAGTTTGAAGTCCTGGATCATTGCTGCTATTGACAAGCTGAAACTTTAGGCTTGTGCAATAAATTTAGTAAATAAAATGTGGCATTTTTAGCCATATTCATTTTAGGGTTTAGTTCTCCTTTAAGGTAGAATAAATGTATGGTAACAGGAAATACTTTGCTTTTCAAGTATAGGGTCAAATAATTAATACAGCAGAAAAAAGGTCTGTTTGAAGAGTGCCAGGTACCTGAACACTGAACTGTGCTTGTTTGTTGCATAGCAGAATTTAAATCTTGGAAAGATAGATTGTTTTAATTTTTTGTCAAGGCAGAAAAACACTTGGCAGTTCTAAAAATGAAGGGCAGGCTTTGCAACATTAAGCAAAGCTCTAACAATATATCAGCTTTACAGTGGTTTCTAGCCTAGGAAATTATTGTAATTATGAGCTTGTTAGTGGCTGTTTTCTCTGTACGTAGCATCACTGTGCTGCCAATTACATTTACAGCTGGGGAAGGGGGATACATTTTCTCAGTGATGTTACAGCATTCAATAGCGAAATGTGCCTGACTGTTATCAAATGGAGCTGTGTATTTTACATGCAGACATGATGTTTCATAAGCTGCTGTGTAGGATTCACATGTTTATACACGTCAAATAAGTGCTCCCCATGCACTTATACTTCATATACACGAGTGATCAGTAGCACAATTTTATTATGGGATAAAGCTTTTCATCACTACAGCCTGGGCATAATTACATGCCATCAGATGCTGCTACTTTCCATAAAATGATTATCCTGTAACTTTGAGTGTATATAATTGTGGAGAGTTGGAAGCAATTACAGATAGAAAATTGCATGAGTAGTCCGTTTCCTGTTGTCAGTCAATGCCTATATCACAAGTAATATGGGCTGCAGCTTTGAAAGATGTCACACTTGAAATGCTGTGCTATTACAAGCACAAGGTTATAAAAGATTGACTATTTGCACTTTTCATATAAAGAAAAAATCCAAAGTAGCAAGTTTTAATAACTAGAATAATCAGGCTACAACAGATGCAGAGTACATGCATGTTGCGTTCACTGTGATCTACTATCAACGCACAATGTTCCAGTGCTTCACAGGCCTCACAGGCTGTTCAATTCGAGGGCAAGGAGGCTCAGTGACTGACAATAGCCCCAAAATTAAGTGCTAAAATGGATGTAGAATGTTGTGAATTAACACTACTTTCTCCTAGCATGCTTTCCTTTAGCCAGTACATTTGAATGTAATTCATGAGAGCAGGCTGAATGAAGGAGAGTTGGCTTAAGCAAGGCAGGCTAAGGGAAAGCTGGCTTGAGAAGACCACGACTGAAGCAGAATGGCTGGAGGGGAGTATGGCTATAGGAGAGCATGCTAAGGGAGAGCAGACTGAATAAGAGCATGGCTGGAGGAGAGTGTGGCTGAAGAAGAGCAGGCTAAGAGTGAGCAGTCTGGAGGAAAGCATGGAGGAAGGAAAGCAGACTAAATGAAGCATGGCTGAAGGTGAGCATGGTTGAAGGAGAGCAGACTAAAAGAGAGCATGGCTGGAGGTGAGAATGGCTGAGGGAGAGCAGGCTGTGGGAGAGCAGACTGAAGGAGAACATGGCTGAGAGAGAGCAGGCTGAAGGAGAGCATGAGAGCAGGCTGAAGGAGAGCATGGCTGAAGGAGAACATGGCTGAGAGAGCAGGCTGAAGGAGAGCATGGCTGAAGGGGAACATGACTGATGGAGAGCAGGTTGAAGGAGAAAATGGCTGAAGGAGAAGATGTCTGACGGAGAGCAGATTGAGGGAGAGCAGGCTGTAGGAAAACATGGCTGAAGGAGAGCAGGCTGAAGGAGAACTTGGCCAAAGGAGAGCAGGTTGAAGGAGAACATGGCCAAGGGAGAGAAGGCTGAAGGAGAAATGGCTGAAGGAGAGCATTCTGAAGGAGAACATGTCTGAGGGAGAGCTGGCTGAAGGAGAACATGGCTGAGGGAGAGAATGCTGAAGAAAAGCATTTTGGGATGCTAGGGAACCCTGTAATTACCTAAACCTGCCAAAAATTCCAGGTCTTCCTTAGTTGGCTGTGCCAGCAGAACTGCACTCTTAAGGGCAGATTTATTAAGGGTCGAAGTGAATTTTCGAATTTAAAAACTATTTTTTGGGTACTTCGACCATCAAATAGGCCTAAATTCTACTTCGACTTCGATTCGAAGTAAAAAAGTTAGACTTTGAAAATCAAAGTACTGTCTCTTTAAGAAAGTTCGACTTCGACACTTCGCCACCTTAAACCTGCTGAATTGCTATGTTAGCCTATAGGGACCTCCTAGAACCTACAGCCAATCGATCGATTAAATCGTTTGAATCGTTTGATCCAAAGGATTTCATCGTACGATCAAAACGATTTTACTTCGACCGAATATGGCCAAATTCGATAAAAAAACTTTGACTTCGAATATCGAAGTAATGCAGTTTAATGGTCGAATTTCAAAGTTTTTTATACTTCGAAATTCGACCCTTGATAAATCTGCCCCTTAATGTCCTGTGACAATTTACAATTTACAATAATACAAATCATGGGAGACTGAGTGCTACAACCTGTATACAAATTAGTGCACAGACATTAATTTGTGTCCATATTGGTGCATTGTGCACAAGTTGTGGTGAGAGCAAATTAGCACGTGCTACAACTGTGGTGGAATTCTTTCAAAACAATCAACTATATCCCTGATCTGCTATGACCAGTTACAGTATCTACATCATAATGCTTTTTTTTTTTTTTTTAAATCATCTTCTAGTTTAAATGTGGTTCCTTGTCAAAATTTTCATAAAAACTGGAATAAATTTCGTGCGTAACACTGTATTCGAAAGGACACTATTTAAATAATTAAGACTGATATCAAATTTATTTTACAATAACTAGTAAAATGGATGCATACTCCCTCAAAAAAACATATTCCGATTCTGCACATTAAAATATGATTTATATTATTTGTATTGTTATGTATTATAATAAGAAGAATAGTAATATCATTTATATTTTAATGTGCAAAATCAAAATAAGTTTTTTTTCTGTCTCTTTGCCTTTAGTTGATGAAATCACACCCTTCTCCATCTGTAATATCTAAGCCAGTGACAGCAAATTGTACGGGCCTGATTGTAAGAGTTGTTAATTGGCTGCAGACAGACAGTGAAGAATGAGTAGAAGGGATAGACCGGCCTGCCTGTCACTTTACTACTGGTTTATGTTCAAGTGCCGTCGATCAGCTGAGGTTTGCCATAAATTCCATGGAAATAGATAACCTTGCACTACTTTTATTCTGTTCTCTTGTTATTGGGTATTACAGTTTTTCTTTATAGAAATAATTCTTGTGGCAACTGCTGTGGCACCTTTTAGTGGCCTTGGACAAATCAATTGTTCTACATGTGCCCCAGGGGCCTAATTCACTGAAAATTCTGTGTGCAGTGCTCAGCATAATAATTATTATTCGTTATTATAGAACCCGACATATTATGCATTGCATTACCAAGATTGATCATTCATTGACCCATGCCCCAGAGTATCAAACAATCTAATTTCCCTGTCACAGTTACAAATACACACACATACTGTCAGTTCCAATATAATGAATTAGCCTACCTGCATGTACTGTAGTTGGCAGCTGGATTACTCAAAACACATGTAATGGTTTTGGGAAAGCAAGTCATATCTGGCCCATCTGTGTTTCTCTATCAGTGCAGAATGAATGTTTACCGTATATACTCGAGTATAAGCCGAGTTTTTCAGCCCCAAAAATATGCTGAAAAACGCTACCTCGGCTTATACTCGGGTCAAGCGCAAAAACAGTCGCCGGCGCCTAAGAATAGTTGCTAGCGCCTAAGAATAGTTGCCGGCGTCCAAGAATAGTCGCCGGCGTCCAAGAATATTCTCCAAGAATATTCGCCGGCGTCCAAGAATGGTCGCCGGCATCCAAAAACGAGACGCCGGCACCTCCAATGGGAGCAGAAACCCTCAATTTTTTGATTGAAACTTACCAGAAGCTGCTACATTTCTCACCCTCGGCTTATACTCAAGTCAATAAGCTTTCCCGGTTTTTGGAGGTAAAATTAGATACCTCGGCTTGTACTCGGGACGGCTTATACTCGAGTATATACCGCATATGCACTTGCATGGAAGGTTTGAGATTTGTTAGGGTTACACTGGAACATGGCAATGTCTTGACTTAGAACAGTCACATCATGTGTCTTAGTGGTAGTCAAAATAAAGATGATCCGTTGATCTGGTGCTTAAATTCATCCATTTCTCATGGGAAAGTATGAGTGAGTTAATTTGACTGGTCAGACTGACCTGCTGGGATGTATGGACACTATGTGACACTATGGTGCATGTATTGTAAAACAACACAACATGTAATAGTGTTCATTTCATTGATAAAAGAAGTAGTAATGACCTAATTAAGTTGATGTGGGGGGACATGATAAGCCATATCAGCACCTAGTGTGCTCTTTGTAAAACACCAAAAAATAGAAGAGGGAGCATTTAAAGCCCTTCCAGCATTCCACAACACATTTAGCCCAAGAGTCACCTTACCGGTGACTGGCTCTAAAATGAATACTAATGTTTTTTTCAGCTTCCAGTTTGTTGTTTACTTCACTGCCCAATTGACTCTTGTCAGTGATTGAGACCCTCAGTGATCCCTTGCACTCTATAGGGGTAATTTACCAAATTGCCTGCTGCAAGTGTAAAGCTGGCCATACACGGGCCGATAAAAGCTGCTTACAGACTGAGTCGCAGCTTATTGGCCCATGTGTGGGGCTCTCTGATGGGAATTTGGGCAGATATCAATCGGGCAGTTCTAAAAATCCCGTCGGTTCGTGGCCGCATCTGTTCGTTGATGCGATCCGACTGCCCGTATGCCATACATTATGATCCTACGATGATCCTACGATCGGATCAGCTTGAGGGGGAGCTTGGGGAGAGATCTGCTCGTTTGGTGAAATCGACAAACGAGAGGATCTTTGTGTATGGGCACCTTTAGAGCACTAACTGGCACAAAATTACCTCTTTGTACTCTATTGCTTTGCCCCTGCCCACACACTCATTTTTAATTCTGCATGGTGGTTCTGTACTCATGAGAGTGGACACCTCCAGTACAGAATGTTATTATTAATACATGCATTGCTGTACAGTGGAATATGTATATAAGTACAATTTGCATAGCAATTGTACATTTGCACAGCAGAATGAAATCAGTTAACACGTGTGCTGCTGTATGGTGAAATGCATAAGCATACAGTATACTGCATGGCAAGCCTACGAACCTACAGGGCACAAGGAAATCAGCTAAGTCATGCGTTGCTGTGCAGAGAAGCGCATGAAAGCGCACTACGTGGCAAGCCTGTGGGTAGGTACCCCTAGGTCATAACATGCAAGGAGACTTCTCGTATTTATTCTTAGCAGCTTTTCCCAGGAAGAGACAGGAACTATCTTGGAGTCTGACTACAGTAGAACCACAATTTTACATTTTTCCGGGGACCAGAAAAAAATGATGGAAAATCCAGGAAAATCCAAATCAGGGAAATGTATTATGCATTATATATTTATCGGACCACAAAAAAAGTGTAAAATGAGGGAAGAAAAAAAAAAATCAGGATTTGTAAAATCGAGGATACATTGTGGGTTGATTATCAGGTTTTGAGATGATTTTCTCTGTGTGCCTTGGTATTTCCCGTTGTCCCATGTGTTCTAGGCTCACTAAGGAGATTACTGTCGTCAGAAGCCAGCTTGATTCTGTCTGATTATTTCTGAACAAAACTGCAGTATTTCAACTGAAATCAGTCTGCACACAGTAGAAACATATGAACATTTAAATAGAAACATATGAACAAGCAAACTTAGGTGAATTGTTTGGAGGCAGCAATTTTGGAGGTGCTCCATGAATTAATCTCCCCCAGGAGGCTCAGACCAATTGCCTGTATTTGTATTTTCAGTTGCTTATTAGTGATGGGCGAATTTATTCGCCAGGCGCGAATTTGCGGGATTCACTTCGCAAAACGCCCGCGAAAATTCGCGGCAAAATTTTTTTTTTCGAAAAAACTGAAAAACGAGACGCCTGCGCTGTTTTGCAAATTTTTCGCCGTTTCGCGAAATTCGCAAATTTTTCAGCAAATTCGCCCATCACTATTGCTTATGTGCCCATTTGGCCCTTTCACAAGGAACAGGACTGTTGGCATGACCCCAGTATTACTGGCGCTGCTTGCAGTATTCCCCTGGGAGTATCTCTGGTATAACTACAGGCCAGCACTAGTTTAAAGGGGTTCTGAGCATCATTTTCAATTATATTTCCATTGTTAAAACCCTGTGAGAAAGTAGATTGTCAGACTCCAGGATTAAAGAGAGGGACACGTGATATAGAAACCCTATTTGGGACTGCAGAGATTTCAGCAAGCAATATGCATAGACTCCACACACGCCTTAAAGGGGATTATGGGAAATATAATTTACTGTGCCAATGGTTAGATGAGAAACAAAAAGGCATACAAATATTTTTGAATAGTGTTTTAGAATAGTATCATGTTCAGTTAGAAGCAATTAAAACAGGAAAATGTTCCAGACTGATGAAAAGAACGGTGTATATGACTCAAAGGGATTTCTTGGAAATGATTGGAAGGAAGAATGTTTACAGTATCTTATTTCATCATCGAAATTGTCTAAGACATATTATGAGCCTGATATCTTCACGTGTGTATTAGTAGAAACATGGCCACCAGGGATTGTGTCTCATCAGTGGTGTCTGCAGACAGACAGCGATAAGATTAAATTGCTTTGCTCTGCAAGGATCTTGTGATAATAGTCACTCTGGTATGACCTGCTAAAATGATGATAGCACAGCAATTCAGCTGCTACATTTCTAGTGGCTTCCTCCTGAAATTCATTTGTCCATGCTTATAAGAGCCAGTGGCATAAAGGACACTTCACAGATTCACAAGCCATCATTTTCTGACCTTCATAATATAGAAGGAAAGGCAACCCGTTGTGGAACTACAACTACCAGCATCCCCCAACACGAAACTAGCATAGGCATACTAGGAATGGTGATGTGCTAGTTGATGGTGATTTTACCCTTTAGAGGTACAAATATTATAATAGAATTCAACAGGTCTAAATCATGATGCAGGTATGAGATCTACTGCGGCACTTTTTTTCAGTTCAGTTAGTTATACTTTTTCCAATCACTTTTCTGTTTGTGACAGTTTTTCTAATATTGAAGTGTAACGTTTCATTTTTCACCTTCTATAAAGCAGCTCTGAGGGGGCTCTTTAACTGTTTTAAATTGTCATGTTTAGTTGAAATATTTGTTATCTTTGACCCTGCTGAGCAGAATCCCTGAGTTTCATTAAAGAGGTGGTTCACCTTTAAGATAACTTTTATTATGTTATAGAACAGCCAATTCTAAGCAACTTTTCAATTGGTTTTCATTATTTATTTTTTATAGTTTTATAATTATTTGCCTTTTTCTTTGCCGCTTTGAAATGGGTGTCGCTGACTCCCTTCTAAAAATCAAATGCTCTATAAGGCTACAAATGTATTATTATTGTTACTTTTTATTACTCATCTTTCTATTCAGGCTTCTCCTATTCATATTCCAGTCTCTTATTCAAATCAATGCATGGTTGCTAGGGTAATTTGGACCTTAGCAACCAGATAGCCGATACAGCAAACTGGAGAGCTTCGCCGCACTTTGCCTAGGAAAAGTTTCGCCAGGGTGCAGCTAATTCACTAAAATCCAAAATTGTGCTCATGGAGGCAAATGGTAGCGAAGTTGCACTACCGTTAATTTGTCAAGCAAAGCGAAGTTACGCTAGTGATGCCTAATTTGCATATGGCGCCAAATTAAAGTACAATGGACGTATATGTAGCAGCAAATACATTACACTACATAAGTCTGGGAAACCTTCATAAAATAAAATAGAGTTGTTATATTGCCCTACACATGTGCCCACTGTATAGTTTATGTGCCATATGTTAGGAAATGTAGGGGGGAAGGGGGGTACCCCCCAAAAAAATGTACGATCTTTTTCAGCCTATCACCCTTAAAAAAAGTAAGACGCCATAGTTTTTTTAGACTTTTTTTTGAAGCAAGCCCTATCTACTCTATTGCACTTCCCCTGGTCTGAGGTGGCGAAGGTAAATCTGGAGCAAGAGGTAACGTTCAGTAAAATCCGCAAATTAATGAATTAGCGTAGTTACGTCCCTTCGCCATATTGCAACTTCGCCTGCCGTAAGGGTGCAAAGAAGCACTATAGTAGGTCCACTTCGCAAGCGAATTTACGCTAGCACCCGTTAGTAAATTGGCAAAGTAACAAAATGACGTCACGCTGGCGAATTTTCATTAGCGTTAGCCACTTCGCCCTTTAGTAAATTTGCCCCAAAGTGAGAGAACTCAAAAACCACAAATAATAAAAAATGAAAAAGAATTGCAAATTGTCTCAGAATATCACTCCTTACATCATACTAAGGGGGTTATTTATCAAAGTCCGAATTTTTCTCACTATTTCTGAAAAAACTCCAACCATATCAGCACAGGTTTTTTGGGCTAATTTATTAATGCACTTTCCAGAAAATGTTGTTCGCGGGAAAAAAATCTTGAAACATCGAATTTATACCTTTTTATTTCTGATTTTTCACCCGAGAACTTTGGGCTATTACCAAAAACCCAGCGCACATCAAAAAATCATTGAGACTTCTGCCGTTGACTTGTATGCAACCTCGACAGGATTCTCCGATTCTGACTTTTCCATCCTTGGAGTTTAATAAATTCCGAAAAATTTCTGTTTTTTTTTTAAAAGTCCGGTTTTATATAAAAAAAAAAAATCACAAATTTTTCGTGATTTTTGCATTCGGAGTTTACTAAATAACCCCCTAAAAGTTATCTCAAAGGTGAACAACCCTTTTAAAGGCAGCTGTTAGAATTGATACAATAGTTGCTAATATTCCACATATACTTCTGATAATGGTATCAAATAAATGTAGCAAATTGTAACCGTTCAAAATGATCCTGACCTGCATCACTGAGCTGCCAGATTGAAACAATGTCAGGAACATTAAACTTTAAACTTACATTTTGGGGAAATGGAAAGTAATTGAAAAAAAGTCTTCGTTTATGGTGAACAATCTGAAAACAACTGAACTGAAAAAAAGTGTTTGGAAGGTGAACAACTCTTTAACAGTTTTATAAGGGGAGTGAAATAAATCTCCAATGTTTCAAAGGAAGGTTAGTGCATCTTGTTCTACTTGGCATCCATTCCAGCAGAGATTACATGGATCATAGAGGAGACTGCACTCCATGGTGGGGATGAAATGGATAAAATAGGACTTGTTTATTATCCCATGGCATGCTATTGTATCCTGTAGTGTGTAATTTGTATTTTAGTTCAACCTGCAAAGAGGACACAGCTGGAATACAAGTTGTCTGGGAAGAAGGTCAGATATCAACATTGATTTTGCGAAGGGCAGTGGCAGGTGGCAAATTTCATACAGATGCAGTAGGCACACTTACGTGTCGGTTATGTGTCTAGAGGTGAATTGGGTACAAACAAACACTACTAAGTAACAGATGGTTGATATCAGAGCTGCAGATTTTTACTTGTTACTAAGCCTTTAATAATATACAGCAGCGGTCACACTCACCAGGGTGGGAGCATTGTCTTACCAGAGCAAGCTGCTAGTACAATCATACAAAGCTGTGTAAAAAGCATTTTTATGTTTACATAGGTTTTCTAAAACATGATATTAAAGCCAGTGCACACACCATATTCCTAGGTGTGTGAGGGTTAAATACCCCCAACAAATCATAAGCCTTATAAATTAAGTGCAAAATTTCACAAACAATTGTAATTCTGCCTTATGGTGCACTTTTGCTTTTGCTGCTGGATGTGCAGATCCTCAGATAAATTGCCTAGGGTTGAATGTTTCGTCTTTGTTATTATGATGTGCGTGGCGTTGCCCTGAAAACCATGTTTGTTGATGCAAATGACCTTTAAACAGCATCAGTGCTCTGTTATATGTTGGAGACGACTTTCATTAATATAAATAATAAAAAACGCTCTTTATGGAATTTGTAGTGGGAGTTTGGAGACTGTTGACAGACAAAAGAGGGGACTTACAGCTTGTACATGAGATTAGCAAGGCATTCCTAGTTGCTTTATTTACCATCATCTACTGGTTGCCATTTATGCACTTGTGCTTATTTATCATAGAGATTGTAAACATCAAGGAGTGTATCGTTATACCCAGAATGTTCAAATGTTTGAAGATATTTGCAAGAAGGTTGTCATATAATACCCCATCCCCAAAAACATGGCACATGACAGAATACGAAAGGCATTTATATAAAACTTGCACTTTGTGCTAGTATTGCAACTACACTGCTCTTATATCTTCTAATTATTCTTTGTGTTTATTGCACTACCATTTGTGTATCCTCATGTGCAACAGCTGCTTCTAAGAAATAGCAGGAAATAAACGGAGTGGTGGCTTTCAGCTGTTCTGGCTATTTTTGCAATTTTTCTGTAATTTTGAGTAGGGTTACTGTGAACTTAGTTTTAGGTGGATTAGCTCTCACAAATATTAGATATTTTAGCTAAGTGCAGGAAACTGCCTCTCTGGCTAACAACAAAGCATCCAACAGTGCCTTCATATCAGTATGCCTTAAAGATATATATATATATATGTATATATATATATATATATATATATATATATATATATATATGTATATATATATATATATGTATATATGTATATATATATATAGAGAGAGAGAGAGAGAGAGAGAGAGAAGCGCAAATTCACTAAGCGCCGAAGCGCCGAACGCTAGCGTTAATTCGCTAGCGTTTGGCATTTTTCGTTACTGCGCAAATTCACTAACGAACGCTGGCGTAATTTCGCTAGTGTTACTTCGCACCCTTACGCCAGGCGAATTTTCGCTAGCGACGTAACTACGCAAATTCACTAACTTGCGCAGTGTACTGAACGCTACCTTTTACGCTAGACTTCCTTCGCCACCTCAGACCTGGCGAAGCACAATAGAGTAGATAGGGATTGTTTCAAACAAAGTCAAATTTTTTTCTAAGTCCCAAAAAACACTGGCGTGTTTTCTACACGATGGGTGATAGGCTGAAAAAGATCGAAAATATTTTTGGGGCTCCCCTCCTTCCCCCCTACATTTCCTGACTCATGGCAACTTACCTAGACAGTGGGCACATGTGTAGGGCAAAATAAAATTGTTATTTGCTGATTTGAAGGTTTTCTAGGCATTTGTAGTGCTAATACGTGTTCCTCCATTGAAATTTGAATTTTGCGCCGTATGCAAATGAACCATCGCTAGCGAAACTTTGCTTCGCTTGGCGAATTAACGCTAGCGCAACTTCGAAAACTTACGCTACCCCTGTGTGCAACTTCGGATTTTAGTGAATTTGCGGAGCGCTGGCGAAAATAGATAATGGGTCTATCGATAGATAAATGGGTGCATATTTTAAAGGAGAAGAAACCCCACTGTTTTTACAGTCTTTTACAGAGTGGTGTTTACCAAGTAACAGGATTAATCACATTTTAATATGAGTTGGTGAGCAAAGAGAGGAACGGTGAGACATTACACAGCAAGGTACTGATGTATTTTTAAAAGGGCTGTCTAATGGCAAAAGCTTAAATGAGCACATTCCTTGTCCTTTAACACAATTGCATCAGGATTTCACCTATACAGTATTGGAATGCACACTAACAAGAAGGGATTTCCCCTTGCTATGTTACTTGCAGGAGAGGCAGTGCCAGTGGGCAAAGCAGGTCATTTACCTAAGGCTTATTTTTACTGGCGTTGTTTGCATCATGTACAGAAATATATCTTTGTAAACAAAAGGAGCAATTTACTGATAAATAAGGGCAATGGCTAATCTGGAGAATAATCGCCAGTGATAAATCTCTGCTTGTTCAGGTGACTCCTGTAAAAGCTCCCATAAGCAATAAATCACTGGTGGTAAAACCCATGTGTCTTTTTAGTCTCCCAAAATTGCTTGAAGTTGAGGAGGCAATAAGAATGATGCACATCTGCAGGGCTCTCCAGCACGCCTGGATTATATTTAAGTGGTATATGTTAAGTGTATTGTAGCTGAAAGGGCAGACAGTAAATGATTTGCATACTGAAGGGAAAACTGTTGCATGTTTATTAATAGGACCTAAAATAACATGTCAGACTCATCTTAAAAGCAAACAAACGGCAGAGGGACAGAGAAACAACAACCAGAGGGAGCCCTGGACATAGCACATTCTCTTGCCCCTATTCCCTCTACTTTGCACCTTATCAAGAAACGTGGAACCAACCAGTTTTGGCAGAAGTTTTAAATAAAGAAGAGCATGCAAAGGTGCAAGTACATGTATGGGACCTGCTATCCAGAATGCTTGGGACCTAGGGTTTTCTAGTCAACTAGAAAATCATGTAAACATTAAATAAACCCAATAGACTGTTTTTGCTTTCAATAAGGACTCATTTTATATTAGTTTGGATCAAGTACAAGGTGCCACATAGAAAAAGGAAATCATTCCCTAAAATCTGGATTATTTGATTATAATGGAGTCTATGGGAGACAGCCTTTCTGTAATTTGAAGCTTTCTGGTTAACGGGTTTTCTGGATAATGGATCCCATACCTGTACAAAATCGTACAGTTTTGCCCTAATGTTCAAAAATGAGCCGTAGCATTTTCAATGGAAACCAAAACCCAAACTATGCTGTCTTTACTATGGTAAACTTTCCTTGGTACAACAGCCCTATACAATAGAAGTTCTATTTGTGGCCCTTCAGCTCTGGATGTGCTTCATCCTTAGCCAACAACCTCTTGATGCCTAAATCGTCACTTACTTGTGATCTAAGCACTATGATCCTGCCAGTGCCTCTGAGCTTGTGCAAATAGATATGGTCAGGAACATGGAGCTCACTAGAAATGTTGGGGGTTAGGGTAAGGCCACACTGGGTGTTTTGGGGAGATTTGGTCACCTGGCGACTAATCGCCTCGTCTTTGTGGCGACCAATCTCCCCAAACGCCTTCCCTCACTCTGTGCCGGCTAAAATGAAAAAACGCCGGCGCTAATCACACACGTCGATTCGTTTTCCAAATTCGGTGACTTTGGAAAATGAACCGCCGCGTGTGATTAGCGCCAGCATTTTTTTCATTTGACTGAACACCCAGTGTGGCCTAACCCTTAAAGAATGCTAGAATTTGATCACATTAGTATGGGATCTGTTATCTGGAACAAACAAATCTGTGAGAGCGGATGCACACTCTCACAGATTCGGAAACCTGTTATCCAGCAAGCTTCAAATTACGAGAAGGCCAACCCCTGTAGACTTCATTTTAATCAAATAATTCAAGTTATTTATTTCAATTATTTTCCTTTTCTCTGTTAAAGTCAACTAAGAAATAATAAATGTCCACCTTATTGGTTGCAAAACAAACCTATTGGGTTTATTTAATGTTTAAAAGATTTTGTAGCAGACTTAAGATATGGATGTCCAAATCATGAAAAGACCTCTTATCCAGAAAAACCCAGGTCCAGAGCATCCTGGACAGCAAGTTCCATACCTGTATTCCATTTTGTGCTTGTATATTTGTCAGTTCAGTCAAATGATTAATTCTCTATCCTTTCACAAAGAAGTGGCTCTGTCACTCCTTATGGCTGTGATTGTATCTGTATTTACAGAAGGGCATTTAGACAACAGTGGTTAGAGGTCCTGTCTGCAAGATTATCAGCCCTTTACAGAATTAACCCATTAAATCAGCAGAGAGATTAAGATAAACATTCAATTCCACATATGCTTTAATATAAGTAATCTAGGGAAATCTGGAAACTGCCTGCACTAATTAGAAAAGCATAATGAAAATGAACAGCATCTGGGATGATAGTATCCCTTTGAGTAAAACTAAAGGCAAATCCTTGATTTTATAGTAACTGTATGTTTTAAACATATGCAGAACGACACATATCCTTTATTTGAGGCAAAACTTCAAAACTAACGTTATCTTCCATGCGATATCTGTCAATCACAATCCAAGAACAGGAAATATTTACCAAGGAAATTCCGAATATTCCCAAATGCAGTCATTTATATAGAAACATGTTCAAGGTCACTATGAATTTCCACTGTGTAAATAATTTACACCATGTTGCAAGGTGACAATTTTCCTGCGTGTAAATCATTGCTTTAACAAATAGTAGCAATAAGGCAATGCTGATTTAAAAAATAATCTCACATGCACATGTGGCTTCCCTGTTAAGGTATATATATATATATATATATATATATATATATATATATATATATATATATATATATATATATTGTAAGCTGCGGGATCCACAACAGACACTTTTCTTCTTTTTAAGGCAGTTTATTTACACACAGGAGTGACCATTTCAGGATACAAAACAAACCAACAAAAGGCGCTACCTTCACACATAAAGCGTTCCCTTACTAAACTGGGCCCCTTGTGGACTACTAGTAAGCAAACACATAAGAGAGTTTCACTACCAAAAAGTGTTTTTTCTTGTGTGGGAAAAAAAACGTGAAAAAAAAGTCCATCGACGCCAATGCATATGGTGCAAAAAAAGAAACAAAAAAAAAAAACACCTATTGACGCCAACACATTTGGTGCGTGAAATAATACCCTTTCCCAGGAGCAGTAACCCATAGCAACCAATAAAATGTTTGCTTTTAAACAGGTGATCAGTAAATGCTACTTGCTGATGGTTGCTATGGGTCACTGCTCCTGGGCAAACGTAGTACCTTTAATTACGTAACCCTATTTGACTCCAATGCATTTGGTATAAGGAAAAAAACACAAGAAAACATGGCCATTTACTCCAATGCATTTTCCAAATTTTGCCAAAGTTTCATGAATTTTTCAGCAGATCAAAATAGGGTAGTTATGCTCATCACTACTATATATCAAATTTTTTTAGTGTGATTCTACAACCAGCAGTGTAATTATAGTCCAATTTACACCCCCCAATCATGACAGGCTCCCCTACTCGCAGTTGCACTCTCTGCACTAGTGATCCTGCCCCCTAAAGTGCCCCTGTTCCCCTGTGGTTCCCATGGGGGGCTCCCCAGGTGCAGTCACATCCCCCTATGGTAGTTTAGCTACTGCTGTCAATCAAACCTTCAGCTAAACCACTGTGTTAGCCAGTAGAGTATTTTAACAATTGCTGACTCATGCTGAAATTAGCCACTTAGAGTACAGGAGATCCGTCAGCGACAAGATGAGAGTGTTGTTTGGAGCTGGAAAAAGGTTTGGTTGAGAATCTCACAAATAAATTAATATTGGACTGTAATAAAAAAGTAAGACTATTTGTGAAACAGATTTGTTAATCATGCACTATCATTTTTATTGTTTTATAACATTAATAATTTATCTCTTTTGAGCCCTAATCTGCAACAGTGTTTCAATCAATCATTAGAACTATATGACTAACATGATGATCTGCTTGTTAAAATGAACTAGGGGTCCAGGATTTGGCTGAATCCAAACCCAATCTGAATTCTTAAAGGAGAAGAAAACCCATGCTAATAAAAACCCTTACCCCTACCCTACATAGACTCCACTCCCTGCTCTCCCCCAGCCTAGGTGGTACTTTTAGTAAATGACCCTAACTCTTTACTTACCCCTCGGTGCAGATTCCGGGCATCAGAGTTCACAGGCACCATCTTCTTCTCTCTGGTAAGTTTCAGGAATAGAGCGTTGCATGTGCAGTTTGAGCAATCTTCTGTTCCGCAACAACTGCGCATGCGCCGAAAGTCATGGAAATTGCCTAAGCGCCGGAAGAAGATCCAAATTTTACCGAAGAGAAGAAGATGGCGCCTGTGAACTCCGATGCCCTGAATCTGCACCAAGGGGTAAGTAAAGAGTTAGGGGCAGTTACCAAAGGTACCACCTAGGCTGGGGGGGGGTCTGTGTAGGGTAGTGTGTCTGGGTTTTTATTAGCAAGGGTTTACTTCTCCTTTAAAGGAGAATTCAACCCTCATCTAATAAAACCCCCTACCCCCTACCTTACATAGTCCCCTCTCCCTGTTCCCCTCCTCACAGGTGTTAACACCTGTAATTGCCCCTAATCCAGTAATTACCCCTCGTTGCAGAGTCAGTGCAGAGGAGCTCATGGGCGCCATCTTCAGCAATTTAGATTCTAGCCAGCAGGGAGGCAGTTCGGGGAGATTTAGATTCCAGCCGGAAAGGAGGCAGTTCAGGGAGATTAGTCACCCGAAGAAGAGGTGATTTGTCGCCGGGCAACTAATCTCCCTGAATCTTCTCATCTGTCTTTGCCCTAAAGCGAGTGTCCTCTTTTACTGTGGATTTAATAAGCATGTGTCCCACTCCCATACTACAAGAAATCTGCTAATCCATTACTTAAATTAACAAATGAATATGTTTGACATCTATTTATCTATCTAATTGATAGAAGACGCTGCTGCCCAATCAGTTAAGGGTTGTGCAGGGAAGTTGTTAAATTCCAACTGCAACCTAATACATAACTTCCATTGAATCTCCAAAGGATAGTCAATTATTGGATTGTGCTGGGTAGTTAAAGTCTAGTCAATACTCAAATAAGAGGGTTTCCATTATTTTGTTTAGGCAAATGTTTCATAGGAAACACTAACAATAGGAAAAATGTAATTGTTAAAGCCGTCCAAGCTGCCAGCAGAGCAGAAACCCTATGTTAATGGTTAAGCTAATATAACATGTCCTATATCCATTTTCAGGAACAGAACCTTTGGTGTTCATTCCAAATTATACTTCTACATTTACTGAAAATATTTGCCAGCACATCAGTTTGTGGCTAGAGCTATCAGAGCCAGAAAATGAAATACAAATCAGTTCTAACCTTTCTCTAATAAACTGTGAGTTAGATGGAAGAGACAAATGTAAAACGAAAAGCCAGGCAGAATATTTGACTTCAGTTTCTTTAAAGGAGAACTAACCACCACCGTAACAAAAGCCTCCTTTAACGGGCCAAGCCGACGGGCACCCTAGAACATGTCACCCTTCTTTCCTTTATTTCCAAGCTTAGAACCTATACCGTTTGTAGCTTGTTATGGATAAGACATAAAAAGAGAAAGGTCACCATCACACATTCATCACTTACTACATTGATGCCTTATTAATCGGACAAAGATTCCAGTGTATCTTGGCCATGCCCCTGTTCCACCCGGCCCTATTCTACCCTGACCCTGCACCCTCTCCCTGTTTAACTGCTTCAGATGTCATAGGATTTTAGGTGACAATTCTATGCAATTCAGTGGAGCAGTTAAAATTTAGTTAGGTCTCAGGAGCAAATTACTGGCAACAGATGATGGACCAATTACTTCAGGCAACTGGGAGAGGGGGGCTTAAATCAGAGTGAAGCCTGAGAAGTACAGATAAGTTGACAATTGGCGACATGAAGACCCACAAAGCAGTATGATGATGTCAAGATTTGCAGCCTGGGGTAGGAAAACTATGATATAGATTCAGATTAATTTGATTATATTACATCTGAGTCTCAAAACTTTTAAATTTGTAGTTGTAGAGTAGAGTAAACTTGTAGAGTTGAAGGTAGACAAACACAATAATGTATATAATCAATAAAAGACAGACAGTAACAGGCCCCTGCTATAGCCTCTTGCAGGCAGTGCAGAGAGAAGAGGTAGACAGGGAAGTAAACCAAAGGAGACATTAGAAAGGCTGAGGGTGTGACAGAGGAAAAGCACAAGTGTTGGAGAATTACAGGAAGGAAATTGTGGTGTGGCAGATTTGTAGCACCAGTGTTTGTTCTGCACTTGCACTTCCTGTACAATAAATATTTTCTTGAAAATCAATGAAGTTAGCATGTTAAGCCTTCAAAAAATGCGTGCTAGTAATTATTGTTCAGCAGAGCACGGAGAATTACAGTTGTCATTTATTGATTTGGGGTTTTTTGCCTGCAAAACGATGTGATATTTATGCCTTCTGGACTTAACCAGCTGACGTTAAAAAATACACAGGAATTGTGTGTGATTAATACTTGAAACCTATAAAAGGGCAATATATACTGTACATATACATTTCTATATATATACTGTATCTATATATATATATATATATACACAGTCTATGGTGGTGCACTCTCGATATAGGCAACTGCCTGGGTGCTGGTTATAGTATAGCATAGCAAACCAAAAATAAAAACCGCACTCGAAGAACTTGAAATAGTGAAAAAAGTAGAAAATTTTATTTCAACGTTTCGGCACACCAACTTGAGCCGTCTTCAGGACCTGAAGACGGCCCCAGTTGGTGTGCCGAAACGTTGAAATAAAATTTTCTACTTTTTTCACTATTTCAAGTCCTTCGAGTGTGGTTTTATTTTTGGTTTGATATATGTATATATATATATATATATATATATATATATATATATATATATACCCTTTGACTTGCACGGGTTACACTAGGTATGAAGTCTTGTTTAGTAGTAGAGTAATTCAACAATTATGGATCCGCACACACCAGTTTTCTGCAGTGGGGAAACCCCCTTTCTTTTATTTATATTCACCACCAATATCAATGTTTCGGGGGGTACAACCTCCCTTCGTCAGGTTGTACCCCCCGAAACGTTGATATTGGTGGTGAATATAAATAAAAGAAAGGGGGTTTCCCCACTGCAGAAAACTGTTGTGTGCGGATCCATAATTGTTGAATTGCTGCTATTGGAGGGCCTCGTCGGGCCGGCGGATAACCAGCACCACTAGAGCAGTGAAAGTGAGTAAATTTCCGGGTGTGCGGTGTAACCATTTTAATAGTAGTAGAGTAAACCACAACATTTGGATGTCTTCAATACAATGACTAGTTCTTTTTAATGGCTATCAAAACTGCCTGTAATTAGAAATACACTGCATTATAAATATGCTATATATTTTAAACAGTTTTTGTACACAATTTTTATGGTGCAATTCACTTTAAGCAGCTTTATAAATAGGCCCTAAAATAACAATAACACTAGAGCTTATGTATAAAGCCGGGATTTTGATTGCACCATAAACGTAGCTGCTGCTTTACACACTAGAATTTTAAACTGGACTTCGTAGCAGCGTTCCAGTATAACATTTTATTTTCTCAAATTGCTGATTGTTAACGTAGCGACTGGTCTCAACATTTTCAGGTAGCGTATGGGACCTTTTATCCAGAATGCTTTGGGCCTGGGGCTTTCCAGATAATGGATCTTTCTGTAGTTTGGATCTTCATACCTTACTGTCATGGGGAAAAAATTTTTTTTTTTTTCAAAATGCATCAGTTAATAGTGCTGCTCCAGCAGAATTCTGCACTGTAATTCATTTCTCAAAAGATCAGATAGATTTTTTTATATTTAATTTTGAAATCTGACATGGGGCTAGACATATTCAGTGGAGGAACTACCGGGGGAGCAGGGGGTGCGAGCGGGCCAGGGCCCACACCCCCTCAACCCCCCGGCAGCCTGCACGCCACTGAAATGCGGGCCGTATGGAGGGGGCAGGGGCCTGGCTGCGCGTCACACACCAGGGCCCGCCCCCCTCTAGTTACGGTACTGGACATGTTGTCAGTTTACCAACTGCCCCCAGTCATGTGACTTCTGCTCTGCTAAACTTCAGTCACTCAAATTTTTAAAACTGATTTCCTTTTTCTCTGTAATAATAAAACTAAGATATAGTTAATCCTTATGGGATGTAATACAATCCTGTTGGGCTTATTTAAAAATGCTTTTTAGTAGATTTAAGGCATGACAAACCAAATTACGGAACTATTGGTTATCTGGAAAACCCCAGATCCCAAGAATACTGGATAACAGGTGCCATACCTTTATTTGGATAAAATGGAATCTATGGGAGATGGCCTTTCTGTAATTTGGAGCTTTCTGGACAACAGGTTTCTGGATAACAGATCCCATACCTGTAGATCCATTTCCAATATTAGTAGCAAAGATGCACCCTGCCTTGACCAAATTCCAAGTGAGAAATAATAGCATTTTAGAACATAAAAATAATGGTTTTCTTAGGAAATGGACAGGGAACTTGAACGAATGAATGAATCAAACCTCCCACAAATGTCAAGAACCATTTAGGCCTTGCTTTATTGGAGCATGCTTTATTACATTAAAATCAGCAGAGGCACCAAGATGAATTTTGCTGTATGACAAAAAGAGATTACTTAAGTCCAGTAAGTTAGTTGAAGAGACTACACAAGGATGAGACTACACCGGGCCTTACATTGCAGGTGGACTGGTTCATGAGCAGGATGCTAGAGGTTTAGTGATTAGTATAAATGTAGGATCTCTTATCCAGACTACTCTCTGTGAAAGGCTTCTGTAGGGAACACATTTACCATAGGGAGAAAACACATTTTCCCAAATTTTATGCATTTCAATATTGTCTCTTTCACAAATGTATTGCAAAAAACTGCCTATAGCATTTTTTTCCAGTTTTTCACTCAACCGCAGTCCTGGATTGTTACTCAACCCACAGTCCCGGATTGTTACTGAAATGTCCCGACTTTATCTTTGATCTCCTACGCAGAACAGCCAGAAAAAATATACAAAGTTTGTAAAACTTAATTGGCTTTTGGCATAGAGTTCAGAAAATGTGTCAGGTGCACTTTGATACTTTTGTAACAATTTAAGATAAGCGAAGAAACAATTGTAACAATTTAAGATAAGCAGGTCCCTTGGGGAAACTGTGACTTGCAGCTTAAAGGGCAATTCACTTTCACTAGCAAAGCTGTAATAACACATTAAAACCACAGAAATGTGTTCAAACTTTCATTACCTGCCAAATTTAGTAAAATGAACATGGTAATTAGGGGGTGTGGCCACAAAAGGGCGTGGTCAAAATTGTACAGCAAATCTTATTGTCCCTTTTTCTATTTCCAAAATATTGGGGGGGGGGGGTGTTATAGAAGTGCTGTATGTAAGCCATTATTGTGTACATATTATTTAATTTATTCTCTTTGCTTTAAACAAATGTTATGTTCCTTTACAATCTTCCATGGCGTTGCAATGCCTTCCTGTGTTCCAGACATTAATACAAGCCACTTCGCTAGTATTTAACTATTGATAAACCCAATGAAAAATGTAAGATTGCGCTGGGTGCACAAAACATTATTGAAAAGTGAATGCATATTACTCAAATACATTTACCCAATTTGCCCATTGACAAATGTTTTCCAGGCTCTATATCCAACATACCCCTAAAGAATAATGCTGCAGCGCATATCAAATAAACTGCTGTGGTTTTTGTCCATTAGTGCAGTGAATTACAGCTTTCCTATTAATCATGTGGATGAAGAGTACTTTTGCTTGTCAATAAATAAGATTCCTCTTTCTGTGTTGGCCTCAGATTAAGGATATTACAGAGCCGAAGGTTGAATCCTCAGAATACCCCTGTCTGAATCACTGAACCCTGTCACTATTGTTTTATAGAAATAACTGAAGTTGCATTTCTTAGAGTCTTTCTAGGATAGTCTTTCACTTTCCCCTCTAACCTTGAATCTCCTCCACAGGAACATGCACAAATAGACAGAGGGACTGTAATTAGCTTTTTAGCACTGGGAAAAAAACATATCACATAGAAAATTTTGTAGACTGTAGGCTAATGGTTTTTTTTTTTGTGAAGGTCATATGGAAAAGAGATAGCAGAATTCAGGCTGGGGATTTGGCATGAAAAATTGCTAACCTATAGGGCTGATTCACAGAACTAACTTTGAACTTGCTGATAAAGGAGAAGGGAAGGTTAAAACTAAGTAAGCTTTATCGGAAAGGTCTGTATAAATACTCTAGTAAACCCTCAAAGTAATGCTGCTCTGAGTCCTCTGTCAAAAGAAACACACGTCTTTCCTTCTTTTGTGTACACATGGGCTTCTGTATCAGACTTCCTGTTTTAGCTTAAACCTCCAGGGCTTGGGCTTGAGCATGCTCAGTTTGCTCCTCTCCCTCCTCCCCTCCCTGCTGTAATCTGAGCTCAGAGCTATGAGTGAGCAGAAAGAGACTCAGGCAGGAAGTGATGTCACAGCAAGCTAATATGGCAGCTGCTATCCTAAATAAACAGAGACTGTCTAGAGCTGTTTACTAAGATATGGAAAAGCATTATGGTCAAACACTTTTGAAAATTTGTGAGTTTAGCCATGAAGGTGACTTTCAACTGCCCCATCAACTGTGTTGATTGGCCAGCTAAACCAACGAGAAACCCTTCAAGTAGCATAATAGCCACCAAAAAGACATTCACCATTGTGGTCCTCATTTCTTCAGGGAATAGTAGGGTTCTTTTACAGGCTAGTCTTTAATACTGTCTGGGACTGGGAATTTGCAAGATAATTAGGGATGGGCGAAATTTTTTGCCTTGTTTCACCTCAAAAATTACGCCATAGACTTGCGTCCAAAAAATTTCGCCGTGCGACAAAAAAATTTTGACGCCCATAGACTTTAATGGGCGTCTGCGTTATTTCGCCGGCGGCAAATTTTTGCCGAAATGGGTCAAATTCGCCCATCCCTTAGTACAACAATGTTGTCATTAGTTGTGAGCAGAACTGAAAATACCCCCAGTCTTGTAGGCAATAATGGTTAATATATGGTTCTGATGTCACTTTGGGTTAAAAATAAAGATTGTCTTTAAAACTGGCCCAGTAATTGGCGCTCCCTATGGATCTGCTACAGTCCCTGTTTGTTTCAAATGAGGGGTGTCGCTGCTGCTGGTTATTATCTTACAGTGCAGTGTGTGGAGTGCCACTGGCTCCCTTGCACAGCCTGGGAAAGGAGGCAGCAGGAAGTAGAAAAGATGGGCGCGACTAGTAGGGTTTTTGAAGAAATTTTCAACTAATTAACCCAAAAACACAACTTTTCAAAGGACATGGAAAGTTAAACTAAAGAAGTAGGCTAGAAATGTTGTATATTATTTTTTTGAGCTTTTGTACCAGCCCCAGGCAATCAAAGCCCTTTAGCAGGGAAGATTTGTGTCTCCAAAGATGCCCCAGTAGCTCCCTATCTTCTTTTCTGCTCATTCACTTCATATGCTCCATGGTGCTGTCAGTTACTGAGCTTACGGCCGACTCAAAATATACAGTACACATAGAATATAAATGTCACAGTATAAGGCTGATTAGTAATTAATATGGATAATTACTACATGGCAGGGCCGGAACTAGGGGTAGGCAGAGTAGGCACGAATGCCAACCTCATTTTCTGCTTGATAATTTGTGACAACCCCTAAGCTTAGCTTCTCAACAGCTGCTCTGAGCCCACTGATCATGTGAGTGTCGTAGACACTTTCCAAGATGGTGACCCCCTGTGACAAGTCTGAAGTCCTGGATCATTTCTGCTATTGAGAAGGTGAAATTTTAGGCTGGTGCAATATGTGCAGTGTATAAAACATGGCATTTCTAGCCCTATTCATTTTTAGGGTTTAGTTCTCCTTTAAAACATATTCCTTCAGTATTTAAAAGGGCACTGGCACATTTTTGTTTTCAGCACAATATGTCCCCTTTCATTATAATATTAGGAAAAGAATGCGATAAATCACTTGATTTTAATTTATAAATTCTTAAACTGGCTATACAAAGTGCAATATGGCTAGTAAATCTACCAGTTCCCTTCCATTAAAGAGGTAGTTCACTTTTAATTGACCATTCTGTATCGTTTCTTTCTTTTTTTTAATTTTTACATCTCTTATTTTCCGCATCTGCGATCACGTTTCTAAAGAAAATAACAATCTCCGCAGTGGGAATCTTGAAAATAAAAAATGTAGGCAAACCACATCAAAACTGGAATGCGTAAAAAAATAAATCTGCCCCTTAGAGTGATGTTGATTTATGTGGTAACGAGTTTAACTCACGTGAAGCCCTGTAGATGTAGTTTGATGCTGTTTATGGTTTAAGCACACGGGGAGATTTAGTCGCTTGGTGACTAATTGCCTCTTCTTCGGGCTACAATTTACCCGAACTGCCTTCGCCTTGCCTTCCGCCTGCTAAAATGAAAAAACACCTTTGATTTCCGAAGTCGCCCGACGTTTCCTTGTGAGGCAACTTCGGCGCCTTCGGAAATCGAATAGTCGCAAGTGCATTGACGCAGGCGTTTTTTCATTGAAGCAGGCGGAAGACAGGGGGAAGCAGTTCGGGGAGTTTAGTCACCCCAAAGAAGAGGCGATTAGTCGCTGGGCGACTAAATCTCCACGAACCTCCAGGTATGCCCTTACCCTTATACTTGATAACAAAACATATAAAGGTTACTGAGAATACAATAATTAAAACAGTTAATTGATATAGATTGCAAAAGGAAATGACCATTGAACCCAAAACATCAAGAACCACACGGCCCACAGTTGTGTAATTTATGATTTTTATAAGAATACACGTAAGTTGTACATTGATTTTTGTCACTGCAGCTACCGTGTTGCTATAGGGCATTATGCAAGAAATATCCATGCAATCGATATGCAAAGTCTGCAATGTACAGGAACCCTATAGCCTTAGGAATCGTATGTCCTGCCATGAATACTAAAATGATCTTGTATTTGAAATGAAATTGGATCGAAAGCCTTGGCACAGGAGTACATTTAAAATGATCTTTCTACTTGCAATTTACAACCACATATGAAAATGTTTTCTGCAATAGGCTTCACTGAAAATCAATGTAATTTCAATACAGCAGCCTCATATGTGTGATAGAACAAACAAGCCTGATACAGGACATAAAAGCACCCTGCTCAATAAAGCTTACAATCTAAAAGCGACTTCATATAATAACGCTAGGCTTCACTAGCTAAACCAGAGGGCGGCCTTTCTATTGATCTCCTAGTGTTATTTACCAGTGTACACTTGTGTAATCTGTCTGCTTTGCAGGAAGCCAGGTCAAGGATAATAATCTTTGCCTAATCCACTGTCTAATTTCAGCCTCTTGTTGCTTTTGCTATTCCTGTCCCTATGCCCAGTACAGATATCCATGTAGAGCATGCTGTGTCATACTATAAATGATAGATGTTATAGTAACAGTAGTCTTTGACAGTGTCAGAAAAGGTATGTGCAAAGCCAGTAGTAGCCGTGTATAGCTGTTAATGACTATTATATCAGAATCTTTAATCGAAAAAATAATATAAAATTATAATATTTTAATGGTACACCCTTCAGTACTGAAAATTAAAAATAATAATAATAATATGTGACAACTGTGTCCCTGCACGACTTGTAGCAGCTGCACAGTGGAACCCTAGAACTACATTGTACAGCATAATTAAGTATGCAGTACAAACAAAAATGGGGATCTGTTATCCAGAAACCTGTTATCCAGAATGCTCTGGAAGGCCCTCTCCCATAGACCCCATTTTAGTTTTTACGAAGGATTTCCTTTTTCTTTGTATTAATAAATGAGTACGTTGTGCTTGATCCCAAATCAGATCTAATTAATACTAATTGAAGGCAAAACATGTTGGGTTTATTTAATGTTGCATGCATTTCTAGTAGATGTAAGGTATGAAGATCCAAATTACAGAAAGATCCCTTATCTGGAAAATCCCATTTCCCAAGCATTCTGGAGAATAGGTCTCATACTAGTAGTTCCTGCCTTACCTTTGTACATACATGTATGTGGTGGTGGGACAAATAGGGGGTTATTTACTAAACGCCAAACGCAAAAATCAACAAAAAATCGTGATTTTTTTTATACGATCTGCCATTTTTAAAAAGTTACGAATTTTTCAGAATTGATTAAACCCCAAGGATGGAAAAGTCCAAATCTGAAAATCTGGCATCTCAGACCTGTTGAGGTTGCATATAAGTCAATGGGAGAAGTCCCAATGATTTTTTGATGTGCGCTGGGTTTCGTGCAATACCCCAAAGTTTTTGGCCAAAATTCCAAAAAAAAAATCGAAAATCGGATGAAAAATCTGAAAAATTTGTGAAAATCTGATATAAAATCAAAAAAAAAACGCGAAAATCAGATTTTTTTCCTGCAAAGAAAATTTTCGGGAAAATGTAATAATTAGGGATGCTCCGAATCCAAGATTCGGTTCGGGATTCGGCCCGGCAGAACCGAATCCCAATTTGCATATGCAAATTAGGGTCAGGGATGGAAATTGCGTGACTTTTTGTCATTAAACAAGGAATTGTCATCCCTAATTTACATATGCAATGCTGCTGTTGAAGAGTTCTCTGGAAAAGATATCACGTAGACAGAAATGCAGAAACTGTGTCATCGTGTATGGGGGGGATTCTGGGGAAAATAGATTTACTGAGGCTGTTAGACATTATTGTCATTTAATGTGTGTCCATGAACAGTATTTGATCAGTGTGGAGTGTATGTTCTACTTTTCTGTCACATGACTTGGGGCAGCTGGGAAATTGACAATATGTCTAGCCCCATGTCAGATTTCAAAATTAAATATAAAAAAATCTCTTTGCTCTTTTGAGAAATGGATTTCAGTGCAGAATTCTGCTGGAGCAGCACTATTAACTGATTCATTTTGAAAAATTTTTTTCTCCCATGACAGTATCCCTTTAAGGTCAAGTATTAGTTAGGATCAAGTATTAGGATCAAGCTTTATTATAACAGAGAAAAGGGAAATATTTTTTAAAAAAATATGAGTTAATTGATTCAAATGGAGCCATTGGGAGACAGTCTTCCTGTAATTCGGAGATTTCTGGATAATGGGTTTCCGGATAAAGGATCCCATACATGTACCTTGTTCTGGAAATACAGTGATTTCCCTTTAGACACCGAGCCTACTGATACCATAATGATTGGTATGTAGAATGTTTTTAGTTTAGTGTTTTATTGCATTTCAGCCTCATGGTGCTCTATCAGGCAACATCTGTAATATGGCGGATGCCTTATTGCAGTCCTTGTCCAACGAGTCAATGCTTGTCTGGCAAGAAGAGAGGGGACAAAAGGTGTTTACCGTTGATTGAAAGCTTCTATAGAAGTCTCAGAGGGGCCTTTCTCAAAGAGTAAAATTGACTTTGGTTGCTTCATGGAACTTTGCTGTTTTGCAGGAAACAATAACACATTTAAAGCATTTGCTGTATACAGACATAAATCACTTGCTATCGCATTAAAGTGAAGAGCAGAACGTCAACAATAAAATCCAGTATGCCATTTATATTGCACAAGGGTCCAGAATGAGGGTCCGGAATGGCAGCAAAGTGCTCAAACAGGAACCCTTTTGTCAGAAATGGAAAATAAAAAGTGGAAGACTCAGTAAGTTACGGCTTGTGTTCCCATGCATTCCTATTGTAGCTTATTGGAAACCATGTTTATATTTCAATTCCATACTTATTACAGCAGAGAAAAATAACCTCATAGAGAACAGTGTACCTAGTGACCCATAAAAGGCAACCAGGAAAAAAAAAAAAAAGGAACCGTTCTCTTACAAAGGCATTGTGGAAGAAATTAACTGCATATTTTACTGCTCCTGAGTAATATGCATTTTTCTGTGTTTTACAGCAAACCAGAGGCCCGGGGCTATTTCTAATAGTGGAGCTAAGCGCAGCATTCATTGATTGAACATTGCTACTATAGTGAAGGGAAATGTGTGCAATGAGCCATACTCTCACACTGGGGAAGTATTTGTCATTTAAAGCCGTAATGCCCACCTTCCTCAAGCTCACACATCTACATACTGAGAGCACTTTTCACATACGTAGCTACGTTTTCTAACTTAGATTCCTAGGGGTTAATGTGATAATCTGCATATGTGATAATCTGCATATTCAGGCAATAGAATTCGTTCAGAAGCATATCCAGTGCCTCACATCACAGTTTGCATCTCCAAAGCAAAACACTGAATTTGTTGAATGGCATTTACATGTGTCTGTAACCTGGTTGTCAGCTAAGGGGAACCCCTTCCAAATGTTACGCCTCAAAAGGAGCTTGACCCCAAAAATTTTAAAACACTTTCTCAACAGCTTTGTTTATTTTTCCACAGATATTGATTTTTCCTAAATAGGCGTAAAATAGGAGGATTATACCAAGAGAATATAGGTATTGGATCTAGGGATGGGCGAATTTAACCCTTTTTCGCTTCGCCAAAAAATGTCGCTGAAATGCAATAAACTCTATGGGTGACAAGATTTTTTATGCGCGACGCATCTTTTCTCACATTGAAGTCTATGGGCGTCATTTCCGCGGCCAAACATGGTAAAAACATTTGCTCATCCCTAAGTTGGATCCATTATCTGGACACCTGTTATCCAGAAAGCTCAGAATTATGGGAAGGCCATCTCCACAGACTCTATTTTAAAGGGATACTGTCATCAGAAAACATGTTTTTTTCAAAACACATCCGTTAATAGTGCTACTCCAGCAGAATTCTGCACTGAAATCCATTTCTCCAAAGAGCAAACAGATTTTTTTATATTCAATTTTGAAATCTGACATGGGGCTAGACATTTTGTCAATTTCCCAGCTGCCCCTGGTCATGTGACTTGTGCCTGCACTTTAGGAGAGAAATGCTTTCTGGCAGGCTGCTGTTTTTCCTTCTCAATGTAACTGAATGTGTCTCAGTGGGACATGGGTTTTTACTATTGAGTGCTGTTCTTAGATCTACCAGGCAGCTGTTATCTTGTGTTAGGGAGCTGCTATCTGGTTACTTTCCCATTGTTCTTTTGTTTGGCTGCTGGGGGGGGGGAAGGGAGGGGGTGATATCACTCCAACTTGCAGTACAGCAGTAAAGAGTGATTGCAGTTTATCAGAATACAAGTCACATGACTTGGGGCAGCTGGGAAATTGACAATATCTCTAGCCCCATGTCAGATTTCAAAATTGAATATAAAAAAATCTGTTTGCTGTTTTGAGAAATGGATTTGGTCAGGATACTCTCTACTACTAGATGTTTTTCCTGTGTAACTGTATGTGTGCTAGATTGTATTTCAAATGAATTGACCTAATTGGGTGACAGGCTTTTTGTTAACACCCAGTAACAGTATGCATAACATTTTCAGTGAATTCAGTTAGTACTTTTAGGTTTATAAGCTGCAGATTAATGACATATTACTATCTAGTCGAAGAATGGAAAATGATTTATTTATAGGTATTGATGTATATTTTTTTATATACGTGAGCGGATAGGTATGTATTTACTTTATATATGCAGACTTTTGTCTTTTTTTTAACCCATTTTAACTAAAGGGCGAAGTGACTAATGCTGGCGAAGATTCTACAGCGTTAGCGCTTTCAGGGACTTCGCTAGTGAAGGAGATAGACACTAGCGTTGATTCACACTCTATGGTCAGGCGAATTTTCACTCTGGCGAATGGACGTTACTCTGCAAAATCACTAAGATGTGGATTTTAATGAACGTTACCTCTTTCGCCAGACTTGCCTTCGGCAGCTCAGACCAGGCGAAGTGCAATGGAGTGGCGTCTTTTCCTTTTTTTTCAGGGTGATAGGCTGCAAAAGTCTTACATTTTTTTGTTTTTGAGTAACCTGTTTCCTCCATACATTTACTAACATATGGAACATTATTTTACAGTGGGCTCATGTGTAGGGCATTATAACAACTCTATTGACTTTATTAAGGTCCCTGGACTGGTGTAGTTATCAAAGCCGTCGCTTGCGAATTTTCGCCGCTTAGTAAATTTACCCCCAAGGGTCTTAGGGACACGAAACGCAGAAGGCTCGAGATTTTTTCTACTTTTTAACCAACTTATTCTTGGTCTGATCTATACGTGGCTTCCTAGAGTGCCCTAAACCTTTCATTTTTAGCCATTAATGAGATTGTATTGCACTCTATATATATTGCAGACTATACTTATTCACTTGAGGCCCTTTTTTTTTTGCTTAGAAGGAGCGCTAGCTAACCCTCCTAATATCCATAAGTAGTAGCCAGATGATTCCTGCTCAAATTGGATTACACCAATATCTTTGTGAATACCTTGACTTTTTTAGATTTAAAACACAGGCTAGAGACATCATTGATGATGGATCGGTGTATGTAATGGGAGTTCCTGTCAAGTGAAAGGGGAACAGACATGCCAAGAGGGTAGATACACTTAGTTTGTAATATGTATGATGTGATTTGGTAAATGTAGACCTTACAACAGTTTAGTAGAAGGACATTTCACAGCTTTGTACTGACTTGGCTAGGATATTTAAGAGTATATTTATCAAATGTTGATATATAGAAAGATAAAATAAATATGTCCTTAAAGGGGACCAGTCACCCTGAGAAATAATTCCAAATCCTATTTCTAGAAGCTAGTCAGGCAAAATAAACTTCACTTTTACCATATAAATGACTTAAAGTGGACCTGTCATACAAATACAAAAATCTGTATAATAAAAGTCCTTTTCAAATTAAACATGAAATCCAATTTCTATTTTTATTAAAGCATTCATAGCTGTTGTAAGCTCATTTAAACATCTCAGCTGCCAATCAAATATTGTCTGCCCCTCCTCTATGCCCTAGGCATAGAGGCGGGGCAGACAATTACTTTCACTTTCCATTCAGCACAATGTCATTGCTTTCCACTAATTCCCCCTTTCTCTTCACTGTTTAATTGTGTAGCCAGTGCATGGGGATGGACATCGGGTCCCCCATTCTGGTGCACAAACTAGATTCTGAGATGATGCAAGGCTTGTCTTAATAACAGTGTCCACAAAATGGCTCCTGCCTGCTTGCTTGCTATAATTATGAATTCCCAGACTGAAGGAAACAGGATTCAAATAATTTATTTATCGTAAGTTAATTTTGCTTGACTAATGTGATAAAATAGGATTTTGAATATTTTTTTTTGTATGGTGGGTCCCTTTTAAGTCATGTTTCTTTTAGCCTTGGAATTTACAATCACATCAAGCAGGTAGGCGCCATTTTCTGGACACTAATATTAAGACAAGGTTTGCGTCATGCCAAATTCTTGTTAATGCACCAGAATGGGGCACCTGATACCAATGCTCATGGCTACACAATGTTGAGGAAGGAGGGGGGAATGTGAGTAGCGCAGAGACATTGAGGAAGCGCAGAATGCAAAGTGAAAGTAATACCAGGTTGCCTTTATGCGTAAGGGATAGAGGAGGTGCAGACAATATATGATTGACAGCTGAGCTTTTTAAAAGAGTTTAGAATCCATAAACAATGTTTTATTAAAAAAAATAATTTGGGTACAGGTATGTTATCCAGATAGCATGAATTAAGGAAAGGCCATCTCCCATAGACTCCATTTTATCCAAATAATCCATATTTTTGGAGAATGATTTCCTTTTTCTCTGTAATAATAAAACAGTACTTTGTACTTGATCCAGGTTAAATATAATTCATCATTATTGTGAGCAAACCAGCCTACTGGGATTATTTAATGTTTAAATAATTTTCTAGTAGACTTAAGGTATGAAGATCCAAATTACAGAAAGATCCATTATCCGGAAAACCCCAGGTCCCAAGCATTCTGTATAACAGGTCCATGTTTAATTTGACTTCTGTTTTACAGCTTTTTTTCTGTCTGGGTGACAAGTCCCATTTAAATATCTCCTACAAGCGAACTGAACCTTCTGCCAAAATTCTGTGAATAGTGAAAAAAATTTGCACCAATTTTTTTGACGCCGAAGAATTTTCGCGCCTGTTTCACAAATTTATTTGCTGGCGGCGAATCGCGCAAATTCGCAGAGAATTCGCGCCTACCGAATAAATTCGCCCATCACTATCTGCGAACTCTTATTCCACACAGATACATCATAGAATTAACTTAATGTTGTACTGTTAAATTCCATCATCATCTCCTACTGAATTTGAACAACAAAGTCTCTGCTAGTAAACCTAAACCTGACCCTAAAAGAGGTAGAGTCCTGATCCTCACCTTGCCCTCAATGTAAAAAGTATCATCACTTTGATCAGACAACAAAAAAACTCATTTTCTGCTCCTTATTAGCAGATACTTTCTACCATCTCTGGTCTGAACATAATAGATGCACGATTTACACTGAGGACTAAGCACCTGAATAGCAAAAGCTTTTTTCCTTTGAAGTATTTGAACTAGAATCCATGTGATAGAAGCAATTAGTGTCATATTATACAACGGTCACGGCTTTTATTTAATGGCTATAGACATTTTTCTGTATAGTTATATTGCTCATGACATGGGTCACTGCACATTCTTCCACTGAAACTGTATCTTGAAGGCTGAAGTAATTGTCATAGGTTTCTGCAGCCAGGCCAATTTGCCAGGGATGAATCTTCACAGAAGGAGGTGTAGGTCTATTATTGAAGAGGATAGTTAAGGACAAAATAATACACAGCAGAGAAGCAAGAAAAAACACTAAATAGTCGAATTTGACTATTCAACATCTAAAACCTGCCAAATTGGTGTTTTAACCTATGCGGAGGTCCTACAATCAATTTGGAGTCGTTTGGTGGACTTTTGAGATTTGATTTTTTTTGGAGAAAAAACACAAATCAAATTTGATCGAATTCGATTCAAATTCGAGTTTGCCGGTCTATCCTATTCACCCAAATGTAAAAAATTATATATATATATATATTTTTATAAATTTCGATTTTGTCGTTTTTTTCGAATTTCAAGTTTATGGGAGTTTTTAGAAACTCCCCTAAACTTGAAATTCGACCTTTGATAAATCTTCCCCTAAGTGTAGTGAAAAGATAAAGTGCAGTAGAAAGTGTAGCATACCTCCCAACTGTCAGTTTTCTGTGGGACAGTTCTGATTTTGACCTAATGCACCAGAAAAAGATATAAAGTTTCAGAAACTTAATTAAAATTAGAGACTTTTTGGCAGAGAGCCCAGAACAGCTGCACATTACATTTGTAACACTTTAAGATAAGCAAAGATATTATTGTAACTATTTAAGATAAACAGGTCTCTTGGGAGAACTAGATCTAACATCTAAAGGTGGCCATACATGGGCAGATAAAGCTGCCGATATCGGTCGTTTGGACCAATTTGACAGCTTATCTGCCCGAGTATGGGGGCTTCCGACGGGTCTTGATATGGCCAGATATCGATCGAGAAGGTTGGATTTTTAACCGTCGGAGCCCCTTGGCACATCATAAATCGATCGTTCGGGCCATACGGCCGAATGTTCAAATTACCCCCGATATAGCCATGCTGTTTAGTGGCATATCGGGGAAAGATCCGCTCGTTTGGCGATTTCGCCAAACGAGCGGATCTTTGAGTCTATGGCCACCATTAAGGGCAAAGACACATGGTCAGATTCGGGGAGATTAGTCACCCATGCGACAAATCCCCTTTTCTTCGTGTCGACTAATCTCCCCGAACTGCCTTCCCGCCGGCTAGAATGTAAATAGTCGGCGAGGTGGCACTTGGAGTGCTCAGTTTTCTGAAGTCATTCGAAGTTGCCTCACGAGGAAACTTTGGGCGACTTCGGAAAATGAAGCACTCCTAGTGCCATCCCACTGGTGATTTACATTCTAGCCGGCAGGAAGGCAGTTCGGGGTGATTAGTCGACACGAAGAAGAGGAGATTTGTTGCCGGCGACTTAATCTCTCTGAATCGTACTGTGTGTCTCTGCCCTTAAGGGAAATTTTTTGTTTCATTAGCAAAACTGTTATACATAAAACATGGCCCTTAAATTCCCAGAAATGTGTTCAAACTTTCATAATCTGCCAAATTTTGTAAAATAGACATGGTTGTTAGGGAATGTGGCTATAAAATGGGCATGGTCAAAAAATGTAGCCACATTACATGCACCTAATGTTTATGTCCCTCTTTACGTTTTTCAAATGTTGGGATCTATGAGAGAAAAACATCAATAACTAAAAAACGTATCTTTCATGACTGATAGGGCCACTAAATGTTGTCAGCCTTCTAACTGCTGGGATAGATCTAAGTAGTTTGTTACAGCAACAACAATTACGACATGTCTGTGGTACTATGAAACTTATTTCTTCTTTAGTTATGTTTTTGTGTTATTATTCAACCTTTTAGGTGACTTAAAGGAAGAAACAGTAAGCAGCCAAGGTTTTATATTTACTACGGCAGAAAGCGCTGTGCATGAAGCCAGTCATTAGTGCTGCCCTGCGGAGCAAAGCAATGTCCCAAGAGGTGCTTGAATTATAATTATGCTCACAGGGCATCACTCCAGCATGAGAGGTCCCTCTTGTTTGTTGAACAATGGTTATTTCAAGAACCCTGCACCAGGTAAATGTAAGTGCCCTTAAATGTCTAAAATATAACGTAGTGTTTGCTTACTTTTGTTCTTGACTAGAATTGAAACCAAGCCAGACTCTGCAGCCTATATCTGTCTCTCTCTCCTGTAGTTTTTAACAATATCATGCCCTAAATATGCCACTCTCACAAGAGAGGACTTGCATTTTGTGTCATTTAGCCAATATCATTTTAAATCTGTTGGAGAAATAGTTACCCCCATAGTTCAGTACAATATGCAGTTTTATATTATACAGTTCCTCAATGCATTGGCAGTAGTGATGGGCGAATCTGTGGCGTTTCGTTTCGCTGAATAATTTGCGAATTTCCTGTGAAATTCGTGAAACGGCGAAAAATTCGTGAAACGTTGATTTTTGATGCCGACGCACATTCACCGGTGAATTTTTGCGCCGGTTTCGCAAATGTATTCGCCAGCGGCAAATCACGGGAATTTGCCGTGAATTTGTGCCTACCGAATAAATTCACCCATCACTAATTGACAGTTTAGACAGCGGAATCTCTGAGATCTTATTCATGGACTGGGCTTCAAGGGTAGTTCTGCCTTTAAAATAACATCAACCAGTCTGGGGTTTCTGGAACAGATACATCCAGATAGAATCCATTTTAATCAAATAATTAAACATTTTAAAAATGATTTCTTTTTTTCCCTTTAATAACAGTAAGGAAGTACTTTAAACCTGATCGCAGCTAAGATATAAATAATCCTTTTTAAAAGGCAGAACAATCCTATTGGTTTTAATTAATGTTTAAATCATTTTAGGAGCCTTAGGGAGACTTTAGGGGGTTATTTATTAAAAGCCAAATCCGCACAGACTTCCCTCCTATTTATCAATACATTTTCACAAAAATGTTGTGTTGTAAAAGACTCGACAAAATCTTCAAAAAAAAATGAATGCTTGTGACCTGGTTGTTTACCTGTAAATGAGAACACCTCACCTTAAAGGGCACCTATCACAGATAAAATCAAACACATATTAACTTAAACACGTTTAATCAAACTGCATATATAGTTTTTTTGAAAAAAAAAATCCCATACTTTGTCAAGTGGGTTCTTTCACTGAGGGAGTCCATACTGTGACAATAACATGCAAATGAGTTCACGAGCATGCTCAGATTGTAGCTTTGCCCTGAAGTAAACTCCTCCACAAGAAGTATCACGAGATTTCCCTTTCTTGTCCCCTGCTGGTGATGTCATTATGCAAATGAAAGGCACACACTAACTTCCAGAAGGTGGCAGCACTACTGAACAGCAGCTAACACAGAAGTTTGGCTGATTTAAAAATAGCTTAGTAGGGTTGCTAGGCAACCAAGAAATTTCAACTGAGCTGCAGTTGGCTGTGAAGATATAGGTAGGAGGAGGCAGTAAAATCAAAGATGCCTGTCTCAACTAGAAATGCTGTGGAGATAGGGGAGAACTTGCAGAAGGTATAGTGAGCTGATCATTTACATTATACAAACAATTCTAACTGTTTTAAAAACTGGATCTCTTGAACTTTCACATAGTGTATTTACTTAGTTAATGATTTTAGTTATGATTGGTGCCCTTTAAGGCTACCCAAACACAATTACAAATAAAAATGAGTAGTATAATGTTGGCATAAACATTAGTATCACATATAAAAGTCCTGTCTTGTTATAAAAGTAAAGTTAAAAAAGCAAATCATTCAAAAGATAAAAAATATAGTTATGACGGTTAATTTTTTTTTCTATTACACGCCCTATTATATTCTATTCCATGCTATAGAATAACGTTACAGTTTGAAAGATTTATCGTTATAGCCCATTGCAAGCCTTTATCTTTTTAAAACAAAGTTAGGAAAAAGGTAAAAAATGCAATATGACGTAACTGGAATAAATTATTCTTTTACTTGATGTGTAGATTTTTGGCAGCCATGTAAGGACTGATGTGAACGGTGAACAATCTCTGCAAACTGTTGCTTAAACATGTTGGTTTATAAATGAAGAATAATATCAGTGCAGCTGTTGGTCACTGACAATTTTAGGAGTACTTTACTATTACGTCCACCATCCTTCATAATTGTTGTAGTAACATGGGAGTTGTTGCAAAACTTGCAACAGTTGCATGTCACCTTGGTTTCCAGATGAACCAGGTTAAGTTTTTATGTAGCCATAGTTTCCAGATTGTAAGATATGGACCCCTGCTGGTCTGTAAGGATACTGCAAGCAGCCTTTATTCGATTAAATGTTTTTTTAACCATGTATTCTATAAATACTACTATTTATTATACATATTGTATATGTTGCTGTTTCATGTTTTCCTTTAAGTTCTTTACACTAATTGGTCAGCCAAATATTCGATCATTTAAAAGGGGTAGTTCACTGCATGGCTTATTATAAGCAACCTTTTCAATTGGCCTTCATTTTTATATATAGTTTTATATAAATAAGAAAAGAGAAAAAGAAACCCCACAATAGTTGTGGTTATAAAGTTGACGAGGAAAATTCTAATAGGTAATGCACCTTACTTATTTAAGGACAATAATTAATTAGATAATGTACTCCAAAATTAATTAAAGTGCTAGTGCCGTTATAATAGCATTAACTTATCCTAGATACTTTAAAGTTGAGAAAAATTGATAAAGCTAATCAATTCAATTCCTCTGTGAATTAATATTAATTTCTAAATTCATCCATAGATAGACAAAAAATTAATTGTTTAAATAAAGTGCGGTGCAATAATTTAAAGTGTTAAACCTAAAAAATTAGTTAGCTAATTAAAAAGTAGTTTAAAAATGACCAAAGATGGTAGTGGGTTAAAAAAATCTGTAGTCCCAATCCATAAAAATAGGTAATAGAAATAGGAAAAAATAGATGGTGGAGTTGTCCTGTAAACTAGCTACCTGATTTTTTTCTAGAACCTGAGACACCACAAAGGTAAGGCAGGACAGGGTAACCGGGGCTGTGGCCTTGGTATTTAACTTGCCCTGGATGTTTAGAGAGGCTAAGTAACCCTAAAAAGCCACAAACCGTCGGCCCCTTAGAATGGAAAGAAGATTTTAAGAGGTTGTATAGAATAGTAAAGGATTTGACCCAATAATTCTAGTTTTATATAGTTTTTTTATATAGTTTTTCCTCTCCCTCTTTCCCCCATCTAAAAAACAAAACGAATGCTTTGTAAGGCCACACATGTATTGTTATTGTTACTTTTTATGACTCATCTTTTCTGTTTAGGTCCTCTGCTATATATATATATATTCAATTTTCTTTAAATCAATGCATGGTTGCTAGGGTAATTTGGAGCTTCCAAACCAGATTGCTGAAATTGCAAAATGAAGAGCTGCTGGATAAAAAAAGCCAAATAACGCAAAAAAATAAAATAAATAACCATAGTTGCATATTGTCTCAGAATATCACTCTCTCTTCATCATACTCAAAGCTACAATGCTTTAGGATGTTGGTTCAGTGTATTGCTAGTGAGATTGAGAAACAGTGTAAATCCATCATGTTGATCCATTAACAGATTGAACAGATCCATTTGATTGAAGAGGACGGCTAGTTTAGAGTAAGGAGTGGTTAGCTGGAGTGCTGGTTTGTCAGGATAAACAGACGTGCTAGTGATTTATTGATAAATATCTGCATCGTAATCGTAGTGCGTAGGCTTTGCTCTGGCAGCACTGAATCATTTATATTGACAGGGAAATGATACAACGCTGGCAAAGCTGGACGGCAATAATTAATGTTGCTAATTTTATCCTTTCCTGCTTCAGTCAAAGAGGTTTTGTTAATTGATTTTTTTTTTTTTTTTCATTTCAAAAACTCCGGCTATGTGGAGCAATCCATGGGGCACCGCAAGTGCATCATTATTGTAGGGAAAAACAAGAGTCCCGGATTAAAAAGGAATGTGTATGAAAAGCTTGTCTGCGCTGTTTTTTAGGAATCGTTATAGAATATTAAAGCAGAGAATTACAACAAGGCTACCATGTAAAATGAAGTAATAAACTAGACACAGTGACAAGTACTGCAGTGCTCTTAATGGGAAGCATTAGCCGGGCACATAGCCACGTTCAGTGGGAATAAAGTGGTTTCAGTGCTATCATCTATTGTTTCTCATCATTTTGCTGTAAATTGGGTAAGGTATCATTATAGGATAATTAGGAATTTTATTACATTGATTTTATTATGCCAGGGCTAATGTGACCCTTCAAATATTTTTTAATTGCCCTTTATTTGCCTCAGGGTCCATATACTGCTTTGCATAATGCCATTATTTGAATCTAGTCTTGCCTATTAAAATGTATGTGAGTCCAATAATCATCTACCTACATGGGAAACGCTGTACAGCTCTGCATTATGCTATAGCATAACTACAAGCAAACCACCTGCATTGAACTCTGCTGACCTATGAAGTTAGATTGGGCTCTTTGAGCATATACAAACAAACAAGCATTCTAGCGGATGATTGTAGAGATTGTTGTATCAGTAGAATACGAGGGCTTTAGTCACTATGTACTATAGGTTTGGGATCCATTATCCAGAAACCCGGAAAGGCTGTCTTCCATAGACTCCATTTTATCCAAATAATCCACATTTTTAAAAAGTATTTCCCTTTTCTCTGTAAGAATAAAACAGTACCTTGTACATGATCCAAACCAAGAGATATGATTAATCCTTATTGGAAGCATAACCAGTCAATTGGGTTTATTTAGGGGTTTATTTACTAAAATCCAAAAATGTCTCATTATTTAAGTAAAACCACTTTGACCAAACTCCCATCCATATTTTTACCCCCTTTATCAATAAAAGAACTCGAAAAAATCTGGTGCGGGAAAAGACTTGATAAAATTGTGAAAAAATCCGAATCGTACGTTTTTTTTGGATTCTCATACAAAAACCCAGCGCAGATTAGGATATCTTCCAATTGTAAAAGGGACATCTGCAATTGACTTCTACATGACCTCAGCAAGTCTGAGATGGAATATTTTTTTATTTGTACTTTTAGCTGCATCAGGGTTTTTAAAAATCACGAAAAAAATAGTTTTTCCCTTTAAAACTCCGGAAAAAAATTAATTTTATATGAAACCTATTACTGAAAAACTTATGTTTGCTCCAAAAGAGTATGACACCTTCAAGCACTTCTTAAAGGTGGGCAATGAGTGATTGAAATTCGGAAGACTATTACATTACGAAATGCAAATTTTTATTCTTATTTGTGCAATTTGTTTTCCTTTTAGAGACCTTTATTACATTTCCCCATAAGACTTTTACAACATTGTTCAAAAAGTAACATCCAGGAGTTAAGGAGATACTGCTTTCAGTAGCAATTGTTTTTATAAATAACGTTACAAGAACTAAAACATTTTAATAAATATATATTGGAAAGTTGCTTAGAATCATGTTTTCTCTAAGTTTATTTTCAGGTTGACTTGTCCATGTCCAATTGCTAATCGCCTCGACATCAATCCTGCCCCTGATGTCATCTGCCCCGCCCCCTTACATCACTGGTCCACCCTCGACATCATCTGCCTGCGCCTTTCCCCCAATCGAAAAAGGTGGCAACCCTATAAGGCAGGATCAGTCAACCTTTACCTGTTAGCTAGTAAATATTTACTACACTTCTGCTTGGAGACGTGTATGAATTATCAGAAAATGATTTATATAATTTATTCAGGGGCATGCAAAGCCATCTGGAGGCCCTAGGCAGCCCGACCAGCCACCTCGCTTCCCCTGTGGTAACACATGTGCAATAGCGTTGTGCGGAGGGCGTGTTAAAAAGGGAAAGCAAGCGAACTTGGACTAGGTGTAGGCAGAAAACGCTTTCAAATGGTACCTGCACCCTAGGCAATTGCCTCTTCTGTGTATCCTTATTTCTGGCCTTGTCTCTACGATTTATTAGTGAGAGAGAGATTCTTAGAGTAAACATAAGCTTGATATTTTTGGTTAAAGCACGCATGGAGGTTACATTTCTGCTACACACCCAGGATCATTTCCCAGTCACTTGTAGGTCCAATCACAATGCGGCATGTGCCATAACCTTATAACTCTAAAAAATCCATTTGTTAAATGTCACAGTAAATAAGCCAGCAGTGCCAATGTTTGTTAAAGACATGAAATGGTATTATAATAAATCGGTTTGATGGTGTTATCACATCAGAAGGTTTTTAGTTATATGGGTGCTACACAATATTCAATCTTTTAAGATGTAAGTCATGTTTTTACCTTGACACTTTGTCTTGTTTAAATACATTATGAAAAGTATAACAATAATAATGGTAGCTACTATGAAGCTCAGCCATCTGATCTCTTCAAAACTACCTCTTAATTTGCTTGATCATTAATGAACTACTTAATATTATGCCAATTCTTGAATTAGATCTAGTATTTCTCACATGCCAGGGCTATTACTGATAGAAACAATACTTTTCTTCTTAAAGGAGAAGGAAAGGCTTGCAGCACTTGGGGGTGCCAAATGTTAGGCACCCCAAGTGATTGTAGCAGAAAACTGCACTGGACTGGACCAGTGAGCACCACGGAGCTATATTTTTCTGTTTTCCTCCTTCTTCGTGCAGCTGTGCATGCGCAGTAGAATGAAAAGCTGAACTTTAACTAAAAAGTCAGCTATTTTGTTCAACTGTGCATGCGTTTGCCCCGGGAAATTTTAAGACAGAAGAAGTGTATCGCTCCATGGTGCTCACTGTTATAACCCCGGGCCGGTGCAGTTTTCTGCTGAAAGGAGCACCGACCCAGGGTTTTAGGTAAGTAAATACAATCACTTGCAGGTGCCTAAAATTTGGCAACCCCAAGTGCTGCAAGCCTTGCCCTCTCCTTTAAGGTACTTTAAAATGATTCAGTACGTAATTTAGGGTTGCCCCCATTGCCAGCAGCAAAAGCCGAAAATGGGCGTATAATAAAGAGGTACAGGCTGGTAATGTCAGGGGCCAGCCAGTGATGATTGGGGACCATCTTGTTGGTGGTGGGGCAATGACATCACATGCCATGTGTGTTATGTTTTGGGTAGCCAAGGATGAGTAGAGAAAAACAGTGCTTTATTAGCAGGCTCGTGCAGGCATTACACAACAGTAACTTTCACTTTTTAAGCTGTCCAGGAAGTATGCACAGTATGTCTGAACACATCGACATCTACAGGCCATTTGTAAAAACACCGCAATGTGGTTTAGATAAGGAGGGTATTTTGTACTGGACAGTCCTCGAAAAGCCAGTAATAGCACCAGAGCTCTCAACCCCCCTTATTTTTTTGGCCGTTTCCAAATTTTGGTCTATGTCCCCTGGTCTCCTATCACTTTTAATCATTCCCCAGACTTCCGCCTATGTTAATTCTGGGAATGTTAATTCTGAAGCATACCACATATCCCCCAGTAGGTCCTAAAGTTGACAGCTCTGTAGAACACTCCAAGGTGATACAAATTAGGCAGATTAGCTAGAAAGTGAAGTCTGTGCTCCACTGATGAGATCTATTGTGGGGTATTTTCCCAGATGATACTCACCAGGCATAGCTACTCAAATGAGTGAGACTTAGGGAAGTCTGTTTTTAATCTCTTGGAGCACCCTCGAGCACTCCTGGTTTGCGTCATTGGGAAAAAGTACCTGTAGTATGTGAGTAATACCCCTATGTGAACCCAGAGTATGTTTTGCCACTGTTTCATATTACACAAACTCTTGTTCAATAAAGCATTCCTTTGTTTAAAAACCAGGTTGCTTTCCTCCACCTATTGCAAGGGCTCAGCTGAGACAGAGGGTTGCACATGTAACGGTGGTCTGCCTTAGAGTTAATACAGGCATGAAAGGGTTGCATTTACAAAAAAAAGAGAGCATTGAAGTGTATGAATATAAAGTATGTAGAAAGAGAACAGCTGCCACTACATTATCTGGGGGTTTTATGACCTTGTGAAGTGTAAAGTGATTTCAGCAGATCATAAGCTGAGTCATCTACAAAAATAAAGAGAATATTGATCTGGAGACTGACAGATCGGTGGCCCAATTTAGCTTTATACTCGGCAACCCTCAAATATCAGGGCTGAGCCGATTAAAGTGTCAAGTCCTTCTCTAGTGAGCCAGCGGTTTAGTGAATTGCTGCGCAGATCTACTGTACTGTGTGGAGAAATCAAAACACTAGAGAAAAAAACAAAAGCTGAATTCTTCTTTGATTTATTAGTAAGTTGGGGGGGGGGAAGCACCTCAAAAGTGAATTTGAGCCGTTAATCTCATATTTGAAATACCTGGACCTGACTTGAGCATTAGAACTGGAAGCTTAATTTTATTTTGTAACTAATTTTTTTTTTTAAATGCTTGACACATGTATACATGACCGTTGTGATGTTATTATCAGCTAATCAATCTTAAGTTGGCCATAACAATTTAGGGGCAAATTTACTAAAGGGCGAAGTGGCTAACGCTGGCGAAAATTTGTCAGCGTGACGTCATTACGGCACTTCACCCATTTACTAACGGCCGCTGACATAGTTTCTCTATTGAAGGAGATAGACTCTGGCGTAACTTCACACTCGAACGCCAGGCAAATTTTCGCTCTGGCGAAAGAGTTACATAGTTACATAGTTAAATTGGGTTGAAAAAAGACAAAGTCCATCAAGTTCAACCCCTCCAAATGAAAACCCAGCATCCATACATACACCCCTCCCTACTTTTAATTAAATTCTATATACCCATACCTATACTAACTATAGAGCTTAGTATCACAATAGCCTTTGATATTATGTCTGTCCAAAAAATCATCCAAGTCACTCTTAAAGGCATTAACTGAATCAGCCATCACAACATCACCCGGCAGTGCATTCCACAACCTCACTGTCCTGACTGTGAAGAACCCCCTATGTTGCTTCAAATTAAAGTTCTTTTCTTCTAGTCTAAAGGGGTGGCCTCTGGTACGGTGATCCTCTTTATGGGTAAAAAGGTCCCCTGCTATTTGTCTATAATGTCCTCTAATGTACTTGTAAAGTGTAATCATGTCCCCTCGCAAGCACCTTTTTTTCAGAGAAAACAACCCCAACCCCAAGAGCGTTACTACGCAAATTCACTACGTTTTTGTTTTTACTGAACGTTACCTCTATCGCCAGACTTGCCTTCGCCACCTCAGACCAGGCGAAGTGCAATGGAGTAGATAGGACTTACTTGATATTGTGTTGAAAAAGTCCCAAAAAACGCTGGCGTCTTTTTCTTTTTTCAGGGTGATAGGCTGCAAAAGTGCGTACATTTTTTTTAGGGTACCCGGCTTCCCCCCTACATTTCCTAACATATGGCACATAAACTATACACTGGGCTCATGTGTAGGCCAATATAACAACTCTATTTTATTTTATTAAGGTTCCCTTGGCTTGTGTAGTGTAATGTATTTGCTGCATATATGTCCATTGAACTTTAACTGCACACTGTATGCAAATTAGTCAACGCTAGCGCAATTTTGAAATGCTAATCGTATTATCGCTACCGCAACTTTGCAAGTGTTTGGTACCCTTTATGCAAATTCGTATCTTCGTGCATTAGAGTTGTCCAGGCCAATTTACGCCTGGCGAAGTGTTGAAATGTGCGCAAAGCCATCACCATTTTCGGAGGTAAGTCAATTTACCCCAAAGATACAGTCATGTGAAACAAATATTCCTATGATTTTCGGATCATGTGGTTCCCATTCCAGTCCAATGGGTGCCACCTGTCCATTTTATTCTATAGACTGCCTTTGTTTTTGAATCTCTGCCAAGGATTGTCTCTCCCCCTCGACCAACTGTACACACTGTATTTCAAAGACACTATGAATAGAAGGCAATTAGAAATGTCTTCTCTATTTCAGTAAGTTACAGTTATTGAATGGGGTATGCGGATGGAGCAATTATACCGATTAGTTATGTATGTGTGGTGTAGTAGCAACGACAGGCAGGACAGAGTTGATGAATTGACACAGTTATCTAAACAGATTGATGTGTCAATTTGTCCAAATGATTTGGTTTAAGCAGATGAACACCCATCCAATGCAAATCACAAATGGGAATAACAATTTGCACAATGAAGTTATAAATGCAATGAATTGTTACATAGGGGAAACTTCTTTTCCATTCATTAGTTTAGTCCCATAAGGCCTGCATATTTTTAAATCCCAAGGGCAAAACCTAACATTTATACACAATGACTCTCATCTGCCACTTAACCATCTAAAATGTCAAGATCCTCCTGCTACAGAGACACATCCTGGATGTATTCGATTTTCTTACAATGCCCTGCTCCAAATCATTAAGAAATGGACCCGATACAGATCCTTGTAACATAACAGTAACAACAATAGTACAATATATAGAGTATACGATTAACAACTAATATTTGTTCTCTATCCTTCAGTTAGTTAATGTTGACATAGCACGCCAAAGACCTACAGACATAGTAAAAGCAAGTGAATTTGTTTGGTATGGTCTGTCCTTTATAAACCTTACAACTTACAACTTGTAGTATCATGCCCTGTGGCAGTCACTGGCAATTTCCATGAGCTATGCTTTCTGTGGGCATTGTAAAACCAGCTCATCTAATGTTTATACTGAACAAATGTGATCATTAAGCACATATGCTTTTTTAGAGTCAACTGTAAACAATATATATTCTTTTTACCATCAGCTCAAATTCTAAGCTCCAACATATCTATCTCCTTGTGATATACTTACAGTAACGTCTTGAAGGGGAGCAGTCAGTCCTTTATTTGCTATTTTAGGCTTCAACACTTGTTATATTTATAGGTCCTAAAAGATAAATCTGTCCCTTCTGACTTGTAGATTTTAAATACTCTCTTCTGGTCCTATTGGAGAACAGAAGTGGTTTAACATACTGTAGCATTTTCGTTCTGTATTGTCTAAATCTATTCAACAAAATCATTATCTTATAGGGGTTTTGTTTGCTTTTCTAGTCTACAGTCTTTGTTGACCCAGTATATGTTTGTTTTACACACTGGGGCACATTCACTAAATGGAAATTTTCGCCAGCGACTACTTCGCCACACTCCGCCAGGTGCAAATTCATTACCACTACGCTAATTCACTAAAATGCGAAGTTGAGTCTCAGCAGCCAAACGCTGGCGAATTTTCACTTGCGTTACTTTGGCTGGGCAAGCATTTGATAGCGAATTTTCACTAGCGTTCATTTCAGCCTAGCGAGACTTTGCTAGCACTCTTGCGCTTAGGTTAATTTGAATAGGGCTGGTACCTAAAAGTCGTATGGGCGTCTTTATTAGTAATGTTGGTGCAAATCCTTGAAGTGGCCACTTTTTCAAATACATGTCCAATGAGCCATAATAAAAACAGAAGAGATCCTCTAATGCCCTAGACACGAGCCCACCCTTAAACAAATGCGGCATGCCCCTCAAATTAGTTTTAAAAAATTCCTCACAAATAAATCTTTAATAGTTCAGACTTTCGAAGACAATCCCGCTTTAAAAAAAGAAAAGTCGCCAACATTTTTTTACAACTTTAATGCATTTCCAGCATACAGGATATGATGTCACTGACATGAGATTGAGGAAGATGTAGCTTAGTTTTCTCAGTTCGCCTAGTCTGAGGCTCTTAGTGAATTAGCGAATGAGATTTCTGGCGAATTGTCGATAGCAACGGCCACTTCGCCCTTTAGTGAATCTGCCCCATTGAGACAATGAGGCAACATGGAAACCATTCCAGAGAGTACTAGGCAAGTAATCCTGAATCTGGATAATTACAGGATTATAAAACTTCATGCTACCTGTAATGGAGTTTGATAGCACCATGTATCAGCATTAGCATGTGTTCACAATTTTATGCATTTGTCTGCTTCATTTAAGTGACAGGTCTGATTAGTCATGCATCCGGCCTGTCAAACCTATATCTCGCTATTGTCCTTCTCTGTTATCTGCTGAAAGACAGGATAGTAATTCTCAGATACATCTTGCCTGGTGTTAATTCTTCATGCCTCGTTCTTTTAATTTCCAGCATTCATAGAGAAAACCTAGGACTCAATGTACCTAACCGCTGTCATTACTTGGATGATGAACTTTTTTTGCTTTTTTAACTCATGCTCAGTATTTCCAGCACAATGGAAAAATGTCAGTATATATAATGAAAAAGAGCATCTCATGGATTGCAAGGTCATACTGGGCCCTTTTTCTAAAATATACAGTAGCTTGCCTTTATTTCTTTTAAATATACTGTATTTAGTAAGTTTGAGGACATAGTATTTCTTTAGTCCATATTTGCTGTTAATGCCATAATGTAGAGTGGTATTTCTCCATCGTATGCATAAATGCATATTATTATCCGTTATTTATGTAAATGATGTAGCGCTGTACAATCTCAGGTCTAGTGATGGGTGAATCTGAACCGTTTCGCTTCACTGAAAATTCGTAAAACAGCGAAAAATTCACCAAATGCATTGACGTCTATGAGTGACGTCATTTTTAAGCTTCCTATTTGTGTTTTGGATGGTGGTATCAAACGGGAGTGCCTGGAGAACAACCTAGCTAGTATCCTCTTAGAATTATCTATTGCACAAATATAGGGCTAATCGAGCCTGCTCTCTTTTAGGGAGAAACAGTTGTTCCTCCCCCCAAGCACAAAGTCACTCTTACTGAGAGGGAGCTCCTGGTGTGGGCAGCCATGCTGGTGGCTGTAACAATTTTGGGTTGATAGGTGTCTTTTAAAAAAGACATCATTGAAATCCCAATAAATTTAGGCAACATACCAGTCCATGTATGTTTCCTTTCTGAAGTCATGTGGAAAATGGCTGAAGATCTATAAAAGAAATGACCCAGAATATGAATGTGCATCATGAGGATAATGAGTATAATAAGCAGCAGCAGGATGCAAGTAAGTAGGAAAGCACCCAAACCTGCTAAATGCATATTTAAGGTAAGCAGTACAGTATGTCATCACTTTCTCAATTAATTAAATGCTGTTTAACTCACAGGCTGTTGGAGCAAATGTATATTTTGTTGAACACTTGCCTGAAAGCTTCTTTGGCAACAGTAGGGCTCATAAAAATCTATACAATTCTGTTCTATCTTTGAAACATAACCAGCACTGTAATCAGCCGTATTGATCTATTGAATCTCTACAAGTGATTGTTATTTAAAGATTAGATAAATATGAGCCCACAAGACAAAACTGTACTCAGCGATTACCCAGCTCCATTCAAAAGTTTGGAGAATTTCCTTCGTTTCTAGTAGAAGCAAAAAGGCCAACGCACGAAGGCCATGAATTCTATACACGAAAGCATTTTTATTATACCAAATATCTGACATTTTTATTGCACAGTTTATTGTAAAGCAATGCTTCAACCCTGTAAACAGCTTTTACCCTCTGCAAAAATGATGAGCTTTCTAGGGCAGTCCTTTCCCCATTAACCAATTTTAGAATATAATGAACCTCTTTGCACTTTGTGCTTTTTTTTCTGTGACTGAATCCCCTCATGAATTCTACGTGAAAATTGTTTCTAGCGAGGGTGCACAGTCAGCACTGATTTCTAATGGAATTCAGCCAGAAGAAACATACAGGTGGTGCTCCCTCGGCAGACTAGAGTTACCCTTTTAACATGCCCGTCCTAGATTACCGCTTTTGCTTTTCATAGCTCATTAGAAAGGTGGCACATTTGGAATAACCCCAATTTCAAACGTGCGCGTTTATTATAATGCAGTCTGTCTTAAAAGAGATAGTGTTCCTCTAACGTTACTGACGGAGAGAGTATTGTAGAGAAACTGCAGAACAAAATATTATGCAAAACCCTTAAATTCATTTGGATACTATTTTCTACTGAAAGTTAATTTCATGAATGTAGAATGTGAGAATCAGCACTGGGTTTTTTTTTTTTTTTTGATTCCCATCCAGTTAATTTAAACTCATCACGTAGGTCTCTTTGTAAAGATTACGCACTGCAGAAGGTAATACGGAATGCTCACTATTCATATATTATGGCTTACTAGATCTGCATCTAATATTATTGCATATAAGTATGAAATTGTTCCCTCTGAACCTCAAAGTGCCACCTCTATGCTGTCTCTATAGTTATACCACTGCCAAAGTCAATTTGTCTCTTTAAATTAGTATGTAGTGTTATGCAGTACTTATCTAATGCACAGTAACTTACCTTCCAACCCGGGACCTGCGAAATTGGAAGTGCCATCATCGTAGATCAAAAGTGATGCTGCTCTTACGCCAATTCAGCAGGACGGAAATTTTCCTGAACCTGCGGACTGCCCACATGGTCAGTAAATTGGGGGTTTCTGCCCAAACTCCGACGGCTTTGTGGGTATTCCTTGGGTACCTGTGGGTACCCAACATGGTGCAGCACTCCACTGCATGGCTTATTATGCATAAGCTGAAACAGCTTATAAATGATATCTGTACCTCTGCTGACTGCTTATAAGCCATGCAACACATTGTTTTCATATATGGCCATTTTAATGTGAGCTAAAAAATGGGTTTATTGATATAGAATTCCTAAAACCCTCAATGCAGGAGGTGAGCCATGTTATGGAAACCCACAAGGTAAATAGTGTAGGTTAAACAGGGGGGCTGTTACTTAGGGCAAGGCCAGACATGGCGTTTTTACGTCGCGTTTTTAAATAAATACGCCACTGAAACCACACCCGACCTTCAACATGCGTTTTTCATGTGTTTTTCAGCACATAGGTTTCTTTTCCCAACATGCACTTCTCATTGTTCTCGTTCCCCATAATTCCGCTGGCTGGAAATAGAAAATAGAAAAGCTATTTAGAAAAAGAAAAGCTATTTACATGCAAAATGGAGAAGGAATGTAATACGCAATGTAATTACGTCACCGGCCGTAAAAACATATATGCGTCATTTATCTAGTGAGAATTCGGACGCCACATTTAAATTACGCTGCATATTTACGTAAAGTGTGGTTTCAAACTTGCAGATCTCATTAGAGTCTATTGATTTGGTAGTTTTGGTAGTTTCTTGACGTATTGGTGTTTCGGCTAAAAAAACGCCAATACTTGCCTCCTGTGGCGAATTTCAGCTGTGAGAACTAGCACATTGCCATAGTGTGTTTTCCATTAGTTTCAGTGGTAGTGCAGTTTATGCGTATTTACGCCCAACAGAGCTTTATTAAAAAAAAACGTAAAAACGCCACGTCTGGCCTTGCCCTTAAGAGTAGTGAATCTACAGCATCAGCTCAGTGTAACTTTTATACCAGTGCTGTCAATTCAATGGCAGGTGCCAAATAAAGGGTTAAACGGACACTTGATCAATGAATTATTTACTTGCCACTTGACATAAACGGTTTTCCTGTTGAAGTGTTTAAATCAGTCACACGGCTGCCTTGTGTCTGGATGTGCTATGGGGAGCAGATGTCATCAGAGGAGGTTCATGATGTGACAGGAGTCTACTGAATACATATATGGCCCGAATGTTCTCCTTTACGAGCAGCATGTTGCACCAGCCATATCTGATGTGTCACGCAGTTACTTACCTTAGGCTTCTGGCAGCATGCCTAGATCTGATATTTATCCCATTAACCTAACAGTTTTCATTTGCTGCATATTATATTATACATAGTTTCTACTTGCAACAGGTTTAGTCCTGCTCAGTTTTAGACTAGGACTTGCAAGTTGCACTTAATATTATTGCTTGATATCATATTACTAAGCAGATACCTGGTCAGCTTTTAACACATACCTTTGTTAAGTATTTAAGAAAACAAATGTAATCACAAGTCTAACATTGTTTTTTTTTCAATGCATACCTGTCTGAAGACACTCCAGCAAGCACTACTACCAATGAGTCTTTCCAATAAAGGATACATAATCTTGTTATGAGTCTTGAGAGCCCTTTGCTTTAAGTCTAAAGGTTTATGGCACACAAATAATTGTGTCTCCTTGGGAAAATGCAGCAGCACAGCACTAGGAATAGTTTTACATTGCTTGCTGTTATACACTTAAAGCCCACGCTAGCAATTGTCAAATCTACCGTCAATCTTTTTATTGAAACAGAAAGATGATTGGAAATGAATGCAACGAACATCTGAATATAATGTTAAACCTGCAGAACAGGCACAAGGGCAAGGCAGCATTTCTGTGCTTTTTTGATTTACCGTATTGATAAAGCTGCCTGCAACTTAATCCATTTAACAGAGCTGAAAATTCAACTGGCCCCTGAATTTACAGCTGCAAATTTGAGTTTAATTTATTTTTCAAATAATGGGGTGCACATTTTCCAAGTGAAACTTTCAGGCAGTTCTGTATGTGGGCAATGTTCACGGTTGGAGTGGGGCATACGCTGGCTAATTAGGGTGTAGCTGGCAGTTGTACGGATGAGGGGGATGAACTGGGGTTACAAATGGGGTGATTTGGGGAGTAACTGTATGCTGGAAGGTATTATACGGGGTACCTCAATTTCTGGAACGCTTGGGTCAGAAGTCAGAATTGATCTCAATATTTTCTGCTACAATCTCCGATCAAATTTGCGGGAAAAAAAATCAGATTTTCATATTTTTTTTGGATTTTTCATCCGATTTTCATGATTTTTTCCAGATTTTTTTTTACCCGAAAACACATCGAAAATCGAGAAATCACTGGGACTTCTCCCACTGGCTTATATGCAACATCGACAGGTCTGAGACTTTTCCATCCTCTGGGTTTAATAAATTCAGATTTTATAAAAAAAAAAATTCATGATTTTTGCATTCAGAGTTTAGAAAATAACCCCCTAAGTCTGTTAAAAAATCATGGAAACATAGAAACATAGTAAGTTAGGTTGAAAAAGGACACATGTCCATTAAGTTGAACCTTTTAACTCTATTTTAACCTGCCTAACTGCCAGTTGATCCAGAGGAAGGCAAATAAAAACCCAACATGCTGCCAGGCCCTTTAAATATTTTCTTATTCTAAAAACTTTTGTTTTATTACTGATTGCTGGCCTAAATTTTCTATAAGAAAAGTATCTTTGCATGAGAAATGTCTGCGGAAATAATTCTCTTCTAGGTTTCCTTTCAGACTTGGCTCCTGCCTCGTTATGCTTAGAAAGTTAGGTACGTGCCATGGCAACTATGTATGCCCACTATTGAATGTGAACTATGTGAATTACAGGAGCTCAGGACACTTTGGTTAATTAACCTCATTATGTGAGCCTTAAAAATTCATAATTAATCAACAATTTCATGACATCAGATGAATTTATTCATGGGGAAATTCATTTGCAAGTTATCTGGCTGGAACACAAATGTTTTCTTTTTTAGGTTCCCATATTCTCAGAGCCTAAATTGTCTGACATTTGCAGACGTCCATTTATGCAGAAGCTTGCAATCTCTCTGTATATGGAAGTTGGTTAAAGCTACATCAATCTCGTTTCTGTGCTAAACAAGTGAAAGAGAAGTAGAACCCTTGAGATCTTATGATTGAAGAAATAATCCACTCCATATAGCGTATCCTTGAAAATGTCATCTTGCGTAGAAAAGCTGAAAGATGTTGTATCACAGTTGAAATGATTTATTTAACATCTCTCTGTATGCTTTGTTTTGGGGTTTTGCCTTTAGACTGCATAAAAATATGTTTAGTTGAGATTGAGGGGTTTAAGAGTTGTAGGTAAATTGCATTTTCTTCGCTTAAAGTGGCAAATTTGTCCATGTTTCTATCTTTGGGAAGTAACCGTATAGTATTTACATGTTCTACTTGTATATACAGTATATACACATACATTTATTTCAAAATGTCTGTGTATATGCATTTTGCCCTTTGCGGGAAAAATCATATACAGGTATGGGACCTGTTATCCAGAATGCTCAGGACCTGGGACATTCCGGATAACGGATCTTTCTGTAATTTGGATCTTCATCCGTTACGTCTACTATAAAATCATGTAAACATTAAGGGGCAGATTCATCAAGAGTCAATTTTTTTTTTCCAACTCCCATGAACTTTAAATTTGAACAAAAGTCGACCATCGGCAATTGATCAAAAAGTTTTAATGTTTCAAACTCGGGTGAATGGGAATGACCTGCAAACTCAAATCGAATTCTATTCGAATTTTTTCTCCGCAAAAAAAAAATGTGATTTTCAGAAAGGCTGCAAACAACTCCAAATTGATCCCAGGATGTCCCCCATAGATTCTGCAGGTTCAAGGTGGCGAATAGTCGAATTTGAATTCTTAAAGGGCCAGTACATGATAAATTTTGAAAATTGGATTTGAATTTTTTTAAAAACTCAAATTTTAACTATTCCCTAGTCTAATTCCCCCCTCAAAAAAAACTTGAAAATTCAAATTTCAAAATTCGAAATCCGAATTTTCACTCGACCCTTGATAAATCTGCCCCTAAATAAACCCAATTGGTTGGGTCTGCTTCCAATAAGGATTCATTATATCTTAGTTTGGATCAAGTACAAGGTACTGTTTTATTATTACAAAGAAAAAGAGAACCATTTTTAAAAATTTGGATTATTTGGATAAAACGGAGTCTATGGGAGACAGCCTTTCCGTAATTCTGAGCTAATGTATCCCATACTTGTACATGCAGATGTTTCTTCACAATAACTAGAGCTTTTTACTAAAGTTCAGAACATTTCATTTCAACCCCCTCTTTATCTCTCACAGTGTTATAGGATAAAATTCAATTTCACTCATGTCAAAAACCCTCTTCACATTTTAAGATGAAACCTGCTTTCTTCCAATCTGAAGGGATGTTATTGTTTGTGTCTGTTGGAAGTACTATATGGTCCTAATATATATATATCAAGGTAGAAATGAAAGAAATTGAAGCTTTAGGGGCAGCTAATCTATCTCAAAATCTCACATGCTGTAATCTACTAAATTGGCCAATGGCAGTTATCGTTTGGCTTCTTTGATCATTGGCTAACTCAGTAAAATACTTTTCTGCTATATAACATGCAGAAATCAATGGACTCAATACATAGATGGTGACATCAGCACAGAAGTCACTTCTACAAATTATATTTCTTCATGATACGCATTAGTTCACTGCATTGTTCTCTTGAAAGAGCAAAGTTCTCATCATTTCGAGAGGTTCTGAGAGGAAACAAAGAGTTGCTTTAAGCATTTATTGGAGAGTCTTTTGCCTTGTATTATTTTCTTTAACAAGGCAGTTCCCTTTGAAGCTAGAAGGGCCCTGATAGGCATAGGTGTATCAAATTGTGAGAAACCGGTGCATAAGCGACAAAGTGAAAGAGGCCAAAATTAAAAACAGAGGTTTTTCTTTACAAAATAAAATATTTTATAATGAGCCCTCTTATTAAATGACTAGATAACGTTTTACCCGGTTATTGCTTACAATCCATGTATACAGTGTGTGCAAGAGAACCATATTTAAACAGGCTAAGGTATAAAGTCCACCCATCAGGGATCACTGTACAAAGCTTTTGTCACAATGGATAAAAGCCATAGCAATCACCAGGAAGTCATCTATTTTCTATTAACTGTTCAACAAGATAAAACCTTCAGTTTTATGGAAACCTGTCTCTTTTGTCAGCTGGAAATCAGCCAAGGATTTTTTTTTTTGGTTCATCTTTCAAGGCCCAGATATATTTAATCAAAACACTGTGAGCAGTGTATGAATTGTCATACTTCTAATAATATTTTTATTACAATGATTTTGATGTAATGGCTTGCTCTTACTATAGTTATTATTATTATTATTAGTATTAGCATTATTATTATTATTATTATCATAATCAGTATTGTTATTATTATTATTGTTGTTGTTATTATTATTAGCATTATTAATAATAACATGTATTTATAAAACCCCAAAATATTCCTTAGCATTGGGGTTATTATTCTTGATTGCTGCATTACAACACTTCACAGGTCCTAAAAGAAGCACCTGTCCCCTGTGAATTTAGATTATATCACAGTATGTACTTCTACCTTCAGTCAACACATAGCCACATAGGGGCAAAGGGCGAAGTGACTAACGCGGGTGAAAATTCGCCAGCGTTATGTCATTTTGGAGCTTTGTCGATTTACTAAAGGTTGCTGGTATAACTTGTAACATGCTAGTGAAGGAGATAGACTCTAGCGGTACTTCGCTCCCTACTGCCTGGCGAATTTGCGCTCTGGCGAATGGACGTAACTACGCAAATTCACTAAGATGCGGATTTTACTGAACGTTACCTCTTGCGCCAGAATTGCCTTCGCCACCTTAGTCCAGGCGAAGTGTAACAGAGTAGATAGGAGTTCCTAAAAAAAATAGTTGAACATTTTTCTAAGTCACAAAAAAAAAGCTAGCGTCTTTTCCTTTTTCAGGGTGATAGGCTGAAAAAGAACGTAAAATTATTTTGGGGTAACCGGCTTCCCCCCTACATATCCTAAAATATGGCACATAAACTATACACTGGGCTCATGTTTAGGGCCATATAACAACATTATTTTATTTTATTAAGGTTTCCTGGGCTTGTGTAGTGTAATGTATTTGCTGCAACATATACGTCCATTGAAATTTAACTTCCAGCAGTATGCAAATTAGGCAACGCTATTGCAACTTGCTCCGCTTGGTGCAATAACGCTAGCGCAACTTCGCCAGCATTCGGTGCCCTGGACGCTAGATCAGATTTTAGTGAATTAATGTTGTCCTGGCGAATCAACACCCGGCAAAGTGTTGCGCTGTGAGCGAAGCCGTCGCTGGCGAATTTTCCCAGGCAAATGGCCATCTGCTTGTAAATATTTCAATGTTCCTTTAGCTAGAAAAAAATTCTCAGCATCTTTCAGTGTCTTTTTTTCATTATGTCTGGTTAGGGTTATAAAATACAGTAGGTATGTCATCATCTTAACATGCACATTAGCCTTGGTCCAATACAATCACATTAAGAGCAAATTTTATTTGATAATCTGGTGCATTGATAAAGAATCCCTGGAAATAATTTTCAAATGTTGGTAAGATGCTTTCACCACATTGCATATTTGCATCACATTGACCTTTTTAAATTCCCCCATATGGCTTTTAAATATCATTTTTATCCACTCCGTTAGATTGCAAGCTCGAGCAAGTGGGACTTAATTTTTCTGTAAATATGTTAACACATCTCATTTTTTTAATAAAGTTTTAGTAAAGCTCTTTGTAACACAATGACTGGAAAATCCTTAGAGGGTGGATATGTCTCTCCCAGAATCATAGATGAGACAAAGAAAACGTGGAGAATAACAGAGGCTATTTTCACTCTGGTGGAAAAAGCCAGTACAGGTATCACCTGTGATATAGGGGTGCAGGGCCGGCCTTAGGCCTATTGGACCAATTGGGCCCAATAGGGCCCCGCACCTCTCGGGGCCCCGCACCACAGGGCAGCACAGATATTTCCCTCAGCACATGATGCTGCCTGGCCTGCCCCCAACTTTGTCCAGCCCATCCCCAAATACATAGGTCCAGCCCACCCCCTACTCTGATAAGCCAGCCGATCCCCCAACTCTCATAGGCCCAGCTTTCCTCCAACCTTGATAGGCCTTGCCTGCCCAGTCCCTCTCTCTCTTACCCTGTGTGCCCCTATTATGTGCCCCTATTTCATCCCTCTCACTCTCTTACCTTGTTTGCCCCTTTCCTTTCTATTTTGTGCCTGTATGCCCTTATTTTCCTAAATACTTGGTGTGTCAGTAGCCAGCAACACTTTGTCTAGGGCCCCCGCCAACATGGTCCCAATTGGGCCCCACATTTGATAGGATCAGCCCTGTAGGGGTGGCCTATGAGTAAGTGAACCAAGAGGCACAGACTGTGTTAGGCACACTCTTTATGTCCTAATAAATGATTTTAGCATTTTCAATTTAATTTTGATTTTTTATTGAAAACTTTTATGGTAATTTTTAATTTGCCTTTATCAAGTTGTGTTGTGCAGTTTGAAAGGTACCTGAGAAATAATATGTACTAACAAAACATTTGGCTATTTTATTATACCCTACCAAAGTAGGGGAAGTGGAATCATATGTATGTACACATGATTATATCATTACATTTTTATTTCTAGTGTTAAATTATAATTACAGTATTAAATGATGATATAATAATATAGTATGGAAATATTTTAGAACATATACATACCTTTTACAGTTTTGCTGATATACTAATACTAAAAATATTTTTTACATTAAAGCAGAAGGAAAGGCCTTTTTACTTGGGGGTGCCAAGAGTTAGACACCCGATCGTGTGTACTTACCCGAAACCCCAGGCTGGTACTCCTATTAGGAGAAAACTGTACTGGCCCAGGATTCTTCCAACGAGCTCCACGGAGTGATCGTCTTTGGGCTTCTTCTTTTTTCTTGCGGCTGCGCATGCACAGTAGAGCTAAAAGCTGAACTTTAATGAAAAAGACGGCTATTTTGTTCTATTGCGCATGTGTTTGCCCCGGGAAATTTGAAGAAAGAAGAAGCCGGAAGACGATCATTCCGTGGTGCTTGCTGGAATAACCCCCGGGCCGGTGCTGTTTTCTCCTGGGGTTTCAGGTAAGTACATGCGATAACTTGGGGGTGCCTTACTTTTGGCACCCCAAGTAAGAAGACCTTTCTTTCTCCTTTAAGACCATTTTTGCAGCATTTTTCATGTTGAAACCTGGTGACATGCACAGAGACTGTTTCATGCAAATCCATTTAAAATTATTCAGCAAAATATCCATAGAATGTGGCAGGTTCAATTTATCATTTTACCCTGGCGCTCAAGTGAAAACCCTTGTCATGACAGTCCATGATGACTATTTATTAAAAATGCCATAGACCGTGGTTTGGTTTAGCATAAAATCTGGAATCTGAGAATTTTGTCGGCTGCATGGACATAGTGAACTGTTATCTGTCAAAAGGCAATATTTATTTCATATTGGTGGGAATTTAATGTATCAGCTATTATCCTACTGTATTTTAAGCAATGATGCTTTTCATGAATTTCCTATACCCAATTGTAGAGGTACTAGAAAATGTTGCCTTGGTCTGTATATTAATACCGTATACACAGTTAGAGAGTCAAACAATAAGGGCAAAAGCACATGGTCTGTGAACTGACTACTGATAATATAATTTTTTCAGCATGGGACTGGATTATCTGGGTAACCAGGAAGACTGTCAGTGGGTTCTCCTACTGACCCAACCATATGGCCTTGTATGTCAAATATATGGCCATTACCAATTTATGTATGAAACAGAACAGTACAAATGGGGCAGGGACATATGTTATAGGAAATAAAGTCTAGAGTGGGGGCTGGTAGTCTAAAGTTTTCTGATGGGCCCCTGGCATCCCCATCCAACACTGTACTTGGTCCTTATCAAAGATATTGCAAATATTTAGTACCCTTTAACTGACAAAGGAAACCCATTGAGGTATACTACTCTGCCTGTACTGTGGTACACAAAGGACATTATTTAGCATGTCCCTCCTATTGTAGATGTCATAGGAATGTTAATTGATAGGTTGCAAGACCAAGTGTCATAGTGAAGCCTCCTGTGTTTTATGATTAGCCATAGATATGAGCACATCAGATTTTCATGGGTGATTACTGAAGTCCCATGTATACTAAATTCTGCATCTCTGGATAAGGGAAGAAATAAGAATATAACTCCAAATATTGAGCACTTTAGGCATTTAACATTTTATTAGGAAGCAATAGTGTCAATATTGGGTGCTTCTCAGCTGGCTGGAAATACACTGGTAAGAATTTACCTCCTGATCCCCAAAAGAGGATAATTTTCAATTATATGTTTGGCAGTGTTTGAGGGGTTTGATAGGTACCCCTACTTTGTAGAGAGGAATGAGGAATGATACCTGGCTCATTAGCGAAGTACCTGAAAGTGGCCATATATTAAAAAAGATCCACCTTGTAGTGGTTGATATGAGGTTGATTGAGGTTGAATTAATCGGATCCCAACAGCGGTTGTACAGTCCTTCCAAAGAGATTTTTAAAACCGTCCTATCAATATTTTGGTCAGAGTGGCCCATACACAGAAAGGGGCCTTGGACCCTAGTGAAAATGTTGGTTACCTTCATACACCCTTAAACCCAAGCCAGCATTTTACTGAAACAGCTCCTGTTCCTTATACTGTAGGAACCCTTATAAAGTGTTGTTTTTCCTTTGTGGCCATTGGTTCCTGTCAGTTTGGGCCCTCTAAAGTGCAAAATAAAGTACAACGCTGAGTTCATACTACAGTGTTTATCTATGCATTACGGATACACGATTTCGCTGTGCTTAAAACTAGCACAATATGCAGAATAGCAACATTTCAGTTACCCATAAAGGAGCAATTATCTGTTGTTGTCCAAACTCCCTTGAGGGCACCTAGACTAAATCAAGAACAAGTGTTTTTCAATATGTAATCATTAAAACTCCGTCTTACGACTTACTTTTTATGGCACCTATACAACATTTATTTTGTATATCCCTTCATACATTTTTAGCATGCTTTTTTTTCTATGCAAAAAAAAAAAAAAAACTAAAAACTAAAACAAAATTCCTTTTCTTGAACATTGGCATATTCATCGGTGAAAAGAAAAAAGGACTCTGTTGTGTCCAAACACTTGCCTGGCCCACGGCATTGTTCTCCTAGAGAACAGTGGGCTAAAGAAAAAGATATGGTTCATTACTCTGTAGTAAACAATCTTATTCAAACTGACATGTGATCTGTTAGAAACAAAATGCAGCTTTAACAGAGTTTGTGCTTTAACAAAATCTCCCAAATTTTCTCCCAGGAATTCTGAATGTCCATAATTTGAGGCAATCTGTTGCAATTCCCTGATGAAGGGGCCAGCCCCCGAAACGTTGTGCATCATTGTGACGTTAATAAACACGTAAGGGGTTAACCCCGTTTGCATATGCCCCTGTGTGCCGGTTCCTCCTTTTGCTTCTCTCCAGTGGATTACGGGGAGTGCCGTCTCCCCAGAGGGCTGTGCAACAGGCAATTTATCAAAGGAAGGCCAGCGAGTGCGCTCACATCGTTACTACAAGAATTCCCTGTGTTTACCACCACAACATTTCTTGATCTCGTTTAACATTTATCTGGCTTAGATGCATAGCAAGAGCTCCGTGATAGAGTCCTGCAGTGGGTCGGGTACCCACGGGTTACCCGCAGAAAAAAGTGGGTACCCTGCGGAATGAAGGAAGGCTTTTCAGGTGCAGGTATAGATGCGGGTCGTGGGTCTGTGGGTGTGCGGGATGTGGGTCTCTTCCTGCTGCAGCTCTCTCCCTGCACCTCTCCCTCCACTCATCTCCCCCTCCCATCTGACTTCCGGCACAGCTCTCTTACATCACACGGTGCGATTCTGTCCCTCTCCCGCTCGACTATCGTTCATGTTTGATGATGTCACGTCCGGTTTGCAGCAACATCACTTCCAGTTTGATGGTGGTCGGCAGGTTGCCGGTCGGATTGCGTATAAGGCAGTTGTGGGTCTGGGTCGGGTAGCGGTTGAAAGTGGGTAAATATGTGGGTCAGATTGTGGGCTGTGGGTTGCAGGTTTGGGTCGGGTCCAGGTCTTAGAAATTGGTTCTGTGCAGGACTCTACTCCATGAGACTGGTATATCTTGTAAGCCTGCTCTCCTGTGTCTAAGTCCCATCTCATTGTGCCAGTTGACTGTCTAATACTGTACATTCATTTTTATAAATTAGTCGTCATTTCTGTTCTTCTACTGAGAAATATATCAGCCTGTGTTTCAAATTATTCCTGTATAAATAGGGTGCCAGACACACAAATTCAGGAAGGTAGGTCATAACTGAACTTTGTTAACAGCCTTCGAGCTGCCACAGTGTAGAGTTGCACTCCTTTCCGACACTTGGAAGATCAAATATAGGTCCAGTTAATAGCACTCCATCTTATGAGCAAGGGCTAAACTCCATAGGATATTTTGTAGGATGGTGTCGGATAGATAAAATGCATTTGACTACTCCGATGTATTTGCATGGGTCAAAATATAATGGGGCTGATACAAAAATCTGATGCGTAAACTGCATGTAAAATGTTTGATCCGACACAACATGCCCGTTTGATGCAAATGCCTCATGCCTCATGCCCTTTCTTTTAAATGTTTACTGCAAAAATAAGTGAACTAGTCGTTAGATTAGTCCAAAGAATGATATCTACATCAGTTCTGGTGCATAATACAAGTATAGGACCTGTTATCCAGAATGCTTGGGACCTGAGGTTTTCGGGGTAATGGATCGCTCCGTAATTGGGATCTTCATACCTTAAGTCTACTAGAAAATCAGGTAAACGTTAAATAAACCCAATAGGCTGGTTTTGCTTCCAATAAGGATTAATTATATCTTAGTTGGGATCAAGTACAAGCTACTGTTTTATTACTACAGGTATGTGATCCGTTATCCAGAAACCCGTTATCCAGAAAGTTCCGAATTATGGAAAGGCCGTCTCCCACAGACTCCATTATAATTAAATAATCCACATTTTTAAAAATAATTACATTTTTCTTTGTAATAATAAAACAGTGCCTTCTACTTGATCCCAACTAAGATATAATTATTCCCTATTGGAGGCACAACCAGTCTATTGGGTTTATTTAATATTTTCATGATTTTCTAGTAAACTTAAGGTATGAAGATCCAAATTACAGAAAGACCCATTATCCGGAAAGCCCCAGGTCCCGAGCATTCTGGATAATAGGTCCCATACCTGTAAAGAGAAAAAGGAAATCGTTTTTAAAAATGTGGTTTATTCAAATTTTAATAATATTTTAATTATATTGGAGTCTATGGGAGAAGGCCTTCTTGTAATTCAGAGCTTTCTGGATAACAGGTTTCCGGAACAACTGATCCCATTTCTGTACTAAAAAACACCATTATTGTAGAAGATGTAAAAGATCAAAGCAAAAGGAATCTTTTGCTTTGATAAGTTACCCCTAGGTTACTGCAGGATATTCCTTGTCATTTACAATGAATTTACTGAGCTTCCATTTCTCTACTGTAGTCTTATTTCTCAGAACATTCCCATTCGTCAGATGGTGCTTTCGAGGTCATGGAAGAGAATAGTGCAGATAATGTCTCTCTAAACCCGGGCCATATTAAAGCAATAAATAACTCATTATCTCAGTCAGTCAGTTAAAATGTATTTTTATTGTTCCGAGGGTTTAATGCTTTAATGATCTGTTCTGATTTGCTTGTTAATGTTCTGGAATATAATCTACACACACTTGTACCATCAGTCTTTCTCCCACCGGAATTTGCATTCCCAGAGTCCATCTAATTAGGACACTTGCAAAAATATCTTAGTTATTTTATTATTATTTCTAGCATATATATTTATAGACATCAACATTGTAAGAGGAATTTTCAGAGGAATTTTTAGCTAGGCTGCTACTATGGCTATGTGTCTGTTAACCTGTTATGCCCCGAACATGTCCCAGAGTACAAATTGATAGCTTGACCTTAAAGGGTGGTTCACCTTTAAGTTAACTTTTAGTATGTTATAGAATGGCTTTTCAAATGGCCTTCGTTTTGTTCTTTTTTTATATATATATTATTTTAATTATTTGCCTTCTCCTTCTTCTTTCAATAGGGTGTCACTGACCCCATCTTAAAAAATAAATGTTCAGGAAGCCTACAAAAGTATTGTTATTGCTACTTTTTATTACACATTTTTCTATTCAGGCCTCCCCTATTCATAATCCAGTCTCTTATCAAATCAATGCACGGTTGCTAGGGTTATTTGGATCCTTTGCAGATAAATTGCTGAAATTGCCAAATTAAGAGCTGCTAAATAACTCAAAAACCACAAACAATTACAACCAATTGCAAATTGTCTCAGAATATCACTCTCTACGTCATACTAGGGGGTAGATTTATTAAGGGTCGAATTGAAAATTCGAATTCTCATTTTTTTTGTTATGGATTTTTAAAAGATCAGATACTGAGACCACGATCTTCTCGGAAGGATCGTACGAACGTAAAAATTTACCATCAACTAAAAAGACCAATTTGCCAGGAAAACAAAGGGGAGCTGCTTGCTTGGCCCTGCAAACATAGATAGATTGCACTGGGACCGACAAAAGATTTTTTGACCTGGGCGATCAATTTCCTGACAGATGTCGGCCGAAAAATCGTAAGATGTACAATCGTTCAAATCCCACTAACCGCACGTTAATTTCGAAGGATTGGTCGGACTTCCTTAAAATCGGTCGTTCGGCAAGAAGAATCGCCGCGTCTATGGGGAGCTTAAGTCAATGGTAGTGGTCCAGTGACCAATTTGAAAATGTTACTAGCCTTCCTGACATTCAAGTTTTTGGGTTGGTAATATGCGTTCAAATTTTAGATATTAGATTTTTTTATTAAATAACCCCCGAATTTAGAGTATATTAGGATTTATTAGAGTTAAGAAAAAATTCACATGAATTCGAAAATGGACCATAAATGTGCAAATGTAAAAAAAATATGTTGCGCAATTTGTTTTGTGTCAAAAAATATGTATTTCGGCTAATTTTCTCCATTTTGCGAATTTGAGTGAAGCGAAACAGGTAGTTTCACCCATCTATTTTAAAAGGTAAACAATCCTTTTAAAACATAATGCTGTAGACACTTAGGACAGGAAAACATAGACTTGGCTCATTGACAAAAAATAATTCTAATAAATGGATATTTCTGAGCTGAGCTGCAATGATTACAATGTGATTGCACTTTAATAGTGATGGGCGAATTTATTCGCCAGGCGCGAATTCGCAGCGAATTTGCATGATTCGCCGCCAGCGAATAAATTTGCAAAACGCCCGCGTCAAAAATTTTTTCCGAAAAAACGGACGCCCGTTTTTCCGACGCTGGCGCCCGTTTTTGACGCCGGCGTCAAAAACGGGCACCGGCGTCAAAAACGAGACGCGGCGCCGTTTCACAAATTTTTCGCCTTTACGCGAAATTCGCTAATTTTTCGGCGAATCGAAACGGCGCAAATTCGCCCATCACTACACTTTAATTAAATGCAATCAGAGCAGCTATTGTGGCTGGAGTTTTATGTGATCAGGTAACCTTAACTGAAGGACCTGCCATTTTTGTTCCTTGTGTAAGAGCCACTATATCCAAAAGTTGCTGCTTATACAGAAAAAGCACTTTAATATATTATGCAGAAATACTGTATCCCTGCTGCAGTGCATCACGGAGCCCCTTGTAAGTAGAATCCTTCTGTTACATCAGCACTAAAAAGAGCAATATTGTAAAATCACAGTAATGAATTTAATGACTAAACTGGAACAAATCATGGCTGAATTTCCTATCTTCCTTGAGTGATCTATTTTCAAATGACTCAACACAGCAGATAACTGTGCCATTGTCACTTGCGCATTAATACAGCAGTGCTCGCACATAGCAAAGATTAATCTCCATTTCCAAAACATTAAAACAAGCAGCCAATAAATTACTGCTGCGATTGATGCAGTGCCAGCACTCGCATATGTTGTCCCCAAATGGCTGCAGAACTTATTATCACCCAGCCGGGCACAGGCCACACAGTGGGAAAGAGCAGTTCTGTGGGTGAGCAGATGACAGTTGCGCAGTCAAACATTAACATTGCCCACTGTGGTGTAAGGGTGCGCCCAGGTTTTTGGGAGGGGGGTTTTAAATTTTTATTCCCCATTTCAGCGCAGGTACATGGCTGCAGCCTTCTTCCTCTCAATGCAGTTATAGTGTTTTTTTTCTTTTTGGCAGTGTTAGAGGAATTGGAATGAGTTACACTGCAGGCATACTTGCAATAAGGTGTTCATATATTCTTTTTTTTAATAGTTATAATTTAGATTAGGGATGCACCGAATCCAGGATTCAGTTCATTTATTTGCCAGGTGCGAATTTGTATGTTTTGCCACCAGTGAATAAATTCGTGAATTTGCAGCGTAAATTCACTGGCGAAAATTCATCGGATCCGACGTCCGTGCCAATTTTGACGCTGGCAAAGATTAATGGATGCCCATTGACTTTAATGGGCAATGGCGAATTGTTGCCAGCGTCAAAATCAACGTTTCGTTAATTTTTCACCAGTTTCTCAAATATCTCGGGAAATTCTCGAAATTCGTGGCGCATCGAAACCAGACAAATTTGCCCATCACTAGCGGGGAGGGAAATTATGAGACTTTTTGTCACAAAACAAGGAAGTAAAAAAATGTTTCCCTTCCCACCCCTTATTTGCATATGCAAATTAGGATTCGGTTCAGGATTCAGGGGTTTGCCGAATCCAAAATAGTGGATTCAGTGCGTCCCTAATTTAGATCATGTATATCATATTCAGGGCTATCCTTAGTGGTGGTGGGTTGGCAGGAAAGATACCCCACATGTGGCCACAGCTGTTATGGAATTATGACTTCCAGCATAAACAACGAATGGAGAAAAGCAAGCTGAGTTGAAAATCTGCATGTACTGAATAGAGAATCTTTACTTTTGCACTGCTTCCATAGCAATTGCTGTCGTTTGATTGGCCGTGTAATTGGTTGCAGTGGTGGCAATTGTTGGTAGTTCTTTATCTGATACTTTAAAGCCCACTTATATTTAAATCAAACTATACGGTCAATAGTGGAATTTTAAACAAAGAAAAATTAAAATAAAAATGCTTCAACCTTCTACTTGAGACATCCGGATGCCAGGAATAATTGTGATGCCATCAGAAATGATATTGTACATTAAAAATTGTGCAAATAGAGGATTGGAAGTCTATAATCAGTTGATAATAAACTAGAAGAGAGTCTATATCTAGTATAAGTAATTCTAAAACAACTGGACTTGCTGAGTAATCATTAAAGGGATCCTGTCATCAGAAAACATGTTTTTGTCAAAACGCATCAGTTAATAGTGATACTCCATCAGAATTCTGCACTGAAATTCATTTCTCAAAAGAACAAACAGATTTTTTTATATTCAATTTTGAAATCTGACATGGGGCTAGACATTTTGTCAATTTCCCAGCTGCCCCTAGTCATGTGACTTGTGCCTGCACTTTAGGAGAGAAATGCTTTCTGGCAGGCTGCTGTTTTTCTTTCTCAATGTAACTGAATGTGTCTCAATGGGACATGGGTTTTTACTATTGAGTGCTGGTCTTAGATCCATCAGGCAGCTGTTATCTTGTGTTAGGGAGCTGTTATCTGGTTACCTTCCCATTATTCTTTTGTTTGGCTGCTGGCGGGGAAAAGGGAGGGGGTGATATCACTCCAACTTCCAGTACAGCAGTAAAGAGTGATTGAAGTTTATCAGAGCACAAGTCACGTGACTTGGGGAAGCTGGGAAATTGACAATATGTCTAGCCCCATGCTAGATTTCAAAATTGAATGTAAAAAAATCTGTTTGCTCTTTTGAGAAATGGATTTCAGTGCAGAATTCTGCTGGAGCAGCACTATTACCCCATTAATTTTGAAAAATATTGTTTTTCCCATGACAGTATCACTTTAAAGATGTATCACTACTCATCCGAGCAGCTTCTTTAGTTGAACTGAAGAAGCTGCTTGGATGAGTAGGGAAACGTCTTCAATGATTTCTCAGCAAGTCCATATGTTTTAGAATTACTTATACTAGATATAATATGACCTGGATGAATGAGAATCTGCATAGTCATAGAAGAGAGGCTAATATCACACATTAAGGCTCATTTACCACTTCAGTCTTCAACATTCTCGTTTGTGTATTTGTTACTACCACCATAATTTTCAGTGCACCTTGTTGTGTTGTTATTGTAAAGTTATTTACTCTTACAGTGTAACACACATTAAGGCTCATGTATGGTGGTAGAGTAATTCTAACTAAAAGGAACAAAATAGTCCTGCTAAAAGGAAAATACTAAATACTGAATTATATCCATGATTTCAGTGAGAGTTGAATGGGACACCCTTGTGAGGGTTAGTTCTTCTAGATACAATAGGGTACCACATTAAGAAAGCAATTCATTTATCTGAGCTATTTCAACAGCTTTATTGTGCAAAAGGCATCCATAACTAGGTAGAGTACAAACAGTATTGCAGTCAAGATTGGCCCCAGGGTGACCAAGTGGCCCTTCTACAAATAAGAAATTATTATTTTAAAATATAGAAACAAGCTTGTATAATATATTTTCTCTTTTAGCGTGTACCAACACTGATACAGTAAGTGGTTTCGTTCTATGTCCAAGTATCCTTTGCTGGGCAGATGGCTCTTGGAAGGTTTCAGGTTGGACATTGTTGGTTTATACAAAAAGATAAATTCATCTGTAAAGTCAAATACCCCCTTGCTTGTAGAATTCTGTTTGCCATTTATAGATATTTCCCTTTGTGTGTAGCAGTGATATTATAGTTAACTGAATGAAGCGGAGCACCATGTTTTCTATTTTTGGCACCAACAAATGGCATTCTTTATTGGTGACATAACATAGTCTCTCTCCGGCTCCCTCCTTTCTCTGTTTGCTTTCAATCATACAATCTGTCACTTCACGCTGGGCTGGAACATTGCTTCCTCTATAAATGGTTCCAGTACTGGTGGTTACCTGGAAGCGTTCCTCTCGGTCACTATAAATTGTTCATATTTCACAAAGACTTTTTCCATTCTCATGACTGAAACCAGTAGGGAATCAGCGTGTAAAATAAACACAAAGATTTTTCCTGTATGAGGCAATGTGATGTGGGAGATACAGTAATTTTAGTACAATGTATTGTTATTATATTATGGAAATAATTCGAAATCAAAGAAAATAGATGACATACCAGCTGTCAGTTTGTGGATCCAAGAGGAACGGAACTGGGTGGGGCGTAGCACAGAGCTGGGGGTGTCTGGGGAAGAATTTGGCATGGTTTATATTGATGAGCTCAGTAAACTTGATTCTGAGTTGCTTCTGATTCAGTGTTGCTTGTTTGTTGAGGTTTGCATCTTATGGCAGTGGCATGACACCCTATGACACCCTAATACACAGGGAGGTCGGCCTGGGTTACCCATGGGTCAGATGCAAAAGTATGGGTATTTTACCTGTTGTGGGTAGGATTCTTGGTTTTGGTTATGGGTTCTGCTCTTAAAGGGATCCTGTCATCGGAAAACATGTTTTTTTCAGAATGCATCAGTTAATAGTGCTACTCCAGCAGAATTCTGCACTGAAATCCATTTCTCAAAAGAGCAAACAGATTTTTTTATATTCAATTTTGAAATCTGACATGGGGCTAGACATTTTGTCAATTTCCCAGCTGCCCCTGGTCATGTGACTTGTGCCTGCACTTTAGGAGAGAAATGCTTTCTGGCAGGCTGCTGTTTTGCCTTCTCAATGTAACTGAAGGAGTCTCAGTGGGACATGGGTTTTTACTATTGAGTGTTGTTCTTAGATCTACCAGGCAGCTGTTATCTTGTGTTAAGGAGCTGTTATCTGGTTACCTTCCCATTGTTCTTTTGTTTGGCTGCTGGGGGGGGGAGGGAGGGGTTATAACACTCCAACTTGCAGTACAGCAGTAAAGAGTGATTGAAGTTTATCAGAGCACAAGTCACATGACTTGGGGCAGCTGGGAAATTGACAATATGTCTAGCCCCATGTCAGATTTCAAAATTGATTATAAAAAATCTGTTTGCTCTTTTCAGAAATGGATTTCAGTGTAGAATTCTGCTGGAGCAGCACTATTAACTGATTCATTTTGAAAAAAATTTATTTTCCCATGACAGTATCCCTTTAAAGGGTTAGTTCCCAATGAAATGAAATTAACATTAGTATAAGGTAGAGAGTGCTTTTCTGTGGTAATTTGCAATTGGTTTAGTGCAGTCGCTCTTCAGTTTTCAATTACATAGCATGGCATACCTCCCAACATTTTGGAAATAAAAAGAGGGACTAAAAAATTGCAGCACATAGCGTGGCAAATCATTTTTTTGACCACTTCCATTTTTGTGGCCACACCCGTAAAAAACTAAAAAAAAATTCACCAAAAATTTGAACATATTTCTGTGTTTTTTTTCCAGTTATTACTGTTTTGAAGGTGAATTGCCCTTAAAGCGGTGAGTCTAACTTCTCCCAAGGGACCTGTTATCTTATATTGTTACAATTACGTATATGCTTATCTAGAAATAGTTACAAAAGTATCTTATCTGTAGCTGTGGCTGTAGAAACTTTGTTTCTTTTTCTGGCTGTTCAGTGCAGAGAAAAATGAGACTTGATAAAAAATGAGAATGATAAATGAGGGACTGCAGGTTGAGCTGTCAAAAGAGGGAATGTCCCTCTAAAAACGGGACAGTTGGGAGGTATGGTAGGGTACAGCTTACCCTAGCAACCATGCACTGATGATTGAAATAGACTAGAATATGAGGTGAAGAGGGCCTGAATAGCAAATGAGGAATACAAAGTAGCGATAACAATACATTTGTAGCCTTACAGAGCATTTTGTTTTTTAGATGGGGTGAGTGACCCCCAAGAGTTAGAAAAAGAAAGCAAATAAATAAAAAACTATAAAAAAGAAAAAACAAAGGCCATTTGAAAGGTTGTTTAGAAATACCCATTACTGTGCTGCGAAATATGTTGGCGCTATAGAAATACATGATAATAATAATAATAATAATAATATTATATGCTAAAAGTTAATATAATGGTAAACCACCCCTTTAAGTCACAAGATAAGTTTAGTTTACTACTTTGTCCTCTTTCTGCACCAGGTCATCTCAAATGCTGTTTACTGTATATCTTTAATACTGCAGTTTTATTTTACTCCACTGCTGTAAAGAAGCCCCCAGCAACGTCAGACTGGGTTTGCTAGAGCACACCTGAAAACCTGACATCCTGGATCCACTCTCATAGCAATTAGATGCAGATAGTGCCAAACAGCATGACAAACTTTGAAGATTTCTCAAGTGATGTCAGAGGAAGTGACGTCAGAGGAAGTGACGTCAGAGGAACACGCACAGTCGATCCTGAAGCCACAAATTCCATGCATACGTCGCTCTGCTGAGGTCACTGTACATGCGCACATTGGACCTTTACCTAAAAATCGCAAGAAATCAGGGAAATGCTTAGGAGTGACGGGAGACCAGGGGATAGAGGCCAACATTTAGTAACTCCCAATAGCTAGAGAGGGTTGGCAGGTCCTTTAGAATTGCCACCTGGCTTGTATATCAAAGCATTAAAGTGGCAACAATGTCAACGGTAGAAATGAGAATTGGCTATGGGAATTTCCCTAGGTTGGAGCCCACTAGGATATGTTAGAGCCAATCCAACCCTGTTCTCCAGCATGTTAAAGACACTTCTATAATTATTCAGAAATCTTTCTGCAGCCGTAGTAACACAAAATGTGGGGCAAGCAGCTTTATTATTATCCGCACTAGACCTGCCAGCTTTTCTTTTGTATCCCCATAGAAACTTGAGCTTTGATTTTGAACACAGGAGAAAAAAAAAACCCAGAGTGTAAATGACATCTGATAATCTCATTCTGTTCAGATGGTTTATTTGACCCAAGGTTGCTCAGGCTACAGGTATGGGACCTGTTACCCAAAATACTCGGGACCTGGGGCTTTCCGGATAACCGATGCTTCTGTAATAGGATCTTCACACCTTAAGGGCTCTTTTACACTGGCATTTTTTGCTGCGCTCCCCTGCGTTGTGTTTTCTTCTGTTCATTAGCAAGTGAGCACAGGAGTAGACGCACTCACTTATTTTGAAGGGGGCTGTACTCACACAGACGCATGTAAGCCCCGAACGCAGGTGAAATGCAACATGCTGCGCTCCCCTGTGGCTGAACGGAAGAAAGCACAACGCAGGGGAGCGTAGAAAATCATTTAAACATTAAATAAACTCAACAGGCTTCCAATAAGGCTTACTTATATCTTAGTTGGGATCGAGTACAAGGTACTGTTTTATTATTACAGAGAAAAAGAAAATTATTTTTTAAAAAGTTTAATTATTTGGATCAAATAGAGTCTATGGGAGAAGGCCTTTCTGTAACTTTGAGCTTTCTGGATAACGGGTTTCCGGATAACTGATCCCATAGCTGTACTAGGAATGGTTGCCTTTGCACTGTTCCCGTATGTGAAAAAATGATGGTCCCTGCGACACCATAGTGCCCGTCTTATTTTGTGTGTCCCTGGGAGTTACTTTACAATGGAAATGCACTTAGACTAAAGAGGTCACCATTTAAACATACTTCCACCTTGAAGAACCATCAGTGCATTAAAGGTCAAGTCGAAGCCAAAATAAAAAAAAATGCCTAATAGAAGAAACCATAATTCTAAGCAAGTTTCCAATATACATTTATAACAACTACTTTCTATAGTTTTTAAATTATTTGTATATGTTTTGTCATCGTCGGACTGGCCCACCGGGATACTAGGAAAACTCCCGGTAGGCCCAGGTGTCAGTGGCTCCTCGTGCTGCTAAACATTTGGCCTATTTCATGACCATTCCCTATTTCTAGAGAACAAAGTGGCTAAATAGATGGAATAATAGAATATAGTATGTAAAGAAAACAAACTAGGGGGTATAGAGGTTGATTGAGGAGATGAAGAATATTAGTACTGACAGTGGGCCCCTGGTCTAAGGTTTTCTGGTGGGCCCTTGGTCTAAGGTTTTTGGGCGTCCCCTGGTATCCCAGCCGGACACTGTGTTTTGTTATAGAAAGCGGTGTTTGTCCCTTTCTATTCTCTGCCCTGGTAGTTCAGACAATGATACAATGTAAGACAAGGCAGCTGATTAACAGAGATGTCTGTACTGGGGAACTAAGACTTTTGCAACATTGTTTAAAAAGTAACAACCAGGACTTAAGCAAATGCTGCTTTCAATAGCAATTGGTTTTGAAAACTATTTGAAGAGCACTGAACGTTTTTAATAAATGTATATTGGAAAGTTGCTTAGAATTATGTTTTCTTTTATTAGGCAAATTTTTATTTTAGGCTTGACTTGTCCTTTAAAATGACCATGGCCTCAATTTACTAACCAAAGTAATTACACAGCAGATGCCGCTTGCATTACTCCATACCGCCCAACATTTTGGAAATAAAAAGAGGGACAAAAAGATTTATAAAATAGAAATTAGTTGTTTGCAGACTAGAATAATCTGCATCTATACAAAGAGCCTTAAATGTGACACAGGATGTTTCATCAAAATGTGTAGCCTAGTGTCTATTTTGCCAAAATCATATCATTGCTAATGATTTAAAAAAAAAAGAAGAAAACCAACTGCAGAACTGCTTTTATTATAATTCATTTGGAACGCTCCAAAATTTTAGATTTTTTTTTAATGTTAGAGTGTCCTCTGGTGGGAAAAGTGTATTATTGCATTAGCTTGTCATTTACCATTATTGCTGATATAAGTTTGGAGTGTGGCATGTATTAAATGAGCCCCTGATACAGTATAAATTTATCGTGCTAGATTAAATCCAATTAATATCCACTCAAGGATTAACACATCTTTGATGCAAATAATATTTATTTTTAATCTCTCTTCATTTCGGTGCCTTTATCTTTGTAAGTGAACAACACACACTAACTCAGGTCAAAAAAGCACCAAAATGTCATATTATTAGCATAATAATAAGTGCAGTTAACCATTTATTACTATTACACCCTCGCCACTAGGTGTCACCCTATGAATCACAGTATTTAAAATAATTTTACCCTTTAGCTTGTGCTGACAGTAATCCCCTGCTGTCAAGCGAGGGACAGTTTTGGATCAAGCAGCTTAAACTTTTTATAATGTTTATTATGAAACAGACCGAGTCAGTGAGCTTCATGAAGAGCGTGTGTTCCCTCTGCTGGGCAAACTGAGAAACATTGCAGCAGCACAGTAAATTGCATGGGCCTATCCCAGAAATCATATGCTATTAAACTAGTACATTCTAAGTCCCATTGTTTCATCACATAGTGCTAATGTCTCTCTTTAATCACTTGCAGCAATTCTCAGTGCAGTTCCTTTAGGCAGATCAGGGCTGTAAGGTGACACAGAGGGGCAAATTCACTAAAATGCGAAGTTGCGCCAGGTGCAACTTCGCTGCACTTCGCCGCACTTCGCCACACTTCGCCAGGCGTATTTTCGCCAGCGCTCCGCAAATTCACTAAAATCCGAAGTTGCGCACAGGGGTAGCGTAAGTTTTCGAAGTTGCGCTAGCGTTAATTCGCCAAGCGAAGCGAAGTTTCGCTAGCGATGGTTCATTTGCATACGGCGCGAAATTCAAATTTCAATGTAGGAACACGTATCACCACTTCAAATGCCTAGAAAACCTTCAAATCAGCAAATATAAATTTTATTTTGCCCTACACATGTGCCCACTGTTTAGGTAAGTTGCCATGAGTCAGGAAATGTAGGGGGGAAGGAGGGGAGCCCCAAAAATATTTTCGATCGTTTTCAGCCTATCACCCATCATGTAGAAAACACGCCAGCGTTTTTTGGGACTTAGAGAAAATTTTGACTTTTTTTGAAACAATCCCTATCTACTCTATTGCACTTCGCCTGGTCTGAGGTGGCGAAGGAAGTCTAGCGTAAAAGGTAGCGTTCAGTACACTGCGCAAGTTAGTGAATTTGCGTAGTTACGCCGCTAGCGAAAATTCGCCTGACGTAAGGGTGCGAAGTAACACTAGCGAAATTACACCAGCGTTCGTTAGTGAATTTGCGCAGTAACGAAAAATGCCAAACGCTAGCGAATTAACGCTAGCGTTCGGCGCTTAGTGAATTTGCGCCAGAGAGATTCTCTCTGCCAATTCAGGTTATTGTCTCTGAAATCTTCCCAACTGCTTGTTTCTGCGTCAGATGAATATCACAGACGAGATGCAAATGATTGGCCTCACTGGCATGCATCACCTGAAACTCCATGTTAATCTCCTGGGCAAGGATTTTAATTGGCGCTGCTAAATTGCTTCGGCAGTCAGTACAGACAAATCAACATGCCTCATGCAGAGAGCGCTATATTAATTAAAAACAAAAGGGCTGTCATTTTGTACTATCAGCACCCTGTTAACAGCAGTGGTAATGAAAGTGTATTTGAACCTACTGGAAATCAGTCAGTGATTGGTCTCAGGGTTCCTTCACTTCAACAAACCAATTATTACCCTGGTGTCATAACTGTCAATTTTTTATACAATGATATGATACAAATCTTAAAAAGACACTACGCACTAAACATGTCATTCTTAAATTATACCAATTAAGGGCAACAGCTATAATAGCTATTGTTTTTGTTATCTCTCTGAGCAAAATAAAGGGTTTCTCCCGATAGGGCAGTGGTTTTATTGTTTAAGACCCCTTTGGAGGTCCAGTCTTTGCTTGGGTGCCAAAAATGAGAAGGATTGGTGCACAGTGCCAATAAGAGTACCATTATTAGTCAAAAACAAATATCCAATATAAATGATGTAGGGGAAAGAATATACTCACAGCTCACCCCAGTCCATGGGTGCATAAAGTCCAAAACAGCAAAAAATTGTGAGTTTTCTTCAAAAGTAAAGAATAATTAAAAATATCAAATCATTTATTAGGACCTACTAGAGACAGGCTGACACGTTTCGTGCCTACTGGGGCACTTACTCATAGGCTTGAACCTATGAGTAAGTGCCCCAATAGGCATGAAATGCGTTGGCCTGTACTTATGGAAAAAACTCACAATTTTTGCTATTTTGGACTTTGCTTGGGTGCCCCCAGATATTGTATCAGTCATTTAGCCATAGCCCCAATAATATCTTTAAAACAGATGAGCAGAAATGTGTTTAACCCAAATCTTACCCCAAGTGCCTTTCACCCTTGGATTTTAGGTGTATCTAGTAGTCTTTGTCCCTAAAAATAACCCTCATTGCCACTGCTTCAATGTCCTAGTCTGGGAACCAGTGCCTTATGATTATCAGATAAAGGCACATTGGTGACTTGGCTATTCCGCTACATTGTAGTTGCATATATTAGATGCCAGTTGGCTTCTTGAGGGATAAGGGAGAAAGAAAAAAAATACAGTGGGTCAAATCAAGAGACAAACAGAAAAACACAGGCAAATGATTTTTCCTCCTTTACTGCACCCAAGGCTCATGCCTTTGCTGCCCATCCCTGGTAAGATCTACATAAAAGCAGGGAGGGAAGTATTAGAATAACACATATTATACAATCCTGGACCTGGAAACAATCGGTTGCGCTCACACAAGGTCACTTTCATGTAGGTGGCACTTACACCACTTATAATATGCACCTAAAGGGTTCAGTGGCCATAAAATAATGCCAATTGTATCATTGCTCTAGTAGAGGGAATATAATTCTTAAGTGCAACATTCCTATACACAGATCAGCAACTGCCTTCAGATGGCAGTAACATATGTTTGTCATTTATGCAGGTGCCTGTTGCTGCTGACTGTAATGAGCCCTGGTACTGTGATCTTGATAGAGAGTGACAGGACACAGGACAGCAGCTAATTCTTGTAGGATAGGTGATAATATGAGTGGAATTGTGCTATATATTATTACCCAGGCGCAGAGCTGCATCTGTAATCATCACTGTCCTTTATATAAGAGGAAGCTTTCAGCAAGTGCAGTGTTGACACAGCCTATTTCAGTTATGAATATGGATGGATCTAAATCAAAAGAGCTTCGTTCATATGATATTCTAATGATGCCCAGGAAAAGCTGGGGCTCACAAAGAGACCTGAATTTTAAGCAGCTCATTTGATGAGTTTGCTTCTCAGCCCTTCACTCGCAAGGCTCAGTAGAACTGAAAGCCAGGGTCCAGATTGCATCTCCGCACAGTATTAGATTAGCGGAATCTTCACTTCTATTGATGTTACCTTGTGCAAAATGGGAAACAGCTCACATATTATTACCTGCCATTTAGTAAAGACATACATTTAAACATATTTAAGAAAGAAAAAAGGAAAGGACCTTATGGACAACCATAACGTCAGGCATTTACTACCCTGACTTTTCACTCCACTGTATAGTTGCACAGTAGATAAGGCAGCGCTGGAGTAGGCAGGGGAGCCATGTGTTTTGGGCACAGCTGGTGGGATGGTACGATTGGAAAGGAGTGAGCAGCAAGCATGCAGAGGTCAATTTGGGTTGCCATCTGTACTGTATTTACCAGCTTAGCTGGTAAAAATGATACTGAATAGGGAAAAAATATAAATAAGCCAATATTTTTTTTCCATAAAAGGTGGCAACCCTAGAGGCCATGTACAGTGGAGGTACGGTGGGGGGGGGTTTGTTGTGCAGGCTGAGCGTAGAGGGATGTGAGGCGGCAGGAAGAGAGCCAGGCCAAGTAGTATTTGCCTTTGGCACCAATACTATTGGCCTGACTACAGGGGACCAAGGAGGTATAGGGCCCCATGAGGCCCTAATATACAATTTCAATAAATATTGAAAAAACAGGCCAACCTCTAGACATTTTGGGGGCCTTTAAAAATAATTTGCTGTGGACCCAGTAATATCTAGTTCCGCCACTGTCTCGCTGTGCTTGAAGGAGGTGGACCTGTCCCACTGATGATATGGTCCTTGACATCACCACTGCCCCCCCTGTTGGGCTTTCAGACACCAAAATGAAGGAAGATAATTTATAAAACATATTGAAAGTATTAACTTTAAAACTTTTGAAAATGAAAATAAATCGTCATTTTATAATTTGGTCAGTAGATGGCAGCATGTCCTAAGGCTGGTCCTTGGTTAGGACTTCCCTAAAAGGTGTCCTGATAATGGGAAATCCAAAAGCCTATTTAAGGGAATTTGAGGGATTTAAGGCACAGCCTCTTTGACCTAAATAATATAATGTAATACACCCTTTACTGTACAGCACAGCTGCATAGGGTTGGTGCTTAAAAATAAGAGTGTTAATAATAATAATAATAATAATAAAAATAATAATAATCATCATAGACGTGCCTCTCAAGTATTTTAAGAAATGTCTCAGATGTAATTAACAATTCCTGTTTTATGTATGTATGAAATCGAAATCTGAAAGCTAAAGAGAGGGTGTCCCTTTAAATAGACTAGCACATCCTCAGGTGGTTTGTAACCTCATACCCCGGAAACATTGGCAGTTGCTTTAAAAAGAAATATGTAATAACATAAGAACATTGCTGTCGCTAATTGTTATGTGCTACCAGCCTCACACTGTCTGCTTGTGAGCCTATTCCAGTAAATAAGCTTTGCTCATTTCACGGATGATAGACACCTCGCAGATAATAAAGCTCCTCCAATACAATTTAGCAAAAAAATAAAAAATAAAAAGGACCAGTGGTAATGTTCCAGAGAGGGTTATCCCATTTCCAATTAGTTAATTAATCAAACATACAGGTTTAAGCAGAGCAGACAGGGCACAAAGAGGCAGCTAATTGGAACTGAACCTTTAACAAAATGTCATTCAAAGTGGTTTGTCCTTTGTGGGATAAGTAATTATGAACTGGAAAGTCCTGCTGGTGGTGACCAACTCTTTCATCTGGGGCACCCGCTTTTCTCTCATCTTTTATAACAATAAAGTGATGGCCAGAGAAGCTCTCAATCTGCATTTTTGTCTTCTATAGCAGCACAGTGGTGAGTAAAGTGTGCAAATCATCCAGAGTAGAAATGCAGGCACGGTGCAAAGCTATATAGCTTCATCCTTTAAAGAAACAGTTCAGTGTTAAAATAAAAACTGGGAAAATAGATAGGCTGTGCAAAATGAAAAAAAATTCTAATATAGTTAGGCAAAAAATGTAATGTATAAAGGCTGGACTGACTGGATGTGTGACCCCTTTCTCAAGCGAGAAAGGGGTCACGCCCCGAAACGTTGCATCCGCAATAAACGAGCAAGGTTATACCTGCTAGTAGTACCCAGGTTGTGCCGGTGTGTTCTGTGTCCACGTTGCTTCTGAGGTTGCCCAATTCCTCTATGATCGAGCGCCTGGGATTCGTTTGTTTCTGGACGGCCAGGGTGTGCGAGTGTAAGTTTTTTCTTTTTACTGACTGGATGTGTAACATAACAGAACAGAACACTGCTTCCTGCTTTTCAGCTCTTCAGAGTTCAGAGTTAGTCAGCGACTTGAAGGGGGGCCATATGGGACATAACTGTTCAGCGAGTTTGCAATTGATCCTCAGCATTCAGCTCAGATTCCAAAGCAACAGTTATGACTCATGTGCCCCCCCCCCGTCAAGTCACTGATTGGTTACTGCCTGGTAATCAATCATTGGAAACCAAGAGAGCTGAAAAAGTAGTGTTCTGGCTATTATATTAGACATCCAGTCACTCCAACCTTTATACATTACATATTTGTCTAACTTACAATATTGGAAACATGTTTTACTGTATTTGCACAACCTATCTATTTGCCCAGTTTTTATTTTTGTACTGAACAATTCCTTTAACCCCATCCATAGGGCTGGCAATAAGTACTGGGGTTCCTATGCACCTTGAACCCACCAGATGGTCCTAACTTGTGTGTCTTATTGAGGCGCAAGTTATAAGATGTAGGAGACGGGTCCATGTGCACCGACCTATCTCTCTTCAGTACACTGCTGCATGACATCCATTTAAGAATGGAGTTCAGGGAGCCCTCAACAATATAATATGTAACTCGGGCACTGGTATAACTATGACTGGCCGGGCCCCCACAAAAAAAAAAAAATCTTATGGGGAGTTAGAGTGGCCATAGACACACAGATAATATCATACAAAACAAATTTTCGTACGATATTCGGTGCGTGTATGGTGAGAAAAGAGCCGACCGATATCGGCAGAATAGTTGGATGTCGGTCGGCTCGTTGATCGGGCTGAATGGAAAATTCCAATCAGGTGCCTTTGAAGGGACCCAAACATCGGCCATTGTTAGTGCTGAATCGTCAGATACAGGTAGAATTTTATTGTTTCTACCTGTATATCTGACCATTCAGCTCTACACGTGTGTATTAAAACAAACAATCTTTCTTGGAAAGATCTTTTCCAAGAAAGATCTTTATTATAACGTCTATGGCCACCTTAAGGGTTGCACCTAGGTTAAAACGGCATGCCTGGTTTCCAAATTAGGAAAATTGGGCAGGACTCTCCTTGACTGATGTGGCAATTGGTCAACCGAAATCGCTACTCCCCCCCTGGGATATCCCTGCCCCATGACATCAGCTCCTGCACCCTCTGCCCTGATTTCTCCATGAAGACTGGTGGTAACTCTACAGGGAGCCTACCTCATCTACTTCAGACAGGCAGCGAATTGTACGTCACATTTGAGGGGGTTTTCAATAGAACGCAGACAACGACACAGTCACCTCCATAACCAGGGACATTATAAGAACTCTAATCTGTTTCTTATATCCCAAGGAGGGTCCCCTGACACTGTAGATGACTGATGACTTTTCTGCTACAAATCATCTAATATATAGATATATTATAGTATAGCACCGGAGGGTTTTGGAGGAACGTTATTTCGTTTCTACTATGTACTTTATTTACTGTATATGGCTGAAATGACAATAAAATCCACTTGACTTGACTAATATTGGGAATGGGTACAGGTTATTATATCACATCACAGACTAGCCCCCGATAAAATGTCCTTCTTAATAAGTAACCATGACTCTATGTTTGGATGACGTCAGCCTGTTTACTGCTGCTCTTTCCAAGGGCAACGGGACTAAGCAGAATGTTAGCAGCAGAAATTGCTCCTTTCCCCCCTCCTCACATTATGATAATGACAATCTATTCCTGAGAGCTCGCGACTGATCATTTCAAGGCTGGGAAATAGAATCCTGTCCCTGATTATCACTATACTTCAAGCTCATTCAAATCAATTTACTTTAAATTGCACGAGAAATCGATGCATTCTGTTAGTTAACAATAGCATTCTTATGCCGGTCAGGTAGGACTTAATAATGAGAGAAAAGGGGAATTAAAGGCAGCGGCACTGTTACAATAAACAAGGCAAGTAGCAAATTGTATTTACAGGTTTCTAGGGATGTTTCAGGCATGGAATGCAATATGCAATATGTGTGTGAATGTATCATATGCCAGCCAGGACCATGCTGAAATATTACTTTTGTCTTTGTAATTATAGTACAGGTATGGGACCTGTTATCCAGAATGCTCGGACCAGGGGGTTTCCGGATAACGGATCTTTCTGTAATTTGGATCTTCATACCTTAAAGTGATACTGACACTAAAAATTTTCTTTTCAAAATATTACTCTACATTAAGGGGCACATTTACTAAGGGTCGAAGTGAATTTTCGAAATTCAAACCAATTTTTGGGTACTTTGACTATCGAATAGGCCTAAATTCGACTTCGACTCAAAGTAAAAAAAAGTTTGACTTCGAAAATCGAAATACTGTCAAATCGACTTTGACACTTCGCCATTAAACCTGCCGAATTGCTATGTTAGCCTATGGGGACCTCCTAGAACCTATAGCCAACATTTGGCTAAGTTTTTAGAAGTCAAAGTAAAATCGTTTGATCGATTGTACGATCGAACGATCGAAGGATTTCATTGTACGATCGAACGATTTGACTTCGACCGAATATGGCAAAATTCAATTAAAAAAAACTACAACTTCAAATATCGAAGTAATGCAATTCGATGGTCGAATTTCGGAGTTTTTTGCACTTACAAATTCGACCCTTCATAAATCTGCCCCTGAAAGTTACATATGTGTCTTGCTTGTGTAAGTAATTATTACTTGAAATTCCTAAACCTGACTGTTTTGCCAACCTGACTGTCCCATCTCAGTCTGTTTCTAATGTTTCAAAAATGGCAGCCCCCTCAGCGCCGGATTTCAATGAGGGGCGCCCCTAGGCCGCGCAGTCCGACCAGGCGGCCGCGCGGTCCTAGCGCCCACCTCACTTCCCCTTCCCAGCGCGCCGGCGAAAAAACGCCGGCGCAGCTGCACACGTCCCCATAATGCGGCTGGGCGGCATGCCGCCCCTATTTTTTTGCCGCCCTAGGCCCGGGCCTATGAGGCCTTGCCGCAAATCCGGGCTTGAGCCCCCTCATAGAGGAACATGAGGGTAAGAGAGGTCATGTAAAAGCATCAGGCAAATACTTTTATGGCAAAATTATAAATAGCATTCAAAGATAATGTTATGATGGATATAAAAAAAGGTTATTTTCTGGTGTCAGTATCTCTTTAAGTCTACTAGAAAATCATGTAAACATTAAATAACCCCAATAGGCTGGTTTTTCAATAAGGATGAATTCTATCTTAGTTTGGATCAAATACAAGGTACTGTTCTATTATTACAGAGAAAAATAATTTTTAAAAATTTGGATTATGAAATTGAGTCTATGGGAGATGGACATTCCGTAATTCGGAGCTTTCTGGATAAGGGGTTTCCGGATAATAGATCCCAGACCTGTTGTCAGAATCCAAATGTGTTTTATTGTCCCATACTGGAGGTAATTTCTTGTGCCAGTCCCATGAGATATATGGCATAGTGCTTAGTTGCCAGCCTGTCTGATGTTAGATATAAGTCTGTATTAACTGGTCCTGTGCATATCAAGCTAACTGTTTGAAAAACACTATATGAGACATATCACGTTAGACATATATAGGATATGCACAAGGCTTGTTGAAGCTGTGACCCTCCAGGTTGAACACCCCTGATTTAAGTGTATAGAAAAAGTTGAGAGAAAAGACTGTGTATGAAAAGAACTGCAACTGTATGCATGAGTGAGCACAAGGTGGCAGCATAGATGGTTGAGTTAAATATATTGATTCTATTGGTTCTATTGCTTCTATATAACAGGTTAATTGTATATTTATGGCAACCAGTGGCATAACTAAAACTTACTTAACTTCACCGTAAAATGATTGCTGCTACATAAGCATCCTGAAGAAGGTGATTCCTGAACATCATCCGAGATCTGTTCCCCCATCCAATTCCCCATCTATTTCATCGAGCAGCAACCAGGTTGGATTGATCCAAAAATACGAAATTTTCTTAACTCAATATCTTTGCTGTCAGACCTGTTGGACTACATTAGGATTAAAGAATTTTGCCAGCAGCTTAATAAAACTCTATTTTATCATTCTTTTATTCAGGAATACTCTTCACCATGTTAGTCTTTGGACCAGCGTGTGGTTTTATCTTGGGCTCCTTCTGTACGAAGATTTACGTGGATGCCTTTCTTACTGACACAAGTAAGTTTCGTGTGACTGCAGCATGCATTTTGTATTGTGATTGAAGGATCTGTTTACCCCTTGTATTCTAAGAACTGTAAACTCCACTTGATGTCTGCAAAGACTAAACCCCAATCATGTTAGCAAATATAGAAAATGACCATATGATCTGGTTGTAGATTTGTTTTCTATGCTACACGGCACCAACATGACAAGTGTGAAGTTCATGGTGAAGTGTGTGGGCCCTGTTTGGCATTACACTGATATTCTTCTGTTTCTTCAGTATATCTCACCACCTTATTGTCTTGTGCTCCTGTTGTGTTGTAGGTAAGCTGGACATCACGCCAGATGACCCACGCTGGATTGGAGCCTGGTGGGCTGGTTTTCTTCTCTGTGGCATCTTGCTCTTCTTTTCATCGCTCCTGATGTTTGGCTTCCCGCAGTCCCTGTCCCCATGCATTGACCGTTCGGAGGAGAGTGAGCAAACCATGTTGCCTGACGCGGAATATGAGAGACCCAAGCCTAGTAATGGGGTGCTGGGACATTCCTCTGAAACAGATGACAACACTACCTGTTTTCAGCAACTTAGAGGTATTTAACAACAAAGGTGGGATCTGTTATCCAGAAACCTGTTACCCAGAAAGCTCTGAAATTACCGGAAGGCCGTCTCCCATAGACTCCATTATAATCAAATATTTCACTTTTTAAAAAAATTATTTGCTTTTTCTCTGTAGAAATAAAACAGTACCTTGTTCTTGCATCCAGCTAAGGTATAAAGATTCCTTATTGGAGGCAAAACATGAAAAAATCTGATTTGGTTTATTTAATATTTACAGTAAATTACAGACAAATTACAAAAAATGTCCCGGACATTCTGGATAACAGGTTCCATACATGTACTTGCAAATCTGCCATATTCTTCTAGAGCAGTGATCCCCAACCAGTAGCTCGTGAGCAAGATGTTGCTCTCCAACCCCTTGGATGTTGCTCTTGGGGTCCTCGAAGCAACTTATTTTTGAATTCCAAGCTTGAAAGCAAGTATAGTGCCAAATATAGAGCCTCTTGTAGGCTGCCAGTCCACATAGGGGCTACCAAATAACCAATTACAGCCCTTATTTGGCATCCCCAGGGACTTTTTCATGCTTGTGTTGCTCCCCAACTCTTTTTACATTTGAATGTGGCTTACAGGTAAAATAGGTTGGGGACGCCGGTTCTAGAAGCTCAGGTTTCATTACTTGAGTATACCAATGGCCTTTTTCTGTAATTGCCATGTGATATAGTGCAAATCAATTTGCCTCAATCAAGATTCTCTATGAATCAGTGAAACTCTGCCCATAAAAGACAGCTCTGAACCAAATCTATATGATAGATGACGATTTGTGCTTAATTTAGTTTGGAAATGTGCAGACTTGGCAATTCATGTCCCATTGATTCCCATGTGCCTAATTAGATTTGGCATGGACCCAGATCTCCATGAGAGGGATTCAGAAATCATGTTCAGTTTTTAAATTTTTTTCTAAACCACTTGCTTGGGCCCATTCAATTTGTCTGTCTGTCTGATAAACACTGCATATCCACTTCTACTCTGGCTGAATTATGCTAGTGGTACAAATGAAAATAAATGTCAGTGCAAAATCAAATCCACATAAACAGAACATGAAAGCAAACAGAGAACATCCACAGGTAAGGGATGAATGTTGCTTTCCCAAGTATTTTATAGACCTCCGTCACAGACAGCAGATGCCTGACACATGCTAATATAATGGCTCTCGGTGCCCTGTTGTATGGTGAGCCATGTTTAGCTAATTTTTTAGTTTTCACCTTGAGTAATTCCAGGCAGATTATATGTTTCAAACCAATAAATGAAATTGATTCAAAGCTCTCTCTAAAGGTTCAGTGCCACTTTGATGTGCCCTGGTATTTCTTTTTGTTGATTTCATATATTTTCCAAACGGTCGGCTGTGTTGAAAGGAAAGTACCCAGCATGGGAGAACAATACAAACACAGTTTGTTAATGAGCGGCCCTGACTAAATAAGAAAACCAATGCTAGTGTGGAACAATTTAACAAAACAGCCAAAATTTACTATAACCTTGCATTTAGCACCGCCGAGCACACAACTAGGCAGTATATGTTAGAAAAAGTGCTAAAAGGCAGCTAAACATAATAAAAATGAACTAATGTAGTGAGAGATCCTCTGAGTACTTTAACAATTCAAATGAATGTACTGTTTTAGTGGTTTCCAAAATATTACCCATTTGAGTCATTTTTAGGCTACTGAAAACTCTCTTTATAGGCCCAAAGCGTCAGCGACTGTAAATAATAAATATTAATAGTTTATAAATAACAGTCACATTTTTGCACAGAAATGTAGAATGGAAATGATACCACCTAAAATTTGTCAACATACCATAAAGGTCAGTGGGAGGTGTATCTCCTCCATTCAAGCAATGGATTGATCAATATGGTGGTGTCGCAGTGGCAAATCATGGAAAAAGCTGCAAATCTCATTTTGATAAATTTGTGGATGGTGTAAAACTCTGTAAAAAAAAAACCCTGATATTTGGTAAATCTGTCCATAATTTTCTATGTACTTTGATAGTTCATTTTACCCTAGGGTTTCTGAGAGCCGCTCAGCTGCACACCTGGTATTATCAGTGGCATACCTAGTCTGAGTAGGATCCCCTTGCAAACCATTTCTGAGGGGCCCATTGCATATCTACTTCTACCCCAATCCCACTTCCCACTTGCAGGTAGGAAAGTAGCTGGGGAGGGTTTTTTTCTTTTCAACTATAGAGGAAGCAGACCCCATGGTCTAGAGCAGTGATCCCCAACCAGTAGCTTGTGAGCAACATATTGCTCTCCAACTCCTTGGATGTTGCTCCCAGTGGCCTCAAAGCAGGTGCTTCTTTTTGAATTCCAGGCTTGGAGGCAAGTTTTGGTTGTATAAAAACCAGGTGTACTGCCAAACAGAGCATCAATGTAGGTTGACAATCCACACAGGGGCTACCAAATGGGCAATCACAGCACTTATTTGGAACCCCAAGAACATTTTTCATGCTTGTGTTGCTCCCCAACTCCTTTTTCTTCTGAATGTTGCTCAACGGTTCAAAAGGTTGGGGATCCCTGGTCTAGAGTGACCCTCCATGACCACAGGGTCTGCATTCTCTATAGTTATGTCAGCAACATAAATCCTAATATCTCAGAAACAGCTACAAATAATATATCAATGCATATTATAAAAGTGCTAAGCCAAGTCAGCATGCGCATCAGGGATGCATGTTCGCATGTGCACATAAACGCACACACTGTCCATACAGCAATTGCTGCCACACAGGTGGGGGACAGAAGGGTCCAAACTAGAAGAGGTACGTGCCTGGCGCCCCCCTACCTTTGCACCCTAGTAGAACTAAACCCTAAAATTGAATATGTTTAAAAATGCCATATTTTATATACTGAACTTATTGCTCTAGTTTAAATTTTCAGCTTCTCAATAGCAGCAATTATCCAGGACTTCAAACTTGTCACAGGGGGTCACCATCTTGGAAAGTGTCTGCGACACTCACATGCTCAGTGGGTTCTGAGCAGCTGTTGGGAAGCTAAGCTTAGGGGTGGTCGCAAATTATCAAGCCGAAAATGAGGTTGGCCTATAATATAAGATGATGCTACAGGGCTGATTATTAATTTCTGATGCAAATTGCAATGGTTTCTGTGCTGTCATGTAGTAATTATCTGTATTAATTATTAATCAGCTTGATATTGTGACATTTATATTATATGGGGCCCATTTACTTAGCTCGAGTGAAGGAATAGAAGAAAAAAAACGGTGAATTTCGAATGATTTTTTTGGCTACTTCAACCTTCGAGTACGACTTCGACTTCGATTCGAACTAAAAATCGTTTGACTATTCGACCATTCGATAGTCGAAGTACTGTCTCTTTAAAAAAAAACTTCGACCCCCTACTTTGCCACATAAAACCTACCGAGGTGCAATAGGCTTTCTAATGTTTTTTTGGTCGTTCGATCGATGGATTAAAATCCTTTCAATCGAACGATTCAAAGGATTTAATCATTCGATCGAACAATTTTTAGTTTGATCGAACTATTAGCCGTAAATCCTTCGACTTCGATATTCGAAGGATTTACATTCGGCAGTCGAATATCGAGGGTTAATTAACCCTCGATATTCGACCCTATGTAAATCTGCCCCCAATTGTACTGTATATTGTGAGTCGGTCCCTTAGCTCAGTAAGTGAGAGTAGCGTAGAGCATGTGCAGTGAATCAGCAGAAAAGATGGGGAGATACTGGGGCATCTTTGGAGACACAGATCTTCCCTGCTAAAGGGCTGTGGTTGCCATGGGCTGGTACAGAAGCCCAAAATATAATGTACAACATTTGTAGCCTACTTATTTAGTTAGGCTTTAGTTCTCTTTTAAAACACAGACCGGCAGTTGTTGATCAGATCCCAGTTTTGCCCTTATTGCGGCTCATTAGTGTAGCCCCAGGATTTCTAGTTTAGATCCAGGACATGGAACCATATAAAAAGTGATGAGGCCCACTCTAATATGATTGAAAAGAAACTTTGTTTTCCTCCTATAATCTCTAATTTCATGGAATACCCTATAGGGGTTTTCAAACATAGCCAGATTCTTGTTTTGCCCCCATTGAGTCTCATTTGTGTAGTTCAAGTTCAGCATATCTAGATCCAGGGAAGTGAATGATACAAAATACCCTCTTCTCTGTATTTATCCTTCTTTTTCAAACTTGATTCCTTGTTACCTCCCCAATTTACGATTCTGGAAAAAGTGGCCAAAAAAACTAGCTTTCTTTTACCCAATACGGAAATATGTATGAATCGCAAAAACCTCACCAAGGAGTTCAAAGTAAACTCCAAAGAAATGCTGTAGCTCACAAGTGAACAATCTCTTCTAAAAACCCATTTGGAGGATTCAAGTGTTGCAGAGTTGCTTGACAGAAAGGCAAATATTTGGCTAGATGTCTCCCCATGTTTTATTTATAATCTTATTTTAGCATGTTTTCCCCTTTCTGTTCAAGACAGCTTCACAGTCTTGGAGGATATGTTTAACTCCCACTGAGGTTTAAACTGCAGTGAGAATACACAATAAAGCCAGCAGTTTCCTAGTCTCAACCCTTAGAGAATTGTAAAGAATAAGAAAAGGAAGAGAGAAAGAACATGATTGAAAATTCTCTTTGTGACCAATTTATTCTGTTCTACATTTTAAGTCCATAAAAGTTCACTGGTGGGCAAAGAGGGAACCTCTGGGATATGGACTTCCTAAAGCAATGTACAACTGTGCAAGTAGACTTTCCATGAAAGAGCAGTTTTGCATTTAAAGTATGTTGTTCTTTAATCTATTAGTGTTCAGTGATGATTTGAACTAGATGTCAGGTTCTGTTTATAATTCATAACTCCTTTAGAAAGTACAATCACATGAGCCCCAGTTCTCCATATAAATACAAACAAGAGAATGTAACTTTGTACATCTAAATAAGATTTCTCTAAAACACCTCTGCTTTACATGATACTGAACTTTTTACAGGAATAAAAACTTTACAGGTAATTTACAGAAACCTCAGACACAAGTACAAAGGGGCAGTGTCGGACTGGCCCACCGGGATACCAGGAAAACTCCCGGTGGGCCCAGGTGTCTGCTTCTAATTATTTGGCCTATACACTTCATGTTTATTGCAGTATCCCATTATGTTACTTCAAATAGAGGAAGTCTGACCTTCCATTTTTAAGAGAAATGTCTGTCTTTGTTGGAGAAAAGGGAATGCAAAAATATGCTGTAACCACCAGATTCTGGCTACAGGTTTTAGGATGTAGAATTAGGGTTAAAACAATTATTCCTTGATGGAACAAAGAATTAACTGTACAGATATTTGTGATTATGACAAAATTCAACAAAGAACTGCCTGTGTTTGCAGAAGCAGTCGGTCACCTTTGCCAAGGATATGGTCTAAACTCTGAGCACAGCTTGTGCCAGTCCCACTCCGGACCGGTATTCAGCAGCACACATTTTCTTTTATCTATTCATTTTATGTTAAAGGGATACTGTCATGGGAAAAAATTTTTTTCAAAATGAATCCGTTAATAGTGCTGCTCCAGCAGAATTCTGCATTGAAATCCATTTCTCAAAAGAGCAAACAGATTTTTTTATATTCAATTTTGAAATCTGACATGGGGCTAGACATATTGTCAATTTCCCAGCTGCCCCAAGTCATGTGACTTGTGCTCTGATAAACTTCAATCACTCTTTACTGCTGTACTGCAAGTTGGAGTGATATCACCCCCTCCCTTTTCCCCGCCAGCAGCCAAACAAAAGAACAATGGGAAGGTAACCAGATAACAGCTCCCTAACACAAGATAACAGCTGCCTGGTGGATCTAAGACCAGCACTCAATAGTAAAAACCCATGTCCCATTGAGACACATTCAGTTACATTGTAAAGGAAAAACAGCAGCCTGCCAGAAAGCATTTCTCTCCTAAAGTGCAGGCACAAGTCACATGACCAGGGGCAGCTGGGAAATTGACAAAATGTCTAGCCCCATGTCAGATTTCAAAATTGAATATAAAAAAATCTGTTTGCTCATTTGAGAAATGGTTTTCAGTGCAGAATTTTGCTGGAGTAGCACTATTAACTGATGCGTTTTGAAAAAAACATGTTTTCCCATGACAGTATCCCTTTAAACATTCAGGGAAGATTTAGCTTGATATTGTAACAATGGATGCTTTTTTGAAGGTTAGTCAGCAGTTAGCCTCTAAATGACACAGTCCCAGCAGAGTATCGCCGGACTAATGAGGGTCTGGCTCATACATTATTTTTTTTTCTATCTGGATGATGATAGTAGAAAAATGCTTGGATCCTCATTAATGTAGCACCCCAAGGATCTGAGAAAGTCTATTACTTGATATAGCTGTAGATTATATCTGGATCCATGTTTTCAAAGATGGGATGCTGAATCAGGAACTATTAGAAATTTGTTTTTCTGCTGGCTCCCGAGTTTGGTGTTGCCATGGAAGCCTGGCAATTGTTATTATTGTTATTATTTAATGTTATACTTATGTTATGAATTACATTTTGTACATTTACTGTTCGCTTTCCGGAAAAAAAGTATTCTATGCCTTATGATTACTTTGTAACAATGCTTTATGTATTATTATTATTATTATTATTATTAACCAGCATTTGTAAAGCACCGACATATGCCACACAGCTGTTCAATAGAAGGGCTTATATGTAAAACATCCAAATACCAAAAGACTAAAGAGTGCTTTGTTCGGTAAAGCTTACAATCTAGAACCATCACTGGATCTTATTTACTTGTAACAGTAACTATTTAACATTAAGGAAATTTGCACCCCATGGAATCTAATGACATTTGTTGCTTTCATTATTCATACTGCAGCTGGTTGCACAAAGCTAATTGCTGATTGGTTACTGTGCAAATTTACCCAGTTTTAGTACATGAGCCATAGTGGTTCTTATTTTTGAAAGCTGGGCTAATATACACATAATATGTGTATTATCCTATAGCATCCAATCAGGTATTCCCTCTGTTAATCTTTGATTGGTTGTTATTGGTTGTTGCAGAGATCCATATTTGCCTAGTGTCAGTAACTGAGTTGTGGCTCATATCTTGTGGACTGCACAACATTCCCCTTTTTTAGCTTCATTTTGGAAATCTTCATTGACATCTGACCATTTTATATGCCTCAATCACCAATTCAACAGGAATATGTAGCATTTATCTGAGGTCTGATAAGTTTTCTTTAAAAAGCTGAACTGTACAATATGCAGTGGAAGCACTAGAAGCCCCAAAATGTGTTTCCGTTAATTACAAACACCAGGGCACATGTACATTTGCAAGTGCAGTAAGTGAAGTGCAATCACCACGTTCTTTTCCCCACAATGCAACATTTTCCCCAGAATTCCACCATCATTGCATTTGCAATAGGGCAAAGCTTGTGATGCAGTTGCACTGGACAAACTGCAATCGTGTCCAGTTCACCAAACTTGATGCAACTGTGTGTGCACTTCATTGCACACCTGGCTCAGTTGTGTCAAATATTTCCAAAATTCTGTTGGCGTGTGAGTTCTGTGTGCAAATGAATGCTAGCGACGGTCCAGTTCGCTAGCGAATTGTCTCTTATACCTGTAAATTGGCAATGTTCCTGCCGATGGGATTTCTGGTGTAATGTCGCTAGCGTTAGCCATTTCGCCCTTTAGTAAATATGCCCCATTGTTTCAGGTCAGAAGGCATATTATAATACACTTGGGGGTACTCTGTACCCCAAGTTTAGCTCAGATACAAATAGGATTAAAAAATCTTCCTTCAACTAAGCAAATGTTAGATGGAATGGCAAACCTAGCTAGATAATATACCCTGTACAACCCCATTATGGTAATGTATCAGTATTATTCTGGTGTATGTCGGATTACTGAGTCTAAGAACACTCATATCATTGTAAATATGTTCCAAGTGCTTTATTTACTGTATTTGAGGAGAATCAGAACACAGATGATTAACGAGGAAATACGTATTTTGGTAATAATTGCATTATATTGTATTGCCCTGAGTAATGAGTTTTGCTGTGCAAGAGAGCACGTCAGAAGCACCATCAAGTATTCATCAAGCCCTGGAAAAATTGTTTTTGTTCTATTCTATAAATATTGTTGAATTTAAAGCATGTTGTTTCACCCACCATTAAAGTAACCTATTGCGTATGCAGCACAAAGTACCATGGCTGCAGATTACCATATGTTTGACAGTCCCCAGTTAGTTCATGCATGGAAATAGGGAGGCTTCTGTTTCTTCTGTGACTTTTCTCCATCCCACAGAAAAATGGCAAGCAGAGAAATCACCAATACCATCATGTGTCTTTAGGCAGTGGCATCAGTGGCACCCACTGGTCACTGCACATACGGGATGGATTTCGGCATTTCGTGTACTTTTGGCACCAAAACGGCCCGTGTGCTTAGTGACAGGTGAATGCCATTGAGGTGACTGCCTACATAGACAAGGTGGTATCAGACATAGTTGGTGCCAGTAGAGAAAATAGCAAGTGTGACATTAGCTGGCATATGGCATATGTTTTTAAAGTCAGTAATGGTTTATCATAATGCCAGAGAGCAAGAATCTATAATGCAGTGCTTTGGAACTATAGTGATCTGCAATGTTCTATCTCAAATAATCAAATCTATACAGATCTGAAATGTACTGTATAAAAAATAATGGCCTGGAAATGTGGCTGCAGGACATAATATATTTTTTATGAAATATGATATCTTGCTTTATCTTTATTACTGCAAATACATTTGTGTTGTTACTACAGATGACAAGTGATGGATGTTGTATAAATTATATGATATAAATTCTCTTTCTGACCCTTAATGCTGTAGGTTAATTCAAAAAGAAAATATGAGATGTTTCAGATTTGAATAATATAACATCTCCATTGATGATATCCATAAAGCCCAAGTTCTTGATATTCAACTTAATGCCTCAAAGGCCTTGTCGACACTTCATTGAGATAAATGTTAAATAGAACAGATTATAAACATTCAATTCTGTGTGGAATTAGTCCCCACTTATTAAGACGGAGCAGATGAAGCATACAAGATGCCTCTCATGTCAAGCTGTGTTATGATTAGAAAAATTAAGATGTTTACTGATGTAGAAAATTTGATATCTGAACCATTTAACCAGATTCCTTGTTTCTGAGTAATCACTTAAGAATTTATGTGCAGGATTAGGCTCTTGAAGACCAGAGGGGTTAAAATATGCAGAAAGGAATTAGGTCACTTCAGCAGGTCTTGTATATTGGAGTTCATTCCAGAAGTAGAATACACCAATTCTTGGTAGAAGTGTATGCCTATGCATAGGTCCTTCCTCACCTTTTTGTACCTGTATTGATTGTGATGTTTGTTACTCCATATGTTCTATGTATGTAATTCATGTGATTTTAGTTGTATAATCACATTTACTTTACAGTGCTACACAATATGTTGGCGCTATATAAATACATGTTAATAATAATAATAATAATAATAATAATAATAAGTACCAGCATGCCCTTGCAGCTGAGAGGATGCTGAGAGTTGTTGGTATGTGAAACCAGGAGAGCTAATGATTGTATATAGATTGTTTAGTCTATTGAAACAAATAAGAGTAGACTACTGAAGACATCTATAGATGTAGGACAAAGATGATAACAATTACCCTCTCCAAACTTACACCATAATGCTCAGAAATAATGCTGGAAAACTCACTGCTTAAAATCTGCTCTGTTCTTCATTTTCCTCCAAAAAAGTTTGGGGTTGACAAACATTTTTCCTGGGGTTCCTTAGAGCTCATTTTAGCTGGTGGCTAGCCACTAATTAGTTGATGACAGTCATTCGTGATATGACTTGTCACTGAATGCCCAATAACATAGTAACATAGAAAGTTAGGTTGAAAAAAGACCATCAATTTCAACCTTTTACGTCTATCTATCTATCTATCTATCTATCTATCTATCTATCTATCTATCTATCTATCTATCTATCTATATATAACCTGCCTAACTGCTTGTTGATCCAGAGGAAGGCAAAACAAAACCATTTGAAGCCTCTCCCTAAGATGACAATCGGACTAGTCCCTGGATCAACTTGTACTATGAGCTATCTTCCATAACCCTGTATTCCCTCACTTGCTAAAAAGCCATCCAACCCCTTCTTAAAGCTATCTAATGTATCAGCCTGTACAACTGATTCAGAGAATTCCACATCTTCACGGCTGTCACTGTAAAAAAAAAAAAACCTCCCAAATATTTAGACGGAACCTCCTTTCTTCTAATTCTAATGGGTGCCCACGTGTCAGCTAGAAGGGAAAATAAAATAAAGCATTAGAGATAGTATTATATGATCCCCTTATATATTTATATATATATTTATTCATTGTTATCATATCACCCCTCAAGGGCCTCTTCTCCAGCTTGAACAACCCCAACTTGGCCAGTCTTTTCTCATAGCTAAGATTTCCCCTACCTTTTACCAGCTTAATTGCCTTTTTCTGGACCTTTTCCAATTCAATAATAGCATATAATAGATGGGGCATTACCATCGCTCTGTACAGTTGAAGAATAACCCCCCTCCTCCCTCGAATGTATGACCCTTTTAATACAGCTCAAGACCTTATTAGCCCTTGATGCTGCTGACTGGCATTGCTTGCTACAGCCAAGTTTATCATCTACAAGGACTCCAAGGCCCTTTTCCATTATGGATTTGCCTAGTGCAGTCCCATTAAGGGTATAAGTGGCTAGTATATTTTTACATCCCAGGTACATTATTTACAATAACCTCCACTAAGTCATTAATAAACAAGTTAAATAAAAGTTGGGGTTATTCTTTCACTGTACAGAGAAATGGTAATGCCCCATCTAGAATATTCTGTACTGTTGTGGTCTCCAGCGCTCAAACTGGATAAACATGGACCCAATACAGAGCTATGAGGGACCCCACCAAGAACCTTACTCCAAGTAGAGAATGTAGCCAATTTCCTATCCATGTGCAGACTTTCTCATTAAGCCCAACAACCCGTAGAATAGAAAGCAGTTGTTTGTGGGGCACTGTATCAAACGCTTTGGCACATCTACTGCTCCCAGGCTGTCCAGCATCTTGTTTATCTCATCATAAAAAGCAATCAAACATGACCTAACATAACCTATCCTTCATAAAGCTATGATTGCTGCTCATAATGCCATTCACCAGGACAAAATATAAAATGTGTTACCAAGCCTTTCAAATAATTTGCTCACCACAGATGTGATCGTAATTCCTTTTTAAATAGCTTTCCACCAGTCCATAGGTACTATACCAGATGAAAGCAAGTCTGAGAAAATCAGAAATATAGGCCAGTCTAAAAGAGAATTAAGCTCTCTTATTACCCAAGTGTGTACTCCATCTGGCCCTGGCACCTTGTTCACATTAATTTTTAGTAAAGCTTTAAGAACCATATCCTGAGTCAGTCACTGTTTAGATTGAACTGAGCCAACAGTGCAGCTATAAGATGGGCCTGGGAACTATGACTCATCAATTGCATATAATGAAGAAAATAACTGATTTTCATTATCTGGTAGAACCATACTCTCAAACCTCATCTTTCTACTATTAATATACTTTAAAAAATGTTTTGGGCTCAGTTTTAGCCTCTGCCGAAATACACTCGTCATTTTTTATCTTTGCCTTTTGGATTGCTGTTCTACAACATTTATTATAGTATTTATATTAATTAAATGCAGCTTCTGTCCCCATAGACAGTAGTTTTTAAATACCTTTCTCTTCTTTTCTTTTAACTTATTTACTTCTGTATTAAACTGCATAGGTTGATTCTTAGTGCTTAAGTTTATAAATTAAGAACATTAACAATTTTATACAATTTTAAATGACATAACGAATGAAGGGCAGCCCTTTAGGAGATAAAATGTGCTTTTCTGAAATTCATGGGTTTTTGTTGCCCCAGTGTATATTTGCTTTTTGCACCAAAAATTCAATGAGATCACATTATGGTCACTATTACCCATTTGTTAAATTACTTGCAACTTTGCTATACGTTCTGGTTCATTAGAGATTACTAGATCCAGTATAGCATGGTTTCTGGTTAGCTCCTCTAGAACCTGTGCCATAAAATTTTCATGCAACAAGTTTATAAATTTGTTCCCATTAACTGATATAAGAGTACTGTTGCTCCAGTCAATATCAGGGTAATTAATCACCCATTATTATTACTTTACCCAAACTAGCAGATTTTTCTGTTTGCATCAGTAGCTTAGCCTCCTCCTCGCCTCGCTTACATTAGGGGGTCTATAGCATACTCCTACAATTAATTTTCTGGACACTTTACAGTGAAGAACTTCACCCACAAGGTTCCCTCATTTTCTAACATCACCTCTTCCTTTGTATTAACTGTTAAATCCTGCCTAACAAACAGACACACCCAACTCCTTTTCTATTGCCTCTGTCCCTGTGAAGCAATGTATAGCCACTTATAGTAATAACTCCTATATGTGAGTAAGCGTGGGTGTTTTCTGTGAACCAAAGAGTAAGAGCGCATCAGGGGATTTCTGTGTGTAGATTCATATATGCAGAAGACATTTGTCTTGTAAGTGTTTCTAGACATGCATTTTCTATGGCCCCAATAGTACGTGACTTGTAAAGTCTACAGTATTCTGTATACTTTTAGTTGTCTCAGCTGAAGAAGCTGGAGAGCTGGTTTTCAACTGGAGGAGAAGCAGTAGGAGGCAGATTTTGGTCATAATGCATTAAACTGAATAACAGGCTGAACAGCCCACAGAACACTTCTCATCTGCATGGTCTCCAAAGTGCCAGGGTAGGGGTTTCACAAGCACATTGTTTTTAACCTATTGGATCCATTGCAGTGTTCATATCTGCTATCTGTTATATCTGAAACCAACACTCACAGTTCACAAAAGTAGCACCGATAGAGCAGCAGACATAGGTTAAATGACTTGTGTAAAGTATTTTTAAACTGCACAGTTCAGGGGTAATTTCATGCGTGAAAACATTATGGATATTGATTTTAGTAATAAGCCAAAAACATGAGTTGCTTTACCCCTCAACCTCTCTGCCCTTTCTTTCAGTGATTCCAAAAGTGACAAAGCATTTGCTTTCGAATCCAGTCTTCACCTGCATCGTTCTTGCAGCTTGCATGGAAATTGCAGTGGTTGCAGGCTTTGCAGCGTTCCTGGGGAAATACCTGGAGCAGCAGTTTAACCTGACCACTTCTTCTGCCAATCAGTTGTTAGGTAAGAGCTCGTATTCTGAACCTGTGATTATAATGTATTACATTATACTATTCTATTCCTAAAATCAATAGCATTGTTTTAGTACCACTAGTAAAGTGAAAACACACTATTTAAATGAACCTTTTCGGCTACCTTATTCTTACAGTTTCAACATTCTACCCAGGCATAACTTTATTTATCAGAACATGAAGAATTTGGCCCTGTAATTGAGGCTGTGCTGGGGCGGTGCCATCATTCTGTAGCCTAGAATGCTACTAATAGATATAAGCTAGCCTTTAGATATATTGTGTGCTCTTTGTATGCCCCCAGCATGAATGCCAGAACCTGCTCGCTAAACCCTGGAAAGTTAAACCATGTCCGTTATTTATGTAAAGGCAGGCTTTGGGGGAATTAAAAAGAAAAAAAAAACTTCTTTACTATTGTCATCATTGTATCAATTATAGAACAGTGCCAACATCTCCAAGGGGGTAGTGTGATATAGAATGTCCTATTCTTAGCAATTTTTCAATTGGCCTTCATATTCTTTTTTTCAATTTATTTGCTGTTCTCTTTTGAATATTTCTAGCTTTCAAATATGAGTCACTGCCAAACATGTTTTGCTCTGGGAGGCTACAATTCATTGCTAATGTTACTTTATTCTATTCGGACCCTCTCCTATTTAAACTCTAGTCTCTCCTTTAAACCTGGTAGCTATGGGAAATTGGACCCTAGCAACCAAATAGCTTCTGAAATTACAAATGGAAGAGTTACTGAACAAAAAGCTAAATAACTCAAAACATAAACAATGAAGATCAATTGGACATTGTTTCAGAATATTCTTGCTAACATCAGAGAAGAAATTTGGTACCAGTACAGGGGCGTAACTACAGGGGGCGCAGGAGGTATAGGGGGCCTCAGGTGGTCCAAATAATGAATAATGTCAGCATCTAGATATGTTGGGGGCCCTAATGTTAATTTGTTGTGGGGCCAGTAACATCTAGTTATGGCACTGTATCAGTAGCTAATTCTTTAAACAACTTAATCCCAGAATTAAAAGCAAGAAACCCCTGCAGTATAAGACGTAATCTATTACTTCTTATATTTTAGCACACACAGTGTGTAGCTACGCAACATGTTGCAATTAGAATGACCATTAATCATTTACTACAGAGCTGCATTATGGCCCATAGTGTTACAAAGAGTTCTGTCCTTAGTTATAGTGCCCTTGTGAACTAATACATACAAGGCTGCTTGGCACTTCATGATGGTGCATTAGCACAGTGTTAGTGTTTCAATAAATTAAGCCTTTACATTCTCACTGCATTATTATTATGCAAGTTGTGTACAGCCTTTGCATTTAGCATTAAAGTATACTAATGTGTTGTTTTTTTTTTGTTTGTTTTTTTAGGAATGACAGCTATTCCCTGTGCCTGCTTAGGCATTTTCCTTGGTGGGCTTCTTGTGAAGAAGCTAAGCTTGTCTGCACTGGGGGCTATCAGGATGGCCATGCTGGTAAACCTTGTGTCCACGGCTTGTTATGTATCCTTTCTCTTCCTGGGATGTGACACAGGCCCTGTGGCTGGAGTGACTGTTCCCTATGGAAACATGTAGGTAGTTCTTTTGGCCTCATTTGTATATAAGGTAAACCTTTTCTGTTAAATGTCAGAAAGAGCCATCAACATTTCCATATAAAAAGTATTCTGCATTCAAGAAATGGGGCTAAAGTGTTGACTCGGTGGACATAACATATAAATGCTGTTTAAGTTATTTTATTTCCTGGTGTTATTGGCCCTTGAACTAATTTTAAGACTTCTAGTTAAAGTCTACTGGCTCCAACATAAAAAAAATCAGAGTTTCAATGCCTTTTGTTCCAGATATTTTTACAGCTTGTTGCCAGTCCCTTATTACAGGGCTGATGATTAAATGGGAGGAGGACCTCTATAAAAACTCCAAAACTTTAATACGCATTTATTTGAATTGATATTGAAAAAAATCATATTAATCAGGAATGTATTAATACTCAGTGCTTCCCTAGGCGAAGATGAATAATGAAACCCTAATTATTTAAAAGTGACCCTTAATTATATTATGCCTACATAGGGTGTGGACCCTTGGGCAATTAAAGTTGCATTTATGTGTTCCGCCACACTGCAACACAAGTGGTAATTCATTTCAGTCCCCCCTGCAGGTCTGTACCCATGGGAAAAGACAACAACACTCAGTACAGAGAATATAAAACTTGTTTTCAATATCAATGTATTCTTTGGGCCGGCAGAAATTAGTAGCCGTGCCATGCTATGGAATGCCTCAATATGCACTTCAGGAGAAACTCAGCTTCCACCAAATGAGGGTACATGCCCCTAGTGGTTTCCTGATCTGTTTCATTGCGAGAAAATAATCAGTTCAGGGGCGTTGAGAACCAAGCAATGTGGTGTGCAACTTAGTGGGATGGGGAAGAGTAATGGTGTGGGGAGGTCTGTCAGCGTTCCAGGTCAAATGGTATTGATACTTGGCCTGGTTCTGCTTATTAACAAAGCAGGGGGACTATCAGGCTTAACAGACAGCTACGTTTTGTAGGTGGGGGCTGCTCTGTCCCTCCACAGAAAGTACAGGGCAAGAATATATGGCAAAATTTTAGGAATATATGGTTCTGCAGTAAGATTGCTCTGCAGAATTCCGAACAGGCAATTTTAAAACAATCATTTGAGTTGTCGGGAAAGAAAACCTTATAAATTCCCCTGAAGCCAAAATTGATACTTATACTTATTATAGAAGCCCCAAAGTTAAAAAAATAACTAATGAAAACATGTCAGTGCCTTGTTCTGTATAAAGTTTAACCATTACAAGACGAAAATTCATCATCTTTGTTCTTCGCATCTAGCTCCATTCCCGGTGCCTCTGTGGACCTCTATGCTTCCTGCAATACTGACTGCGAGTGCCAAACAGACTCCTTCGCTCCTGTGTGTGGTGCTGATGGAATCACATATCTGTCTGCTTGCTTTGCTGGCTGCAAGAAAATGGTGAGCCCACAACTATGAAGCATTTACATGCTTGTAACTATTTTTCGACATACTATAGTTTATTCCATTTGTTGCTAAAGAGATACATTGGTAATTTGCATTGATGACATTTGGCGAGTGCAAGGTTTTTATGCAAACGGCATATGTATGTATGTATAACGTTATTTGTAAGGCGCTGTTAAGGATCGACAGCACTTTGCAATGAATGAAATACAATAATTGTAATGTATAAAAATACACACAGGGAGGACAAGTCGCCTAATAAATGCAATAAATATACACAGTACTCAGAGCTTATATAAGGACACAGAGTCCTAAGTGCTATGTAATAAGAGGTAGAAAGGTGTTCCCTACCCCATAGAGCTTACAATCTAAGTGGGTGGGTGGCTAACCTACAGGCACAAATTGGAGGGGAACGTGCACAATGTAAAAACATTGTCCAATAGACTAATGTTCTAGTGCCCAAAGGGTAGACTCTTGGGGGTTATTTACTAAGCTCCGAATACCCGAAATTCACCAAAATCTGAAAAATTCTTGATTTTTTTTATAAAATCGGATGAATCACAAATTTTTCGGAATTTATTAAACCCTAAAGGGCTAAAAAGCCACAATAGAAAAACATGTCATCTCGAGGTTGCATAAAAGTCAATGGGAACAGTCCCATTGATTTTTGGTTGTGTCGGTGGTTTCAGGCAATTTCACAATGTTTTCGGAGCTTTCGAGTGAAAACGCACGAAAAAATCGTAAAAATCTGAGCTTTTCCCGCAAACCAAATATTTAGGAAAATGTAATAATAAATAATAAATAAGCGTTAAAAACCCGAGCAGGTTAGATCGGAGTTTGTTGCAGCCGACATTGAGATAAATTCAGACCTTGATAAATAACCCCCTTGGTTTTTTCTCAGAGATTGAGATTGAGAGAGCACTCCTTACGGAGGAATTCAGGGATGAAATTCCAGAGCTAAGGAGCAGCAAGATAGAAAAGTTTAAGACAAGAGTTGGCAGTGGAAGTGAATGATGTGAAAAGAAGCTGGTATATATGAATCCCAGCAGAAGTTCTTATATAATAATTTTTTTTTTTAACATTTTTTTTGTGGAGAAGATATGGTTCTCGTGGCAACTCAAAAACTATGCAGATAAATGTTCTGTGATCTAAATCTGGGCCACAAAATATTTAGAGCAGTGACCTGGACTTGCCACAGGGAGGACATATGTGTAAATGTTTAATTTATATTTATTTTGGCTCAGTGTTTTAGGGCATTTTACTGCATTGCACACACTGTACCACCCTATTTACATTAATAGACAGAACCATTGTATTGCAACAGGGCAGCTTATTTGCAACTGCATTGCGTATGACATTTTAATACATGGAAACTTGGTTGCATTCACAGAAGTAAATTAGACATATTATTTGGACTAAATTTTAATTGGACTATAATGTATATATATATATTGTGACTGGTTACACACTCTTGCAGGGGGTCAGTCGTGCAGAAATAGGAGTGCAGACAAGTTTGTGTCATAAAGCTGTTCAGCCGCCCAGGCTTTATTTGTAAGTTGCTCAAAATAACAAACAAAACAAAAATAAATCATAGCCGTCTGGCTCCTGCCTACCTCACTCAGTGGCCCTTTCTATACTTGCAACACAAATATAACGATCACAGTCACTGGCAAAAACAGAGCAACTTACAGTTTCATGGTTTTCAGGGAATTTGCAAATCACTCACAGAGCTCCTTTCCTTCCAGCTTTCAGGCAGCCTGCATATAGGGAGAGAGCTCTGTGTCAGGCCCACTGACCTAAATACTCCACCTGTGTGATCAGCACACAGACAGGTAAAAACCCCAAACATTCCTGGAGTCTTTTAACACATGAAGTGCCGGAATCCTGGTGCAATGTATACACCATCCAGCACTTTCTCTGCTAAACATTGTGACACCCTGTCACATACCTCCCCCCTCTGTTCGACCCCGTGGGTATGGACACTTTTCATAAACATACAATAAGTCCGGGATAGAGCATCCGCATTAGCCTGCAGCTTTCCTGCTCTGTGCTCCACTGAGAAGTTATAGTCCTGTAGAGACAGGAACCATCGAGTCACTCTCGCATTCTGACCTTTTGCTTGTGCCATCCAGGTAAGGGGGGAGTGATCAGTCACCAAAAGAAACCGACGGCCAAGTAAATAGTACCGTAGAGCTTCTAAGGCCCACTTGATGGCCAGACACTCGCGCTCCACAATACTATAGTTTCTCTCAGCTGGGGTTAACTTTCTACTCAAATATACCACCGGATGCTCCTCTCCATGCACCACCTGTGACAACACAGCCCCTAGGCCCACATTGGAAGCATCCGTTTGTACTAGAAACTTTTTTTTGAAATCAGGAGCAATCAAAACCGGCCCACTGCACAACACTTCCTTGAGTTTACAGAATGCAACCTCAGCATCTTCGTTCCAAGTAACTCCCCCCGAGCTTTTGCCTTTGATTAGGTCTGTAAGTGGGGCAGCTATGGTGGCAAAATCTGGGACAAATCTCTGGTAATACCCTACCATGCCCAGAAAAGTCCTGACCTGTTTTTTTGTGCAAGGTTGAGGCCATTCCTTGATTGCTTGTAGCTTTTTTTTCTGGGGTTTGATAAGGCCTTTTCCAATAATGTACCCTAGGTATCGTGCTTCTTCGAGGCCCAGGGCACATTTCTTTGGATTGGCAGTCAGACCAGCCTGCCGAATGGAGTTTATCACAGCTTGAACTTTGGGAAGATGACTTTCCCAGTCCGAGCTGAATATCACGACATCGTCAAGGTACGCCGATGCAAAGTGGTGGTGTGGCCTGAGGATCTCATCCATCAGCCTCTGGAAGGTGGCTGGGGCCCCATGAAGCCCAAATGGCATTCGCACATATTGGAATAAACCCTGTGGGGTAGCAAATGCTGTCTTCTCTCTAGTGGCTAGAGTAAGTGGAATCTGCCAGTACCCTCTGGTTAGATCTAGGGTGGTAATGTACCTCGCTGGCCCTAATCTTTCTATTAGCTCATCCACCCGTGGCATAGGATAAGCGTCAAATTTTGAGATCTCGTTTAATTTACGAAAATCATTGCAAAACCGCAATGATCCATCAGGTTTTGGTACCAACACAATAGGGCTACTCCACTCACTATGTGATGGTTCAATAACCCCAAGTTCTAACATTCTCTGAATTTCACCTGCTACTGCCTGTCTACGGGCTTCAGGAATGCGATACGGTTTCAAGCGAACCCGTGCTTGCGGATCTGTAACGATATGATGCTCAATGACATGAGTGCAACCTGGCACCTCTGAAAACACGTCAGCATTTCTAAGGAGGAATTCTTTTACTTCTTGGGCTTGTGGCCTTGACAAAGCCACTGAGACCTTCACGTCAGGAACTCCACCCTGGAGTGAAGGACTGAGACGCTCGGCTGCCATTGAGACTAAAGGGTCCTTCCAAGCCTTGATTAAATTGACATGATAGATCTGCATTTTTTTTCGTTTGTCGGGTTGGTGTACTTTATAATTCACATCCCCTACTTTTTCCATAATTTCGTAGGGACCTTGCCACTTTGCTAGGAATTTACTTTCTGCAGTGGGAATCAGAACCAGGACCCGATCACCTGGCTGAAAAACTCTGAGTCTGGCTCCCCGATTATATATGCGACTCTGTGCTTCTTGAGCCTGCCGCATATGTTCCTGAACAATGGGCATGACTGCTGTGATGCGGTCCTGCATCTGTAGAACATGTTCTACAACTGAGCGGTGAGGAGAAGGCTCCTCTTCCCACGACTATTTCGCAACATCTAGAAGTCCCCGGGGGTGTCGCCCATACAAAAGCTCAAATGGGGAAAACCCAGTAGATGACTGAGGTACCTCACGAATTGCAAACATCAAGTAAGGAAGTAGGCAATCCCAGTCTCTCCCGTCTGCCTCAACCACCCTTTTTAACATTCTTTTGAGAGTCTTATTGAATCTCTCTACCAAGCCATCAGTTTGAGGGTGGTAGACTGATGTCCTTAACTGTTTTATACCCAGTAATTTACACAAATCTTTCATTACCCTAGACATAAAGGGCGTTCCCTGATCTGTCAGGACCTCTTTTGGAATGCCTGTTCTAGCAAACATGTAAAACAGTTCCCGGGCAATTGTTTTAGCTGATGTGTTCCGCAAGGGAACCGCCTCAGGATATCTTGTGGCATAGTCTAAAACCACGAGAATGTATTGATGTCCCTTTGCAGACTTCACCAGGGGCCCCACCAGATCCATCGCAATCCGGTGAAAAGGTACCTCAATGATGGGTAGTGGTACCAAGGGGCCCCGGTAATGAGGAGCAGGGGATGTCAACTGACATTCTGGGCAAGACTCACAATAACGTTTGATTTCTGCAAACACCCCAGGCCAAAAAAATCTTTGGAGAACTCGTTGCTGAGTCTTCTCAGCTGCCAAGTGTCCTCCCATAGGGTTTTTATGAGCCAGGTCAAGTACAACCTTTCTGTGTGATCTAGGAACAACCAGTTGTTCCACCACTTCACCCCTTACATCATCAACACGATAAAGGAGATTGTGGTTGACAACAAAGTGAGGATACACATTCTCCAAACCTGTACTTTGAGCCACTCCATTAATCATAGCAACATTTTCCCAAGCATGAGTTAACGTTGGATCCCTTAATTGGGATGTGCCAAAGTTATCCTGAGAACAGTCTAGTTCTGGCATGGGTGACTCTTCCCCAGACTCCTGGGGTCCTTCAGTGTCCCCAAGTAACACAGAGAGAGGGAACTGGTCAGGCTCAATTGGGCCAGTCTTACAGCTGAAACTTCAGAACTTGAGTCCCCAATTTCTGGCAAACCAACCGGACATTCAGCTTCCAAAGTTAAGGAAGTCGGAGGTGGGAACTCGACCTTCCAGAGATCCCAAAACAAGGGAAAGTCACGTCCTAGTATAAGACTATGCATCAACGATTTGGATACTCCAACCTCATGGAATGTCACACCAAATTGGGTTTCAATTGGGACCACAGCGGTACAGTAACTCTTTGCGTCACCATGTATGCACAAAACACCAATGCACCGTTTTTCCATCTGGTCCGGTGTTACCAGATCTGAATGTACAAGCGTGACCAGGCTCCCAGAATCCAGTAAGGCCTGGACACTCCTTCCACCAATTTTGACCAGCGCCATGTGAGCCACAGCAGATGTCAGACATGCTGGGTGGGCAAAGAAGGATAAGCGCCGTGCTGCTTCACACTCCATAGGTTCTGTGACTGTAGGACACTTGGCAGCTACATGCCCCCAGGTTTGACACCGCCAGCATTGGATATTGGAGCCTGGTATAGTATCTTTCAAAGACCTGGCATCCATATTGGTCTTCACCCACGGTTTAGAACCACCAGGAGGACTTGAAGCTGATGTGCCTCTTCCTGGCCCTGCTGGCAGACGCCGCTTTGTAGGTAAGTTCTCTGGAGGTGACATACCTGCCAAAAACCCTTCTGCGGCGAGGTAGCGTTCCACCATCTCGACCAACTCATCTGCGGACTTTGGATTAGCATGACTAACCCACTTTCTTAATTCATGCGGCAGAGCTGTCAAGAACCGATCCATTGTGACTCTTTCTACAATCTGGGGTGCAGTGAGTGTCTCAGGTTGTAACCATTTCCGCACAAGATAAATCAGATCATGCATCTGTGACCTGGGAGACTTATTGGGCCGGTAATTCCAACGGTGCACTCGTTGGGCCCGCACAGCTGGAGTGACACCCAAACGGCGGAGAATTTCTAACTTCAATTTCTCATAGTCCTGAGCATCCTCAGTGGACAAATCGAAATATGCTTTCTGAGAATCGCCCGTTAGAAATGGAGCAACCAACCCTGCCCACTGGGTCTTAGACCACGCCTCTCGTTCTGCTGTACGCTCAAATGTATTCAGAAATGCTTCCACATCGTCATGTGGGGTCATCTTTTGGAGAAAATGGCTTGCTTTAACCAACCCACTGTTAGCAGTGGCAATGCCAGATTGTTCTTGGCGCAAGTTCAGCTGCTGCAGAACTTCTGCAAGGGTTTCTCTATCTTTCCTGGCAGCTTCAGCTTGCATTTGCCTGTCTCTCTCTGCTGCCTCAGCCAGGGCTGTTACCTGAGCACTCAACAGACGTACAATTTCCTGCTGCGCCTCCTGCACGGCAGCCTGCTGTGCATTAGTCTCTCGCTGAAGTACATTTGCTTCTTGCTGGGCTGCACTAAGTTGAGCCAAGCGTAACACGAGATCTTCCATCGTTTTTCCAAACCGCAGACGTGAAGCAACGCAATCAAACTTGCTAAGTGAATTGCACCTGGCAGGGAATCAACATGCCCGCATCCTCCACCAATTGTGACTGGTTACACACTCTTGCAGGGGGTCAGTCGTGCAGAAATAGGAGTGCAGACAAGTTTGTGTCATAAAGCTGTTCAGCCGCCCAGGCTTTATTTGTAAGTTGCTCAAAATAACAAACAAAACAAAAATAAATCATAGCCGTCTGGCTCCTGCCTACCTCACTCAGTGGCCCTTTCTATACTTGCAACACAAATATAACGATCACAGTCACTGGCAAAAACAGAGCAACTTACAGTTTCATGGTTTTCAGGGAATTTGCAAATCACTCACAGAGCTCCTTTCCTTCCAGCTTTCAGGCAGCCTGCATATAGGGAGAGAGCTCTGTGTCAGGCCCACTGACCTAAATACTCCACCTGTGTGATCAGCACACAGACAGGTAAAAACCCCAAACATTCCTGGAGTCTTTTAACACATGAAGTGCCGGAATCCTGGTGCAATGTATACACCATCCAGCACTTTCTCTGCTAAACATTGTGACACCCTGTCACAATATGTATAATGTATTTTTTTTTACTATTCTTAACGCTTATAAAATTGCAATTTTACTACCCACAGGCAAGCAGAATTGAAAAAAACATTACTATTGTGGTCCTTCCACAGTACAATCTTCGCTTTTTTTTTCATTAGAATTATGTTTCTTTCTAACATGTAAGTGCAGAATTACAACTGGCTCATTTTAAGTACAGCATTAGCCTAAGGAAGCAATTTCCTTCTACCCATGTCCTATTATTACTGAGAGAATTACAGACTTGAGAATGAAAAGTACGCTGATTTACTGATAATTCTTTTATATCCTATTCATTAAAGAATCTGCATTCATCAACACACTGTATTCCATTAAGGCCTGGCATATATTTTATGCAGATAGTGTTTTTTTTATTAGTGAATTAGATGAAGAATTGAACTGTACACGAGTTTTGTCTATACTGGCACACGTAAGACACAGACAATGCCTAGTTTTTCTGCTTTTGAAGAAGTCTGCAGTGTCTGGCATAGCCTAAAAGTGAGCCATTAAAGTTTAACTTCCATTAATATTTCCTTACAAAGAACGTAAAATAGCAGAGCACCCTTAGGGGCATATTCATTAAACTTTGCAAAAACGCTGCATAATCTAAGCAGTAGGATTGCAATCCTTTTATAAAGTGTAACGCTACTCTGGGCTTTCCAGACCACAGATAGTAAGTGTCCAGCTAATGGTAATGAGCATGGGTTACATTGGACTCACACATCAGGATCAGGGCCTTCTATAAGTGGAAGTTTCCCATGAAGGTGTAGTGTGACTATAACACACAGGCTACTGTATAGTAAAATAGGAGAATGATTGGACACCAGGAGGTTCTTATGGTGAAAGACAGAATAGATGGTTTATTATACAAGCAACAAATTGCAGTTGACCACAGGTTTACTCACGTATGAGGATGGTGTAACAATCACAAAGGAGGGAAGATAGAGGAGGATGATACAGCAATTACAGATGTCACTCCCATAAATCAAATAGTCAAGTGTACGTAAATTCCCTCAGCAATACACCTTTAAGTGGTCCAGATCCCATCCAGTGGAGTGGTTAGGGAGAAGAAGTCTAACCTAACGCCTGCTGTGGTCCCTTCACTAAAGGCATACAAGGAAGCCTTGTGGGAAGCTACTCCCTGCTATTATCCTTGATGGAGCACACAACTGCTCTTTCTATATAATCTGACTATCTTACTCTCCTAGAGAGTCTATTAAATAAACTACTCTGTGCTTTTTAACCTCGTTCACGGGGTTTCCTGGTCCCTGACTTAATCTCTAAACGTGCTGTCCCTTTAGGGAGGTGGCTTTAATGGGCCTTGGTGTACCCAGGCTCAATGGGAACAACCAGTCGATCAGGACACCAGCAGCCAAAGAGGAAGATCCACCCCTTTCCAAACACTATATGGAAGTGTGGCAGGAAGTGGTCATTACACCCTTTGGACAATAACTACTGGTTATGCAAATAAAGGAGAAGGGTAGGGATTTAAAGCTATAGGAGCCTAGAAGAACCTATAGGTCCATACAATAATTCCTGTGAACAGGAAGGAGGTTTGATACCCCTATGCATTTTTAAACCTTTTAAAAGTGAGATGCCATTTTCTTCTGTAATGTTGCTTTTGCCAGCACGTCTCGTCTTAACTGAGAAACTGCTGATAATTCACTTTTTATTTGTGAATAAAACTTCTATAGGTAGGAGTGCTCCTTTTCAAACGCTTAGCTTCAAATGTTCCTATTTGCCATTTTATCTCATCTCTAAACAGTGGCATAATTAAAAGTTACCAGGTCCCATGACAAAATCAATTTAGGGTCCCCCAGTTGTTGGCAGTAAGAATGTCTTCCATAAACAAATACTTAGCGGGCCCCTTATATCTCTCTCTCAGGCTGAACATTTATCTCCTGTCCTTTCCCTGCCAGTAATAAGTCTGCTGCATACTTTTAATACTGAATATATGGTTGCATGAGAATGACGACTGTAGTGCTACAAGAGGGAGAGTGCTGTGAGATTGAGTATAACTGCTGCAGAGCTATTCCTGAAGGCTGCTGAAGTTGGCAATTTCTTCCATCTCAAATAATAATTTGCCTTAATCTCTTGCATCTGATATCAGCAACAAAACTAATACTTAAGAGAGGGAAGCTAGAAAGTAATGTTTATAAAGTCGGATGTAAAACTCCATTTGTTGCCAGGAAAGCTAGCTAGATGTATAAATGAAATTGCTGTATTACAAATAATTCTGCAATCACACGCACCACTATAACGTCCAGACACTGGAGATTATTGTTGTGTCCCTGTAGAGGACTGGTTTTGATATACATGTCATTAACAGTAATTTTAACTTGTTGAGCTTGAAATGAAGAGCACTCTACAGTGTGAGGTTTAATAAGCGGTAGTAGCCTTTTGCAAAGTACTTGTTGTTCACACCCTACAGTGTGAGGTTTGATAAGAAGTAGTAGCTTAGTGTGAGGAACTTGTTCTTCCTTCCATAGTAGCCACATTTAATCTACATATAATATTTATAGTATGTTAGGACTTCCTATTGTGTATCTGTATATATCAAAATGACAATAAAAGCCATGATGAACTCATTAAGTTGCAGAAAATCCAGACGACGATTGATATTTCACCAACAAGGGTTTCTGGTCAGTGTAGGTAGTTACAGTTGTACCCACAAATGAAAAGATCCAGCTTGGGCTCCCAATGCTCCTGAACAAATACCTTCTTCTGGTGCATCCACACATTAAATGGATCAGCCCTGTGTTTATTGCAGCCTAGTGTTTGGCACTACATATAAGGGAAATGTGCAGATTAATATGGTGGACAGAAAAGATCTTCTTGGATGCTTTTATTTTATAGAACTTAAAGTAATCATCCTTTTTTGCACTTTAGCAGACTTCTTTTTTTACTCTTGTTTTCTGGTGTGTAGATTTTAATCTGTTGTAAAAAAAAAACTGCAAATAAGAAGTAAAGAGGACAATTAATTCCCTTGTTCTAAAGAAAAGCAAAATGGAGAATGCATCCATGATTCATGTAGCATTTTCCATTGTGTAGGTTTCAGAAAAATTCCAAACTGCCCAGCTGAATCTGGGCATTTATGGCTAATTTTAGATATTGGAAGTAAATAGATCTGGTTGGGGGAAGGCTAGAATTGTCTTTTAACAACCACTATAGGGCACCATGTTGGCGATTGTGAGTTTAAATATTCTCCTATTCTTACCTTAAAGGAAAACTATACCCTCAAACAATGTAGGTCTCTATAAAAAGATATTGCATAAAACAGCTCATGTGTAAAAACCCTGCTTCATGTAAATAAACCATTTTCATAATAATATACTTTTTTTAGTTGTATGTGCTATTGGGTAATCATAAATAGAAAACTGCCATTTTAAAAAATAAGGGCAGCCCCTTGGGATCGTATGATTCACGGTGCACACAAACATACCAAACAAACCATACGTTAGGTCACATGAGCCAATTAACAGAGAGAGTTGTGTCTTTTGCTTCCACACTTCTTCCTGTTACAGTTAGAGTTGTAGTATTTCTGGTCAGGTGATCTCTGAGGCAGCACACAGACCATCACAAAATGGTGGTTCAAGTCAAGAGATGTAAAAGGGCAATATTTACTTAAATATATATTCCAGTTTGGTAAGATTCTTTAATATGCCACTTAATTTGATTTAAACTATCTGTTGCTCAAGTGTTCATTTTGAGGGTATAGTTTTCCTTTGAGGTCTATCAATAAACTAACTTGTTGAGTCATTAAGCCCTGCATTTGCACTTCCTTTATTTATATATGTAGCTGCATTAAGATTGTGATTAGCAAGAATGTACGTTTTAAACCACCCAACCCAATACACAACGGCACGTTTCTAGGGGAAAGAAATGCCTTTTAGAACTTGCAGGGTAACAGCTTACTAGTTAGTACAAGAACTATAAAATGGTTTCTTTGTCCATATTATCTATAATAATGTGCTGCAGCAGTAAACGTGGAGGCTTATTTATCGTACGTCGAATTTTAGTGGTTTTAGAGATTTTGGAATCCACAATTAAACTCTAACAGGGGAATGTAATAAAAGTCGCAAAGAGCAAAACAATTCGCACCAATAAGACTAAAAATCCACATCTCGCAATGTAATATTGTTCCTTAAACTGTTATTGCATTGCGAATTTTAATTGTGCATTGTGAATTTTAATTGCACACTCATAAGAAGTGCTTGAAGGTGTCGTAATCTTTTGGAGCAAACATAACGACTTTTTCAGTAAGAAGTTTTATTACATTGACTGCGCATTGGCGCAAACTATAAAATTCGCAAACGGTCTTTCACTGTCGGAAGTGGTCGCTAAACAGTTTCCGGGCTCTCAAAAGCTATATTAAATTCGCACAAAGCTAAATTTGTTCGCGCAAAGGCATAACTTTTCGCATTGCGAATAGTTTTTCCGTTAGCGATTTTTATTACATTCCCCCGAAAAACTCTAAAACTACTATTGTCATTGAGATATAGAAAACCACACATTTTTCGAGATTAGTGGGAAAAAACCCCAAAATTTGATTGTTAGTAAGTTGCTTGCTCATTGCAAGTATGTAATCTCGAAGGAGAAGAGGAAAGAATGTGCTATAGACATGCCTCTGTGGGGTAGAAATCACAATTAAAGTTAATGCTTTTAAATGGACAGATTTAAAAACAGATGGGAAAAGGAAAGAAAAAAGAGAAAGGAGAAGAAGACTTTATTGCTTATAGAAAGAACGAAAGTGCAAATTTCACAGCAAAATGAAAGGAAAACTAGCAAATAACTAAGGAACAGAATATAGAATGGCAGCACAGGCAAAATGTGAAGAGTGTTGAAAAATAGGTTAGGAGAATAAAAATTGAACAGGGAAGGAGAAGAATGAACAAACGAACGTATGAAGGTAATCCATAAGGAGAAAATATACGAGTGGTGGTAGCACCCCAGACTGCATAGCTTTTATAGTGAATGGATAAAATAAAAATATTTTAGGCTTAGTTTCCTTTTTCAGGTTTTTTGTTCAGTGTGCAACAAGATGGTGAAAGCTCTGCTGCTATTATTATAATGGGAAGAGTGTAAAGACAGTAAAGCAATACATTCATTCAACTACCGTTACCAAAATTAGATGTGAGACTAGGATTAGAGGTGAGGCTATGAGGAACGGGTTAATTGGCTTTAGGTACGGGGCACTTTGTTAACATTTGACAGTTTTACTTGGTAAACTGCCTGCATGTGACAATAAATAAGACACATACATGCTCACGTTGCAAATGAGATAGAGGGAAATCAAGCGTATAACCTCTGCACAATGTGTTTTATTTAGAATCTGGCTGGCTGCTCCTGTCTCACTTCGGTCCCTGTGGAGAATACCACCGTCGTTCCAGGAAAATGTCCCAGCCCTGGTTGTCAAGAGGCCTTTCTCACATTCCTGTGTGTGATGTGTGTCTGCAGCATGATAGGAGCTATGGCCCAGACACCGTCAGTTATCATTCTCATCAGGTGAGAAGCAAAGGCTGTTGAAGTGTCCGCTGGGTTTCAGCCTTGGAAAGGCACTGTGGAGCTTATTGAAATATTGGGAAGCTCCTCCTTAGCATTATCTGATTTAAACGCCTTTTTATTGCTCTACTAAATCAAGAATTCACAAAGGAGGCAAAAGATAAAACTGCTCCTCTGTGCCTCTGGATTTTATGCAAGGCATTTGCAGTTTTATTAATATACATGCTGTGTGGTTTGTTCAATTCCAGGGATCAGCTGGGTTTTACTAGTCGTGGGATGAAAGGTATTTTTATGGTCTGCAATGTATTTCATGTTCCTGTGCAGTGAATAAGGAATGATGCACAGCCTTTGGCCCACCTGGAATAGTACATTAGTATAATACAGTACAATAGTACAGTACCCTGCCAGAAGCTAATTCCAGGGGGCCCTACATTCACACATGTCATATGCTATTGCTTTTCACTGAAGCATCCCCCAGAAATAACAGACCCTTCAATTTAATCAGCTGGGAGAACTCTACAACAAAATCACTGTCATTTGTTTTCTTCTTTCTTTAATTTCTGTTGGGTCTGGACCTCGATGTGTCTTTTTAATGATACAGCCAATGCCCATACAAAGTTTCAATCAGAGAAGGAAATTTATTCAAGCACGGAATAAAAAAGCATTCAGTAGCTCGGGAGAATTCTCTACCAAAACTCACTGTTAAATATATCTTTATAATATTACATCAGCATAGAAAATATTAGCCATACATGATTGGTTACATTCAGCATAAAGACATGATTACTTTTTTTTCCAAAATAATTTTAGTTTGTTAGTTTTTCTACGTAACCTTAAAGGAGAAGGAAAGGTTAAAACTAAGTAAGCCTTATCAGAAAGGTCCATCTAAATATACCAGTAAACCCCCAAAGTAATGTTGCTCTGAGTCCCCTGTCAAAAGAAACACAGCATTTCTTTCCTTCTATTGTGTACATATGGGCTTCTGTATCAGCCTTCAGCTTAAACCTCATTGCCCTGGGCAAGAGCATGCTCAGTTTGCTCCTCTCCCCCCACCCCTCCCTTCTCTACTGTAATCTGAGCCCAGAGCAGGGAGAGGCTCAGGCAGGAAGTGATGTCACACCACATTAATACTGCAGCTCCTATTCTAAACAAACAGAGAGTTTCTAGAGCTGTTTACTCAGGTATGGTAAAACATTCTACAGAATAAATATAGCATTCTAGCTTGCACTATTGCACCTAATATATTGGCAATAAAATGCCTCCCTAGCTTTCCTTCTCCTTTAAAGCCCAAGGTTGTATCATAACACAATATATTGTTTCTAGAACCATCTTCCACCTTATCTAACAGCTAGCCTCGAGACTCCGCATGTTCCTGTGCAATAATAATTTTCTGTCTGCCTACATAAGCAAAATATCCAATCTGAAATATATGCTTTAGAAATAGAAAATGGCATAGAAATGAACCAGAGTTCAGAGGTTATATAGGCCTCAGAGACCTCAGACTAATTAGGATCCAACATTTCATTTTCTATTACTACAAAAATACCTATGGGATCTTTCCAATAATAAGCGGTATTTGTGATTATGATTTATCTGCGCCCAAGGGGTAGGTTTAGGGTGGGGTTGTAAGGGGCCCAAAGGCTCAGCCAGGGGTAGCGGACCAAGGAGGAAGCACAGTCCAACCAGATCGAGGTATCCAAGGGGTTAAGAGAAAGGCAAAGTCAGGTCCAGGCAAAGGTTCAATAAACGGTTTTACAGGCAAGGTCAAGATCAGTATCAATAGCAGAAGAAATATAGAGCAGGAAGTTTTTTCTGCCCCCTGCCTGCTAACATAATATGAACCCTTTCAACCAGATCACTGTTGAAATTCCAAACTAGTATAATAAATAAAAAATAAAAACACAAATGATAAAAATTGAGGACCAATTGTAAAATGTCTTAGAATATTACTCTCTATGTGAGGCTACTGTTAACAGTTATTCATCTAGATAAATGAAAGCAAATATGGGAACGAGCATTAGAGAAGTAAATCATATTCTGCTATGTAGTTTATTGTTTTCATATAAAACGCGTAGTTACTGTATTAACTTGCCTATCGCTTGCTCAAATACAAATACAGTGAAGTTACATGGTAGTCATATGCTTTCATCCTCTAGTTTGATATGTAGTGGTCACAGTTGGAATATATATATATATATATATATATATATATATATATATATATATATATATATATATGTATATATATCTCCAAGTGTCAAATTTTAAGATTTAAAATCTCTAACACTTTATTTTTTAAAAAGATTCTGTATAAACTAGTATATAATATATTTTTTGGAAAAATTGCTGAATTCTTTCATTTCAGGAATTTCAAATTCAGACACCTGTAGCTTGTAGACAAATGCCTTTTGCTGTGTCTCTGCCAATGTTCTTCCTGTGTGTCCTTGACCGTAGTGAGTGAGCTAGGTGACCATTTTATTGCGGTCTCAATGTCCTCCTGTAAAAATGCAAAGTGTGACCTTTCCTGTCTCTGCATTTGCCTGTCACCTATTGAACTAATAAAAAGGGACTGGAGAGAGCAGACGGGAGAAAGCTGTGCAAGCCGAGTCCTGCACAGCTGTGTATATTGCTAGAAGAAGATTGAAATGAATCACTGGCCCAGTGGGACGCGCTGAAAAAATAAACAAGCTCAGATTCAGCCCCAACAGATACAAAAAGGCACAGTATTTTAATTCTTACATGACTAGTGCACACTATAGTTTGGCAGACTATAGTTCTGCTTTGGGGGTATAATCAGAAGATATAAACAGCAAAAAATCAGCCTTCCCCTGTGAAGGCACGTAAGAAATGTGACTAGATTTCAGGCTCAAAACAAAATTGGAAACAAAATTGGAATGTGTCGGGAGATATATATAGCTATTTAGCTAGCCCATGTAATATATGCTAAGGATACATTCAGTGTGACAAGCATGTCAGTTCAACCTCTTTCCTACCCTATATTCACCCCCACAATATCCAGCAGCAAACTTTATTTTTATTAAGTATTTATAAAGCACCAACATATTCTGCAGCACTGTACAATAAATAGCAAATCCAAGCTATGATTGCCTGACCCACAGGTATAGTGGAATAGACAGGGCTTTTACCATGATCCCTGCCTGCTCACTGAGCTGGAAATCACTCAGGGGTCTGGTGAGACATAACGTTTAAACTGCCCTACCTACTGTGTAGCTGCCAAAATACAATTTATATACCGTCCATATTGTTATGGTGAAATGGGTCTCTTCTATAGGCAGAGCTATAGGCAGATCTTATACATAGATAGAAACACATAGAAACACTACTCCCTCAGGTCCTATAAAGTGTTTGTTACCCATTAAAATAATTTTTTCAGGCTTGAAGGTAGGTAAAAGTTACTTCTGAAAATGGATAACATAGTTCTTCAGTTTAGCAAAACTGGCATAGAGTGGGGGAAATACAATAAATGGTCCGGCCTTATACAGGTATAGGATGTGTTATCCAGAATGTGGGGACCTGGGGTTTTCCAAATCCATAATCTGGATCACCATACTTCATGCATGCTAAACAATAATTTAAATAAACCCAATAATAATTAATTTTATCTTATTTAGGATTAAGTTATGGAAGAGTAGGCTACATCTCATGCATTCAGTTTTGGGTCCTCACCTTATACTGTAACTGAAGTGCTGCTGCATATAATTTTCAAATGTTGGGCGCTATGCTATTGCATCTGCTAGCCATCCAAAGTAAATGGGCAAGTCTTAAGGACAAATTCAATAGGATCCTCCAGTCTAAGGGGCAGATTTATCAAGGGTCGAATTTCGAAGTAGAAAATACTTTGAAATTCAATCATCTAATTGAATATTACAAAATTTGAAATCGAAATTTGTAGGATTTTTTGCATTGTACGATCGTATTCCGATCGTAGTATGATCGTACTCCGATCGTACTTCGAAACGTACGATTCAAAGAATTTTATACGATTTTCCTTTGAATACAAAAAACTTAGAAATATGCTCTGGAAGGTCCCCATAGGCTGACATAGCACTTCGGCAGGTTTAAGTTGGCGAAGTATTGAAGTCTAAGTTTTTTTTAAAGAGACAGTACTTAGATTATCGAAAGGTTGAATAGTCGAACGATTTTACTTCGAATCGAAGGTCGAAGTCGTAGTAGCCTATTAGATGGTAGAAGTTTTCAAAAATTACTTTGAATTTCTCATTTTTTAACTTCGAAAATTCCCTTGATTTCACTTCTACCCTTGATAAATCTGCACCTAAGTATTGCCAACCGGCAATATGGCAGTTTATATACTGTTGCTAACATCAGAATGGCAGTTGATCATATATAGATGAAATATGATTTATGCCTCTAATGATACCTGGATGAACACAGAACATTCTGTAAGAACAACAGTTGCGTTCCCTTTAACCGTATAAATAGAATAAAACAGAATATTAAAGGAAAACTATACCCCCCAAAATGAACACTTAAGCAACAGATAGTTCATATCATATTAAAGGAAAACTATACCCCCAAAATGAATACTTAAGCAACAGATAGTTTATATCAAATTGAATGACATATTAAAGAATCTTACCAAACTGGAATATATATTTACATAAATATTGCCCTTTTACATCTCTTGCCTTGAACCACCATTTCGTGACTCTATCTGTGCTGCCTCAGAGATCACCTGACCAGAAATACTACAACACTAAGGGGCCGATTCACTAAATTCGGGTGAAGGGTTAGAATAAAAAAAACTTCGAATTTCGAAGTTTTTTTGGGCTACTTCGACCATCGAATGGGCTACTTCGACCTTCGACTACGACCTTCGACTTCGAATCGAACGATTCGAACTAAAAATCGTTCGACTATTCGACCATTCGATAGTTGAAGTACTGTACCTTTAAAAAAAACTTCGACCCCCTACTTCGGCAGATAAAACCTACCGAAGTCAATGTTAGCCTATGGGGAAGGTCCCCATAGGCTTGCCTGTGATTTTTTGATCGAAGGATTTTCCTTCGATCGTTGGATTAAAATCCTTCGAATCGTTCGATTCGAAGGATTTAATCGTTCGATCGCAGGATTTGCGCTAAATCGTTCGACTTCGATATTCGAAGTCGTACGATTTTAGTTCACAGTCGACTATCGAGGGTTAATTAACCCTCGATATTCGACCCATAGTGAATCGGCCTCCCCCTGTAACAGGAAGAAGTGAGGAAGCAAAAGGCAGAACTCTGTCTGTTAATTGGCTCATGTGACCTTACATGTGGTTTGTATGTGTGCACAGTGAATCGTACGATCTCAGGGGACGGCCCTTATTTTTTAAAATGGCAATTTTCTATTTATGATTACCCAATGGCACATACTACTAAAAAAGTATATTATTATGATAATGGTTCATTTACATGAAGCAGGGTTTTCCACATGAGCTGTTTTACTCAGTATCTTTTAAGAGAGACCTTCATTGTTTGGGGGGTATAGTTTTCCTTTAAGTGACATATTAAAGAATCTCACCAAACTGGAATATATATTTAAGTAAATATTGCCCTTTTACATCTCTTGCCTTGAGCCACCATTTCGTGATGGTCTCTGTTCTGTCTCAGAGATCACCTGACCAGAAATACTTCAACTCTAACTGTAACAGGAAAAAGTGTGGAAGCAAAAGACACAACTCTGTCTGTTAATTGGCTCATGTGACCTAACATGTATGGTTTGTTGGTATGTTTGTGAGTACAGTGAATCCTACGATCCCAGGGGGCGGCCCTTATTTTTTAAAATGGCAATTTTCTATTTATGATTACCCAATGGCGGTTTATTATTATGAAAATGTTTTTTTACATGAAGCAGGATTTTACATATGAGCTGTTTTATGCAATATCTTTTTATAGAGACCTACATTGTTTGATGGGTATAGTTTTCCTTTAATCTGAAACTTCAGTTATAAGGCTATGCTTCTAAAAGCCAGACAGATCCAAAATCTGCACAGCTTCCATTATTCTGGCAATGACATAGTTAGCCCCAAAACCTAGCAACTTGCTGCATAATGGTAGCCCAGTGTCATTAACTAAAGTCTAGACTGATTTGTTTCCAAGTCCAAGGGGAAGAAGGATGATTACATGGGCGTTGAGGGTTGACATACTCTCCATTCATGCTGTAAGCTTCTGCAAATCTCCTCTTATGAAGGATGGTGTATACCTGCCCACACAATATTTCAAACCACATTAGCTGGGCTGATTCAATAGAGATTTGCAATGACAAAGCCTTGTCAGTGCTGCAGAGCTTTTCCATGCTGACATTTCACTCCCGATTTCAGTGGTTTCTATTTGATTCGCTGCAGGCCATGTAGTATTATATTGCTGCTATTATTATTATTATTGCTGCACTTACCACATTCACGATACTTTACAATTGTCAGATATACAAGGGTGATGGATCATGTACCTCGCTGGTGGAAATGTTTATCTCCTATCCAAGAAAATTGGTTTTTAATTCCACATCTTGCCATTAGATAATCCCTGAATATATTTCAAATTGGCTTGAGGCTGCAGTAAGCATTACATTTAGTGGGTTATTTATTAAAGTCCGAATGCTCAAAACTCGAAAATTTGAGTTTTATTGACTATGAAATCCAAAATTGTAGTGAAAAAAAAACTAATATTTTTAATATACCCCGTGGATGCAAAAAGTCTGAATCTGAAAATCCGTCATCTCAGACCTGCCGAGATTGTATATAAGTCATTGGGAGAAATCCCGAAGATATTGTGTAAAAAATCCATAGATTTAGTGGTTTTTCGTATGTTTTCGTACGATTCAAATTTTCATATGATTTTCAAGTTTTTCCCACACTCAAATTTTTCGGGAAATGTATTGATAAAAAAGGGGAAGTAACCCATGCAAATTTGGTTGGAGTATATTTCAGAAAAATATAAGATAAATTCGGATTTCGATAAATAACCCCCTTGGTGTTCACATTTACAGTATATATGCTACATATATCTGTTTGACTGCCCCTTTAAAATTTGACAACTGTTGAGCCCCAGCCACTTCTGATACATGCAACTACAGTATATGTATTTCTTTGGACCCCGTATATTACGTTACCATTTATTCTATATTATTTATAAACATTGCCTTCGTTCATCTGCATGGGATGAAATATTTGAAAGATCTTAATTTAGAAGAATTCTGTTCATTTCGGTTTCCATTGATAATGTTTTGGATATTTTAAGCCTTACAATTGGAGGCCAGGAGCTAAAATTAACTTATGTTCTCACTCTCACTTAGGTGCCAAAACTTATTGATTTTTTGGGTTTATATGCAGTCAACTGTAGAATATTTTCAATTTGTAAATGTTCCTTTAATTTATCAGTAAATTCACCTGTGATGAGTTGCTAGTGCCTGCAATATAACATAGAAACGTTTAACTGGTATGAATTGTGTGTGTGCATCACAATGAACGTGTAGAAAAGAGAACTGTCTAAGCTGATGTAATAACGAGGAGTCCCAGCAATGGCTGTCCACTGAAATGTAAACAAAGGGTTTGCAAGGAAAAAGGATCAACTGTAATCGGAGGCAGGCAGAAGTCAGGAGGCAGACTGAGATCAAACGTAGCTGAGGACAGGCAGAGATCGGTAGGTAGGCTGGAGTCAGACGTAGTTGGGGACAGGCAGAGATCGGTAGGCAGGCTGAAGACAAGAGAGGAATCTGTAGGCCGGCTGAGTCGAAAACAAGAAACAATTCAAACAGTTCAGGATCACCAACAGCAAGGGAAATAACCAAGCGCCATTTACTTCCTTTGGTGTCTATTCAATGGGAAGGCTTTGGCGTCAAATGTACCGCGACCGCATCTGAAGTGACACGTGGGTGTACGAGCAAACGTGTGCACACTGGCAGCAAGCGCAGAGGACCATGTCCATTGGTGCCTTACAGTGTAAGAAAGCTTGAGCAATCTTAAGGTGACAAGACTTCTGGTGGGGGGGTCTGCTCTATGCAATGTTACACTGCACCGGATGTGGACACACAACAGAACAATTGTTCAAATGTTACAATTTTTTGAATTGTGGTGAAAATTCAAAACCCTTGATCAGCTGCCAGACAGATTCTAGCCGACCTTACGAAACAAGGTGCAAGGTTCAATTAGCATCATCCATCATTTTGATGAAAAGAGTGCTCTGTGCAGTTACACCCAAGAACAGAGGAACATAAAAACACTTCTAACAGAGGAACATAAAAACCTGACTAGAGTTAAAACACACCTGAACAAGCCAAGGTCCCTCTGGGTGAATGTCCTGGAGACAGATAAAGTGAAATTGGAGCTCTTTGGTAAAGCGCAACATCTCCTTGCTTGCAGAAAAATGGAAGCCTACAAAGAAAAGAACACCATCTTTACAGTCAACCATGTAGAAGATTCACTGATTTTTTGGGTTTGTTTTATGCCCCATAGCATACAATTGTGAAATCTGGAGAATACCAAGGAATTTTAGAGTGCAATATTAAACCTATTGTCAGAAAGTTGAGTCTTAATACTGAGGTGTTTGGAGGTGGGCAGCATCGAGTCCATATCTATATTCCATTGAACACTTGTGGAGGAAAAATTGCAGCTTAGAGAAAGTAGGGATGCACCGAATCCACTTATCCTTTAAATCTGAGAGAACCGGAGCAGTTTGGATAAGGAGAGTGGTCCAAACTGTCCACAGAGAGACGTAGAAAGCTCATTCATACTTTAGGAAGCACTTGGACTCCAGTTCTTCTTTCCAATGGATCCACTACTAAATATTAGGTTTGGATGTCAATAATTTTGTCTGTCATACTCTCTGAAAAAATATTTAGAGACATATTTATTATGCTGTGTAAAAGAAATTCACTGTGAAATTCACTGTGTAAAAATCTGTTCAAAATAAATGGTGAGTTTATCAAGGTGTGTGTGTAAGTTTTACCCCTGCATATTTGACGCAGATTTGACGCTGTTATTTTACATTGCTTCCGCATAAAAACGGTGCCCTTTTTTTACACATCGAAGCCTGGCAATGTGTGGTGTATTATTCCGCTGTTTTTTACATAGCATAATAAATATGCCTCTCAAAGTTCTCTGAATGGCAGGGTCGGACTGGGCTGGCAGGACACCAGGAAAAAACCTAGTGGGCCCCCGGCTCGTGTGCCCTACAAGCCCAGATCCGCACCCAGATCTGCTGCTTAATGTCGTAACCTCCCTTTATCGGCCAAAAAAATTGTGTGCATACTCGGTGCAGTGTGCATGCTCACAAATGCAGTGCGCCTGCACAGCTGGTGGGGCCGGAGGGGGACCTGTGGCAGTAGTCCCAGTGGGACCTGGGCCCTCTTAATAATGAAAAAGAAATTTTTCAAATTTCAAAATTATTTTTAAGTTAATTCATTAATTGAAAGAATAAAATGCCAATGTGGCAATATTTTTGGTCACTATTGTAGCTGACATACCACTGATCAGTGGCTGCCCTCTGCCCACTCTACTGTGATATTTTCTGCCAGGTTGTGTGACATAAGCCTTGTTTCTTCCTCATACTGTACATAGCGTAAAAGGACAGTATAATGAGGTTTTCAAGGCAGCATTGTAGATGTATTTTAAGAAAAGTGAAATATTTTGAATACATTCTGCTAGGTTTAAGCTTTCAGCAGTGTCACAAACAGCTGGTAGCAGACTCAGGGAATATTCACAGCAAGGAATTTGTGGTTTATAGCTGTGGAAAGAAATCACATTGCTTAGGTAAAAATAGAGGAGATTTGTAGCAGGACAAGGCACAATTGTTGCAGAAGAAACCAACAGAATGTAAAACCTTAGACACATGTCCTGTGTTTCCTTGTGCTGACATTCCCCCAAACCACATGCTGTGTTATATGATGGAACTGGTAGCACTGAAGGGAGTTTAATGCAGGATTTCAGGGGATTTAGAAGCATCATACTGCATAAGATGTTGTTTGTATATTTAAAATATGAAAGGAGATCATTTACTTCCTTGTTTTGTGCCATATAGTCACGTGATTTCCCTCCCCACCCCTAATTTGCATATGTAAATTAGAATTCGGTTCAGCCGGGCAGAATGATTCCCCCGAATTTGAATCCTGCTGAAAAGGGCCGAATCCTGGTGGATTCAGACACCCATTGACTTTAATACATTTGGACAAAATGGCGCGTGTATAAAAATTTTGCGGGTGTCAAAATTGAAGCGCGTCAAAAGAAATTTGACGCCCATTGACTTAAATTTGTTTCGCCAATCACTAGCCTTGAACTCTATATATATTTATATATTAATATTATATTAGATATATCTCTTAACAGTATTTCCACCTCTTGCCATCGTATTTATGTTTACCATCAACTGTATCATTGTCAGTCACCGTTATTGTAAATCTATTAATCTCAGATTCCAGGCCTTAGCGTAGCCTCTTCTGGTCAGGTTGTGGTTTCCATAATTCAAATTTTAATGTGTAACCCAATCATCTGATGTGAATCCTCCAACAGAAACTCATTCTAAGGACAAAGTATTAGGGCTAGGCATTTAGATTCAGTATGAGCTGGATAATTCCTTTCATTATTGTCAGGGCTCGGTGTGTGTCGATAAAACATTTTATCACCAGTTTAGTATGAGAAAACCATGCAGAAGATGCACAACCGCCCAAACGTAATGAAACAACTATTTATTTCCCAGTAACACCATTATCTGGTGTTAACAATGCTACTCAATTCCAGACATTATTATGCAGCTCCAGGCATCATTATTTCTCAGGCACAAGGCGGCCACAGCTAAAAACCCAGTAATGATTTCTGAAGAGATTACAGCCCCACCCTGGCTGAAGGGTTCAGTTAATTTTGGTTAAAATACAACAGTTCAACCCCTCCAAATGTATCTATCTATCTATCTATCTATCTATCTATCTATCTATCTATCTATCTATCTATCTATCTATCTATCTATCTATCTATCCCTATAATCTATCTATCTATCTATCTATCTATCTATCTATCTATCTATCTATCATCTATCTATCTATCTATCTATCTATCTATCTATCTATCTATCTATCTATCTATCTATCTATCTATCTATCCCTATAATCTATCTATCTATCATCTATCTATCTATCTATCTATCTATCTATCTATCTATCTATCTATCTATCTATCTATCTATCATCTATCTATCTATCTATCTATCTATCTATCTATCTATCTATCTATCTATCTATCTATCTATCCCTATAATCTATCTATCTATCATCTATCTATCTATCTATCTATCCATCCATCCATCCATCCATCCATCCATCCATCCATCCATCCATCCATCCATCCATCCATCCATCTATCTATCCATCTATCTATCCATCTATCTATCTATCTATCTATCTATCTACACACACACACATACACTGTACATACATATACTGTTGACCTTGAGATTACTGCTATTAGCCCTGCTTATTGTGCTTGGCTAAAAGTCACCAAATCTCCTTCTAAATGTATTAGTCTTTGCAACAATATAAGAGCATTTTGTCTCTTTGTGCCATATTTTTTCTTTATATTCCTCTCATCAAATGTCTCCCCCCAAGCCCTTGGTCTTCAGCTCACCATCTCATTTTTCTTTTTACAGGGCAGTAAGTCCTGAACTGAAGTCATATGCCCTGGGGGTTCTATTTCTTCTTCTTCGTTTGATAGGTAAGTCTTCCACAGCTAGTAGTAAATGAATTAACTTGTGTAGCCTAGGATGGACCCTAATTGGTTAAAAAAGCTTATCACAGAATAATTCACAGAAAAAAAAAACTGTTATGGTAAGTTATAATATTTGTGGTGGAAAAATAATGTATATTATTTGCTATTATTTTATTATAATTACTATTTATTTTCTATTTCTATGAGAATATTTATTCTACCTCATTTCTGTCATAGTATTCTGATTATGCCTAGCACTGGGCACAATAAGTTGTAGAAGATGCATTGGTGCTATAACTCTGGAAAATAAAGCTGCATTGTAGGGAAAACATGTATATTCTTTGCTCTTAATAAATGAGAAACTACCCCCTACATGGAAGGCGTGAAGTATGTGCAGGTTCAGTATACCGACCAATAAGATGTTGCATTCTCAACAAGGAAATGCTACCTGCTGATTGGTTGCTAAACATTACCATACCTCCCAACATTTGAACAATGTAAAGAGGGACAAAAACATTGGCCGCGCTACACTTGGCAAATCTTTTTCGACCATGCCCATTTTATGGCCACACCCCCTAATTACCATGTCCATTTTACAAAATCTGGCAGGTTATGAAAGTTTTGCCCTTTAAGCTGTTGAGTCTAAATTCTCCCAAGCAAGCCGCTTATCTTAAATAGTTACAATTGTATCTTCGCTTATCTAAAATAGTTACAAATATATCGAAGTGCATCTGCTGAGTATTGGCTCTCTGCCAAAAAGCTTCTTATTTTATTTAAGTTACGGAAACTTTGTGTCAGTGTAGGAGATCAGAGAGAAGAAACCGAGGGCTGCTGGTTGAGCTGTCAAAATTAGGACTGTCCCGCAGAAAACGGGAAAGTTGGGAGGTATGCGTTACTAAAGCTGAACATTGGTGTCTGATTAAAGTGATACCGACACTAAAGGGCAGATTTATCAAGGGTCAAATTTCAAGTTTATGGGAGTTTCTAAAAACCTCCATGAACTCCCAAAAACTCTAAATTCGAAAAAAAATAATAACCAATTGAAATTTATTAAAAAATTCTAATTTCGGGTGAAAATGATTGACCTGCAAACTTGAATCAAAAGGAAATTTTTGCCAGGTTTTAGATGGCGAATATTCAAATTTGAATTTTTAAAGGGAGAGAACACGATAAATTTAGAAATCATCATCACATGCATGTGCCTAATGAACAAGCTGGGGCACTCTTTCACTGTGCCTCAATATATGCTTGCCAGGGGGCTTTTCTTAAAAATATACTTTTGTTTTGAACATCTGGTTTGCAGGCTCTGTTAGTCATAGCCTTGTGTGGGGGAGGGGCAATATTTATGTGATAGGCGCCTTTTAAATATAAAGCAAATTCTAGAAGCAAAGCTTGAACTGTTTGCTTTTAGTGAGCCTGCTTTTTATTCATACAGGTAATGTGTCTGAAATGGTTCTGCTCCTGTCACATTTGATGTACTGTTCTCTCCTTTTTATAACATTTTTTCATAGCACTAACACCATTTTCGATTCACAATAAATTTGTTTTGCCTTTGTGTTTTGCAAGCTTAGTTGTGGGATGTCACAGCCTTGGGAAATTTAATGTCATGTATCCCTTCTCTCACACATCCATCTTCAATATCATTTGTTTATTCTCTTAATCTGCCATTTTTCTATTCTCAAGGTCAAGGCAGGCATACTATAGAGACATTCAGCTAGAAAGACCTGTATACCATAAGCATTTTTTGGATAGCTCAGTGAGGAGGTTTAGATCTATAGAACTGTTTATTTTTTGTTAAGTGTGAAATTGCTGGCACAGGGTATTGAATGGCTTTAAATGTTTACAAAACACCAACTGGTTGGAATCAGATAAAGGTTTGTTATCTAGGAAACACATATGGATCCTTATTAAATCTTCTCTTCTGTTGCAGATACAGAGAAGAGAAATTCACTTGCTAATTTTCATTATGACTATTCCATTTAGACAATTTAGTAGCTTAAAGGGAAAGTTTATCACCCAGATAACTTCACAAAGTCATACCTATAATAATACAACCAGAATGTATCAGATGTTTAGCAGATCAGTTTCACAGCTAGCATTAATTAGGGGGCAGATTTATCAAGGGTCGAAGTGAATTTGAGGGGAAAAAAAATCGAAATTCACAGTAATTTTTTTGGATACTTCGACCATCGAATAGGATACTACAACTTCGACTTCAAATTCAATTCAAAGTAAAATCGTTTGAATATTTGACCATTCGATAATCAAAGTACTGTCTCTTTTAAAAAAACTTTGACTTCAATACTTCGCCAAATTAAACCTGCCGAAGTGCTATGTTAGCCTATGGGGACCTTCTAGAGCATTTTTCTAAGTTTTTGCAAGTCGAAGAAAAATCATTCGATTGATCGCTGAAATCCTTCGAAGGATTTAATCGATCAAACGATTTTACTTCGACCGCAAATGGATAAATTCGATGTAAAAAAACTTCGACTTCGATATTCGAATTTGATTGAATTTGCCACATTGATTTATCACTAGTGATGAGCAAATCTGTCCAGTTTAGCAAAAAAATTACGGAAATGGCAAAAAATTCGTAAAACTCATTGAAGTCAATAAATTTGACATGCAGCTATTTTTTTGACGCAACAATTTTATCCACAACAAATTTTTGCAGCAGTTTTGCGAAAACATTCCTAGTTGGTGATGTGCTAAAAGTCACTGTGAATCCATGCCTGGCGAATAAATTCGCCCATCACTATTTATGGCAAGTAACGTATTTTACATCAACTCTTGTTTTAGTTTGGTCATAAAAGGCAGCTGTAGAAATATGCTAATATAAAACTTGATATCATGGATAGATGCCTTCTATAGGTGAGCATTATGCGAGTCCAACATCATTAAGCAAATAATCCACAAAAATGCACAGTAATTCACTTTAGACAATTATTTCTGCAAATTCACCACAACAAAAAATACAAAATAGTGAACATTCAATGTAGAAACATAACCTCATAACATACCACAAGGCATTGTTTTCCCCCTGTCCGCATACCTCATGTCACCCACCTCCCTCCAATCAAGCTACTGGATAGTAATCTCATTTAGTCATGGACAAATTTGTCCTACAAAAAATTAGCGAAATGCAGATTTTGACGCCGATGACAATTTGCCAAAATGAGCACTGGCATCAAAGTTGATGCCGCCGCCCATTTAAGTCAATGGACGTCCATTAATCGTCGCTGGTGTCTAAATTTTCGCCAGCGTCAACTCCGGCGTCTGAGTCAAAAAAAATATACTTTTACGCTGGCGAAAATTTTTCACTAATTTATTCGCCAGAGATGAAACGGAAATTTGCCACAAATTCGACTGGCGAATAAATTCACCCATCACTAATTTAATTTTTTTTGCTATATCCATTCTTAGTTCTAACATGTATGTCATCTATAATCTGATTTACTTTAGGGTCGCTAGTGATGAGCGATTTTTTTCTCCATGCATGAATTCACTGCAAAATACCGCATTTAACCATCTGCAATTTTTTTTCACAAAACTGCATCAAAAATTCTCTGGGAACAAAGTCGCCGAGACAAAAAGGTCACCATAAAAAAAATGACCATTGACTTTCATGCATTTGGAGTTTTCAGAGACAAAAAAAGTCGCCACAAGAAAATGTACTTTAATGCATTTGGAGTTAGAAAAAAAAAGTTGCCAGTGTAAAAAAAAATTTGTGCATAGAAAAATGTTGTTGCCTATTGACTTCAACACGTTTTGCAAAATGTTCACCGTTTCACAAACGTTTTAGAGGTTTTGCAATTTTTTTTCAGCTCATCATTCGCTCATCGCTACAGTTATATATATATATATATACAGGTATAGGATTCCATATCCGGAAACCCGATATCCAGAAAGCTCCGAATTACGGAATGGCTCCCATAGACTCCATTTTATCCAAATAATCTAAATTTTTAAAATGATTTCCTTTTTCTCTGTAATAATGAAACAGTAGCTTGTACTTGATCCCAACTAAGTTTTAATTAATCTTTATTGGAAGCAAAACCAGCCTATTGGGTTTATTTAATGTTTAAATGAATTTCTAGTAGACTTAAGGCATGAAGACCCAAATTACGGAAAGCTCCATTATCCGGAAAAAAACAGGTCCTGAGGATTCTGGATAACAGGTCCCATACCTGTATATAATATATATATATATATATATATATATATATATATATATATATATATATATATATATATATACATACCCTTTTCACCAGGGTTTCTTTGCTTTACTCACGGTTTTCTTCAAATGGAATGATCTTCTATCAAACAGATTAAAGTAAAAAAAGAAAGAGTCACTGAAGCTTAGCTGGAAGAATGCTTTATATTATTTTATTCCTTTTGGGGATATTTAGCTCTCAGGCTGAGAGAGGTAATGCAACTGTCAAGAAAGGAAGGTATACATTATTATACTCTTTAGTAGATCAATGTTTGCTTACAGCAGCAGAAAATTTATTGGCATTCTTTGTTAAAAAAGGTTTTTCACAAACGACTGCAATGCAATAAGTTGGGGTCCTCCAGCACTTATCTTTCTCATGCACATGAAGCATAGAAACAACTCATCAGTAGACTACTTACCTCCCCAAGCTCCCAATTCCCATAATGCCTTGCACAATTTTGTGATTCTGATTCTTTACCTCTGTTACTTATGGAGGACATTTTGGAAGTTAGACTCCTGGCTGGAGAGTTGACTAATGCTCCATATTGGTAATTAACATAAAGGTATTGTAAAATTTTATTTTTGAGTTTCCATTTCATTGTAATAACTGTCAAGCTAAACCTGACGTTTATATATAAAGGGATGAATACAAACAACATTCATTAGCCTTTATGGTAACACATTCAGAAGTTTTATTTTAGCTGTGCAGATTTTTTTCCTCCTTTGTCAGTGATGTTCTCGCTAACAATAAAAGAGCAATAATGTTCAGATTTATTTCAAGTATGATATGAAAATGTAATGGTAGAACACTTGCACAGACTTAAGGCCCTTTTGTATTGCTTTTTACCAAAGGTGAAGTATGTATCCATTTCAATAATAGCCGTTTACATGAAGCCATTAGTGTCATTGTTAAGTAAACATGAAATTATGAATCAACATCCTTATTTGCCAAACAAGGATTATACTGAAATATTATTAGTGCGTGGGTTTATTAGCTATAAATCTTGACAAATACTTTCCCAAGGCATTGCCGAGGAAGCAAGAAGCAAATACGTCTTTTTATGACATCCCAACCGATATGTTTCGAGGAAACAATTATTTTCCGGGAGAAGGCAAGTTAGAAGCAAGAGCAGGGTCTCTTTATACAAAGACCTGATTTGCAATTTACTGAAAGGTCACTAAACATTGAATTACCTTTAAAATTATGTCATTGGTCTAATGGACTGTTATTTTAGATAATTAAATGGCTTGGCAATATTGAATAGCCCTGGAGATAATCCCACAGTGTGGATCACGTAAAGCTTTACTTTTACTGATCTTTAGTAAATGGTTTCCTTCAAATGGTATTTTTTTCATAATAAGCACCAACTGATCATTTTTACGGTAATTAAGTCAAAAGACACAAAAAGGGTGTTTTAAGAAATACAGACATAGAACGACAGAAACACCTCAATAAGCCCATCAAATCTGGCCATGCAACTGAATGACTGCAGGGCTGCCAGGAGGGAGGGGGGATATATACATTATAGTTACAGAATCCTCATTGGAAGGTGATGATAAGTTAGATGATTCTTCCCTGGAGAAACTTGAAGAACAGGGAAAATGTATGGAAAAAAATATTCCATGGGAACTATATATGCAGAATATGTTATACATTGTAATTAACTATATAATCCTACTCAGTGCATGTCTATATAATGTATAGCTATGTGTGCAATGCATTATTTGGTACCTTGACAGCTGCGTTGGCTATTTTTTCTGCTCAGTTGGCATGCAAGAGGGCAGCAGCTAACATTTTTCAGTATGCAAAGCTTATTTGTATTAATTTGCTATACAATTCACAAGTGGTAAAACTCTCCCAATTAACTTATATTCCTTTAAATACACTTTATGGAAAATATCTGGACATGTTTTAGCCAAAAGTATCTGGACACTCCATCTCAAATGATATGTCCTCAAATATAACATTCACAAGAGATGTTAAAGTCATCACATAGGACTCAGGAGCTATGGAAGGTGAACTATGGAGGGATAAATGGCATTTCATTATCTGTCAGCCTGATGGAAACGTTTGGGTTTGGCAGAATCCTGGACAACACTACCTAACTGAATGCTTAATGCTGACAGTAAATTTGGAAAAATGAAGGGAAAATGGTGTTTCTTTTTTCTATGTTTTGAGATAAGACCCCCAGTTTAAGGCTTCAGCGTACAATCACATTGTTGACATTTCCAATTACTTTATGGCTAAAGATTTTGGGAAGTCCCTTTCCTATTTCAGGACAATAGTGTCTCCATGAACACTGAGGTCAATACAAAATGGGTTTGCTGAGATGGGAGTGGAAGAATATGACTGGCCTGCGCAAAGCTCTGACCTCAACCCAACAAAACATTTGATTGGATGAATTGGAATGCCGACTGTGAGCCAGATGTGGGAACCCAACATTGGTGCTTAAATTCACTAATGTTCTTGTGACACTCACAATGTTCAAACATCTAGTGGAAAGCCTTCCCGGAGCAGCAAAGATCAAAGGGAGGGCCAGCAGTAATCAATAGCCTTTTGGGAATGAGATGTTGGGCTGGCAGGTGCCTGGATACTTTTTGGCCATGTAATGTACGTCTCTTTTAGGGCATTACACTAGTCTAGTATGTCTTTTTAATGCAATAAAAATTGTATATTGCTGTTTTTCCTGAAGTAAAAATGGCCCTCTCTTGTCTGACTGAACCAGTTTTCAAGAGTGATATTTTGGTATTGATCAATAAAGAAACAACCACTCGTTCTATCAATTTGGCAACATTTTTTTTGTAAACTCATATAACATTAACTGGAAGCTTTATGTTTTCCTTGGCAGAGCAATCTACTGTGTTATGCTTTACAAAAAGGTATCAAGTCTCTTTAATTATGTTAAAATCAAACTTGACTTCACAATTAATATAGTAGTGTTACTGGATTGTCTGTATTATGTTATTTGCAGTATGGAGTCATTCATTTACCACAATAGACTCTTGCTGGGAAGGCGGCTTTCTAATCATTCAGGTATCTGACATGCTGTTCTGTCTCACCAGCAATTTACAGCAAACTAACCAGAAAACAAGATTCACAGGAAGAAGTACATTAGATCTATACACTATGATGAAAGACAGCACATGCAGTCTAAAAGCATTCTGTAAGCTAATGTTTTCCTTAATAAGAGGCACCCTCTTATTCCAAATCATGCTAATAAAAAGACCAACGGGTCTGACTGCATGATGCATAAAACTGTTTGGCAGTTACAACAACCAGGTTATATATAGCAGATTATGATCTGATTTGTCTTGTTTATTTAATTTATTGACAAGAATGGAACTTTTGCCTGCGGAGACCTTGTCTATCGTTATTTAGCCCGAGGCAAAACTGCGCTGCCTGTGTCTTTGACAGAGTATCATTTTGAAAGGAAACCATTTTTTTTTTTTTTGCATTAATTACGATCCTGAATTCTGAGATTTTGTTTCTGATTTCTCTCTTTATATGAAGTTCAGAGTACATATGGCTAAGAAACTCAATCACCAGCTGTCATTTGTTTTCCAGTGTTGAGCCACAGGCACAGCACATCTAATAAGATCTCCTGGAATTGACTTTCCAGCACAATAGCTGTAGTCCTGCAGGGTGTTAGGAAAGGCAATCACTCCGCAAGATTCATCCTCTTTCCCTTGCCAGCCCCTCCAGCAGTGAATATGTTAAATACAGGATTTCAATTGATTGAAAGATATGAGGCACCATGCCAAGCTGATGTTCACTTACTAGCAAAAAGTCTTGCTCATAGGTAAGAATACAGTCCCAGGAGAGCCCCATACAATTTCATCTTTCCACTATCAATTAAGTTGCTGAGTTCTTGAAAGATTCTATCATTGCTGGCAATAAAAATAATACTTAAAGAAGCCCAAACTCAATTATAGCCAGTGTAATAGCTAAAGCTGATCAGCTGATCACCTGCAACATGGTCAAACAAGAAATATTCCAGCTATTATAATCTACAGCCATCGCCACTGCCCATCTTCTTTTGTGGCAGATATAAGGAGCTTCAGTCCACAATAGTTGAAGGAAGGATAGTTTGATATCGTCCATGCAATTTTTAAGAAGTAATATCATAGCAGGTACCATTTTTTGCTTCTGTTCTAGTAACTCATACCAACCAGTTGGCAAGTAGCCGATCAGCTGTTGAAATAAACATTTGATGGTTTTCTGTGGGTTATATTAAGGATATTATGGTGTTAAGACTTCCCTGGTAGAAGTGTGAAGTCCAGGTGCTCGTTCCCCAGACCAACATCTTAAGGAGTTGATCCATACACCAACAAATGTATGGGAGGCACTTTACCAACCCCATGAACAGGCATATAAGAAAATAGTGTTTTATTGTAAATACATATCAGCAAAGAAAATATATGCATTTCGTACTAGTGTCCTTCAAGCCTATAGAGCACAATGCCTAAGGCTATTTTTTTTGTACTTGAAATGTTTTTGCAATAGATGACTCTAATCTTTTACACCTGTTTGTGGGATCTGTGAATGCCTGCCATACATTTTTTGGAGAATGTTTTCTGTGGGTTACCAGACTTTTGGAAAAGATGTGACTATATTTACATTGCTCTAAGGTTTATGTTTGGATGATTTATGCATTGCAATATTTTAAGTTATTCGTCAACGCAAAATAGGTGAGAAAATAGTTTTGTCCATGTCAAGAGGGAATTTTGAAATAGTTTGTTAATACAAGTCATTGTTTTATATTTTTCAGGGTTTATTCCTCCACCACTGATCTTTGGAGCGGGAATTGATTCAACGTGCCTCTTCTGGAGCACATTTTGTGGAGAGCAAGGAGCATGTGCACTGTATGACAATGTGGCATACCGATACTTGTATGTTAGCATTGCTATAATACTGAAATCATTAGCATTCATCCTGTATACCACAACATGGCAATGCTTAAGGAATAACTATAAAAGATACATAAAAAACCATCAAGGAGGACTCAGTCCAAGTGAGTTCTTTTCCTCTACATTGACCCTGGACAACCTGGGGAAAGACTCTGTGACCCAAAAAAAAACTCAAAGGACAAAATTCATATATAATCTTGAAGACCACGAATGGTGTGAAAATATGGAGTCTGTTTTATAGTAGCAGGTGACTGAACGAATTCTATAGTGTCATTTGAGAGTTCTCCTTTTTTAAAGGAAAAAAGACATTATATGCTTCTATCAGACTTACCCTGGGCAGCCCTTGATATTAGCTACAAAATGGCCTAGCAAAGCAATGAATATGTATTTATTGTAGCTAAGGACTTCAACATTTGATTTTCCACCAGTAATGGTAATGCTTCAGACGACAAAGGCTGGTTCAGAACTAGGTAGGCTGAAATGGTTGGAGAGAAGTGGATACAAAGCCAAACAAAGCCAGTGGGATGCCAGTACAATATATAAATTAGTATCATTATGCAATACTGCATTCTGATTGTTACAAGCGCTAGCGGTTTTCCTGGAAAATGGCACACTAAGAATGCAATAGTCAAATACCAGCTCTCTCTTTGCTGTGAATGACAACCCAGAATCTAATACGTCATATTCAACTTTGTTGCTTTCTAAACATGAAACAACACAGTTAATTTTGTTGCGCGTTTGTGTGTGTGTGTGTGAGAGTCCTGGATTTAAATGCAACCCTCTACAACCACCAAAACATGTTATATTCTTTTGTTGCCATGAGTCCTTTCTCAATGATGTGTGCCATATTCTTGAAAAGTATTTATTTTTAACCATTGTTGACTTTAGTAAAGTAAATAATGTTGTTATATAGTTACAAAAGAAATCAGTTGATTGTGGCTACCTTTGCTAGCCTTGGTCAAGTATTAGCATTCATTTGTATGGGTTTTTTTTAAGACATATTTATCAAAGACCCAGACATATTACAAAACTGCTTGTACTGAGAAATACCTAAAAGTCCCAAGTTCATCCCATTTTAATGTCTTCATTTCTTCTTTCTTCTATACTCTGATTGTGTCTTCAGTATAGCGTATCTGAAGTATAGAAATAAAACTTATTTATCCCTTACACAAAAACCCAAAGATAATAATATACAAACCTTTAATTTAATTTCACAATCAAGAAAAAGTTCTGACAAATTGGAATTAACTGGCACAAAAACAGAAGACAGAATGGATTTTTCCTCTGCGCAGTGATTTATAGTTTCAACTCTCCTAATTCTTCCCAATAGGATTTGGCAGAAGCATTGGCAGTGGTTCAGACATCACCAGCATGTTGGTTTGTACATTTACTGATACCATTTTAACAGAAATGAGCAGGAGTGAGACTGCTGAAGATAAACACATGCATTTGAAATATATACCCCCATATGTAATAAAATGCATAAAGTTTGCCCAGGTGCAGAAACCCATAGCAACCAATAAGATGTTTGCTGTTAAGCAGGTGACCAATAATTGCTACCTGCCATTGATTACTGCTCCTGGCAAACTTAGTGCTTTTAATACATAACCCCCATAAACAATTACAGACCCTAGACACATTATTGTCATGGCTTGCTTAGCAGTTTTAAGGGTCTACGTCATTCCATTCAACCTACCCCCTTTCCAGGTGATTAAAGACTAAAGACTTCAGTGCAGATACATGTGTTTCCACTGGTATCAGGTTATGTCACATCATAACAAATACAAAAAAGTAGGCAGTAAATGTTAGCCTGAAATATACTTTTAGTGGTAACTCTTGCTATTTATATCACCATTACCAGGGCATTTCAGTGGTAGGTGCCCCTCATACTTAGTGTTTATGCTTTCTGCACTAGCAAATGAGTTTTAATAATTTCTTATCTAAGATATGCCACATAGCAAACGTAAGTGTACACCTGCCAAACCAAGGGTATTACTATGAAGTTGTTCTTCATTTGTTGTAATTACAGCCTTGTTGTTCTTCATTTGTTGTAATTACAGCCTTGGCTCTTCTGGGAAGGCTTTCCACTAGATATTGGAACAGTGTAGGTGGTACTTAATTTCATTCAGCCACAAGAGCATTTGTGAGCTTGGCAATTGATGTTGGGGGTCAGGCCTGGCTCACAGTCAGAATTCCAGGTCATCTGTAAGGTGTTCAGTTGGGTTGAGGTCAGGGCTCTGTTTAGGCCAGTCAACTTCTTCCACCTCCATCTAAGCAATCCAACTCTTTATGAACCTTACATTGTGCAGGGCCTTTCCCGAACTGTAGAAGCATATTATAGTCATTGGATAATGGCACATATGTCAGCAATTCTGGCTCTGGCTTTAATAGCTAATTCTATTAATTAGAAGAGGTGTCCACTGACTTTTGACCAGAGTGTACAGGTGGTGCTTAACTGTATGAAAGAGAGCAACAATCCAGCCATGCAATGTTTTCAGTGCTTAGCATTAGTAAAGCTGCTTTTCTGCCACTGGAAAATACTGGGATATTAGATTGATAGGAAAAGTACATTTTATAGTATACATAACCTACGTGCCAAAAGGGCCCAAAAGCTTTAATTTTGCATAGCTTGACGTTATTGGTCAAACAATATCTATGGCCAAATGTACTATAGAACAGAATTTTTATTATTCTTTTTTTTTACCTTCTTTTCCACCATGTTTTCATTCTTAAAAAACAAAAGGATTGTAATTAAGAGTAAATATGTATAAGATTAATCTCTCTCTGGCTCTTCAATCTCGGTATTAGAGGGTCTTAATTAAAAATGCTATAACATGCTTAGATTAACCAGTAATGATCTTTGTACTTATTAATTTACGATAATTATAGTTTGGTTTCATTTAGTAGATTGCAAACTGTACATTTTCAAAGATGATTTTTATTTATTAATGTGTCCGATAAGTACTCATATTTCTAATGAAATCATATCATTTTTTAAAACAGATTTTTATGTTTTTATACATATGAAAACTATGTTATGGAAATTATATACGGTACTTAAACCGTACCTGTCAGTAGGTCACACTGAACACCATAGATGCATTTAAACGGAAATTAATATTGCTTCTTTCCATTATAAACAGGCATGATTTGAAATAGGGATTTGATGTGCAGGAAGTGATTTTAAAAAATGCTTCCTGAGACTTGGTTTAAACTCTTGATACTTTCATCTGGGATGAGATAAAACAGCCTCACTTGATCATCTCATAAACCAATCTTGATTTTTTTTTTTATTCAGGTAGGAAGAGATAAAAACATCCTCATTTGAACTCCTCACAAACTGAGACAGCTCTGCTAAGTTTAGAACCTCCGAGAAATCTGCCCTGCGCGCTCTGAATTGGCAGCATAATCACCATTACAGATCTCAAACACATATTTCAGATTGGCGAAGTATAAATATATAAAATAAGCCTTCTGACAGATCAGAAGAACACATTTGTAAGAAAGTTTCTGTTTCTAAGTAAAACAACTTGTAGAAATTACATTGTGTATGCAAAAAATGAAAAATAATACAGGGATTTTTAATCAAGAGTTCAAGGGTTCCCATGATACCCGTAAATAAAGTAAATGTCATCCTATTGTAGAAAATACAGGTATGGCCTCTCTTATCCTGAACTAGGGATGCACCGAATCCAGGATTCGGTTTGGGATTCGGCCCTTTTCAGCAGGATTCGGATTCGGCCGAATCCTTCTGCCCAACCGAACCGAATCTGAACCCTAATTTACATATGCAAATTAGGGTTCGGATTCGGTTCGGTATTCGGCCGAATCCTTCGCCAAGGATTCGGGTGTTCGGCCGAATCCAAAATAGTGGATTCGGTGCATCCCTATCCTGAACCCAATAACCAAAAACCTCTGAATTACAGGAAGGCTATCTCCCATAGAGTCCAATTATAGGAAATGATTTCATAGTTTAAAATGATTTCCTTTTTCTCTGTCTTAATAAAACAGTAGCTTGTACTTGATGGTAACTAAGCTGCATGAATCCATATTGGTGACAAAACAATCCTATCGGGTTTTTGAAATATTTAAATGTTTTTTATTAGCCTTAAGTTATGGTAATACAAATTATTGAAATGCTCCTTATTTGGTGAACCCCAGTTCACAAATATTCCGGATAATAGATCCCATATCTGTAGCAATAATAATAAGGTCATGATTGTTTCTAAACCAGTACTTGAGTTGCAAAGCTAATTCATTGACCTACCCTGAAAAAAAAAATCACTCTGTGATAATAAAAAATAAAGTGGTCATGCTCATAAAACTGCTTTTACCATGTTATTATATTTAATGAGAGCAAGTCAGGACTGTTCCATTTACAGCAGTTATATAAATAAAGTGATAGTTAAATGGCATTTATTGCAAGCCAAATACTGTAGATTTCATTCATTTTGCTTATAATGTGACCTTAAAGGCATGTCTCTTTTCTTTAAAAAGGTCTATTTATGGACACTGCATCTACCTCAGGGGTTAGTGGCTTTGTGCCTGCTGAATGCTTGAAAGTGCAATAAATAAATAATAAATAAATACTAGTAATAAAGACTAGTTGTACATAGTGTGCCTGGTTGAATCTGTGATTGTTTGGTGCTGTAGTCTGCAATTGGCTGATACCTGCAGAATCGGACCAAGTGGCCCGGGGCCCACCGGGACTGCTGTCTCGGGGCCCTCCCCCCCCCGCGCTGCGCTTGTGCATGAAATGTGCTTTTGCTGCGATCGGCCCGAAGAAGGGAGGGAGTGATCCCATAAAGTATAATATTATATTTCCCAAAATAGCACTAAAATTGTTATTAAATATGTGTTACCAAAGAAGTAACAGAGTTTTAATATTGAGAATCCTATAAATACTATTTTAGCTAGATGATTAATATAATTATTGTAATGATATTGTTATAATTATAATGTAATGAGATTGAAGAATGAGAAGAGAAAATAATAATGTTTATCTTGTTCCGGTTATTGCTTACCGACAACTATTCTCCACAATCCTAAGCAAAATTTGCCAACTGCTAACTTAGAGGCTGAGTTGGTACCTACAGAAAAAAACATGTTTCAAGAGCAAGTACAACCATAGTTTGTGCAATTTATATAAAGGTACCAGAGGGTCTGTGTCTAGGGTGGCAGCTTTAAGCTTTTGATGCCTATGTAATCAATATAATTTTTTTAAGAAAAATAAAAATATTCTCCAGTTGTCATCAGAGAGTACCTGCATAAATGTGGTAGCAGACCTAGGTGGTCTGGTTGTTGTGACGTCACTTGTACCAGTGACATCACATGCAGCCATGCGCATGACATCACTTCCACAAAGTAGGAAGTGCAGTGAGGACTGGGGCCTAAGGTGGCACTGGACCTAAATACAGCACTGATTATGTGTCCATTTCAGTTTCTGTCCAATTTTTATAAAATGTGACGGCATTTAAGATTAATAATTTTTTTTTTCATTCCTAGTAACACAAAAAAAACAATGTTTTTACTTTTTGGGGCTTAATGAAATGGTAGGGGTGCTGCTGTATATTCATTCCTGTGGTACTACAGCATTTTTGTTTGTGCCAATGCAATATAATGCTTGTCTTGACTCATATCCACAATGCAACAGAATGGTGTTTGTACGTGACATTAATCTTAGTGATAACATGAATAATTTTAGATTGATATGACAGCATTGAGATAATTAAGGAGCTACAAAAATCATGTCAAAATGTTTATCGAAATAACGTCTGTCAGTTTTGCACTGATAGTAAAACTTTTGGCTCTGTTTTTCTTACTTTATTCACCGGTACCATGGTTTGCATAAACCTGCCGAACAGTGGTCATGGATTTGATTGAGCTTTTGCACTTGCACCACCATGGGTCATGAATGACCCCTTATATGTTTAGTTCTGGAGCAAATACTAAGTAGAATTCAGGAAGTTACAGCAGAAAGTCTAGTTGACTGTTGATATGCAATTAGAGGCACATTTATCAAGGGTTGAATTTCGAATTCATGAGTTTTTATAAACTCCCATGACTTTGAAATTCGACCAATTGAAATTTATTATAAAAATAGGATCGACCCGAAAACTCTAATTGAATTGGAATCAAATTAGAATTTTAAAAACCCGATCTGAGTTTTCTTTCTACAAAAACCTTGAATGTCAGGAAGGCTGTAAACAACTCCAAATTGATCCCTGGACGTCTCCCACTGACTTAAACAGCAATTTAGTAGGTTACTCTTCTTCTACAGTATCTCTCCTAGGTGGCACCATTGACAGTTATCCTACAGTATATTATTTTATGAAGCTAAAGATGGCCATACAAAAGCCAACCAGGAACCTTTTTCACCCATTCATCCACTGGGCTGAACAGACGGAGAGTATACAAAGGGCCACATATGTTATGGCTGCCTTCATATTGTGCAGTTCCCATCTTCACTGGCCAACACCTGCCAATTCCTGAATATCAAATCAAGGAATCTATCACTTCAATGTGAAACATTATCAGGGAAGTTGGATCACTCTGTAAACCCAAGGGGCAGAGGATATGAGGTATGAACCATGCCAGTCATTGGCAGACTATGATGTTTTCCTCTCATTCTAAAGAGTCATTATAATTGGTGTCCTTTAGACATAGTACAAAGCAGAGCAATGTGAACTCCATTAACTTACAGTCATATGAAAAAGTTTGGGAACCCCTCTCAGCCTGCAAAATAATTTACTCCACTTTCAACAATAAAGGTAACAGTGGTATGACTTTAATTTCCCAGGAACATCTGAGTATTAAGGTATTTTCTGAACAAAGATTTTTAGTGAAGCAGCATTCAGTTGTATGAAATTAAATCAAAACTGGCTGTGCAAAAATTCGGGTAACCTTGTAATTTTGAATTTGAATGCATGTAATTGCTGAATACAGATTAATGGCAACACCAAATTGGTTGGATTAGCTCGTTAAGCCTTGAACTTCATTGGCAGGTGTGTCCAATCATGAGAAAAGATATTTAATGTAGCCAATTGCAAATTGTGCTTCTGTTTGACTCTCCTCTGAAGAATAACATCATGGGATCCTCAAATTGTGAGAATGGTTACAGACAACCCAAAAATCACCTCCAAAGACCTGCAAAAGCTCATTTAGACAAGCCACAGTCATTTTGGAACAAAGAGCTTTGTCCTGATGAGACAAAAATTGAGTTATTTGGTCATAACAAAAAGCGATTTGCATGGCAGAAGAAGAACACTGCATTCCAAGAAAAACACCTGCTACCTACTGTCAAATTTGGTGGAGGTTCCATCATGCTGTGGGGCTGTGTGGCTAGTTCAGGGACTGGGGCCCTTGTTAAAGTTGACGGTTGAATGAATTCAATTCAATATCAACAAATTCTTTAGGATAATGTTCAAGCATCAGTCACAAAGTTGAAGTTACAAAGGGGTTGGATATTCCAACAACACAATTACTCTTAACACACTTGGAAATCTAAGGCATTTATGCAGAGGGAGAAGTACAATATTCTGGAATGGCCGTCACAGTCCCCCTACTTGAATATCATCGAAAATCTATGGGATGATTTAAAGCAGGATGTCCATGCTCGGCAGCCATCAAATTTAAGGGCAGAGACACACGTGGAGATTCGGGAGATGTAGAATCTAAATCGCCGGCGGGATGGCACTCGGAATGCTTAGTTTTTCGAAATCATCTGAAGTTGCCTCACTAGGAAACTTTGGGCAACTTCGGAAAACGAAGCACTCCAAGTACAATCCCATCGGCGATTTAGATTCTAGCTGGCAGGTAGGCAATTTGGAGAGATTAGTCTCCCAAAGAAGAGGCGATTTGTCACCGGGAAACTTATCTCCCCGAATCTCCACGTGTGTGTCTGCCCTAACTGGAGAGATTTTGTATGGATGGTCAAAAATAACGCCATCCAGAATCCAGACACTCATCAAAGGCTATAGGAGGTGCCTAGAGACTGTTAAATTTGAAAAAGTGTTACATTTGAAAAAGGAGGCTCAACTAAGTATTGATGTAATCTGTTGGGGTGCCCACATTTATGCACTTGTCTAAATTTGTAATGCATATTTCATATTTTCTGTTAAAGTGGACCTGTCACCCAGACACAAATATCTGTATAGTAAAAGTCCTTTTCAAATTAAACATGAAATCCAATTTCTATTTTTTATTAAAGCATTCATAGCTGCTGTAAGCTCATTTAAAAATCTCAGCTGTCAATCAAATATTGTCTGCCCCTCCTCTATGCCATGGGGATAGAGGCGGGGCAGACAATTACTTTCACTTTCCAATCAGCACTTCCTAGATGTCACTGCTCCCCCCACATTCCCCCAGTTCTCTTCACCATTTAATTGTGTAGCCAGGGCATGGGGATGGGCATCAGGTCCCCCATTCTGGTGCACAAACAAGATTCTGAGATTATACAAGGCTTTCTTTAAAAACAGTGTCCACTGCTTGCTATCATTATGAATTCCCAGACTGAAGGAAACAAGATTCAAATCATTTAAACAGTGTAATTAAAGTTCATTTTGCTTGACTAATGTGATAAAATAGGATTTTAAGTAATTTTTTTGGGTGACGGGTCCCCTTTAATCCAATAAACTTTGTCACTGCTGAAAAACTATTGACATGATGTATATTAAAAGAAAGTTGCTACTTTTAAAGCTCAGCCAATGATAAACAAAACTACAAAGAATTAAGAGGGGTTTCCAACTGTTTTCATATGACTGTAATTGCAGGAAAATAATTTAACCCTTTAGATGCCATCCTGGTGAACATGGCAGGACTAGGCATACCTTGGTAACATGTTTTTTTTTCCATAGGCCACATTGTAACATAGAAGTATAGTATCTCCAGCATCGGCATTCTGGTACTTTCATGTTAACCATTGATTCTAAAAGCTACATACAGTAAATGGGTAATTTAAAAAAAGACATCTAATACAGGACTAAATAAAAAAACAGGGATAAGAAATAATGTTCACACCTACTGTAAATTATAAACCACTGATTTTTTTTTTAAATCTCTTTGAATATGTGTTCACTCAAATATGTGTGCAGACTCTTAAATGTCTTGAGAACCGTTTACTGACTGCTCAAGATATGCAAGGTCATTTGATGCAGGTTTCCCTTTATACATATTTAAAAAAAATGAAATTAATTGCAAGGTGGGTGACATTTCAATAACAGATCATAAACTGTGTACAGTAGTCACTGCTATAGATGCAATAATGGAATGTCAAAGGGGTAATGAACTGGTTTGTTTCAGTAACCCAATAGTAACCAAATGTTATATTTGTCAACATCAGAGATATGGGAAACATCAGTGTCTTATATTGTAATTGTAGCCAAAATGTCCCAATCCAATCACAATACAGTCTGCCATGACAGTAAAACAGATACAATAATATGGTTCTAATTTAATGCAAAGTGCCAGCTTTACGGTGTATATAGAAATCAGTGTGTGTAATGCTTTTCATTTCTTTCACTGCTTATATTGGCCTTTTGGATCTTGGATTCTGCAGATTATGTTTGTTGCAAGGGTGATAGAAACAGACGGATAACAGTTGTATAAATGCTCAAAATTGATTTACATTCATATTACCTTTGTTTTAGCTTTTTCGCCTAGAATCATGCTACTATAGGATCCGTTATCCAGAAGCTTCGAGTTGCAGGAAGGTTATGATATAATGGTGTGCCTTGTTATTAGAATACCCCCATGTATGGTAAATATAATTGTCCCTTGCAATTCTAACATTACATTAAACCAATGAATGCTTCCAAAGTATTTTCTTGCAATAATAGTGTGGATTAGCCTGCACTCATTCTACTTAAATGGAAGGTGCAAATCAGACAGGGGATCTCTGCCTTGTTGCCCCATATGTATATAGAATCCATTATCCGGAATCTTGTTATCCAGAAAGCTCCAAATTACGGGAAGGCCATATACTCCATTTTAATAATAAAAGAGACCTTGTACTATTCCCCAGCTAATATTCCCACTATAGTAGGGCTTCTGCATACAAAACATTAATATTGCCTCTCAGAGGCAAATTTGTAACACGTGCGTTTGAATGATTAATGTAACAAGACTACACCTTAATTAAAAGAAAGGGTACTGTAATGGGAGACACTGTAACAATGGAACAAATCTGCCCATTCATTCTCCTGGAAAGCAGTTTCTGCAATTTTGTGGTTCCTACAGCAAAATCATTACATTGCTGAGAGTGACCACTTGGGACTACGCAGTGTCAGAAAGGAATTGATTTCCTTCCATGTTTAGGTGCTGGATTTTAATTAAGATGTCTGTCCACTTGTTTTCTCCTTTGCACAAATTAAATGGAGCGTCTTGGCCTAATATGTACTTCATTTTTCAAATGCTTAATTTGTAAAGCAATAAACTCATTCTAAAAATGCTCCTGTTTGAGGTCCTGCGTTTTAATTGCTATGAATGTATTGCTATAAAATGATTTTTATGGTTCTTGCCTGCTTGCCATATGGATCTGAGCATTAGGCTGCTCTTTTTATTATCTCCTTACAACAGGTAAGCAAATGGCGAAGTGTACAATGCCAAGAAATGTGCTTATTAGCTACTGCACATCAAGCAAGCTTGTGATATTGTGGGATATGTATACAGACCTGTTTGTGTGTGCTAGAATATTGAAAACAAGCTTTTGCTTTTGATGATGGCAAATAAAAATGACAGCAGTTTTCTTCATTCATCCTCCTGCCAATGCAATATTTCCATATACTTGATATATACAGATAGAGCATGGGCTATCCAAAATAATGTCTTGAGATATCACAGTTAAAGGGATACTGTCATTTTCAAAACACATCAGTTAATAGTGCTGCTCCAGCAGAATTCTGCACTGAAATCCATTTCTCAAAAGAGCAAACAGATTGTTTTATATTCAATTTTGAAATCTGACATGGGGCTACACATTTTGTCAATTTCCCAGCTGCCGCAAGTCATGTGACTTGTGCTCTGCTAAACTTCAATCACTCTTTACTGCTTTACTGCAAGTTGGAGTGATATCACCCCCTCCCTTTTCCCCCCAGCAGCCAAACAACAGAACAATGGGAAGGTAACCAGATAACAGCTCCCTAACACAAGATAACAGCTGCCTGGTAGATCTAAGAACAGCACTCAATAGTAAAAACCCATATCCCACTGAGACACATTCAGTTACATTGAGAAGGAAAAACAGCAGCCTGCCAGAAAGCATTTCTCTCCTAAAGTGCAGGCACAAGTCACATGACCAGGGGCAGCTGGGAAATTGACAAAATGTCTAGCCCCATGTCAGATTTCAAAATTGAATATAAAAAAAACAGTTTGCTCTTTTGAGAAATGGATTTCAGTGCAGAATTCTACTGGATCAGCACTATTAACTGATGTGTTTTTAAAAAAAAACATGTTTTTCCATAACAGTATCCCTTTACGTTACATTTTCTAAGCTGACTTTCTAAGGGTTACTATGATTAATGGCTCAGAATCCATAGAATTTCATATTATCATCTTTAATCAGGCACAGGCATAACTTCGCTAGCGAAAGAGACTGACGCTGGCACTCATTCACACTCAATCGCCAGTTGAAGTTGCGCTCTGGCGAAGGGACATAACTGCGCATATTCACTAAGATGCAGATTTTACTGAACATTACCTCTTGCGCCAGACTTGCCTTTGACACCTCAGACCAGGTGAAGTGCAATAGAGTAGATAGGACTTCCTCAAAATTTAGTTGAAAATTTTTCTAAGTCCCCGAAAACACCGGCGTCTTTTTGTTTTTTCAAGGTGATAGATAGGCTGCAAAAGAGCGTAAATTTTTTTTGGGGTAACCCACTACCCCCTACATTTCCTAACATATGGCACATAAACTATACAGTGGGCTCATGTGTAGGGCATTATAATAACTCTATTTTCTTTTATTAGGCTTCCCTGGGCTTATGTAGTGTAATGTATTTGCTGCAACACATACATCCATTAAACTTTAACTTCCCGCCGTCTGCAAATTAGCCAACGCTAGCACAACTTCGCTCTGCTTGCCGAATTAACGCCAGCGCAACTTTGCAACTGCGCCCTGGACGCCCTTGTCCTTACTGCTTGCCACAATGTCCTGGGGGTGCTCCATTGTGGACTTTGACCCCCCATGGCTCCATAACTTGCAAATTAGGAGACAGTTATGGGTTGATGGAAGATATATAGGTGCCTCCTCCCGCCCCCACCCCTAATTAATACAACACTGCCAAATGCAGGCTCTGTTTAATAGCAGTGTACAGACCTATAGGATCTGTTAGGCTCCTATAACTTTAAATCCCTACCCTTCTCCTTTATTTGCATAACCAGTAGTTATTGGCCAAAGGGTATAATGACCACTTCCTGACACACTTCCATATAGTGTTTGGAAAGGGGTGGATCTTCCTCTTGGCTCCTGGTGTCCTTCCAGCCAGGTGTTTCCCATTGAGCCTGGGTAAACCAAGGTCCAGTAAAGCCACCACTCAAAGGGACAGCCCCAGGAAACCCTGTGAACGAGGTTAACAAGCACAGTGTAGTTTATTTAATAGATAGGTTATATAGAAAGAGCAGTTGTGTGCTCCATCAAGGATAATAGCAGGGAGTAGCTTCCCACAAGGCTTCCTTGTATGCCTTTACTGAAGGGACCACAGCGGATAGGGTGTTAGGTTAGACTTCTTCTCCCTAACCACTCCACTGGATGGGATCTGGACCACTTAAAGGGAATAGATGTACCCTTGACTATTTGACTTATAGGAGTGACATTTGTAATTGCTGTATCATCCTCCTCTATCTACCCTCCTCTGTGATATGTTACACCACCCTAACACCATACTAATACGTGAGTAAATCTATGGTCAATTGCATTTTGCTCTTTGTACAACAAAGCACCCACTATGTTTTCACCATAAGAACCTCCTGGCATCCAATTTATCCTATTTTTGCTATACAGTAGCCTGTGCGTTATAGTTACACTACACCTATTTGGGAGACTTCCACAAAGCGAAGGCCCTGATCCTGATGTGTGAGTCCAATATAACCCATGGTCATTACCATTAGCTGGACATTAACTATCTGTGGTCTGGATAGCCCAGATTAGCGTTACAGCAGAGACCTGTGGCCCCCTACCTGCAGGGCAAGGAGCATTGTGTAAAATATATGGTGACTAGTAGATGGGGCTCATTTATTAACTGCAGGGCAGGGTGCAAAGTGCAAAACACAGGCACAATTCCACTGTACCAGGTTCAGTTAGGTGACAAAAATGTGTCTGCTAATTTAATCCCAGATATCCTAATACTTCAGTAGAGTTTCACTGAATGCAGCCTGAATTAAAATGGTTAATTTCTATAGATGTTATGTCATCTTGATACTGTACAGTATAAGGGCTTTGCTATGTGTATTGCTCTCTATCATTTATTTTCCTTTATCAACAAAGGCATTCAATGTACTAGAGTCATCAAGCACCATTTGCTAATTCCAGTAGTCCATTGTGGACATTATTAAGAGCCCCCAATAAGCAATGTGCCCACACCCTGAGTAACTAGAAAAAAGCAAATAAAATACAATTCCCTTATTCATTTCATTATTGTGCAGTCATATATACAATGTTATCTGTACTGTAACTCTCTGGAACTAATGTTGCATCCAGTTCTACACAATGTCATGATATACCATCTGCTCTGTGTTGAACAGGATTGTCTGGGGTCTGCCAACTCAGGGCCCCCCGGCCCAATCACACGCTCTGCCTTAACATTAAACCTGGTGCAACCACCCATGTACCCATGTACCTTTAACTACATGCTTGTGGCCGCTATGGGGGGGGGAGTGGACCAGGGAAAAGGTCAAGGTTTCATAACTGTTGACCAGTTTCACCCCCCCCAAACAGCCCATTAGCAGAACAATAGGAAGGTAACCAGATAACAGCTCCCTGACACAAGATAGCCTGGTGGATATACACAGCAGCACTCAATGGTGAAATCCAGGCCCACTGCGACACATTCAGTGACATTGAGTAGGAGAAACAACAGCCTGCCAGAAAGCAGTTCCAGCCTAAAGTGCTGGCTCTTTCTGAAAGCAGATGACCAGGCAAAATGACCTGAGATGGCTGCCTACACACCAATATTATAACTAAAAAAATATACTTGCTAGCTCAGTAATAAAATGTTATATTGTAGAGTGAATTATCTACAATGTATACAGTGTAATTTAGAAATAAAAACGACATCATAAAAATCATGACAGAATCCCTTTAAGCATTCCATGTTCTGGAATTGTGCCTAATGCTGTATCTCTGCAAATTGACCCAGAGGGCTAATTAAGACTCTAATCTTACAGTTCATGCATATCCTGTGTGGAACTAGGATTATTAATGGCTCTATTGGAACTTACATGGCAGGATAGAAAATTATAAGGGAATGTAATTAAAATCACAAGTGTTGTTTAAAATGGCGTTTTTGCGAATGTTTAGTGCTGCTTGCAAAGATAAATCATTCGCTTGCAAATATTACATCACTCATTATCGCTAAGCAAAAGTTAGTGTTATAGTTTGCTCTGGAGTTTCGTTAACTATTTTGTCACAAATAACACTTTGCTATTGAGAAATGTTATTGCATACACTGTACATGTTCACAGAAGGCATTGATTCACAAACTTTGTGAGGAAGTTGTTGAGGTCTCAAATCAGTCAAAAAGGATGCAACCAATAAAAATCTTGGTCACTAAATTTTTTTTTTGCCTTAACTAAACATATTACATTCCCCCAGAGGCTATGCTGTGGGCTAGTGATCTTGTGGCTCAGGGCAGAATAAAACAATTAAAAGTGTATTGTCAAACTGTATTAGCACAAGATGCTAGGTTTGTACCAGATTGCACCACTTAATTATTGCAACTCTTAAGTATGCCCTAAACACTCATGCCTCCCAACTGTTTCACTTTGATCTCCTGTAATGACGCCAGAAAAAGATACAAAGTTTCTGAAGACAATTAAAATAAGAGACTTTTTGGCAGAGAGCCCAGAACACTCAGTGCCTGTGCTTAGATAGATCTGTAACTATTTAAGATTAGCAAAGATGCAATTGTAACTATTTAAGATAAGTAAGTGTCCTGGGAGAACTGAGACCTGCCGCTTAAAGGGCAATTTCACCTAAATGAAACGCATAAAACCTTGCCCTAAAACTCACAGAAATTTGTTCAAACTTTCATAACCTTCCAAATTTTGTAAAATGGACATGGTAATTTGGGGGTGTGGTCATAAAATGGGTGTGGCCAAAAAATTAAGGCAGACATCGCATTCGATCTTTTTGTCCCTCTTTCAATTTTTCAAATCTTGGGAGGTATGTTCAGGCACAAAGTTAAGTTATGAGCAATGCAAATAGTTAAAGAATATAGCAGGGTTATGAGTCAAACAAGCAGTTTGACAAGTTGTCTTTAGGGAGAATTTGTAATACAAAAAGCTTATTCAAGAGTCAAACCAGCAACTCCCGAGGAGAATGAAATATTGCTTATACTGTAAATAACATTTTTCATTTTGCACAGAATATCTATTTACCCAGTTTTTATTTTTACACTGAACTGTTCCTTTACTGAACTGCAGTACGAGAGAAACTGTATTTGTTTACTCAGCTGGATAGCTTTTAGTTTTCAGTCTAAATGGAGAGATTACCCTGCATCCAGTTCAGCTGTTGGATGTGTGTTGAAATCCTTGTGTATCCCCGGTGTGAGGACAGGTCTTGTTTGTGTACCTGCCACATGGTAGCAGCTACCAAATCCAAAGGGATAGGTACCTTGGAGCAGGTAGCGCTACCTGGGGACATAAGAACTCTTGGAAAAAGGAATTGAACCATGTTAATCTACACTTATTTACTCAGAGAGTGGAACTGTGTCATCGAAAGACTGTGCCAGGTGTTTGATAGTCCACACAGGTTCCCCAGGGCAGAGTTAATTGTGTGATTTGTATTTACAGTTATTGCATTAAATTTTTATAAAGTTAAATTGGTTTACTGCAACAGTGTGTTTTATTTTCCTAGGGGTATTCCCCTAGGTGGAGGCACTGCATTGTAAATCCCAGTATCTTTCATATGCAAAGAGAGCTCAGGGCCCTGTATTGCAAGGGGTTAATTGCTATTTAAAAAGAGAGCAACTTAATTAGGGTTATACTGTACATATAAAAATAATGATGTCATTTTATTCTTCATTATATTATATCAGACATGAGAATAAGGGACATATTGGGCAATTGGAGAAAAGTTTTAATGTGCTTTAAGAATACAACCTTGATGTTGTTGTACTCCAGCTCCCAGCATGCCTCAACCTTCATTATATGTTACATTATTCTGGAATATGTAGTCCAGCAACATTTTGTTGAGTTGTGTGGTGCAGCAGAGTTTGCTACCCCTTAACAATCAGGGTATGTAAAATTAAGGTTCACTGTACCTCAGCAGCTGCTATATGAGTAAACTAAACAGGTCAAAGAACAATTATGACAGCATAGAAAACTAGAATGTTTTCATTTATTTTTGACACGTTTTTGCTATACTTTTGTGTCAACATTTTGCCTTTATACTTTAATCCTACACTTTTGCTTTACAGTTCATGGAGAAGTCACGGAGTCATGTATCAAAGGGTAACTAATGAACATAGTCTGGACCAGATTAGATTGTTTAAACTTAAAAAGAGGCATTATGGAGAAAATGTTCCGATTTGTATACTGTAAACATATCTTGAGTCCATAAAATAGTTTATTAATTGCTCCATTTGTGGACTTACCCATGGGAACTTCAAGCCAAGTTCACAAAACAACTCCGGAAAACTGTTAGGCAACCTTTAGCTTGTTCGTTTTGAGGGTTTATTAATTGAAAATTGATCCATAAATAGTAAAATAAGTCTTTAGTCTTTACTTGCAGCAGGTAGCCTATTTTTTCTGCATAGGGACATTCCTAACATTCACAGGACATATGTACCAATGTGTGAATTGGTAAGTATGCACCAATGTGTGAATTGGAACATAAGAATGAAGTGGCTGGCCTGTCTGTTCTTTCCTAAACACTCACACCTCCAGAATCTATTAGCAAGCTTTTCTAAACAAATAGAGTATATTCCCTATTTAGCGCCATCACCTACTAGGGAGACATTAATTGCAAAACACACCTTTTCTTTTTTATTTCTTTGGCCAATCACTTGCAACTCTTTTAAAGAATAAACTGTAAATGCTACCTTGTTTATATTTTGTGGTTTGCTAATTCTGGAAATTATTTTAAAAAATTACATCATTAACATGTGTTAAAAGGCAAAATGTTGTGTGTGTCACATTTGCATGAGCATTTTTATTTCAGATCAATTAAATATCAATATTGCCACAGGTTTTCTGCAGGACCTGCATGATCAGTGAATAGTAATTGCAGGCACAGTTTAAAAATAAAAAAGCATAATTTTTCCTCTTCAAAGTCAAGAATCATATGGCAATGATTTCATTTAGATGGAAATGTAATAGTTTCATTACTAATAAAAGCCGGTGGCAGAGAAACATATTTTATATAATTACACAGAAATTCATTATAAATTATAGCTACAAGGTAATTAGTCCAGCTCATGTTACTTAGTGTGCACCCTGAAGTATTTATACGGTTTCCTTGAGTAAGGATGCGAATTTTAAGTTCAGAGGATTTTCATAGCAATGTTTCATATGTGCCTCTAAGGCTTCCTGCTCCCAAACATTCTATTCATCGTGCAGAATTCAAATCAAAGATGAGTGCAAATCTGTACAGTTTTTACCTATCTTTATGTAAACCGGTATGTTTGCACTGTATTTTTTTAGCAGCTGGATTCATATAGATACTATTAAGCCTATAACTGTTCCAAAGGGAGGCAAAAAGTTTAATGCCATTTTAAATTTCCCCTCAAATTAGGCCCTAGTTGTATTAATGCTATAAATCCTGTATTTTCCAATTGCTTCTTTTTTCATCTTGCATTCATGTAATCAAAAAGCTATAAAATCCTAACTGCATGCTTCTGATCATGTGCCAGACAAAAGTACAAATATAAAAAATGCAACTCAAAAGAGTTTCCTGTAGTGATGGGTGAATAAATTCGCCAGGCATGGATTTCCGAGTTTTGCCACCCACAAATTATTTGGACACCCTTTGACTTTAATGCATTTGGACAAAATAGTCGCTCGTATAAAAATTGTTGCTCACGTCAAAATTGACGCTCACGTCTAAATTGTCTTGCGTCAAAATAATTTTGATGCCATTTGACTTCAATGTGCTACGTGAATTTTTGTACCGTTTCGCTAATTTTTTTGCAGTTTCACAAATTTTTCAGCAAATGAGAAAGAGAAAATGATCTGTTATATGTAAAGTACTAGCCCTAGCAGGGCTGCAAATACTGTAAATAGATCTATAATAAATACTGAAAGATTTGCCTCTTGGTCTAATAAAAGAGTCCCAATGATGTAATCAGCCTGATTCAACTCAGAGCTTTCATGTTTATGTCGGGGAGCTGTTAGGGTTGCCACCTTTTCTGGAGCCAGAAAAAGGGCAAAGGGCAGGGCAGATGAGTCATAGGCGGGATGGGGGCAGGGTAAGTTACATCAGTGGCGGTACTGGTGGCATCAGGGGCAGGAATAATGATGTGACATTCAGAGATTGGCTATCTCCATGTCATTATTTTCAATGTCGTGTTCGGATTTCCTAATTTGGAAATCCAGACAGGAAAGTTTCATCTGGACAGCCCTTCCAAATACAAGGCTGTCTGGACAGGTGGCAACCCTAGGAACTGTGTACACTTGTATAGTCTGTGTTGTTCTGTGCAGGGAGGGGGAGGAGTCTCCACCCCTTTGAACCGACAGGAAGGAAGTGCTGCACAGGAAGTGATGAGGAAAGAGGGCAGCAGAGTGAAAGCAAGGTGCACAGTGGCAGAAAAGCACTCTATTTAGGGTGCGGAAGGAAAGTCCTTGTCAGGACTCTGATGAGCAAACCCTGCTATTTTTTGGGCACAGAAGAGAGTTCTTCTCAGGACTGAAAAAACTGCCACATAAGTGGGGGGAGATAAAACCATTGCATTGTTCTATGAAATTGCTCCTCAGTGATCATTGTCACCTAACATGACTTAACTATAACTGCTGATTTCAGGGTGTATCCTGGCAAGTTGTAAGTTTTTACCAACCCATTTGAGTCAACTTCATATTCTGCCATAAATCTGACAGATTTGTTTGTTGCGCTTTTGTAAAAGTAAAATCCTATTCCAATTTCATCAGGCATTCCCATTTTTGGACCCTATCCACCAATCTCCCGTTACCTTAATTAATTCCCCCAGAATTCCACTGGAATAAGTATTAATTGATGTAAGCAGGCTTCAGGATAGGGTTTGTACATGCTCCATGACATGACATCACTTCCAGAGGTCCCCCCATACAGCTTTTGTAATAGAATACCAACAGACATTTTTAGCAAAAAAAAAAAAAATGCACTTGACTTGCATTGTCTTGTGTATATTAGTAAAATAGCAGAGTGCAATTACCCACTGTCATTAATGAATGACCAAAAAGATAACAGGGGTATGGCTACTTGGTACTGTTAAGGTGTTATTTATTAAAGTAAGGAGTATTGGGGAGCACCTCCCCTCAAATAGAAAACAACCGATGGTGTGCAAGGTCAAATAATTAAACCAATATAGAAAAGAAAAAGAATTGACCTATTGCTTTGAACCTTCCCATCCCTCTTAGTCCAAAAACAGTCATATGTCTACCCCACAACATGCGTTAAAACATAACTTTAATAAATATCATTAAGAAAGCGAAAGAAGTCCTGATTAACACCATTAAAAATACATTAGGTGCAGGGAGGCGAGATGCCACAGGATAGTGGGTTTAAAACAAATCTCTGCGGCAATATATGCCGAACAATCCCACAAAATAATATGGTGGCGTGTTGTTGTGTACTGGTATCAGCCTTATATACATAGACAATGGTAATCCACCATGCATAGCATTTTATACATTTAATTTGATATTACTGCTAGAGATGGCGCGAACTGTTCGCCGGCGAACTTGTTCGCGCGAACATCGGGTGTTCGCGCTCGCCGGAAGTTCGCGAACGTCGCGCGACGTTCGCCATTTTGGGTTCGCCATTGTTGGCGCTTTTTTTTGCCCTCTCACCCCAGACCAGCAGGTACATGGCAGCCAATCAGGAAGCTCTCCCCTGGACCACTCCCCTTCCCTATAAAAACCGAAGCCCTGCAGCGTTTTTTCACTCTGCCTGTGTGTGCTGAAGAGATAGTGTAGGGAGAGAGCTGCTGCCTGTTAGTGATTTCAGGGACAGTTGAAAGTTTGCTGGCTAGTAATCGTTTTGATACTGCTCTGTTATTGGAGGGACAGAAGTCTGCAGGGGTTTGAGGGACATTTAAGCTTAGGTAGCTTTGCTGGCTAGTAATCTACCTTCTACTGCAGTGCTCTGTATGTAGCTGTAGTGGGCAGCTGTCCTGCTTCTGATCTCATCTGCTGACTGCTGCAATAACAGTAGTCCTTGTAAGGACTGCTTTTATTTATTTTTTTGTTCCAATACAGAGCAGTATCAAGCAGATTACTAGCCAGCAAACTTACTATCATCTGTCCCTGAAATCACTAACAGCTCTCCCCCTACACTATCTCTTCCAATCACACACAGGCAGATTTTTCAGATACATTTTTGCCCTTGATCCCCCTCTGGCATGCCACTGTCCAGGTCGTTGCACCCTTTAAACAACTTTAAAATCATTTTTCTGGCCAGAAATGTCTTTTTTAGATGTTAAAGTTCGCCTTCCCATTGAAGTCTATGGGGTTCGCGGACCGTTCGCGAACCGCTCGCATTTTTGCGCAAGTTCGCGAATATGTTCGCGAACTTTTTTTCTGACGTTCGCTACATCCCTAATTACTGCAGCATATAACTTCTAAAATATTAATATCATAGCAGACTGCTCCGTTTAGAGGCACTATCTAGGTGCGACTCTTAGATTTATTGTGGCGGTAGCAGAAGTAGGTTCCGTTTCCCAACCATTCTGAACCAACACCTTCACCCACAGTATAAAACCTCCCAGGTACTGAAAGAGGTAATAAGTAAGTGCAGCTCTAAGCTTGCTGCGGCAATGAACTTATGATTCCATTTACCCACTGTTGCCAAGCCAACCCCTTCTCCCGCAGTGAACACCCTCCCGGTCGATAAATAGGAGCAAAAAATGTTCTCAATGGTAAAAACATAAATTGTGTTGTAGGATATAAAAGAAGCCGGTCCCAGCACCACAGCCTCACCAACCCCTTCACCCACGGTGTAACAACCTCCCAGTGGTGATAATTATACCATTTCTTTCAGGTATCTTGCAACGCCCTGCCTAATGAAATTAAAATCGTGAAGTACGCGCGTTTCATTCACAGCATGTGAACTTTGTCAAAGGCTACAAACAAAACAGTGCACATCTACTTATAGACACGGATCCAACAGTTGTGATTTGAATTCACCAATGACTCCATGCCACATCATAAGGGGCGGGGCTGGAAGCAAACAGAGCAGAATCCCTCTACCCTAAATATTGTATTAAAGTGGCCACATGCATCCTGCATCGTATTTAGAGCGGAGTCCCTCTACCTTAAATATTGTATTAGAGTGCACATTTGTGCATCATGTTTCAGGGCAAGAGGATAATAAACACAATGTTGCGGATTATTTGAAACAATTGCATAAAGTAAAATGCTAATGAGGCGCCATACAGTGAAAATCATGTTGTGGCCAGTATTATATAGTTTAGATCTTGATTGTAGTTATTATTATGTTTCCTTATTAACATTCTGTCATTATTATTAGGCTAACACATTAACATCACAGGAATATACCACGTTCTCATTATGAGGAATTTGAGCCCATATAGCCTATTGTACCCCAGCTGGTATGTATGGGAATATACCCATAGTCAGGGAAGGTGAATAATATGAATACATTAATAATTATACTTTCATTCAAACCAATAGGATTGAGTGCATTCATAGTGCAAATCCATTCACTTTCTTTGGAAAGGAGTGCTTTCTCAAGATCAGTACCTGAGAGGGTTTATACTGTTTGGTTGGTTCGGAATGGTTGGGAAACGGAACCTACTTCTGCTACCGCCGCAATAAATCTAAGAGTCGCACCTAGATAGTGCCGCTTTCGGTCTAAATGCAGCAGTCTGCTATGATATTAATATTTTAGAAGTTATATGCTGCGGTAATATCAAATTAAATGTATAAGATGCTATGCATGGAGGATTACCATTGTCTATGTATATAAGGCTGATACCAGTACACACCACCATATTATTTTGCGGGATTGTTCGGCATATATATTGACGCAGAGATTTGTTTTAAACCCACTATCCTGTGGCATCTCGCCTCCATGTATCTATCCAATTTTTAATTGTGTTAATCTGGACTTCTTTCTCTTTCTTAATGATATTTATTAAAAGTTATGTTTTAACACATGTTGTGGGGTAGACATATGACTGTGTTTTTGGACTAAGAGGGATGGGAAGGTGCAAAGCAATAGGTCAATTCTTTTTTTTTTCTATATTGGTTATTTATTAAAGTCCAATTTTTTCTCATTGGCTTTTTAACAGGGAAAAACAATTTTTTTTCTTGGAAAACAAAACTAGAATTTTTTTTGTTAAACCCCTGAAGGTGTTAAAAGTCAGAATAAAAAAGTACTCCAACTCAGACTTGCCGAGTTCTTGTAGAAGTCCATGGCAGATGTCCCAAAGATATCCTGAAATTGCTGTATTCAGATGTCGAAATGATAACGTTTTCGGGAAAATATATTGATAAACAAAGTGAAAAAATCTGTGCGGATTTGGGTGGAGTAGTTTTCAGAAAATTCAGAGAGATTTTCGGATTTTTATAAATAACCCCCCTTATGTACAGTCCAGGATCATTTATGCTAGGAACACACAATCAAACACACACAACTGAAGCTCATACATTTGTATGCCTATGCTACCCACATGCTGCCTGAAGACTAAAGACTAAAGTTGCTGCAATTTTGTGCAGTTCCCCTTGTGCAGCTTTGTGCCACCTGTACCATTGTGGCACAATTTTGCTATAATTTTGAGAAATAATGTTGCATTGTGGGTAAAAACATGGTGAAATGAGCCATTTGGAATATTTTGCACCTTCGATTTTTTTTTTTGTTGCACACATTTCTTTGTATGATTAATATTATTTTTAGATTATTGCTGAAACGATCAGGTTGTGATGCTGAGTTCTGCAGATGGTGTTGGGCTCAATTTCATTTTTACACAGCCAAGGCAGGCAACAGGAGAAACACAAGAATTCCCTAGACTACAAGACTCTCTAAACTCGTGGCATTGGTTTATGTTGCAGAATATGCTGGTCCTTTATAAATAAACTATAATTAAAATAACAACTGGTATAAATTTAATGAGTTAGAAGAACCAGCTTTTACAAAAGTTGAGAGATTCAGTTTGGATCTCACAAAGGAGAGAGCCAGAATCAAAGGAAAATTCACTATCTCTATTGCTATGGCAACAAATACAATTATCAAGGGAAAACAGAGAACGCTGCACAAAATACTCTGAAGCATTTTTCATAATCAAGTTCACCAATGAGCGTTATTTGTATAATTGTGTCTTTTTGCTCCTGGGTCTTCTAAATGCCGTGATAAATAAATCCCCCCGGTTGATTAAAGGGCAACAATATTCTTCGGTTTCCCTTCTGCCAGAGGGAAAACCAATACTGTCCCACACAGAGATATAGTCATTGTTTTGTCTTTACCAGCTATGTGCAAACTTTCATCCTGCTGGTAGTATAGTTTTACTACCAGCTTGTTTGGCTGTCCATGCCCCATTTATGTTACAGTATATTTCTTACTTTACAGCCTAAGGAAATTATAAGGAAAACTGTTGCTAGAGCATCTGTCAGGTCATCACCTAATATCAAGTTAAAAGTAGATAAACTGCAAATGCACTGATGGCAGTGGCGTAACTAGAGTGCACCTGGCCCCCCTGCAAACAAATCTTCAGACAAGCACTCCCCATCTGCCTGCCTCCGCCCACTTCTCGCCCCATATCTGCCCTGCCCATGTCCCACCCTGACTCTGCTCATGTCCCACCCTGACTCTGCCCATGTCCTGCCCTGACTCCACCCATGTCCCACCCTGACTCTGCCCATGTCCTGCCCTGACTCCACCCACACCCTATCTCTAGTCCACCCATGTCCCACCAGACTTGTATCCCCCTTCCTCGCCAATAAGAGAACGGCTGTGGAATAGGGGGTTTTCTTTTTAGCTATAGAGGAAGCAGACCCACAGTCCGGGCCCCCCCTGCGACTGTGGGGTCTACTTCCTCTATAGTTACGCCATTGACTGGAGATTTAAAATTGATGGATATTTCCTTTTTTAGTCAACTGGTTTGTTACTTGAAAGGATCTTTTTAGGAATGCTTGAGCCTTCAGACCCGACTATTCGGCTACAAAAACCATGCTATAGTGCCTAAAATCTCTTGCAGATTCTTCATTCCAATACCTTGGCTTCCTTATGATTGTTTTTGTTTTTTTTCATAAAAAATATTCAAAATTTTCAAAAAACTTTGCACCTAAAACCCATCAAGCTTTTTACTTTTTTTTTGGGGGTAAAAAACAAACGATTGTCAGGAAGCTGAGACATTCGAGTAAAGAAACCACATGAGAGTTTAGGAACTTTAGTGTGGGTTTAGTAGCAGAATGCTGAAGCCCAAAGACTCAAGCATTCCTAAATTGACCCCCAGTATTTTATTACCTTAATTTATTGTAGCAAAGCTGCCGTAGGATGAGGGTGATTTTTGTACTTGGGAAGGCTACTTAACCCACTCCTTGCTAGCATGTTTTGATGTTACCTCTCTGCTTACAGTATGTCCTGTAAACACAACGCAAGTCATAGAAGAAAGTGCAATTACTGTGTTTTTTCTGCTTTCCCATGTACCCTACTATTTATCCTTTTGTTCTCTTACTAGTTTCTCATCTGCAGGTGCCACTACTGTATTCCTAATTTTTAATTTGCCTCTCTCTTTTTATACTGCTTTCCGCCATCACCTATACATTTTATTTATTACCTTATTTTCTCTTGATTCTTCTCATTTACCCAATCCACTTCACAGGTCCCTTTGAGTTTTTTACTTTTAACCTTGCATTTTGGTCCCCCCCTCCATATTTCTGTGCTCTGACTTCATGTTCCCATAACTTGATATGCATGCTCTACTTTTTTTTCCAAGCTGGTGGGGAAAGGGGCAGAAGGGAATTAAAGCAAAGGAATAAAGAAAAAAAGGTACCTGGGTGCTGGCCCTGACACACAACCCAGGAACAGGAGCAGTTAATCAAAGTGCAAGTCCTGGTCCTGCCACTAGGGGATTGGCTAGGCTGCAGGAAGCTTTCTTCCACAAGCCTAGCCTATCCTCTTGAGGCTGTACCAGGACTTACATATTGGGGGGGGGGGGAATTAAAGCTGTAGTAGTAAGTAAGACAGAATGGGGAGAAACAAATGCTGAGAGAGGGATAGTGCAAATAAACATAATTATCTCAGAAACGGTACCGAATTTTTAATTGGTTGTATTTAGAAAGTTTCTTATTTCAGAATGCTGAAGCTTATATAAAATTGTCATTTTTGCAATAGTTCCCCTTTAAAATACGTTCTTTACATAACATATCAAAGAGTAACTCCATGTATCCCTTACAGTTCAATCAACCAATGTCTAGTTTTTCAACATCATCTTGCACCTACAAATAAACTACTTCATGAGAACAAATGTCCTATTTCATACAAGAAAGGTTTTCATTCTACAGTTCTGAGGAGCAACAGATGGCACCCCCCCCCTGTTTATCCTGTGCAAGAAATAAAACCATTGTATTCTGCGCAGTTTAGCAGTTCTCTGCTATGTAAACATGTGTATTGCCCAATTTTAACTTGAATGGCTGCCCTCTTGACAAGATAGCACCTTATTTCTATAAATTATAGTGTTTTTTAAGAAAGCAAGTCTGTAACAAAATCTTCTATTTATATGCATGTAAAACATTTTAAATCATAACAGATGCCTGTATTTTTATCTTCTAAAATATACTCCAATGTTTAAAATATAGTAATGTGCTTGAATAAATTATGTGACATGGTGGTGTGGATTTCTACTGCAATTTTTATGTTTTGTTAGCCTAGTAATGAGCGAATCAGCGAAAAATTTGCGAAACACATTGAAGTCAAGTGGCATCAACATTTTTTAAGCGCAACAATTTTTTTTCACGCACAACAATTTTTTCTCACTCCAAATGGATTGAGTCAATGGCCGTTTTTCTTGTGGCAACTTTTATGTCTCTGCGACTTTTTTTTGTCTTGGCGATTTTTTTCTCGCAGTGACTTATTTGTCCAAATGCATTAAAGTCAATGTGCGTTTTTTTTTCTTATGGCAACTTTTTTGTCTATGAAATTTTTCATGCCGGATTTCTGCTGCAGTTTTGTGAAAAAAATTGCAGACGGTGAAGTGCAGAATTTTGCAGCAAATTGATGTCTGGCAAAAAAATTCACTCAATTGGTGCTGTTTGGATCAGTAATTTAAAGGAATTGTTCAGTGTAAAAATAAAAACTGGGTAAATAGAAAGGCTGTGCAAAATAAAAAATGTTTCTAATATAGTTAGTTAGCCAAAAATGTAATGTATAAAGGCTGGAGTGATTTGATATATAACAAGTCAGTCAGAGCACTACTTTTCAGCTCTCTTGGTTTACACTGACTGGTTTCCCTGCTTACCAGGCAGTAACCAATCAGAGACTTGAGGGGGGGCCACATGGGTCATTTCTGTTGCTCTTGAATCTGAGCTGAATGCTGAGGATCAATTACAAACTCACTGAACAGAAATGTACCATGTTGACCCCCTTCAAGTCGCTGACTAACTCAGGAGTTATAGAGCTGAAAAGCAGGAAGTTGGATTCTGGCTGTTTTATTCGACATCTGTTCACTCCAGCCTTTATAGATTACATTTGTGGCTAACTAACTATATTAGAAACATTTTTTATTTTGCACAGCCTATCTATTTACACGGTTTTTATTTTCACACTGAACTATTCCTTTAAGCATGCCAGTAACATTTTATTCAGCCCCAGGAGTGATCAAATTATTTTCAACTGTGTATAGTAAACATAAACAGCTGTAGCCTGACCTTCAGGGGTAGATTTATCAAGGGTCAAATTTCGAAATTCGAATTCAAAAAGACCAACCAAATTTAAATCTAAGGTTTTTTTTGGCCGAATAGGTCCGTTTTCGATTGAATTCGAATCGTACGAATCAAAGTTTTTCCCCAAAAAAACCTTAGATTTTTCAAAGTCCACCAATATAGGAGGTCCCACATTAGCTAAAATAGCAATTCGGCAGGCTTTAGATGGTGAATGGTTGAAGTCGAATTTTTAAAGAGACAGTACATTTACTGTCGTTTTTAACAAACGTATACACACCAATACCTGTGTAAATTTCTTCGACTGTGTTTGACTGTCAAGCAGTATTCTGCTATATTGGGTGGTACAGGTATGGGATTAGGAAACCCGTTATCCAGAAAACTCTGAATTGCTTTAAATGAATTTGGACTTCTAAAGGTTTGTGGATTTTTTTTTCTTTTCTAGAATTTGTCTGCTAAATTAAATTCTAAGAGATTTTCGAGGTATCGTATTTTTTACTGCTTTTTTCCGTTTCTACTTTTTATATTCAGGTCTTTTAATGAATTCAATGTCAATTGTGGTTTTAGAGTTTGTGAGTTTAGTTGCGGTTTCAAAAACCTCTAAAACCAACCTTTAATAAATAAGCCTTCACAAGTATAGATATTGAAATTATGGAAAGAATCATTATCTAGAAAACCTGTATTTCTCAGCACTGTTTACAGCAGCACCGAGCTCTAACGCCCATCAGACATTTATTTTCCAATTGTTCCAGCATGGAAAATAAATTGTTAACTTCAGGTCATGTTTTACAGAGTGATAACTATCATTATTGAGGGCTTATAAATCTGCCCAGATGTGTATTCTTTAGTTTGCAGTGGATGTGGATTTAATGCTAGCACTATTTCTAAAAGCTTTTGCCAGGCAATACAGTCAAAGCAATACCAGACACATGCATTTCTCTTTTCACCTCTCATTAGATAAATAACTGACCTAATAAAGAGCTTTAAATACACTACCTGCAAATTGAAAGAACAGTGTTTGATGTATGACTAGGATCTGTAAAGCAGATTATACAAAGGTGACAGATCATAAGTGGAAGGAACAGTCACAACCTGTTAGCATAATGAGCTGCGAAGTGCAGTATGGCATAATAACAGCAATGAGTAGGTACACTACCTATTAATGAAGAGCACAGCGGTCTAGCCAACCTAAACACTTAGCTAATACCACTCCCACCTAATACCACTTCTCTCAGTGTGAAAAGCTTGCAAGGCTCTGACACTTGACAAGTGTAAGTAGAGCTATTATGGGAACAGAAGAATGTAAAAGTGGGAGACTGATGCAAATACGTTTCACTTTGGGGCGATAGAAGCAGCTCTATTACTTTTAACACCTTCCATGCCCCAGAGAAAGCTCTGCCAGATCTTTATTGTAGCCTCTGTGTTTTTATGACAATTCCAAAGCAGAGGAACAAATCCTCTCTCCTTTAGATTCCAAGAACCCCATTTACAGTAAAAAAAAATAAACAATGGCATTTATGCTAAATAAATTCTCACATTTAGATCACAAACAAAGAAAAAGCAAAACACAAGAGCAGCCCTTTGCAAAAAGGACATTTTGTAATTGAATGTTATAAAATATGTGCTTGTGTGTCTAGAAGACAATATAAAATGCAATGAGTTTTTTATCTGATCCAAAGTCCACTGCTCGGAATAGGCATTCTTGAAAATGATATTGTATAAAAAGTGGATTGCAAGCTGTAGAGTTTTTTTAGTACTGGACTTCCCTTTTATAACTGAGATTGGTTCTTTTTATCAACTATAGTTCTGGCTATGGGCTTTACTGAAATATTCTGTCCACTTATGTTTCCAATACCCCATGGGAAGTGCAAATGATTTTGAAATGAGCTCTAACATTGCTCTACATACATTTGCATGGTTTGGTTAGAGCTGAAACAAATAATAAACTAATACATTCATCCCACCTCCTGTTTGAATTACATGCAGTGTGCCTGTTGGCCCTGGTGATGGTGAATCATGGAGCTACAGCACCATCAAGCTGTCACTCATTTCAGGGGTTCAATGGGCCCAGCAAACTAGATCCTAACAATTCATCGGTAGAAGTCATTTTGAAGCTAAATGGGCTTGAAGTCTTTAACAATGTTATGTTTTGCATAAAAACAAATAGTTCCTGTTATGACACAGCCACAAGTCCCCCTTGTGCCTGCAATTACTCAGGAATTTTGGGAAAAACATATAATTTAGTAAAAAAAGTAAAAAAAGATGGTGTGTGTTCCTAAATGAATCTTCAATTCTTCTTCAGTAATCACAGTCTATGTGTTTATTGTCTGCTTTATTATAATCAAGTGCACCTGCCAAATATCAATACTGCCAAAGTTTGCCAAAGTCAATGGGAGAAGTCCCAATGATTTTTTGATGTACTCTAAGTAAGTTTCGTGCAATACCCTGAAGTTTTCGGGCAAAAACCTGAGTTTTCTGGGTGAAAAAACAAAAAGAAATTAAAATTGGATGAAAAATCCAAAAATATCATGAAAATCGGGTGAAAAATCCAGAAATTTTTTTTTTTCCTGCAAAGAACATTTTCGTGAAAACGTAATAATAAATAAGCGTAAAAAACCTGAGCAGATTTGATTGGAGTTTGTAGCAGAAAATATTGAGATCAATTCGGACTTTGTTAAATAACCCCCTCAAAGTTTTGTATGGGCAGTTTGATGTGACCCCACAGATTTAAATATTAATGAGTACTTGTTAATATAGTACATTTGCTATAATAACATAGTAAAATGAAATGAATGTGTAGTATTAAAAGGCTATTCAAATGAGCTTTATAGTTTCATGGTCTATTTTTTAGGTACATTTTTGAACATTCTTTTGCTAAAACACAACCTTTTCAAATACTTTCATTACTTTACTGACCAATGGAAACATGAGTTTCAATACTTGGATCAACCCATGAATCCATCTCCTGCACCATGAAAATTAAAAAAAAAAAATCCCTTGTTCAATGTTCAATCCACACACCATAAAATGACAATAGTTAAGATAATAAATAAAAGATCTGACCCCTGCAAATGTTTCAGATCCATAAGTTGCTTTATCATTTCTTCTTTTGATAATGGGTGAGTTTTCACCAAACAGTCTGGTTTTGGCTACAGTATTCAAAAGAATGTTTTCAGTAAGTTCTTGTCTTATCAATTTAGCATTTTGCATTTTGTTTTCTACCAAGCTATAGAATGAAAACTTCTCTCATATTTATTGCCAAGTCCTGTTTATTTGTAGGAGTTAGAGGAACAGATACAAACTTTTCCCTTTATGGTACTTTAATGGCATCTTTGAAAATGTTTTATTGTGTCAGCCTTTCCTTGGAAATAATTGTTGTCGAAGCAATAATACATTGCTGTTGGGCTGTGGGTGTCTTCTGCAGTGGCAGCTAAATTTCATATGGTCATTAACATTAAGTTGGTCCTGTGGTGCGGAACTGACCAGTTCTACCTATGTTTTCTAGTGCTGCCTGTGCTTTCATTCATTTCTTAATTTTTTTGTAAATTGAATTGCTAACATTCTTAGTCTTCAAGGCCTTGGTTTACTAAACCTTGTTCAATAAAAAAAAAAAATGAGACAAAGCAACAATCCCATACTGAGCATTTATAAGGTTTGGAATATTTCCTCATACCTCAAGTAAACCTCCTTTTATGGACTTTAGGAAAAATGTTAAATATATAAAAAGTATTTGTGAAATAACTGAAAGGTTTGGCTTGCTATTCTTATCAGTAAGTGAAAAGAAGGAAATAATAGTAATTCCACACTACAATTTACTTTGTTCGTATTAGCGTCTGGAACCAAGGATAGTTGTGCGCTAGAAAAGGAATACCAGATTTTTAGTTGCTCAACATTTTGTGATTTTTTACACATTTTTCTTCTTTCATACATTTATATCTAGGGGTTATAAACTAAAATCTAATTTTTCTCACTATTTTATTTAAAAAAGTCAGACCAAACTCCCATCCACGATGTTACATTATTTTTCATTAGAAAAACCAGTTGGGGAAAAAAAGTCGAAAAATGTCGAGTTTTTCAGAAAAAACACAAATTTTACAGGTTTTCGAATTTTCTGTCAAATTATTCCGATTTTTGAAAGAAACTCAGCGCAGACCAGGATATCTTCAAATTTGAAATAGGACCTTTGCCACTGACTTTTATAGGTTGGAGATGAAGTATTTTCGGATTTGGACTTTAAGCAGCCTTGGAGTATAATAAATCTCGAAACAATTTGAGCTTTTTTTTTCACTAAAAATTTGAGCTTTTTAGTTAAAAAAATTCAAAATTTTCAATTTTTTTTTTATTGGACTTTAATGAATAACCCCCTTAATTAACACTAACGAAAAGAAAGCAAGTTTCTTCACCAAGCAGTAGAAAGAGGGGGTTGCTGTATTTACTTAAGCAGTAGCAGGCAAATACAATAATTTAGAGTGGTGTTTCAACCGTCCTTCACCAATGCAAAACATTGGAGTCTGCCATTAAACATAATGCCATAGTGGCTGCCACTGCTATACCACTGACTCTATACTTAAAGTTTTTACTGCAAAAGTTCCTGACACTATCTTTAAACACAAGATAAAATTATTCCAGGCAAGGAAGAAAGTTTATCTGGTTTAGCAGTATTGTTAGTCAAAGCACAAGTGATAGGCTAGATGAAAAGGTTTACAGTCTATGGAACCAGACTGTAGTTACCAAGCATGAAAGGCAATATATATTAAACAATTATTACAATAAATGTTTGGGTATTAGGGTAGGACTCCACGATTGATTTTGTCGTGATCTGATGCACTGCGAAAAAATGAGACAAGATCTGACGTGGCATGACTGTCGGATGCAGACGCAGCGCGCAGCGTCTGAATCCGACAGTCAGATCGCATAAGATCAACACTGCGACACCATGCAACAGTTCTATCTGTTACCTTATTTTTGTCGCATGCGACAAGTCACATGCGTTTTGTCGCAGTGCGTCGGATTGCCAAAATCGCTCGTGGAGTCCTATGTAAGTTAAAATGAGTTTCAGTGGATGCCACTTAGCCATGTTGGTTAAGTTAAACCTGTAAATAAAAATAATGTCTCTATTAGCAATGGATCACAATGCATGCTGAAAGTCAGGAGATTGTTATTGTTAGGGTACTGCACCTTACCTGCTCAGTGACCAGTGTATTACCTACAGTAACATATACAAGGCAGTTGCTCTATAGCTGTCTTCAGAAAACCTGTTGAACTTTAAATACATGATTGTATGTACCCAATTTCATGGATTGGTGACGGGACAGTCACATATGTTGCCCAATGCTTTAACTTGTGCATTCTGTTTTTAAGGATGCTGAAGACTTGCCTGACTGCCTGCTTGCTCCTAAACATCCTGACTCCAGCTTCTGACCCGTCTTCTTTTCTTTGTCCGTTGTCTTGATTCCTGAATGTTTGCTACATGTCCCAACCTTATCTGATTATATACTTTGCTGATTTTCTGCCGGATCCAACCTTGATGTGCGATTACTGACTTTTTTGATTGCTGCCTTTCCTGACACAGACTTTGCTGCTGTCCTCATACCAGCCTGGTATGGTTTTGTGGGAGGTGTTCAGCCAATCTCTGCTCTGTTAGCTGCCCATTTACATCTGGTCCTTCATTGAGGTACGTGATAAATCAATAAGCAAAGAATTAAGTGTTTTAAAATACAACGCAGATGCCAGTTCAGTTGCCAAAAAAATTTGTAAATGTGCATGAGTGAGCATCAGCTTTTGTACAGGCATACAAGAACATTTGCAATAAGCCTGAATTTATCTGCCACATTAACATACCACCAGTCTTGGAATAGATGAGGTGCAGCACCTTGACACTGGAAAGCACAGCATCACATTGTTCAAATACCAAATGAATCAGCAAGTAGAAAAATGTTGAAGCAATGATTAAAAATGATTATTTAAGTTCAAACTTGAACCACAGAAGGGAGTGAAAGAATATTCCATGATAAGTCCAGCAGGGCATCTATATGACACCAGATACAATACTGTATATCTGCAATGAGTAGAGCTCATGTTGCATATAAACCAGCTCTTCAAGGACAGAACTGACTAAAGTAGTATGTCAGGTCAAATTAATCATTTAAGATTTTGGTTTTACTGATTCTTTAAGAGAAAGGGTTAAATCACATTTTTTCTTTCAAACATTTCACAGATGCTTTACAAGTAAGTCTGAAAATAACCTGATTTGTAAGCAGGTACCTAGATCCCTCTCCAGGGAACAGTGTGATGCGGTTTAATTCCAGTGAGCTCCTTGACATGTCGCTAGCTTGATTTGTGACCATGAAGCACTGACTGTATCCAGCTTCCATTTACTTGCTTGCTGGAATGAGAAAGGACAAATATGCATCAAACACATTGCCTATACCAAAAACTCATTCACTGTTCACATTTGAACCAAAGTACATCTCCTGCTTACCTCCTGATGTTGTTCTCATATTTTTATTACAGGGTGCTTTCACAGATGCCATGTTCCAATGATTTCAAAAATGTACTAATAAGCCTTATATTGTGAAATTTATAGTACATTTATATTCAGTATGATGTGAGTTGTTCCCTAACCCCAGTAACTGACAGCAGCACAGAGCATTTGTTGTGAATCAGCAGAAAAGAAGATGGGGAGCTACTGGAGATATCTTCGTTGTCAGAGTTCTTCCCTGCTAAAGGGCAGTGTACTGGTACAGAAGCCCAAAAAGTAATGTACAACAAGCTTTAGTTTTCCTTTAAGTGATGGATATTTATTCTAATATTTATGTTGGGCGCCCCCTTGTGGTATTTATACAAATGGCCTGTAGATGTCACTGTGCCCAGACTTATACTGTGCATACTTCCTGACAGCTTAAAAGTGAAAGTGACAGTTGTGTAATGGCTGCATGACTGCTAATAAAGCTATACTCTACTCATCCTCGGCTACCCAAAACATAACACCCCTCAAGTTATTTTTTTAGAAACTTGACATGGAGAATGTAATTATTCTAATAAATTATTCTTGCAAGACTGAAAGGTCGTACAATATCATATTATATACTAAGCTTCAAGGTCACAGGGTCTGATTAATCTTTTTTGGAAAATGCTAGCAGTATTCATACAAACGAGGATGTAGCAATAGTCACAGAAATACATGTTCATGAGCGTAGACAATTCCTGATTTATAATATTACATGGACAGTTTTTAGAAAGCTCAATGGCAAATATCTCCATCTAAGAGCTTTGTTTCTTTGTAGGTTTTACCCAGTTTGAATACCAAGCTCAAATTTCTGAATTGCATATTTCCTTACATTAACCCAGTTTTCATCTTTTATTTGTAAGGGAGGGAGCAGAGCTACAGTAAGATGAGCAAAATATGTCCTCATTATAGACCTTCCAATATGAGCATCAGCGAGACAATGGAATCCACTTCATTAGTAGACTTGCAGAATCAGGTTTAATGAGGCAGTTGATTAGGTGCCAGGCCTTTGACGCCATGAATACTCTATGTCACTCTACTCTCCTCAAACATTTGATGTTTTCACTGATTATGATAAATATGATGTTCTCCAAAAAAAACAGAAATAAAGTTGTTTCACTTTCCAGATCTTTTATGTTGTTCTGCCTGAAAAGAAAGCTTTTGAAATGGTAATCAGATAGCTACTGTAATTAACCAAATACAGACAGATTTCATGCAGTTTGTGAGACGCTTGCTCTTTGGTGCATCTGTATTGTGCCAGCTTGCATTGTGCTGATATGGTTGTCAATAAAAGGTTAATATATTGGATTATAGTATCATCATTATAACACAGCTGATTTCAAAGGTGGGTAATCTTTTTTAATGGACAGGTATCGTATCTGTTACCTGGAAACCTGTTATCCGGAAAGTTCAGAATTACGGAAAGGCCATCTTCCATAGAATACATTTTCTTCAAATAATCCAAATTTTTAAAAATGATTTCCTTTTTCTCTGTAATAATGAAACAGTTCCTTGTCCTTGATCCAAACTATGATTGGAAGCAACCCCAGCCTATTGGGTTTATTTAATGTTTACATGATTTTCTAGAACCTAAGGTAAGAAGATTTACGGAAATATCTGTTATCTGGAAAAACCCTAGGTCCAGAGCATTCTGGATAACAGGTCCCATACTTGTACTAAGATTATTTTTTTTTGGCATATCCTTACAATTAACTGCAAACAATGAAGGTCAGCCTAGTAATTAAGTCAGCCTAGGAATTGAGTGGAATACATGACAGAACCATGGTCCTTATATCTTAACATAACATTAATAAGACAGATTCCAGTTCAAAATAGTGTCCATATGCACTATAAATACCATTGGGCATATTGGGAAATGGTCACAGAATATTGCATGCCATATTTATGGATATAAATATTTAAAGTCGAGTAAAATGCTTCCAGAAAAATGTATGCCCACTCACAGAGATTGCAGAAATATATGGCTAGATGAAATTCTTCATATGACCTCAACAAAGGCTTTTTCTGTTTTTCGGGGGTTGTGAACAAAATATATTTACACACCCCATGCTAGAAACAAAAGTCATACTCTTTAGCTATCATCTTTGTCTTTGGAAGAAGACATCTGTTGCTCAGGGTCTGCCAGTAGTGATAGGCGAATTATTATCGTTTTTTCGCTGAAAATTTTGCAGGAATGCCGGAAAATTTGTGAAACACATTGAAGTCAATGGGTTTCAAAATTATTTATTTCGAGACCCGCGACAATTGTAATACACGGGCCTATTTTGGCCAACTGCATTAAAGTCAATGGGCGTCCGAATATTTTTTACGCTTGACAATGTTTATGTGCACCACTATTCTGATGCACTCCCAAATTTTTTTCGATGGGGCGGATTTTTCGTCAACAAATATTCAAGTCAGTTTCGTGAATTTATTCGTCGGCGGTGAAACATGGAAATTCGTGCCTGCCGAATTTATTCGCCCATCACTAGCTGCCAGGTCTTTAAATTATTTGATTCTCAGAGCTTTAAATAAGACAAGAGCTCCAAATATACAGAGGACTGAATCTAGGATGGAGCAGAAGGCAAGGTCGGGGTCACTGATAAAAACACAAGGTAAGAAGAGATCATGTATGGATCAGGTTAATAAATGAGTAGGAAAATGGGTTGGAACCCATGGTTGTATTAAAACTATTGCAGAAATGCCAATCTTCAGGGCTAGCTTATGACCGCCAAGCTCCACCACCAAGAGCCCAATGTTGATAAAGGCAATATAAAACTTGCAGCATTCTCTAGCCAGTGTCTGTTTGTTATCTTTGTTGGTTCTGTGCTGACAAATGCTGTTTTTAATAGTATTTAGCAGGGCTGTTTTGCAGCTTTTTTTTTCATTTCCACCATTAAACACCACCATTTCAGATTTCCCATTGACCCCATTTGAAATGAACTCCCCTGGCATCATAGATTTAACAGCTATAGCTGCTTTGAAACTTACATCTGAGATTTCTTAGATGTCTTTAAACTGCTGTTCCTTCAAAAAGCTGCGGAACACATACTGTACATGTGTATTTAAAATGAAGACAGCGCTGAGCATGAATCCAGCACGGCAACATTTACATCCTTAAGGCAGCAGCTGAAAATATGGATTTCCGTTGACGGAATGCAATGATTTGTAACCACGGAATGGCTTACGTGGCATCTACTAAAGCAAACAGATAACATTAAAAAAAATATTGCCGGCAGATTCATTACTGGAAAAATTGTTGTAGACAAATTATTTATTGACTTGAGATTGAGAACAGCCATTTCAAGACAGAATTTCTTTAAACTGTGTATTGTGTGACAAACATAATTATATTTTGCATTTCAGTCTTGGCTTCTACAGATTGAGACCAGCAGACAGAAGGTTCTGAGGAAGTGAGCACTTTTGTCTATTAGTCGTTAATAGCAAGACACTGTTCTGCTCCAAGCACTTCGCATAAAAATGGTAGGCTTTGCTTTTTCTGTAGAATGCTACAAAGTAATACAAGAAGCTTTGGTTAATTTGTCTCAATAGTGTGAATATTGCCACAGTCCTAAAACCCATTTTAAGCTAAATCCTTCCAATAATATAATGCAATCAAGATCTGCAATAAAATGTATCTTTTCCAGTGAGCATAACCACTTCTTTTACTGCCTGTGCATTTAAACTATATCTACCCTTTGGTTCTTTGTAGACTCATTTCAAGCAGATAATACTGATATGATATAATAAAAATAGGCAGATGCCTCAAGCAACAGACATGAAGGAAGCTCATTTGACTTATCCCTTAAAGGAAAACGTATTTTTAAACTGTGTCCTATATAGGGACAAGCTGGTGTCTAGAGTTAAACCCAGAAAATACTTAGGAGCCAATGCACCATGATCTGCTCATAGTCATAATACTCATTCCAAGTATATTTACAAGATGCTGGGAGTTATTTATTAAAGTCCAATTTTTTTCTGGTCAGACTTTTAAAGGGGAAAAACAAATTTTTTTTATAGAAAAAAAACCCTCACATTTTTCGAGATTTATTAAACCCTGATGGTGTTAAAAGTCGGAATAAAAATGTGTTTTTTTTTTTTAAAGAAAACCAGCAGAGAGTGCAGAGAATAGAAAGCAATGGACAGCACTGACTTGCAATCACATTTTCAAATAACTTTTAGGGGCAGATTTACTAAGCTCTAGTGAATTTTCAAAGTTCAAAAAGTTTGAATTTCGAAGTCATTTTTTGGATACTTTGAATAGGATGCTGCGACTTCGAATTTACTTCGACTTCGATTCAAAGTAAAAATCTTTAGAATATTCAACCATTAGTCGAAGTACTGTCTCTTTAAAAATCCTTCCATTTCAATACCAAAATTCCAAATTAAAGCTACCGAATTGCTGTATTAGCCTATGGGGACCTTCCAGTGTATTTTTAAAAGTTCTTGGCATTGAATAAAAATCCTTCGATCGATAGCTGAAAATCGTTCTAATCGTTTGATTCAAAGCATTTAATCGTTTTATTAGATCGATCGAATGCTATTTTAGAGCTAAATCCTTAGAATTCGATATTCGAATTTGAAGGATTTCAATTCGACCCTTGATTAATCTGCCCCTTAATGTATTTAAATTGGAAAGTTGCTTTGGATTAGATTTACTTTCATTATGCGAAAAAACACATTCAGGAAACCTCTTTAATTGTAAGTGCATTTCTGTAAGTCATCAATCCAGTTAGGGGAGCCTATTTTTTTAGATCCAGTTGAGGAATAATAGTAATAATGATATTATATACCAGATATTGCTGTTTTGGCATATTTCTCTGCTTGTTTCTATTAACCCATCAGTGAATTATGGTATTATCATACTATGTATGGCACTAAAGCATTAAATACATCATATAGAGATTATTTTATAATTTTCCTAATAACTAGCCTATGACAAAGTGCTGTAGAAATCATTTTAAAAAATTTGGATTATTAGGATAATCTGGAGTCTATGTGGGAGACAGCCTTTCCGTAATTCTGAGCATTCTGGATAATGGGTTTCTCAATAACGGATCCCATGCCTGTACTCAGAGGAAGGATGATTTTTTTTAATCTTTTTGCATAAAAAAGATCTCTACATTTTCAAACATTTGTTTTCATGCTATTTTCAGTACTTTGTTTCTGATAAGTTAGAGCAGCATCTATCTTAAGAAAAATATGTGTCAATTTCCATAATAGCACCATTTCATTATATGGCCTTCTTAATGTTTTGACAAATACATAATTCCCAGTGGTATTTCTCCTTTAACAAAACAACTCAATAGCTAATAATACATCTGCTTTCAGCAAAAATCTAAGTCAACAAGAGCGGAAACAAGAAAATGAAGCACTCCAGTAACCAATGTTCATTTTCAAGTCTTTAAATATTATAATGTGCCATGCACCCACATACCATGAAGTAAAACAGTCTATTTATGGGGAAAATAATCTAGAATCTTTGAGTCCTGTTTCTACTAACTTTGGACAAAATAGCAGCTAATTTAGCTACCTGGCTCTAATCTGTATCTTTATAGTATTATTATTATTACTGTTAATAATAATAATAATAATAATAATAATAATAATAATAATAATAATACAGCCCTCATACCAAACATACAAATTGCATAGATTGATGCATATAGGAGGTAAAGAGGGCCCTGCTCAATAACAAACATAGAGAATAATGATGATTTAGGGAGGCTAAGTCTCTCCAAAAAAAAAGACTATATTTTCCTATATATTTCTCCAAGGGAAATATGGTTCTCCAAGAAAATAATTCTGTTGGTAGCCTCCCCAAACACAAAGTTCTCCTACCTCCCCTGTATAGAGCTTGAAATACAAGGTGTGTAATAATACAAAAACATCAGTTGGGAGTTACTAGAAATATTTATTCCAGACATTTAGCTAATGGGCAAAAGTGTATTTCTCTGCAAATAGATCATCTATCCCTGCCAATTCCTCCAATCCCTCCATTCCTTTTACAATCAGTAATGCAGGCTTTGTACAGTTATAAGATCCCTCAAAGGCATAAGCATTACCTATGTGCACTCAAGAATCTCAAGTACTAAACAAGACATCTGGACTTGCTTAGTCTTTCATGGTATCTCTCGATCAAGATTGAAGACCACTACTTTTATGAAATGGGAAGGGCAGGAATTACTTTCACTTCACAAAAGAAAGGATTAAGGTAGTGGTTTTGTGACTTTTTGGTTCAGGCACCTGTGGATAGTGTTTGGCTTCTAGGATTATCTAGAAGAACAAGAACTCTTGTCTTCAAGAAGACACAATTTATTTCTAAACTATTCAACAAACTCTGGGAAAATATTGCAGGCCAGGCTGTGTGGGCTTTTAATTGAGGCCATTTGTAAAAGTGCCATTCAAAGTAAATTTTCATAAGTTAAAAATGAAATATAAGGATGCATTTGTCTCCTGGCTTTGCCAAAAGCTCCCTGTCTATTGCACATTCCACATTAACAATGATACTTGAAAAATGTGCCAAGCTCCATTAATAAAATATGGAAATATGTGCCGTTGTACACTGAGCAGGAGAGAAATCTCTGAAGACAAATACAACTGTAACACTGAATGTTTGTTAGATTTATTCCATAAACATAGGGGGTTATTTATCTCAATATTTTCTGCAACAAACTCCTATCATATCCACTCAGGTTTTTTACGCTTATTTATTATTACATTTTGACGAAAATTTGCTTTCTGATGGGAAAAAAATCAGATTTTTACGGGGTTTTTTTTTTCACCTGAAAACTTTTTTTTTTGTTCGAAAACTCAGAAAACTTCAGAGTATTGCACTAAAAAATAATTGGGACTTCTTCCATTGACTTATATGCAACCTTGACAGGTCTGAGATGCCGGATTTTCAGATTCGGACTTTTCCATCCTCTGGGTTTAAAAAATTCCGAAACATTTGAGATTTTTTAAAAGTCCGATTTTATTAAAAAAAATCATAAATTCGTGATTTTTGCAGTTTATAAAAAAAATCATGAATTCGTGATTTTTGCATTCGAGTTTAGTTAAAAAAAAAAACACAGAGTATTAATTGCAAATTTATTCTACAATTCTTTAACATTCATTTTGTAAAGATAGTCAGCCCTTATACCTGAACCATTATAACCACTTTCATATATTTACATGTGCTTTTAAAAAAAAAAACGAATCAGTTAATAGTGTTGTTCCAGCAGAATTCTGCACTGAAATCCATTTCTCAAAAGAGCAAACAGATTTTTTTATATTAAATTTTGAAATCTGACATGGAGCTAGACATATTGTCAATTTCCCAGCTGCCCCAAGTCATGTGACTTGTGCTCTGATAGACTTCAATCACTCTTTACTGCTGTACTGCAAGTTGGAGTGATTCTCTCTGCTGGAGCAGCACTATTAACTGATGCGTTTTGAAAAAAACATGTTTCCCATGACAGTATCCCTTTAATGTATTTATTTGTGCTTTTTACAAAAAATATATTTGTTACACTTATTGATTGCAAGAGATAAGGTAATCAATTGCTATATAGAGACCTAATTACAGTTTTTCTTGTTCTATTGCCCCTGGCCTAATATGGTAACTCCACTCATAAAATATTGTCAAATGTACATCAGTGCTGTGCAGTCACATATCACGCCATCATCACTATTATACCAATTATACCTTGTCTCCAAGATGGTTTTATAAAGAGTTGCAATGTGCAACAGTATATATAAACACTGTTAGTGATAGGCGAATTTGCCCCGTTTTGCTTAGCCGAAAAATTCCCGAATTTCTCGTGAAATGGCGAAAAATTCGCGAAACGGCGCTGGCGTCTCGTTTTTGACAACAGCAAATTTTCACCAGCGAACTTTCGTGGCTGTTTTGTGAATCACGCAAATTTGCCGCAAATTCGCACCTAAACACTGTACATGTACAGGGGTTGACATGCAATGTAATGTTGTTTCAAAGCAATACCAAACCTACTTGTTACTGAGTTTTTTCATGTTCTTCTCATTTGTCACTTATGAGTTTACACCATTCAGATCCAGAAGCAGCTGGTTACACGAAGCTGACTCAGAGCAGCTGTCATGGAGAGACAAGTATTTAGTGCTCTCAGGGCTGGATTTACATAGTGGGCGCCCCTAGGCCCACTGCCATTCATCACCCCTGTCCCCCCTTTATTCATGCAAATTTTAATCATCTGGACTGGAGCAATGGTGATTGGCGCATGGGAAATTTAAAAAATGATTGTATCTCCAGTACATCCCCAGTGTTTTTGAACCAATGTGGGTGTGGTTGGCCAGCATGCCGCCCCCCTAAAATCCTGCCGCCCTAGGCCCGGGCCTAGGTGGCTTTTCCACAAATCCGGGCCTGGGTGCTCTTATTAAAGTGGGTGTTACGAAGTTCAGCTAAAATGTAAAACAAGTTTAAGAAACTTTAAGAGACTGAGTTGAATGATGTTAAGGGAGAGGTAGTACAGAAGTTCACAGTGCAGCTCGCCAGTGTGACAAATTAGTACTTTGGTGAAAAGTAGGTTTAGGGACAGCAGATCCAGTTAAACAACAGTTTATCCAGTGTCTTAACCAATGAATCACTGCAAACAAGAGATAAATGTTCAAAGGTTTTCCTACTTCCTCTCAGCTACTCTGGGTGGAATCATTTTTCCTGGACCTGAATGAAAGCAGCACACTAATTACCTCACTGTGCCAGACAGTAACCAGCAGCCATCTTGGAGGAGGCACATTAACTGCTGCAGGTGAAATACAATTAGATCCCTGCACATCTATGAATTTTTAATGGAAATCTTAAAGTAAAAATAATTTGATATTGGTTTGCTAATCCATTGTATGAAATGTTGGGTTCATACAGTTGTGTTATACAGTACCTAGGTATTTTGAGGTCTCCAAGGCTAACTGTATGTGAAGTTCTGTTTAATCTGGTTGTTGCACTAAAAGTTGCAGTATTTGAAATAAATATTTTACAGATTGGGATAAAATGTGGTTGTGCCAGAGCAGATTTCTGTCCATCCATGATGTTGTGGTTATGGCTTCCCATAATAAGGGTCAAGCCAAAATAGAGTGTCCTGGAATTTTTCCATATATTGCTGTTATCTGAATAAAATACATACTTTTTTTTTCTTTAAACAACATTAAGGTTGTTTTTTAAATTAAATTCCCAATGTTAAAAACTCAACAAATTCAAGTTTTTTTTATTATAGAATCTGAACTTACGATACGATAATCCGAACATATCAGGCTATTCTGACGATTCCTCAAACAAACAATTCGGACTGTTCTGGCTTCAAATTTTCAGGTGACAATCCAAAAAAAGTTGCATTTTTTCCCCAATCCAATTTTTTCATTGTATTTTTAATGATAAATAAGGGTCAATTGTGGATTCTAGTTTGGTCGGCCTTTTATCATATTTTTTGCTTTATGTCTTTTGATGTGGCCTAGCCATTGCTCTCAGCGACTATTTTATTGTTATTATATAATTTTATTCTTAAGTAAAGGATCAAGAAATTTGCAACCAAAAATAAAGAGTAGCAATTATGAAACAACATCCCCTATGGTCAAGGCTGTAACAGACAAAACAGCTGCAGCTCCCCTTTTACATTTGAACTGGTTACAGTACACTAGCAGTGTATTCTCATTCAGGCATTCCACTTCTGATTTACAGCTACAATATATCAACCGCAACTCAGAAATACAGATCTCCACCTAGGGATACTTAGGAGTATTTTGTCTCACTTGACATCAATAATTACTCAGCGACATCTCCCTGAAAGTCTTATAGGAATGAGCAATATGGGCCCTAAAGGTCTCTTTTAGTCAATCTTTTTTGAGAAATGTTGTCACTGTGTTGCACAAATGACACTTTGCTGTGAAAAAATATAGTATCTGCTCTTTGTGGCTTTGGCATATCATATAATCTAGTTTGTGTAAAGAACAGTATACAGTACAATAATATAACAAGTTTTTAGTGATTTTCAAAATCTGCCTCTGGCCCTGCTGCGTTGTTTGCTTGTTCAGTATATGCAGTATATACTCAGAGGAGCACAGGTAGATCTGTTGGAAGGACCAATCCACATATTTATTTAATATCCTCCTCAGCAAGTTCTGAAAGCAGATGTAATGTATATGATAGGGAAGCAGTTATGTTAGAGAACTACTGCTATAGACCCTACATTCTTGAATGTAAATTATTAACTTGCTTCTACCTAGTTACCCATTAATTTGGGTTGAAAATAAACCCCTCCAAATGACCCCTAGTATATGGTACAGTATGTGTATATATATATATATATATATATATATATATATATATATATATATATATATATATATATATAGAAGTAGTAAAGATCGCACTCACAGGTCTTAGTGTAGCAACAGAAATTTTATTCTGGACAGGTGCTGACGTTTCGGCTGATACAACAGCCTTTTTCAAAGTGAAAAAAATCACACTGAAACGGAAACTATATACACGGTGTGGCGGGAACCAAAGGGTAATTGCAACTAGTAACACCGGGGGCAGAGGAAGTGACGTGTAAAGGTTAAAACAATGTGAGAAACGTAAATATCAAACGAAAATCCACAGTAAATACAAAATACAAATGGACAATACAAGTGAAGTCAAATTAAAATCCAAGCTTAATAGCGTAAAGTTGAAAAATACATATATAGACATCCCTTGAATCTATGCTCAAACGAAACACCGTTCAGCTCTCATACGGTAACCTAGAGTGACCCTGTGTAGCAACATTTCAGGAAAAACTGAATCCTGTGTCGGAAACTGTTACTTCACATGATAAGCGTATCTTTAAACTGAGGCCACTATGTAGCGAACTGTATAAGCAGCTAGGTCCCGACTAGAACAAGGTGTGTGTGGGAAATCAAGGTATAAGGACAGGTAAATAGAAAGCGCAGAAAGAGTAGAAGAAGTTAAAAACGAATAAAACCTCGAAGTGGGGAGAAAAAAACCAAAGTGAAAATAAATCAAAAGCCAGTTCAAAAAATCTAAAAAGAAATAAAAAAAGAAATAAAAAAATATAAATAAACAACGGCTCACCCCTGTGTTACTTTTAGGAGTGGACGCGAACATAAATCTTAGATCAGATAGTGGAGGTGCTGCCGCATTATGGTGAAAGAAGTACTTCAAAAGGGTCCGTGGATCGAGGTTTTCTATGTGATTTGAGTGATTGACTCCCTTGAGATTATTTACCAACGGATTTATGATATACGCTGATGTTAAGAAATATTGTAAGAAATATTGTTTGACTGTTTGAAATTACATTTGCAACATATGGTCTCCAAAACAGCTGGTCCCTGACTATTTGGTACTTGATTCGGTCTTCTCTTTCTCCGCTCTGTTCCCGGTGTCTCCTCACTTTTTTCACTATTTGTACTCTACCTGTCTTTACTTCTGTATTCAGTAACCTGGATTAAGTTACTCTTGGGTGTGGTGTATGGGCTCTCTATGTATTTTTAGTTATCTTCTGTTATTTTTATTTTTTTCTATTTTGTCTATTCCCTTCCATTCTTCATTTTTGTTGTTTTTGTAAATATAGCTATTGATTGTGCCAGCGCGATCCTCACTTATAGTTTTTGCAATACGGATTTTTGTTTTTTGTGACCACCTCTCGGTGGATCTTTAAGAATTTTTGTCCATAGACAAGTGGATCTTTGCCAAGCCTGTACTTGGAACACAATAAAAGTCGTTGATCCCACGGCGGCCTTGGCCATCTGATGAACTGGTGATCGGACTGATGGGTGTCCACAGGGTACGGTGAGCTCCGCACTACCCTGCTACAAGGTGCCACAACCGGTGATTGCCCATGTTAAAGTCCCTGCGATACCCCCTGGTTCGGAATATATGCGGGTGGATGTTGATTTCCGAATACGCTGGTGACAAAGATGTCAACTCGCTGAATAAGCACACTGCACTATCGACAACCCTGGGTCCGAAGCACTGTCCATTCTGTTCATTTTTGATCGGCGGCCACACTACTGATTGGATACCTTCGACCCCTGGACGCTACAGTGAAACATGAACGGCTGCCATAATACGTGACAGACCAGTGGTGAGCACATTTCTTGATCGATCGCCTCGATACTGAAGGGATATCCATCTATACATTGGGCTACTTGGCACGGATCGACCGCCCCACGACCAATCTGACACCCTTGGTTCACCTACTCTTTAATGAGTAAACACCAGCCACCACACTATTGATCGGATAACCTCGCTCCACTGACCGACCGCCTAACGACCAATGTGGCACCTTTGGTTCACTGACTCTACAATGAGGAAATACCGGCCACTACACTACCGATCGGATAACCTCGATCCACGGACCCTTTTGAAGTACTTCTTTCACCATAATGCGGCAGCACCTCCACTATCTGATCTAAGATTTATGTTCGCGTCCACTCCTAAAAGTAACACAGGGGTGAGCCGTTGTTTATTTATATTTTTTTATTTCTTTTTAGATTTTTTGAACTGGCTTTTGATTTATTTTCACTTTGGTTTTTTTCTCCCCACTTCGAGGTTTTATTCGTTTTTAACTTCTTCTACTCTTTCTGCGCTTTCTATTTACCTGTCCTTATACCTTGATTTCCCACACACACCGGGGCCGATTCACGAAGGGTCGAATATCGAGGGTTAATTAACCCTCGATATTCGACTAGGAATTTAAATCCTTCGACTTCGAATATCGAAGTCGAAGGATTTTTGTGCTATTTCCGGTCGAAGTAAAATTGTTCGATCGAACGATTTATCCTGCGATCGAAGGGATAGTGCCTTCGATTCGAAGTATTCGGTCGTAGCGTACTGTCGAATAAGATCGAAGTAAGATCGAAGTGAACCTTGCCCCACTTGTATTCGAATCGATCGATTCGAAGTTTTTATGCCCCACTTCCTTTTTGACATTTTTTTCAAACAGGAAGCCCTCTAGAGGCCATTTTAGGTGCATTTTCGGCCTAATTGCGCACTTGCTATTTAGACTGCACAGGTGGAGGAGGTGTCTGAGGCAGGATTGCTTTTTTGACATTTTTTGCAAAAAATGGCTGGTAGGAGGAGGATTGAGGAGGAGGAGGAGGAGGGGGAACGTCTCTCCAGCCCTGGGGAGGTGCCAACGGCGGCTGGATCCCACACTATGTGGGATCTTAGTCGTCGCAGGAGGGGGAGAGAGGGGGGCACAGGCTGGGGAGTCACTGGGAGGGGTTCCTGGGGGGAGGAGGAGGAGGAAGAGAGTGGGGGGTCCCGTAGGGGAGGGGAAGAGAGTAGGTCAGGTGGGGGGTCCCGTAGTGGGGGTGAGAGTAGGGCAGGGGGGTCCCGTAGAGAGGGGGAGCGTAGGGCAGGGGGGTCCCGTAGAGAGGGGGAGCGTAGGGCAGGGGGGTCCCGTAGAGGGGAGGAGAGTAGGGCAGGGGGGTCCCGTAGAGGGGAGGAGAGTAGGGCAGGGGGGTCCCATAGAGAGGGGGAGCGTAGGGCAGGGGGGTCCCGTAGAGGGGAGGAGAGTAGGGCAGGGGGGTCCCGCAGAGAGGGGGAGCGTAGGGCAGGGGGGTCCCATAGAGGGGAGGAGAGTAGGGCAGGGGGGTCCCGTAGAGGGAGGGAGGAGCGTAGGGCAGGGGGGCAGGAGCATAGTGTAGGGAGGGTGTCCCCCAGCCAACGCAGGGAGTCCCCCAGGGCACGCTGCGTGTCTCGCTCGCCATCTGGGGCACGCAGCGTGTCACGCACCCCACCCAGGGCTCGGAGAGGCTCACCCAGGAGGAGGACACAGAGGCTGCCCAGCAGCGAGGAGGAGATGGAGGCACCACCAACTGCCTCAGAGAGTAGACGGGAGGAGGAGGAGGAGGAGGGTGATGATGATGACGGAGGAGAGGAGGGCCCCACCAATAAAATGGCCAGAAGATTTACCAGTGATGAGAATGGAGCACTGGTGGACGAGGTGGTAGCACGATGGGATGTGCTCAGGGCCGCCATCAGGGGGGCACAGGGGGTACTGCTGTACCGGGCCCGGGCCTGCAGGGGGGCCCGGCATGTGCGCATGCATAGCATGTATATGTACTCGATCCGCCCACTACACGTCATCGCTAAGACTTTGCTGTAAAAACTATTCCGGGTAATGCACAGGCCAATGCCCAAATGTAACATGGCATCACTGTCCCTAGTCCCAGCATTGCTCTTATAAAAACAAACCTCCATGGTGATATTGTCGCTCCGCTGCAATGACATTGGGTTATCGAGCTGCCAATGAGCAGCTTGGGTGTAGGTAGTGCGCTTTTGCGCAAGCGTGCTAAGCGCCCAGGTGAGTCGCTTGGGGGAGGGAAAGTTGGCTACGGAGGCCAGCGGGGTACCGGCTTGAAGAGGAGGAGGAGGCTCGGGGATGGTGGCCGTTGCCGACATTTCACATATCCCCGCGGTGACATGTCCTCCTCCAGCGCGATGCCGCTGTTTCTTCTGCCTCTTCCTCTGCGGCAGTGGGGATCTTGTCGGCCGCTACAGCTAAAACCAAGACCAAAAAGTAGCACTTCGTGCAGCAGAAAGTGAAGGTGTTCCGGGCCAGTGACCCGCTCATCAGTGCGTTCATGTGGGGAGTGAACCATTTGGTAAGAGCGGGAGTGTACTCGGGCAAACTTTTGCTCAAGTCATAGTCAAGTAGCCAAAGACCAATGGCACAGCAGAGATAAGAGCAGTGTGCTCTGCTGCCAACATTACCTACACTTCCTATGGGGCCCACAGCCATATAACCCCTTTAGAATAAGTATAGGGTAGGCTTAATTGGTATTTAGATAAAGGGGATGTAAACCCAAAGTTACAGTGTTGTCTGATGGAAAATAAAATAAATTTAAAGGGAATGTCAACCCAAAAAGAAAATATAGTTCTAAGTAACTTTGCAATATACATTCATTGTGCGCGATGTCACTTCCGCTTGTTTCCTCGGCCTCCCTACCCCTCATCCCCCAGGGTGAAAAGCCGTAACATGTAAGGGGGGCCCTGGCTCCAATATTTTTTTAAAAAAATATTCTCTGGGGCCCCAATTTTTTTTAACATGTAAGGGGGGCCCTGCCACCAATGTTTTGTTTTGAAAAAAATTATGGGGGGCCCTGTCGCCATTATTTTTTCCTTTAACTTATAGGGGACCCTGACCACCAATTTTTTTTGAAAAAAAAACTTTTATGGGGAACCCTGGTGCCACAGTTTCTTTTAACTTACAAGGGGGCCCTAACCATCAATAGCTTTTTATAACTTGTGTGTGTGGGTTTTTTTTACCTTTTTTAGCGCTGATGCCTGTGTGGTCTTTTAACTGTGGTATGGAGTGGGCGGGGTCTGTAGTGGGCGTGATCTGGGGTGGGTGGGGTTTATGGGCGAAGTGGGCCCAGGGGGCCCTGAAAATTTTGTTATATGGGGCCCAGAGATTTCTAATGGCGGCCCTGGATGTGCTGTTTGGGAGTCGGTCCCATCGTATCAGTGCTGCCAGACGTCAACACCACTGGCAGCAGGTAACGGACAAGGTGAACACTGTGGGCGCTTTACACAGGGATCGGCCCACAGTGTATAAGCGCTTCAGTGACCTGAAGCGTTGGCTAAGGGCAAAGCTGGTTACCAGGAGAGCTAAAGCCCAGAAGACCGGCGGAGGGCGAGTCCCTCCACTCAGACTGAAGCCCTACGAGCGCCGGCTTCTGGACATTTTGAGCAAAGAGGGCAGTGAAGGACTGGACACAGACTGGAGAAGTAAGTTGAATTTTATAGAAACAAACATCGGACTCCTTTTTTCCACATTCACATCATTTAGATCAATGTCTAATTTCCCCTTTAGCATTTCACTTCTTTGCTAAAATATTGCTCCTGTTTTGCATTAGAGGAGTTTCTTGTGCTTTTCTTTACAGCTTTGCTGTTTGTTCATGACTAGTTATTAAGTGCAGCTGTAACATAGACAAAATGGCAGCCATTTCTTTATTAACCATTTCCCCACTATAGTACAAATGTTTAGAAACTGCATTAAAGGGGTGGTTCGCCTTTAAGTTAACTTTTAAGTATGTTCTAGAATGGCCAAGTCTAAGCAACTTTTCAGTTGTCCTTCATTATTTATTTTTAAAATTAAAGGACTCTTTCCAGCTTTAAAATGTGGGTCTAGAAATGCTCTGTAAGTCTACACATGTGATGTTATTGTGAGTTTTTATTACTCATATTACTAATTAGACCATCCCCTAATTATATTCCAGTCTCTTCTTCAGATGAATGCATGGTTGCTATGCTAATTTGGACCCTAGCAACCAGATTGCTGAGACTGCAAAGTTTAGATCTGCTGATTAAAAAGCTAAATAACTTTAAAATCACAAGTATTGTCATATATTACATTCTCTCCTGCTCGCACCATTGCAAATGTATTTAAAGGAACAGTAACACCAAAAAATATAAGTGTTTTAAAGGAATGAAAATATCATGTACTGTTGCCCTGCACGGGTAATACTGGTGTGTTTGCTTCAGAAACACTACTATAGTTCATATAAACAAGCTGCTGTGGAACAGGAATTGAAAAAAGTCTATATGGCACAGGTTAAATAGTGGATAACAGATAACTCCATTATGTTCTACAGAGCTTATCTGCTGTGTAACCTGAGCCTTTTCTCATTTGAATGGCTGCCCCCATTGCTACACAGCAGCTTATTTATATAAACTATAGTAGTGTTTCTGAAGCAAGCACAGCAGTTTTACCAGTGCAGGGCAACACTATTTTCATTACTTTAAAACACTTATTTTTTTATGTTACTGTTCCTTTAAGTTTTAACCATTCCATCTCACTTGCTGTACCATTCCATTGGAGTTAGTATTTGGAATGAGAAATAAAATAGATTTGTAGCATGTGGGAGGTCTCTTGCAATTCCATATGATTTTGTTTTTTTAATACTTTTTTTGTTTTCTTTATTCACAATTGCAGTACCGCCGCAAACATCGCGGCCTGACTCGGGCAGTGACCAGGACCAGGACGACGCCGCTCAGCAACCCCAGGAAGAGGGTGAGGCTGATGATCATGATAGAGCCCCGGAAGCTCAAGGTACAGACATGTTCAATGTTGTGGCCAATGTAGTTGCTTCCTCGACTTGTTTACAGCATTACTAATGTCCTATCTCACATTACAGAACACCGAGCTGAAAGCCGCGCCCAGTCACCAGCTGTGATACCTGTGGTGCCCCCCAGACGTAAGAGTAATTTTATAACTAATAACCCCTTACTTTATTTGTCTGTGTGTCACCAAAGATGCCATGTATTGGTTAAGCTGAGCTCAGGAGAGGTGGTTAGGAGAATAAAATTGGATCAGACAGCTAGAGCAGAGTTTCTATGGGAACCAGTAATGATATCTGCTCAGTGGCTGTTAGACTGGAGGGTGTGTTTAGTAATCTGAGCTGAGAAGAACTGAGCATGCTCATTAACCAACAGCCAAAGGGAATTCCTGAGGGAGGGCCAGAGTGAGTTAGAAGAGGAGAAGGAATTCTAAGTGATTAAGGGGATACTGCAGACTTTACTGTTAACCTTTTAAAAACCAGTGGCAGGTATCTGAAGCTCCTCCTCACTGGGAGGGAGGGTTTACATGTCCTTTCAAACTTTTTTTTGTTCCAAGCTACAGACTGGTGTGAAATTTTCACTCCAATGTTGTGTTTATGCCACCCCCCCAAAAGAAAACACCACCTCCAATCTAAATGTGGCCAAACACGGGCCAATAAAAGCTGCCAACATACCGACAGCTTATTGGCCCGTGTATGGGGGCCCCCGACGGGCTTCCCCGATCGAGATCTGGCCATAAGTCAGCCGGATCTCGATTGGATGGGACTAAAATCCCGTCGGATCACGGCGGCATCTGTTCGTTGATGCGGTCCTGCGATCCGACCGCCCGTTCCTATTCGTTAGGATGCGATCGTTGGTCCCTAGGGCCCACAATCGGATCAGTGCGATATTGCCCACCTCAAGGTGGGCATATCGGAGAGAGATCCGCTCGTTTGTTGTGGGTTATGCACATGTCCAATATATATACTTAGATCTGATTTTTCTTGTAGGTCGTGCTGCTGCCACTGCTGCTGCTGCAGCAATTGGGGGACCACCACAGGAGGAAGGACGGCGACTGGGTGAGCAACCTGCGGCACAACCGGGGCTCGTTGACGCGATGATGGCTGCCATGCAGCCTATGCTCCACCAGCAGCGCCGCCAGGAACTCTGGATGAGGCGGTGGATGGCCCAAATCCATAGGGATATTCGGGAGACCCAGGGGACCATCCATCGTGGATTCCAGGACCTGGTGGCAGCCATGGCAGCCCAGCCTCATCGACCAGGGGGCTCTGCTGAGGGTGAAGTCCCTGGTCCACCTGCTGCTCCCCCTCCACCCCCTTAAGCTCCTCAACATCGGAGGGAAAGGGGGCATAGAAGGGGAGACGGTCCTGTCCGAGGGGACAAACGTCCCTAGCTCCAGTCTGTGTCATTTTCCATCTGACACTGGTCTCTTTGCCTGTTTTTCTCCTGGTAACAAACTTTGCCCTATTGACGCTTCAGGTATCACTTTGTCCGTTACCCAGCAATGGGACTGACTCCCAAACAACACATCCCATTGTTTACACTGTGCTCCATTCTCATCACTGAGGGGTGCCATTTTAACATCTATTGGCACCCTTTCCAATAACACCTGGAAAAGCACTTCAAAACATCTAAGTGCATTTGCTCTAACATATGTATATATGTATGGTGTTATCAGCACCAAGGTGTGCCATATCTAACACCCATTGGCGCCCTTTCCAATAACATCTGGAAAAGCACTTACAAACATCAAAGTGCATTTGCTCTAACATATTTCTATGGCGATGCTGCAGTGTTGCCGAACACATTCACTTGGCCAAAAAATGTAAGGGTCAATGAATTCTATTGCAAGCATATGACTACACTTTTTTATGGTGTATTTATCACTAGTGCAGTGTTGCTTCAAAGGTTCCATATGCTAATCAAGCTCTGTATTTATGTGGTTTACATGTTATGTGCATTCATGTAACAATGGCCTATATTCTGCAACTGTCAAAGTGAAAACAGTGTACCTTGTGCTTTGCACTATGAAGTTATGTTGGCTACCTCTGGCCTACTTTGGCTACCCAGCACTCATAATAGGTGCTAACGCCTACCTCCTCCTCCTCCTCCTCCTCCTCCACCTGTGCTCATTAAATAGCAAGTCCAAGGTGTATGATATGCCTTAAAGGCACAAAGCATTGTTACTTTGCACGAGAAGTTATGTTGGCTACCTCTGGCCTACTTTGGCTACCAAGCACTCATAATAGGTGCTAACGCCTACCTCCTCCTCCTCCTCCTCCACCTGTGCTCATTAAATAGCAAGTCCAAGGTGTATGATATGCCTTAAAGGCACAAAGCATTGTTACTTTGCACGAGAAATTATGTTGGCTACCTCTGGCCTACTTTGGCTACCAAGCACTCATAATAGGTGCTAACGCCTACCTCCTCCTCCTCCTCCTCCTCCTCCACCTGTGCTCATTAAATAGCAAGTCCAAGGTGTATGATATGCCTTAAAGGCACAAAGCATTGTTACTTTGCACGAGAAGTTATGTTGGCTACCTCTGGCCTACTTTGGCTACCAAGCACTCATAATAGGTGCTAACGCCTACCTCCTCCTCCTCTTCCTCCTCCTCCACCTGTGCTCATTAAATAGCAAGTCCAAGGTGTATGATATGCCTTAAAGGCACAAAGCATTGTTACTTTGCACGAGAAGTTATGTTGGCTACCTCTGGCCTACTTTGGCTACCAAGCACTCATAATAGGTGCTAACGCCTACCTCCTCCTCCTCCTCCACCTGTGCTCATTAAATAGCAAGTCCAAGGTGTATGATATGCCTTAAAGGCACAAAGCATTGTTACTTTGCACGAGAAGTTATGTTGGCTACCTCTGGCCTACTTTGGCTACCAAGCACTCATAATAGGTGCTAACGCCTACCTCCTCCTCCTCCTCCTCCTCCACCTGTGCTCATTAAATAGCAAGTCCAAGGTGTATGATATGCCTTAAAGGCACAAAGCATTGGTTGTTACTTTGCACTATCAAGCATTGTTGGGTGTCCAACACTCTACCTGGCCAGCACTAATCTCATATTGTTGATACTTTTAAACTGGCCAAATTGTCATATAGTGACAAGTGTCATTTGTAGATCATATTGATTGTTATATTATTGTTTTGGACACAAGCTTATCAAGGGCCAAATTTTTGGATACTGTTTAATGTAAAGTTGGCCATGATGAATCCTGGGGTGCATTATCAATGTCATGCAACAAATGCTTTGTAAAGCTTTTGCCCTTTAGTGGTCTATAGGGGCTGCTATATTTTGAAATATATGTTGAGACCAAATTCGTCCTGTGGCTTCCAGCTTAGGTACATATTTAATGGTTTAAAATAAATATTGTGTGTTCCAAAAACAAACAAACTTTATACAGATATATATTGTCTTTTTATTGTTGTTCAACTTTTTTGGATTTTGACAAAGATTGTGTCAGTAAAGCAACTAAAACATTACTGGGTGTGTTTGTTTTTCTTTTTTGCCAAGGCGCTTGTCCAAAATAGTAACATGGGTAATGTCATTTGAAACCAAAAAACAGAAGAAGCCATACGTGTAGATCAAACAAGAAAAATTCATTAACACAAATCAAAATAAATTTAAGTAGCCACACAAAAGCCGGTCATTGCTAAACAAACACTGCCACTTACCGATATGTTTTCTAAAGGTGACTCCACCCAGGTTCAAATGAGCATTGGTCGCACAATAAAAGAGGTAATCCCCCCCCAAATGCAAATAATTGTGTGTGTGCAGATCCATTAAGAAATCATCCCTTTAACACATCTCACCTGTAAACTGAATCAGGTGGCAAGAATTAAAAGCCCTAACAAAGTTAGCTGATTGAACTAAACTACAGGTCCCAAGATGCATAGTGCATCTATTGTAGCCAGACTGCAAAAAGGGAAACAATTCTTGAAAATACATACATATCACCTTTAAAATAATATTTGAAGTGTCTTTGTATGAAATTGAAAATAGAACTTACCCACAAGCCTGCCGTCCGGCATTTCTCCTCGGGTGAAGAGGCCATGGAGAGCTGACTGACGCAGGATAGTGGCATCATGGACACTTCCAGGAAAGCCAGATCTCACACTCATGATGCGCATGTTGGAATCACACACCACCTGCACATTGATGGAATGGGAGCGCTTACGATTTTGGTAGCGCTCCTGGTGATGGCGAGGTGGTGTGAGTGCAACATGAGTGCAATCAAGGCCTCCTAGGCAATTTGGAAATTGGCCAATTAGGAAAAAATCCTGTTTCAATCTTATCCACTCTGCCTGAGTTGAGGGGAAGGAAATGAGCCTTTGCGAGTGCTGCAGTAGTGCCCTGAGCACTTGTATTAGTATCCTGCTAAAGGTGGGCTGGCTCATGCCAATGAGGCGTGAAGAAACCAGCTGGAAACTGCCAGTGCCCGGGAAATGCAAAACTGCAAGCAGCTTGCACATCCCAGGCACTGCCTGAGACCGTGCCGTCACAGGTTCAATGGCCTCACTGATGAGACCACAAACCTGCACTATGGCACGACTAAGGTGGAACATCCTCACAAGCTCATCATCAGACAACTCGTCCAAACAAAGTACAGGTCTCCTGAAGTGATCCTGCCTGATCCTAGCAGGGACAAGGTGTTCCTGCTCCTCAGCCTGCTCTTGGGCCTCAAAAATGGCGGCTGGCAAAATGTCCATTCTGAAAAAAATCTAAGCCAAATGGCATCTGGTGGGGGTTTTTATAAGTAAGCCAGTGTTTCCCAGCATTCCATGCAGCTTTAAAACATTTAACCATTTAGTGAAGCGTAAGGATAGATAGGGCCAATTAATATTTGAAGTGATGTTTAAAAAAAAAATAGAACTAAAAAATAATCTTTTAAACCATTGATACTTGAAAATCTTAGGTTATATTCTGATAGATTTTAAAACAAACATGTTTGTGGTGTCAGTATTTATTTTAATGTAATTCACCAAACCTCTAGTGCAGCCAGAACTAAAAAAACAGTTTATAAAGTGATCCCATAGGTGTCACTATACACCCACTACAGTGGAGAGCACCAGCAAAGAAAATAGTAGGAAATCGAATAGTCGAACGATTTTTTACTTCGACCATTCGATTATTTGTCTTCGGCTATTCGATCATCTTCGAATGTCGAAGTCCAAAATCAACTTCGGTAGGTCAAAGATGGGGTACAAAGAAAACTTCGGGGGAAAATGTGATAAATAAGGTATCCTTCGAGTGTAGTCGAATCGTCGAATAGTCGAACGAATGCATCCTTCGATAGTCGAATAGGTGAACTAATACATCCTTCGATAATCGTACTTGTCCACTTCGATCATCGAATTCGACTATTCACCTGATCGGAGGATTGCTCGACCGTTCGAATCGAAGGTCGAATTCGAAGTAAAAAAACAGTCGAGGATTTGTGCATCTGCCCCACACCTTGTTCTAGTCGGGACCTAGCTGCTTATACAGTTCGCTACATAGTGGCCTCAGTTTAAAGATACGCTTATCATGTGAAGTAACAGTTTCCGACACAGGATTCAGTTTTTCCTGAAATGTTGCTACACAGGGTCACTCTAGGTTACCGTATGAGAGCTGAACGGTGTTTCGTTTGAGCATAGATTCAAGGGATGTCTATATATGTATTTTTCAACTTTACGCTATTAAGCTTGGATTTTAATTTGACTTCACTTGTATTGTCCATTTGTATTTTGTATTTACTGTGGATTTTCGTTTGATATTTACGTTTCTCACATTGTTTTAACCTTTACACGTCACTTCCTCTGCCCCCGGTGTTACTAGTTGCAATTACCCTTTGGTTCCCGCCACACCGTGTATATAGTTTCCGTTTCAGTGTGATTTTTTCACTTTGAAAAAGGCTGTTGTATCAGCCAAAACGTCAGCACCTGTCCAGAATAAAATTTCTGTTGCTACACTAAGACCTGTGAGTGCGATCTTTACTACTTCTACATCTGATGACTTCAATCTAAGACTGCACCCAGGCACTTTTGACCACTGTATCGTGAGTGCCGGTTTCCTGCTCTATATATATATATATATATATATATATATATATATATATATAAAACAAGGGAAAGTTGTGCTCACCACTAATTTTTAAAACCATTAGGCGGGGGTGCAATGAGGCTGTGACCACAAAATACATACAGACAAATACAAGAGGTCCTCTGCACTCGACCCAATATCAATATATTTAAGACAAAACAGGGATTGTTTGTCCATATATTGCAATATATTTAAGCTGGCCAACTAAGTCAAAGTCATCCCATATCTGGCCAGTCCTACACTTAATTTTCATCTGATTCATTAAGAAACTTACTAGCTGCTTTCAAAGTAAAACTCTCAAATGTGGCTGCCCTTTTATTAGTCTCTACTGTTAACCATTCTGTTCTCCATTCAATTGGTATCTGTGATCAAGCTGCTGACTGGTTCTATTCCTACCTTTTGACCGCTCCTTCTCTGTTACAAACAAACAAATTCTCTCCCCCTGTTCATCTTAATTTGGGGGTTCCTCAGGGTTCTGTACTGTTGTTTTCCTTGTACACTCTCTCTTTAGGAGACTGTATATCTTCATTTGGACTTAAATACACTTGTATACTGATGACATTCAGATATATTTAGACACCTCTTCGCTAACCTCTGAAACCCAGATTGCAGACTGCTTAATAGCTATCTCTTCCTGGATGAACCAATGCCACCTTAAGCTCAGCTTAAAGGGATACTGTCATGGGAAAAAAAAAAGTTTTCAAAATGAATCAGTTAATAGTGCTGCTCCAGCAGAATTGTGCACTGAAATCCATTTCTCAAAAGAGCAAACAGATTTTTTTATATTCAATTTTGAAATCTGACATGGGGCTAGACATTTTGTCAATTTCCCAGCTGCCCCAAGTCATGTGACTTGTGCTCAATCACTCTTTACTGCTGTACTGCAAGTTGAAGTGATATCACCTTTTTCCCCCCAGCAACCAAACAAAAGAACAATGGGAAGGTAACCAGATAACAGCTCCCTAACACAAGATAACAGCTGCCTGGTAGATCTAAGAACAGCACTCAATAGTAAAAACCCATGTCCCACTGAGAAACATTCAGTTACATTGAGAATGAAAAACAGCAGCCTGCCAAAAAGCATTTCTGTCCTAAAGTGCAGACACAAGTCACATGACTGGGGGCAGCTGGGAAATTGACAAAATGTCTAGCCCCATGTCAGATTTTAAAATCGAATATAAAAAAATCTGTTTGCTCTTTTGAGAAATTGATTTCAGTGCACAATTCTGCTGTAGCAGCACTATTAACTGATTCATTTTGAAAAAAAATTTTTTTCCCATGACAGTATCCCTTTAAGCTTCAGCTTGGCCTAGACTGAGCTCATGGTCTTTCCACCCAAACCAAGCCCTTCTCTTCCTTTCACCATTACTATTGATGGCATGACCATTAACCCGGTTAGCTCAGCACACTACTCGGGGGTTATATTTGACCAGTCCCTCTCCTTCTCTAATCATATTAATAATACTGCCAAAACCTGTTGCTTCTTCCTCCACAATATAGCCAAAATATGCCCGTTTCTTTCACAAACAACAGCCAAAACACAAATTCATATCTTATCCCGTTTAGACTATTGCAATCTCCTCCTAACTGGTCTTCCTGACTCCCACCTCTCTCCTCTCCAATCAATCTTAAACTCTGCTACCAGAATCCTTCTGCTTTCTCCTAAAAGGGAACCTGCTCAACCCCAACTAAAATCACTAGCATGGTTGCCTGTTAAGCAAAAGATAGCATATAAAACCCTTCTTCTAACATTCAAAGCTCCACACTCCTTTGTGCTTCACTACATCTCTTCTCTTGTCTCACTGCACGTTCCAGGTTGTCAACTCTGCTCCTCTCAGAACCACCTTCTCTTCACACCATCCACGTCCACTGTCACCTCTCGTCTCAAACCCTTCTATCTTGCTGCTCCCTATCCCTGGAATTCCATCCCTGAATTCCTCCATAGGGAATCCTCTCTCAATCTCTTCAAGAAAAAAACTAAGAGTCTACCTTTTGGATCACTAGAACATTAGCCTAGTCCTGGGCCTATTGACTATGTGCACTTTTTCATCTCCAATTTGTGCCTGTATGTTAGCCTCCCATCCACTTAGACTGTAAACTCTACAGGGTAGGGAACTCCTTCCCTCTATGTCTCTTACCCCATAGCACTTAAGCTTTTGTCTTGATATGATTTCGGTGTATATTTATTTTGTGATTTGTCTTCCCTGTCTATACTTTTATGTATATTGTACTTTTATGCACTGTACAGCACTGCAGCTCCTTAACAGCACTTTACAAATAAAGTTATATATACATACATACATACAGTACATCTATGTGCAATGGACAATATTAGATTAAAGGCACTTTAAAAAAGAGAAGAGGAAAAGATAGATAAAGAATAGACAGAAGAGAATCATTGGGTTAGTGTAACACTATATATTGAAATAGTGAAAGAGAGACAGCAGAATAATAAAGATAAATTCAATCACAAGAAATAAATTAATGGTTTTGTCTATGTAAACATTCATTTATTGTATTATCCAGTTAAAGATGAGAATGAAGTAACAAGGTCTAATCAACCATAGCAAATAATCAAATGTTTTCTGATAATCTTCATTCTGTATTATGGAAATAAATGCTGTTTATATTGTAGCTATGGGTTGCTAGATTAACCCTTGCCCCCCCCAAAACAAAGTACTGTATGTGTTTATTTAGCTTTTTACAGTTCATTAAGAAACCTTTTCTAAAACCATAATTTACAAAATTGGCAAAATATAAATAAATAGATATGTGTGTTTGTGAGGGCTACTCACCCTGGTGGCCTAGTGGGCCGACGGGGATGCCCACCGTGCTCTTGGCGGGGACGCACGCCACGCCGGTCTTCTTCCTCCTATGCGCCGGTTCTCTAGGGTGCGTGTAGCGCGCCTCTGCTATTTTTATAGGCGCACTTGCGCTGCGTGCTTTCCTCAGTGCACATTTGCGTGAAAACAGTACTTAAGGGACCTTTGTGTTGTAATCATTGCCTGTTATAGGTTTTCTCCTAGTGAGTTCCTGGTGGTTTTGTGCTGTTAAGCTTCTGAATTCTGTGTTCCGATTACCTGTTGTGACCCCTGCCTGCTACTGACTATCCTGACTTCTGAAATCCTGACCCAGCCTGGTAACCGACTCATCTGTATCCAAATCCCTTCTGATTGATCTCCTGGTTTGACCCTTGCCTGCCTGACTCCGCTTGTACTCTTCCTGCCCCGACCCGGGCCTGATCTGTCTACGCTTTCTGTCTACGCCTTGTACTGTGACATTCTGCCCAAAAGACTTTACTTTACCGTTGTGCCCCTTTGCTCGTTCAGAACCCTTCCCTTTGTACCTCTCTTATTTAAGACCTGGCGGCATCTGATTAGCCGAGGGCTCCTCCCGAGGTGAAAGGCGGCTGTTAAAGGTGGAAGCAAGAGCCGAGAACAGGGTGCTTAGCATTGGTTCTGAATTTAGGGTGCCGACCGTGACAGTGTTGTTGCAATACAATAGTATATAAAAAAATTACATAGCAAATCCCTTCTTTATGAACAAACCCATACTCTCTTCTCTATATAGTGTATTTACTTGTTTGGCTGGCATTGAATATGTATCCTAGTTAAAAATGTTTGGAACACAATCAACTTGAGGACAAGTTTCTTTACATTCATGCAATGAAGACTTCTGTTTCCCAGCATGAAATGTATCAAGTCATGTAGAAACCTCACCGGCAAACAGATGTTTAAGATGAGAATAGTAAATCACTCACACGGCATGATATTAATACAGTCAGCTTGATGCCTAGCCCCTACAAAGCTCCAATTCCAAACAGCTTCAACCAATTTGTGCATCAAAGTGAAATAGTCTGTTATCACAAAACCATAATCACTTGTGATGGCAGTAAATAAGCACAGTTTTTTCTATAAATCCTACCTACACATAAATTTGCTGTACCAGAACTGAAAATCAATCGTTAGCAGATGAATTCTTGTTGCAAGGGTTTCAGCTATTTATGAAGAGTCAAAAGCCAAGCTTGCCGAGCGATTCTACGTTTGTATGCAAGATGTGGCCCCCCCAGGTATAGAATTAAGCCAGCACAAGCCTTAATGTCTTCATCTCATCTTCTAATGTTATGTAGTGTGTGGGCAGCACACTTTTGTGGAATAATTTGCTAGAAACAAAAGATTCTTCTCTTTAAAGGGATACTGTCATGGAAAAACATGTTTTTTTACAAAATGTATCAGTTAATAGTGCTACTACAGCAGAATCCTGCATTTAAATCCGTTTTTCAAAACAAGAAATACCGTATATACTCGCGTATAAGCCGAGTTTTTCAGCACCCAAAATGTGCTGAAAAACTCAAACTCGGCTTATACGCGGGTCATACCTCTGTCCTTCCCTCTGTCACCTCTGCTCTTCCCTCTGTCCTTCCCTCTGTCACCTCTGCCCCAGCAGGACTGGGGCAGAGGTGGGCGCCGCTACCCACGTGGCGGCCATGGGCGCCGCCATTTTGAAAGCGAACGCCGGCAGGGAAGGACGTGCCGCCCGGAGCTCCTGGACCTGCTCCGGACGGCGACACAGGCAGTCCTGCTGGGGCAGAGGTGACAGAGGGAAGGACAGAGGGAAGGACAGAGGGAAGAGCAGAGGTGACAGAGGGAAGGACAGAGGGAAGAGCAGCCAGGGTGGGGAGAGCGATGCTGGGGCAGAGGTGACAGAGGGAAGAGCAGAGGTGACAGAGGGAAGGACAGAGGGAAGAACAGCCAGGGTGGGGAGAGCGACAGATGGGGGGGGAAGTGGCAGAGGGAAGCAAACATGAAATAGGGGTGGCAGAGGGAAGCAAACATGAAATCCGGGCGGCGACACAGTCAGTCACAGACAGTAACAGGTACCTGCCCAGTGTCCCCCAATTGTTGCGGCTGGGTCACATTCACATTTTGAAATCTGACATGGGGCCCCTAGGCTTATACACGAGTCAATACATTTTTCCAGTTTTCTTAGGTAAATTAGGTACCTCGGCTTATACACGGGTCGGCTTATACACGAGTATATACGGTAGATTATTTTATATCTAATTTTAAAATTTGCTATGGGGCTAGACATTTTGACATTTCCCAGCTGCCCTCAGGTCATGTGACTTGTGCTCTGATAAACTTCAGTCACACTTTACTGCTGCACTGCAAGTTGGAGTGATGTCATTACCCCTCCCTCCTACAAGCTGCTGTAATGTAAATAGAGCCTTGTCTGCTGAGCCTGTCAATTGAACAATAGGCAGGTATCAAGATAAGCTCCCACTGACACCACTTCAGAAGGACTGAAATCCTGCATACAAACATATAAATAATAATAATATAGTCCTGTGATCACTGCCCCCACTTACGTTTCAAAAATAAATAAATATATATATACACACACAATTCATTTTGGACACTGGAAAAAATATTTTATATAGATAGTTTATTATATTTGTTTACACAAAAATGAATGGCAGAAACACAGGAGTACACTCCCAGGACTGATGACAGGGAATAGAAAAAAAGGATAAAATAAGGACATACTTGAAAACCAGGAAAACTTAGGAGGAAGTCTAGGAAGGGTTAAAATAGCTCATGAAAAGGAGGCAGTAAGTAGTTAATGTAAAAAGAAGTATCGCAGGCAGGAAAGGAGCAAGGTGTGTGTGAGGTGGATACCAGAGGGAACTCACAGCTCCTTTACCTCATCTAGTAACCAGTAAAACTAACTAGGAAGGCAGCAAGGAGAGAAAGCTCCCCTCACCAAAGGAATGCAAAGAACAAACTTACAGAACGGCAGGAGCTTTGATAGTGTCTGTGGGAGGAGGGGCTGCTAGTGCAGCTGTAGAGCAGAAAGTAGGAAAGTGAAAGTAATTGCTTCCCTGTAAACCATGTGACCTCTCTCCTCCAAACATCAGACGTATGGGCAGAGAGGGGAGGGGGAGTGTACAGCTGGATTCTTATGTCGTAGTGCGACCTGGCTTTTCATTACAGAGTGGCTGCCTCCAAGCACACAGGTAATGCTGTGCCTGCTGTTAGAGCAGCACAGGATGAATGTGTAATAAGCAGAAATGGAAGCCCCCATGACAAAATACAAACTAAAATAATTTATGCATGGATTTGTGGATTAACATTTTATTTGCCAGACAGTGTTTATGGATGTGTGTTTTTTATAAAAATGCAAAAAAAAAAAAGTTTAAAATGACGACAGATTCCCTTTAAGGAGTTTCATCTGAGAATCCTGTGCTCTCCCAGGAGAGTTCATTCCCATCAAGAAATAATTGAAGCCTCTGCTACATGCGTTGAGTTTTGAGTATTACTTAACAAGAAATGGTGGAAATCTCCTGACATTTTGGTGAAAAACACTGTTAATCTCACAGCTCATGCTGTATGAATATGAAAGTATGGAAATAACTCTCTAGCAGAGCCAGAACTGCCAATAGAATCTTCATGGCTCTGTGCAACCTTCTTTGCTATGTGAACCCAGGGCCCTGCGCAACTGCCGCATGTTATTAGACTCAGCCTCCAGTGGCACTAGATTTCAACATAAGGAGGGAGCATATAGCAGTAGTCTGTATACTGGGAAACTATGAGAGATTTTCATTTGAGAATATAAATTATACTGCAGTTTCCCTCAATATAATTGTCCAACAGTAAATAGTTTCCATCTAAATTAAGCACTGAGTGGCCCTGGATATGTCAAACCTAGATTAAACATAATTATAGGCAAATTAAATAAACAAGACAGATTTAAAAAAAAAAAAAAAGTTCTGTAAGCATCATTATGCCTTTCATGAGCTTAGTTTCATGCTGCCTAGGAAGATACATTTTACAGATGTGGCATGTATTGTTATATTGCTGTCAATTTATTGTATACATCACTGTGAAACTTCCTTCTGTCTGTGTTCCTGCAGTGTTGCTCAGAGGCAATCATACTGCTGAGTTTTGATGGGAAATGCCAAAGTACTAAACAAAACATTTTTTGTTCAAGTTATTCAAACAGTTTGTGGAACACTATTGAGTGACAAGAAGTAAATAATGGGACTAAAGGAGCCTCTATAAGGGAGTAACTAAAACACTAAATTTCAGACGTGCAAACTTTGACAGTATAAGGGCATCTCTGCAACATATTAATTGGGAAATGTGTTTCACAGGGTTAAACACAGAACAAAAATGGAAAGTCTTTAAAATGATGCTTAATAAATATACTCGTCAGTATATTCCACTTGTAAACAAGGAACGTCATTGCAAAGCAAAACCTTTTTAGGTCAATAGAAGCGTTGTTGAGGTGGAAAAGACATGCTTTTAAGGCTTTCAAGTTAGCTGGGACAGTCGAATCATTTATAAGGTACAAGGAGCAAGGAGGCCAATACATCATGCAAGGAAGCTGTAAGGCAAGCTAAAATTGAAATAGAAAAGGATATTTGTAAGAAACATACCTGGTGGTCTAGTGGGGGGACGGCAGGGACGCCCGCCGCGTTGTGTGGTCTCAATTAGGCCGCAGGCGCCCGATCTCTACGGCGCGCGCTAGGCCGCAGGTGCCGAATCTCTAGGGCGTGCGCGGCGTGCCTCTGTGAAATTTAATGTCGCAAATCCTGCACAGTATAAATTGACCATTCTGTCCACGGCACCTTGCTCGTGATAGAACTTTGTTTCTAGTGGTTCCTGAGCCTTGTGCATTTGATCCTGTACCTGTTTTGTCTTGATTATCCGGTTTTGACTCCTGCCTGTTCCCTGACTACTCTGCATTCTGTATCCTGACCCCTGCCTGCCTATGACAACTCTTCCACCTTAACCCCTTGATTGACAACCCGGTTTGACCCTTGCCTGCCTGACGATTCTGATATCCACCTGCCTCGACCCAGCCTGTCTGACCATCCTTCTGCCTAATCCTTTGTACCGTGACCTTTGGCCCAAAAGACTTTGCTAACAGCCGTGCCCCTTTGCCAGCCAGAACATCTCGCCTTGCACCCCTCGTTAAGTCCAGGTGGCACCCAAGTAAGCTGAGGGCTCCTCCCGAAGCCCAACGGTGGTCACACTACTGTGAAGCCGAGCCGAGACCAGGGTGCTTGGCACTTGTTCTGGTATTGGGTGCTGGTCGTGACATTATTGCAGCAAGCAGTAAAAAAAATCCCAAATTATTTTTTAAATATGTTAATAGGAAAAAATTAAGCAGGAAGGGGTGTTGATGAAAACAAAATAAAAGCGCAGATTCTGAACTCATATTTTTCATCTGTCTACACAAATGAGGAACCATTAAGTGAAGGTTTCCTTCTTAATAGTCCCAATTCTAGTAATACAACGCACGTAATACAATGCATGGTTCACACATGAGGAAATTCAAAAGAGACTAGAACATGTTAAGATTAACAAAGGTCCGGGGCCAGATGGTATTCATCCCAGGGTACTTAGCAAGCTTAGCTCTGTGATTGGCAAACCTCTTTACTTAATTTTTCAGGATTCATTGAGATCTGGCATAGTACCGAGAGACTGGCGAATTGCTAATGTGGTGCCTCTATTCAAAAAAAGATCCCGTTCTCAGCCTCAAAACTATAGGCCAGTTAGTCTGACGTCAGTGGTACGAAAGCTTTTCGAAGGGTTGATAAAGGATACGATACTGGATTTCATAGCAAATCATAATGCTATGAGTTTGTGCCAGCATGGTTTTATGCGTAATAGATCTTGCCAGACTAATTTCTTTTTATGAGAAGGTAAGTAGAGACCTTGATTCTGGGATGGCAGTGGATGTGATTTAATTAGACTTTGCTAAAGCATTTGATACAGTGCCACACAAAAGGTTACTGGTTAAATTAAGGAATGTTGGCCTGGAACATAGTATTTGTACCTGGATAGAGAACTGGCTAAAAGATAGACTACAAAGAGTGGTGGTAAATGGACCAGTGTACTAGGTCCCTTGCTTTTCAACTTGTTTATTAATGACCTGGAGGTGGGCATGCAGGATGCTGCCACTTTGCAGAGTGATTTGTCTAAGTTGGAAAACTGGGCAGCAAACTGGAAAACGAGGTTAAATGGCAGTGTGTTGGGAGTTTCCTTAAATAAAAAGGATCTAGGGGTCTTTGTAGATAACATGTTGTCTAATTCTGGGCAGTGTCATTCTGTGGTTACTAAAGCAAATAAAGTTCGGTCTTGCATAAAAAAGGGCATTAATTAACCCTCGATATTCGACTGTCGAATATCGAAGTCGAAGGATTTACCGCAATTCGTTCGATGGAACGATCGAAAGAAAAATTGTTTGAAATCCATTGATCGAACAATTTTTCTTCGACCCAAAAAAGATTGCAAAGCCTATGGGGACCTTCCCCATAGGCTAACATTGACTTTGGTAGGTTTTAGGTGGCGAACTAGGGGGTCGAAGTTTTTTTTTAAAGAGACAGTACTTTGACTATCGAATGGTCGAATAGTCGAACGATTTTTAGTTTGAATCGTTCAATTCGAAGTCGTAGTCGAAGGTCGAAGTAGCCCATTCAATGGTCAAAGTAGCCAAAAAAAAAAAAGAAATTCAACGTTTTTTTTTATTCTATTCCTTCCCTCGAGCTAAGTAAATGGGTCCCTAAGATATCACCAGTGATCTCAAAGGATCAAATTACATGAACTCTATTTAGCTTACATTTGATGTGTGCAGGAAATGTCAATGGTGGGGAACATTCCAATTAACCAGACAGCAGGATACTGGCCCAGGGGATGCTGGGAACCCCAAGAGAATTCTAGCTATTAAGCAATTCTGCCATTAAGGAAAAAATACCTGGGTAGAGCCTGGTTTTGGTGCCTTCCAAGAGGAGGCATATCCAAAGAAAGTAAAAGACCTCCAGCAGCCATCTTGGAGACTGTCGAGAGAGGTAAGTGTCACCATCCAGTCTGCTTTTTCATATCATAGTCCATGTGATTAAAGAGTCCAAAACAAAATCCTTGTAATATAATTTCTATATTATGATCCAAATAATGAATCGGGTTGTTAGAAAATGTATTTTATCAAATAAAAATACTTAATACCACAGAGATAAAAAGCATAACTACAAGTTTATTTGCAGTCTTGCTTAACAACCTGCACTGAGCAATTTACCTGTATACTCATTTAAGTATTGCCACTAATAATCAATAATTGAAATACAACAGCCAAAAGTTTGCACTCCATTTAATAAAGCAAGTTCCAGGGTGCCAGAATCTTTTGAAATAAAGCAGCATATAAAAACTGCACTTTTGAAGTGAAAAAAGTGTTGTTGTTTTTTATTATTTTTTATTAAAGGGATACTGTCATCGGAAAACATGTTTTTTTCAAAACGCATCAGCAGACTACTCCAGCAGAATTCTGCACTGAAATCCATTTCTCAAAAGAGCAAACAGATTTTTTAATATTCAATTTTAAAATCTGACATGGTGCTAGACATTTTGTCAATTTCCCAGCTGCCCCTGGTCATGTGACTTGTGCCTGCACTTTAGGAGAGAAATGCTTTTTGGCAGGCTGCTGTTTTTCCTTCTCAATGTAACTGAATTTGTCTCAGTGGGACATGTGTTTTTACTATTGAGTGTTGTTCTTAGATCTACCAGGCAGCTGTTATCTTGTGTTAGGGAGCTGCTATCTGGTTACCTTCCCATTGTTCTTTTTGAAATATTCTTTATTTTTCAATTTTTTGAACAAAGAGGGGGAAGGGCGAGGTAACAGAAATAAAAAGGGGAAAAGAGGGGATAAGGAGGGGGAAGAGTAGGATGGTAAAAGGAGATACAGTATACATATACAATATTCACGTCATTCCAAAGTTATATAAAGTCACATAAAATTATACAAAGTTATATAAAGTTATATAAAACCATGGTCCCATTGTTCTTTTGTTTGGCTGCTGGGGGGGGAAAGGGAGGGGGTGATATCACTCTAAATTGCAGTACAGCAGTAAAGAGTGATTGAAATTTATCAGAGCACAAGTCACATGACCAGGGGCAGCTGGGAAATTGACAATATGTCTAGCCCCATGTCAGATTTCAAAATTGAATGTAAAAAAATCTGTTTGCTCTTTTGAGAAATGGATTTCAGTGCAGAATTCTGCTGGAGCAACACTATTAACTGATTCATTTTGAAAAATGTTTTTTTCCCATGACAGTATCCCTTTAAACTGATGTTTTGGTCTCAACAGAGACCTTTTTGTTGAACAAAGGTCTATTGAGACCTGTTGAAACATCGGTTTAATTAAGCAGGGTTCCCAGTAAAGCTCACAAAGTAAGTGGTCTGCATAGCAAAAGTTTTTGAAATATTGATCTGTTTATAGTCAGACCCCTGACTTTTTAACAAACCACATGTAAGAGTTTGATCCTAAAATTGAGAGAGATGAATTGAGTATACCAGTGTTCAAAGCTTTAGAAGCATACCATAGGCAGGAAAAAATGGGTTTGTAACAGAATTAAATTTGTAACCATTATTTTTCCATGTGAATTTGTAAGCAGAAAAATATTTCATCCTTGTTTTAATATCTTAATTACAAGGTATTGCATTTCTAATGGAGGGGAAAGAGATACAAAGCGAGACAAAGAAATATATTCACTGTTGAACAGACCTCGCAAATGGTTTTTTCTTCCTCTGAACAAAATTAGGTCATGAGAGAAAAACTAGCACACCTAATTAAATCCAGCCTCGTGGGATATTAAACATTGTCAAAATATGGAAACCTGATCATGTTCACCTAGATAGTACAGAATACAGTATAAAAACTGTTGAAAGGTTGTATATGTTTCAGCATATTGTATTCAAGGATTGGAATTGCTTTATACGTGGAGATTAGCGGATGGAAAGATGGTAATTAATGATTTAATTATCTGCAAATCCTCTTCTTCCTATCCCATTAGACAAATTGAAAGACATTTATTAAACCTGAAAAGTACAGAACATGCATTGCTGTGCAAAATGCAGCTCGACTCATTGACGATGCCTTAGGAAAGAGGCTGATCAGCATTCTAGCACATTGTTTAATTGCCTCCACAACTTCTTTTTTTTCCCCTAGAGACATAGTTTAACTAATAAACTACCTAGAATACTGCATTCATGATATACAAATACAAACAATAGATACAGAAATAGACAACACTAAGGGGGTTGACAATATCACAAACTACCCAGAACGGTTAAAGAAATTGAAACTCAATTACCTGTATAGCTTGCTGGTATGATTCATAATTAGTGATGGGGACCAGTTTCACTTCGTCAAAAATTCTTGATGTCAAAGCAAAGAACATAGTGAACTCTACTAAATGTTTTTGAACCATGATTACTTCTTTTACTGCTTTTTGAACAGTATTAATAAAATTGGCTACTTATGTATTATAAATACAATCAATGAACAAGAGGGTAACGGATATAGAGCTGAATCATGGGTAGCTTTTGTAGAGTCTAATGAGACTGATGCTAAAGACACAGTGTCCCCTATGAAATGAGAACACACACAGATGTTACTTTCTATTTTAAGGATACAATTTGAGCTTGAGAGTTTATTTTGATGAATTGCAGGTACTCTACATAGCTCAAATGCTTCTACTTGGAGATCTTTAATGTTTTCCTTTATCAGTAAAATATTGACTTACTTATTCCAACGTAAGTAACGTGTACTATTTGGGCTACGAATAGGGCCAGTTTTAGTGTTTTTAACTGAAATATTTCATTTTCCTGATATTTATTATTATTATTGGTGACAATTTATTTCTGCACTAAAACATGAAGGCAGTTCTAGAGCAAGCAAGACACGCGTGGAGTGGGTGCTACATGCTTTTGTGCAGTGATTGTCCAAAAGTCACTATGAAAGCTTTTGTGGACATGTTGTTGGTACAATACATCTTTTAAAACCTTTTTACACTTGGCTTGTATGATGGAGTGTTTGGGACTAGCAGCACGATTTCTGATTTTAACAATGGCTCCTTTTCTGTTTTTAGGGTGTAAGAGCTCAGTGGCAGTATTAAACTGTGTCATGTATCTAAATTATTTGATTACATTTTAATTTGTGAGTTGTTATGTATGCTAAATGGTCTGCTCTGTTATTAATAAGCTGCTTTAAACTGGAAAGTTGTCTGTTGTGGATCTGAGAAGTTTCCTATACATATATACTGTATATAGGACAGTAAAGTTATAGATGTGAAGTTTGACCCATTCTAATATCCTATTGTGACCAGTTAGCTTTTATTGTTAAGATTAAGTAGTGCACTGTGCTCAGTTTAATTGGCATAGAGCAATGTTACACTATAAACCCATTGAGGTTGGAATGGGCTTGAAATGTCCGACATATTGCAAATAACAGCATTTTAATCATACACTGGAGTGCTGTCCAATTGGTCCCTTTGGGTCATGACTGTTGAGCAATTTCTGTACATATGAGTACCAGACCAATTTTACCAATGTTTCATGGATGTGAGTTCTAAAGCCATTACGTAGCGATGAGCAGTAACTTCTATTTACACCACTGAATTATATGTCTCGTTATATTCAGGATGAATTATATTAGCGTAACCCATTGCTCGTGAGGGCTCATTAATGAATGTGGTGAAATATTTTAATGCTAATTGCCATGTTATGAAGTGTAGAGCAAAAACAGGCCAATTGCTCAGGGAGCAGAATTAAGCAATGCATGTTTGTGTCAGCTGTGTTAAGTTGTTATACTTTCAGTACAACAGATTACAGTTGGCCTAAAGTAAAGTTCTTGGTTCAGGCACCAATTTGGCTGCAGATTAAGGTGTCTGTGTTACACCTTAAGGTACAATATTCAGGAAAATATATGAATCAAACATATATTTCATATATATAAACTGCCTGGAGCTGTTTGATTCATCTATTTTCCTGAAGATTACAGTTGGTCTCTCCAAGCTGAACATTTCATCTGCCAATACTAACTAACTTATTGCACTAGAATACACATTTGTAGATGTGGAAGTGGTAGGAGCACATAAAAAGCATTCTTGTTACAGAATTCTTCGTCACCAGATCTGCTAAAGCCTTACCAGTCTTGATTGCTTCTCCCTGTCACCTATCAACATTTGGTTGAAAGCATTTGCACCCAAGCAATTCTGTATATAAATACATAACCAGCGGTACAAATCCATGGTACTTCTAACAAACAAAATGTGTTAATGATACCAAAATATTCATTTAAACCTACAGTAGGTGAGCTGGTTCAGTTTTGCAGTTTCAGTTTTGTCTGTGAATGAACTTTAGTCTTTTTTCAACCCAACTTAACTATGCAACTATGTAATTTGCTAATGATTAAATCCACATACAAAAAATCTATTATAGAAGGACACCATAATTACTGTAAATGAACCCCTTTTTTTCTACCATCCCCATTCAAGGTACACATTATAGGGAAGGGATTCTGAATAGATATGTCTGCTACTGTATGCCCTTTTATGTACATCAAATTCAACATGAAAACATTAATTGGCTTTACAAATAACCAGTATTCTGATTATTTAATCCTAATATTAAAATACATTTTCAATGGTAAAATATAGTCGACATCCAACATTTCTGTGAAATATCCTTCTCTTAAAAAAGGAATAGTTATCACTTATGCTTTTATTGAAGAATGCAATGCAGTTTTAATTTTTTATTTCATAAGCCATCTGTGTCTTTATTGCCCTCTTATGTTTCGCACACAAATGAAAAGTTTCCCCGCTGTTAGATTTCCCCTTCCCCTTATAAATACTTTTTCTAGATAGGATCCAAGTGACTATTTGCTTGGGGCACTGCATTTAAAATGCGGGCATGTTGAAAGCAAATGACTTTGGGTTAATGTCGGAAACCAGCATTATGGATTATGCCATTATTTCGGTCACCGTTAATGGAGAAAGTCAAGCCTGCTGTTTTGCTTCTTCGCACAATGTAAACACTCTCATCATTCTTCTGGTAGAGTGCAGACATAAGACACATAACTAGTTTATTGATAGGAAGTGCCCTTCATTTACTGACAAATTAGCTTGCAAAATATTACAATTACATATTGCATAAAAGCATCAGGGTATAGGTCAAACCCTGACACTTTACACTCATGGTAGCTCTACTCAGCAGTATTAATAATAAACAGGAGGTGTAACTATTGGTGTACTCATGAAGGCGTATTTATTAAGGGTCGAATTTTAGTGGTTTTTAGAAACCATGACTAAACTCACAAACTAAAACAATGTCATTGAATTGAATAAAAGATTGAATACAAAAAGCGAGAGTGAAAAATGTGCTGAATGACACATTAAAAAAATACAAAAACCTCTATATGAGTTTTTTTTAGACAATTCCCAGTTAAAAAAAAATCTGATTAAATATATTAAATCTGTCCAATAAGATCAGCACAGCTTCCATTGACTTCTATAGCACCTCCGCAACTTTTTTTTGGCATTAAAGGTTTTCGTGTTTTTTTTTTACCTAATGAATTTCGCATCTTTAGAGCTTTTTAAGAAATATAGGTAAAACCGATTTTTTTTCAAGATTCAGTTGTTAGTAAATGGCCCCCTACTGTTGCATGGTAGAGGTTCTTTGCAACTTTTTTTTTTTTTACATGATAATGTACCACCATGAATTCATTTTACAGGTATGGGACCTGTTATCCAGAATGTTCAGATCAGGTTTTCCAGATCTTTCCGTAATTTCGAACTTCATTCGGTAAGTTTGCGTAAAATCATTTAAATGTTAAATAAACCTCATACAATTATTTCGACACCAATAAAGATAAATTATATCTTATTTGGGATGAAGTACAAGGTACTATTTAATTATTACAGAGAAAAATTATATAGGTTTTAACATTTTTAATTATTTAATTATAATGGAGTCTATGGGGCCTATTTATTGTAGTAAACAAGAAAAACTACTAATACAAAACTGTGCCAATTAAGCTTTTGAGATCCCAAAGAAAGGCAATGGGAGCTGCGCTGATCCCATTTTATATTCAGATCTTTTAATAACTTTCATGGCATTCATGATTTTAGAAAAACAGAGTTTAATCATGGTTTCAAAAACTCTAAAACCACTTAAATTTGACCTTTAATAAAAAGGCCTTGACAAGAGATGACCTTTCTGTAATTCTGAGCTTTCTGGATAACAGGTTTCTTGATAACAGATCCTATACCAAAATACTTAGTTTAGTTGTTCAACAATTAGTTGGTTAGCTGGACCCTCTCCTCTAAGGGTTACCCAAAATGGCAAATACCAGTCCATGGCTAAAACTGCCGATTCTGCCTCGCTCTCAGTTTAGGGGCTACAGTAAAAACCAGCAGTTTTCAAAACACTCCTGTCTGCCTGTATGTTGCACAAAGAGCCTTATATATTTGCATATTCATATATTTTAATGACAGAGATTCCATACTACTTACGCTAAACAGAACAAATAACTATAACATTACCAGATGCCAAATTATCTCCCCATCAAGGAACGCCCAACTCTCTTTGGCTACACAATACAATGCCTAAGGTGGTCATTTTGGCACAGTGATACATTTTGGCTCAAGTTACAAGGATATGTATAAATCAGAGGAACACATAAGCAGTGGTTGGTCTGCTTCAAAAGAATTTGTTGTAAAATATTGTCTCATTTATTTGTCTTTGATTAGCAGTTGAAAAGATAGTATTCTTGACCTTTATGTTTTCAAAGCATATTATAAAGGTTCGCATTTGCCTTGATTTACAGCATACTCATTATGCTAGCTTTCCTCCCAAAATGAGCTATAACAAGTTCCATTTGGAATTACTGTGACATGCCTGGTATTGAATATCATTCATTAAATATTTGGGATATGTATTTTTGACATTGATATCTGTATTAGTTGTCTCACTCTTCTTAAATAAAAGTGTGTTCATTGCATTATCATCAAGAATTAATTAAGAATTATCATCAAAGTCTAAATACTGGAGATTTCATTATATTTCATAAGATTTCTTTTGTTAACACCTTCCTTTGTTCCTTGTCACATTGTGCCATGAAACATTATAAATCCCTGTATTGGGCTGGTTTCTGTATTGAATATTATCATTTAGGAGGTTATATGCCACAGGCTTATTTTAGAGTGATTGCAGTTGGAAATTTCTAATAAGAGTAATAACATAGTTCACTGTATATGTGATTACATTGACACTGTAAGTTTCAGGTTTTATGAAGAATTATCCTATGGTATTAAATTAAATCATTGTCCAATAGTGTTAACTTTGAGGGCAACCAGATTAACCTATTTCTAGGGTTGTTATTACTTTGGAAGCTTTTATGAAGTAAATGATTGCTGTTGGCTGTTGTGCAAAGAAACATCTAATATCTGCAATGCCATTGTGTTTTAGAGGCTCATTTTCTAAGGGGCCGATTCACGAAGGGTCGAATATCGAGGGTTAATTAACCCTCGATATTCGACTGGGAACTAAAATCGTACGACTTCGAATATCGAAGTAGAGCGATTTAGCGCAAATCCTGTGATCGATCGATCGAAGGATTTTTCATTCGATCGAACGATTCGAAGGATTTTAATCCAACGATCGAATGAAAATCCTTCGATCAAAAAATCACAGGCAAGCCTATGGGGACCTTCCCCATAGGCTAACATTGACTTCGGTAGCTTTTAGCTGCCGAAGTAGGGGGTCAAAGTTTTTCTTAAAGGGACAGTACTTCGACTATCGAATGGTCGAATAGTCGAACGATTTTTAGTTCGAATCGTTCGATTCGAAGTCGAAGGTCGAATTCGAAGGTCGAAGTAGCCCATTCGATGGTCGAAGTAGCCCAAAAAAACTTCGAAATTCGAAGTTTTTTATATTCGAACCCTTCACCCGAATTTTGTGAATCGGCCCCTTTAAATGTTACGTACTTAGTTCATAGTATCAAGTATCAAGCACAGTGGAATTCTGTACAATCAGCAGGCCTAATAAAGTAACTGCTTTTTTTAACCCACCCGGTTGCAAATACAGCTTTGGTTGCCCTGTATCTTCTGTTTTGTACGGAGGAGTAATAAAAGTTTTTTATGCGTTTTTTCTTAAAAATTTATGTAAAATAACGGCACATTACAGGAATTATGGGTTTATTACCTTGTACAAGTATGGGACCTGTTATCCATAATGCTCGGGACCTGGGGTTTTCCGGATAACGGATCTTTCCGTAATTTGGGTCTTCATGCCTTAAGTCTACTAGAAATTCATTTAAACATTAAATAAACCCAATAGGCTGGTTTTGCTTCCAATAAGGATTAATTATATCTTAGTTGGAATCAAGTACAAGCTACTGTTTTATTATAACAGAGTAAAAAGAAATCATTTTTAAAATTTTGGATTATTTGGATAAAACCGGAGTCTATGGGAGACAGCCATTTGGTAATTTGGAGCTTTCTGGATATCGGGTTTCCGGATAAGGGATCCTATACCTGTACTACAAACCTACGTGGATACTTGTAAGACAAAAGCACAGAGCACATTCCAGGCCTATGTCAAGACAGCTGCAGTGTACAGAGATACATTTTTGGACAGAAAGTGTCATGTTTTTACAAATGCAGTGCAGTGTGCTAAGTGTCATTTTTGGGCTTTCAATTTCAGCATAATTGCGGCTGTTTGGGGATTTGTACCCTTCACAATTGTGCCAGATAAATCAAAATGAGCAATTCTGAACATGCTTGTATTGGCAAATTGGGTAGAAGTTGCAGCTAAATTTTAAAGAGTGGGAATTGCTTCAATTCCAGCACACAATGTTAAAACCATGTTAATGTGTGATTCTTTTGGTGTGAGTCTGCTTGTGCCACTTTCAGGGAGGTTGTAGTTCCAGGGTGTCGGAGTGTTCATAGGTTTGCGCACAATTCAGCATAACAGTCAGGAAAGATGTGACGTGCGTGTTTGAGCACAAGTACCTTTAATAAAACGCTTCAATAAGTGCAACATTTGTGTTCATTTCAGCACAACCATACTTGTAGCAACATTAATAAATGACCCGTTAGAGCTGCACTATATATTTATCCATGCACGCAAATCATTAAACGCAAACTTCCAAATGTCTACCTCTTCTCTGGCAGCATACACATTTTTCCTACAAAGTGTTTGATCTGTGTTTTGATGTATTTAATAACAAAATGTAATTCAATTAATAGACAGCTTGTCAAGACACAGAAACGGAGAAGAGATATTGCTAATAGCATTGTATGCAAAATATACATCTCTTTTCTCAGGTAAATTGGTTGCACATGAGTTGTATCTATCATTGTCTCCTCTGTTTTCTTAAATTCTCCTGCAAGGTGGAAGGAAAGCATTATTTTTATTTAATGTATTGTTTGGCTGGTGTACTTCTTTTCTTGTGCAAAGTCTCCAGCTTGTATTGTACTGTATATATATTTATGTAGAGTTTTATTTATATAGTAAAACTTGTGTATGCAGCAGTTTGCATTAAAACAATACAATAATTGATCAAATAATAACAATAAAATAACATATATACATACAATTAAGTTCTTAAAGACACTTGAAAGAGGTCTCTGCTTTGTAGAACAAATTGGAGGGTAATAAGTATTGCAGTTTACAATACAGTGATGGAGGCATAACCTACTAATTATTATGATTGAATTAGATGTTATACCAGTGCTCCAAGAAGAAGTCTTTGAATTTAGTTTATAGGGAGGATGCTCTACAGATGAATTCAGGGATGGAATTCTAGAGATAAGGAGCATCAAGACAGCAAGGTGTAAGTGGGATGCATTAGTGGAAGTGAGTGCTGTAAACAGTTGGTGGCTTTAATGGGTATGCAGAAATCAGTCTTATGTACAGAGACGCAAATTAAAAAATATAGTGAGGTACTGAAAAATGAAGGACTTTGAAAATCATGAAAGGGTTTTTGCTTAATGAGTATCTATTTTGGGTGAGAGGAAGCTGAGTTAAGACTAGCCTGATGCAGGGAAAGGAGGGCATTAAGGAGGCAAGTTAGGAGCAAGCTAAAGTAATCTAGGTAGGATAAGAGGAACATAAGTAAGTGAGAGAGGAAATTATGTAATTTAAGAAGAATCAAAGATTATCCTAAACAGAATTATGTGCCATCAGTGTAAATAAGCCTGCCATTGGTATTAATAATAAATGGGGGAGCAGGATCAGGTTTAGGCGATGAGATGATCACTTCAGCTTTTGATAAATTTAGTCTTAGATGGTACTGATTTATCCAAAAGGAGATCATTAGAATGTAGTTAGTGATCCAAGTCTGAATTTTTAGTGAAGCTTTGATGAATATATTTGGTTATCATTAATATACAGATGATATTTAAAGCCCAATGAATGGATGACCTTTCAAAAAACATAGAATTTACAATTCTTGAACCCTGGGCAATCCTGACATTTAGGGAACCCAGTAAGGAATGGTCAGCAGTATCAAATGCAGGTGACAGATTTAGGAGGAACAGAGTAGACAAGTGACCTTTGGCTTTTCACACCAAAGATTATTTGTAACAAAGTTGCATTAGTAGGGTGTGCAGGCTGCATAGGGTGCAACAGATTATGGTTGTGGAGAAAGTTATAAATACAGCTGAACACAACACATTCCATGATTTGCTAGTGGTAGAAGGTAAAAGGGATGATAGTTAAAGAGACAGAATTCTTCATGCACTGCTATTTAACAATAGGCTGGATAAAACCTGTTTGATTGAAGTTTAGAACATTCCAGGCTCTAATGCTAAATATATGGGTAAGAGCTTAAGTACGTACAACAGCACAATGTACAAAAGAGGGCATGGGGTCAAGGGAATAATATTTGAGTGGAGATGAAAACCTTGAATGTACTGTATATGTGTTTGTATTTATTTGTACTTTATTATTGTATTGACTCTGTCAGCTCTAGTAATGCATTGTTCTACTGTACAGCACTATTAGGAAAAAAATAAATGAAAATGTAGAAATATACAGTATATATACAGTTATTTACACATTAGGGTAATTTCACTGAATTTCCTGAAAACAAGCATAGATCAGTATCAGTTGAGCATGTTTTCATGTCTGGGTTAAGATAACAGAATTGATAATTAAGGATCCAGCATTTCAGATGCTATGAATAAACTATAAGCACAATAAGCAATGCAACGGTAAATGTAGTGACCCTGCAGATTTATTTGTCTTTTGGTTCATTAATTTAACCTATAAAATTATCATCCACTACATAGTTTTCCCATAAAATCTTTATCTGGTGATAGAGATGTCAGTGGGCTCACTCTCTTTATAGCTAAATCATGGTTCTTTAAAAATGACATTTAAAGGCACCCTCCTAGTAAATGAAGCACTTAGAACAAGATCCATTACATTGTAAGGCACATTTATTTGTAGCCTGGTGATACTTCACAGATGAATACAAGGCAGCACAGAAGTGGATGTTTTCCGTTTAGGAGCAATTTACTGTGCATTATTGAGTATTATATTGCAGTCAATATATTATTAAATGTGCATACGGATGGATCTATGTGATGAAAAAGAAAGGTAGCCAATAGTGTAAATTGTGTTCCATCACAATTAAGCATTTTGAACTTTCCTGCTATGCTGGCTAAAAGATAGACTACAAAGAGTGGTAGTAAATGGAAAATTTTCTAATTGTACCAGTGTTGTTAGTGGAGTACCGCAGGGCTCTGTACTAGGTCCCTTGCTTTTCAACTTGTTTATTAATGACCTGGAGGTGGGCATTGAAAGTACTGTTTCTATTTTTGCAGATGATACTAAATTGTGCAGAACTATAGGTTCCATGCAGGGTGCTGCCACTTTGCAGTTGGAAAACTGGGCAGCAATCTGGTTAAATGTTATGCACTTTGGTAAAAATAATATCAATGCAAGTTAAACACTAAATGGCAGTGTGTTGGGAGTTTCCTTAACTGAGAAGGATCTAGGGTTTTTTTTGTAGATAACAAGTTGTCTAATTCTAGGCAGTGTCATTCTGTGGCTACTAAAGCAAATAATGTTCTGTCTTGCATAAAAAAGGGCATTGACTGAGGGGATGAAAACATTATTTTGCCTCTTTATAGGTCCCTGGTAAGGCCTCATCTGGAGTATGCCGTGTAGTTTTGGACTCCAGTCCTTAAGAGGGATATAAATGAGCTGGAGAGAGTGCAGAGACGTGCAGCGAAACTGGTTAGAAGGATGGAAGACTTAATTTATGAGGGTAGACTGTCATGGTTGGGGTTGTTTTCTCTGGAAAAAAGGCGCTTGTGAGGGGACATGATTACACTTTACAAGTACATTAGAGGACATTATAGACAAATAGCAGGGGACCTTTTTCACCCATGAAGAGGATCACCGTACCAGAGGCCACCCCTTTAGACTAGAAGAAAAGAACTTTAATTTGAAGCAGTGTAGGTGGTTCTTCACAGTCAGGACAGTGAGGTTGTGGAATGCACTGCCGGGTGATGTTGTGATGGCTGATTCAGTTAATGCCTTTAAGAATGGCTTGGATGATTTCTTTGACAGACATAATATCAAAGGCTATTTTGATACTAAACTCTATAGTTAGTATAGGTATGGGTAAATATTGTATAGTTTATGTGAGGGTATGGAGGGGTGTGTGTATAGATGGTTTTCATTTGGAGGGGTTGAACTTGATGAACTTTGTCTTTTTTCAACTTGATTTAACTTTTTAACTATATAAGGTCCTTCTGCTATTAAGCACATAAACATGTGAGTCCGAAGAGGCCTCCTTTCGCGTATTTGGTCTGACCTCAGCTTTAGCTCCATTGTGTGTAAACACACACAGGCCGTTAGGATTCAAATCAATGTAGCAGCAGTACTGAGCAGATCTGCTTCTCTCAGCCTGCAAAAATATGCAGGCTAAAAACATCCAGAGCCTTCAGCGTGTGTGCCCATAGCCTAAGACCTGATCACAACTAACGGACCGATATAAGAATGTCCTGGGAACTTTTGTTTCTCCAATTTCGGCCCAGATTCAATTCAGTTAGAAAAAGGTTTTCCATGTGAAAACTTATGGACAAGATTCAATTTAAGATGCAATTCAATTCAGAAAAACATACAATATCTCACAATTTACCACGTGAAAACTCTATTGAAGTCTATGGGAAAAAACTCCTTGAATTGAATTTTGTCTTTGAGTTTTCATTTGATGACCTATGAGATTAAATTTTCTCACTGAACTGAATCTGGCCTTTAGACTTTTTAGCACGATTATTTGTATTTTTATCATTGTTCCTAATCCATGATTTTCTTGTTTTTTTTTATTGTGTAAAATCCATAAAACCCACTAATAGAATACAAAGTACGCCAAGTAAAAGCTGTCAAGGTCACGTATGAAGTCAATGGAAGTTGCCCTTCTTTACTTGCAAAGATCTGTCTTTTTGTTTGTTGTGCTTTGAGGTTTTCAATGATCCGAACAATGTTTCAGGGTTTCCAGATTTTTTTTCTGGATCGTTCACTGGCTATTAGGCATTAGTGGTTTAGAGAAATAGAGTTCAATCATTGTTTCAAAAACCTCTATTACTATTAAAATTCAACTTTAATAAATGGGGCTTCAAGTTTTTGGCCTAAGGTGCTGCAATGTACATCAAATTTAGTCCATAATATCATGTGCAAAAACTAAAGCTAGTATTAACTAAGCTAGCATCACTTATTAATAAGTAGTATTATAATATTAAATTAGTATTATCCAGCAGCAAAATTACAAAATCACATGATTGTGGTCATCTACAAATAGTAAGCCATTTTACACTTTCTCAGGTTCCTACATAGAAATGACTGTAGTAAATCTTTCTAAGGAATATGGCACACAAACATGAAGATTTTTCACTACAGGAATTAGAATTTGACCTTTGAATCAAACTATTTTCATCTCTTTCATTAAAACAATTCAATGATAACATATACAAGCACATTTATAAAGCAATTAAAACAGGAGTTAGTTATAGTAATGGATCTACAATCTTATATGTATACAAGATATATTCAGTAAATAAAAGGACAATCTAATAATGAAGTAATACAATCTTACCATTAAGAAGTATCTGAAAAATGTAACAATAGCATACTATAAAGCATGTATAGAGAAAAGGGAAGAGAAAGGAAGAAAAACATTCAAAGTGGATACAAACAGCACTCTGTTAAATTAGCAAAAAGGAGACAAAACACGTCTTTCAGTTCATTAGCTGTCTATACACACATGACATATTTCATCAAATGTTGTCCCTGGTTAGGCAATTATGTATTCAAAACATAATTTCCTCCCAATTTAATCAAAAGTGGGCTAATCTCTCCTATCTTCCTGCTATTCTTCTAAAGAAAAGGGCCTTGTTATGTGCAATTGACTTAAAGAGTGTTTGTTAAACAAATCTCCAGCTATAGTAGATGTTTCTTAAATCTGAAATGCAATTATTTTTTTCTTTCAAAGTTTCTTCATTTCTATAATGTCAAAAGTTTAATTAGTTTGCTCCTAAAGCTGGCGGTCTTTGTTTTTTTACTGCTGTAAACACTTCAGTCACGAAGTTTGCCAGTCAAACCTACTAAAATGCCGGTATATGTTGGATTTATTAGTTAGACAAGGGGATTCCAGTAGTATCTGACACTGTCAACTGACACCCCCAAATGAAAACCATACTTCCAAAATGAATACTTAAGCAAGAGATAGTTTACGTCATATTAAGTGGCCTATTAAAGAATCTACCCAAACTGGAATACATATTAGTAAATATTGCCTTTTTACATATTTTCCCTTGAGCCCCAATTTCATGATATAATGTGTACTGCCTCAGAGATCACCTGACCAGAAATACTGCAGCTCTAACTGTAACAGGAAGAAGTGTGGAAGCAAAAGACAGAACTTTGTTGACCTAACATGTATAGTTTGTTTGTGTGCGCCCCAGGGGACAGCCCTTATTTCTTAAAATGATCATTTTCGTTTAAAGTTTACCCAGTGGCACATACTACACTAAAAAAGTATATTATTATGAAAATGGTTTATTTACATGAAGCAGGGTTTTACATATGAGCTGTTTTATGCAATATATTTTTATAGAGACCTACATTGTTTGGGGGTAAATTACAATATTTTTTGGAAAATTAACTTTGCATTGGTTAAAAAAAAGCTTTTCCTATTTGTGTAAAGTCACATCTTTTCTCCAGTGAGAACATTTCTCCAGTCAATATTTGTCACTTTACTAAGAGCAGTTTAGGCTGCCAATCTGCCAATTTTACATCTCATTATCTGTATTACTGTACATCCTCCATACTAATACCCTACAAGGATATCTGGTAAATTGTCTTCACTAAAATTAAGAGGGGAAAATCACTGGTAAATTTAGACTAGGAGAACATTTTCCACATTTCATTCTTAAAAAAGGATCTTAGCATCTTTTCAAGTTTACTTAATTTTTACTTTTCATAGTTTTTTTAATTATTTGCCTTATTCTGCTGGCTTTTTACAACTTTCAAATTGGGTCACTGACCCCCACCTAAAAACAAAGGCTCTGTAAGGTTACAACTTTATTTTTATTGCTACTTCTTATTTCTCATCTTTCTGTTCATATTGCATTATGCATGTTTGCAAAGGTAATTTAAGTTAAAATAACTTAAAAAACACAAATATTAAAAAACCACCTGCAAATTGTCCCAGAATATCACTCTCTACATCATACTGAAAGTAAATTCAATGGTGAACAACCCCTTTAAGAGCATACATTCCATTTTTAGTAATGTTGGAATGTATTGTAAAAATAGGCCTGACAAACTTAGTCCGAATTTATCTCAATATTTTCTGAAAAAAACTCTGACCAAATCCGAACAGGTTTTTTTGGGCTTATTTATTAATACACTTTCCCGAAAATTTTGTTTGCTGGAAAAAATCATAAAAAAATTCTCACTGTTTTTTGGATTTTTTATCCAATTTTCACTATTTTTTCGGATTTTGCCTAAAAACTCGGAAAACTTTGAGGTATTGCCAAAAACCCAGCGCACATCAAAAAATCATTGGGACTTCTCCCATTTTATATGCAACCTCGACAGGTCTGAGATGCCGGATTTTTAGATTTTGACTTTTCCATCCTCTGGGTTTAATACATTTTTTAAAAGTCTGATTTTATATAAAAAAAAAAAATCACACATTTTTCGTCATTTTTGCATTTGGAGTTTAGTAAAACCCAGAACAAACCCCAAGGTCCCGGCTCACTCTTTCCATAACAGCTACCTTTCACTTCGGAAGGAGCCCTACGCTATTTGGATATTGCCAATGCCTTAAAAACCATGGCCAATTTATCTGAGTACTACATATTTTTGCTGAATCACGTACAAATTCCTATCAGCAGCACTAGAGAGGAGACACTTACAGTACAATGGAATTCTGACAAAGATGAAGGGGTTCTATGCTAACAAGCCATGGAACATTGCTGCAAAGCCATAGCACAGAATGTGTTCCACAGCATTACAGATTTACATAGCGCTATTAAACTTTTTATGTTTTTTTTCAATAAGCTTGCCAGATCCAGTAGAACAAGAATCTATATTAAACCTGGCTCCCTTCTGCTGAAAACATTTTTACGGATTCATTATTTTATTACTATCATTTTTTAGACCCGTGGCATAAAATAGAAGAGGAGGCAACTGTATGTTTGGTTTTAATTATAAGGAGGACATTGTTCCCTGTAAATCTATGCCAAATGCTATATAGACCATTATTAGTTATACAGTACAAACAGCTTTGGAAATATTTATCTGTGCTGAACAATCTATTTCAATATTACTTATTCTGTTCTTGGCCTCAGCTGTTTGCTGGGGAAGATTGAAAAAAAAAATCTATATTAAAGGTGTTTCTTTGTTGATCAGAAATATATGTTTCCTTTTGGTAGCAGTACTGCAGCCTCTGTATTCTTTAAATACATTTAACCCTAAATGTGGAGGCCTATTTATAAACAGCCTCATTTTAGTGGTTTTAAAGGTTTTTGAAACCACAACTAATGTACTTACTAAAACCACGAATGTCAGGAAATTTAATATATGAACTGAAAAAGCATGAAAAGTTGTAGGAAAGCCAAGACTTTTTTGACTTGTCGCACAATAAAATACCCGAAAATCTCTAAAACCACAAATCAAAGAAAGATCTTCCAGTTGTTAAATGGAAATCTGTCATTGACTTCTACCTGATTTTGACAGGTTTTAGCTGGAGTATTAACAACAAAAAGTTTTTAAAGATCTTATTTTCCGCACACTGTAGATTACTTCATGTAATATATTCCATACACGCCAAGCATACATTACCACCTTATCAGTGTAGTCTCTGTGGCGGTTACGTTGCTTGCAGAGTTATCCTGGCTTGCACTTCCAGAGCCGATCTGAAGAGCCAAAGGTCCCAGCATTTCTCTCCTCCACATGGCCATTATCTGCATAATCAATGATTAGCAGCTAAATTAATTCTTTTAAAAATATGGTGCAAACCATATATGGTGCTATATATACATGAATTGTGGTATAATTAATTGTATTTATTAAATTGATATTTGTATAACATTTTTCACTGTTTTTGTACTTGGAATTAAAAAACCTCAAAAAATTAAATCAAAAAATGTTTGGGCTCTCTGAGGATTTATTAATTTTGATTAATATATTACATGAAGTAATCTACAGTGTGCGGAAAATAAGATCTTTAAAAACTTTTTGTTGTTGCAACTAATTGGCTTTGTAAGCTTCTAAAATTTTAAATAGTAGTGTGCGCTGCCGACATATATACAACTTTAGCTGGAGTATTGTTGGAATTCGGAATTGTCTCCGTTTTGCTGCATAATAAATCCTTTAAAAGTTGTGCTTTTTCCCACATGATTCAGATTTTTCGCATCAAAAAGGCCAACCCAAAAAGTCACATTGTACTAAATTGTCCCCATAGTGTTAAAATCCTTTCCTAATCCACCATAGACTTCAAACACTTTCTCTAGTTTCACTTTTTACTGTCCAGCATGTTGGCCTTAGTATGGACTTTTTAGTGCATGAATCTTGGTGGTGCTGAGTTCTTACAATCTAGAGACAATATAGTGACAAACTAGACAGCAATCCATTTTATTCATCAGAACAGACCTCTATCAGTAAGTACCAGGCACGAGAAAGAGCTCATTCTATCTGGCCTCATACACTGGAAAGCTGAGATGGTACAGAATACAGAATGAATATGCCAGCTGTAATGTATGTTAAAAATAACTAAACTACGAGCAAAACACAATTTTTTAAGATTCAAAAATTGGCATGTTTTAACGATGGACTTAATTTACTGTATATCTTATTAAAGGAAAATGTAATGGACATTTATAAATACATAAATATGTATTTAAATTAAATATTGAATCAGGTTGCACTCTATATAAAAAGCTAAATTCCCAGGTGCTTGTATGAAATACATACAAAATATCGACACAGTCACGACACTTGCTGAAAAAAAGAAAATTCTTTATTGAACCAATATTTTGGTCTCCACAGAGAACTTTTTCAAGGTTTCAGACTGAAAGCAAAATAAATAGAAATAGCTCCCACCATAAATATGACACCAAAGCACTGTTTTAGGTTGCCATGGAAACCCGAGCAAACAAACATTTATTTGCAGAAGTGAATTTTGATGTAGTTGCAGTGAAAAAAAAACATGTTGGTGTAGATATGTATTATATTCTTTGTGTATAGTGTTAGTGTGAGAAAATGTAACATCCAAATTAAAAAAAGAGGTTAGATAGGTTATACAATTTATAAATTCATTACAGCTCCACTAAGTCAGTTATTTCAACCATTTTATTCCCTTCTGCAGCCTGTGGCCAAATATGTAGATTATCTCCAACCCATTCTACAACAGATGGATTCTTATCCAACCGGACGTGACCGTCTTCTTAAGGGGAACATGCACAACAGGTCACAAGCCTCTGAGGAAGCCGATTGGACTGGCGAAACGCATCAGGCGGAAGTGACGTCATCACGAGCAGCGGGGAGGGCCACAAGGAGAATGGAGGGGAATTCAACTTGCCAGCAAAACCACCATTCTCCCGACTCCGGACGCCATACTTGCATAAGGACTTGTGATTATATGCGATCAAAACTTCATTGTAAATGTGAGTACAACACGTTTTTAAAGAATAATTTTTAATAAATAGAATTATACTATGGAATTTTTATGTTTCCTTCTTGGAGCCTGAGGTACATTGTGAGGAGGATCCACAACAGGGAATAATATATGCGCTACACCCAGATTGTGTCTTGGAAGTAGGCATTTCTGCTAAATTGGTGAAGGCTGCTGGATTGAAGCGGTGTTGTTAGATATAAAGGGAAAATACTGTTCACCATAATAACTGCACAAATAGGAGCTATATCCACACACGGTGTTATATAAGCCAACTGGAACATACTACACCATAATTTGTTTGTGATCTCTACCTTGCCCTAGGCGCTGGTCCACGTTTGCTATTGAGATAGATTCTTATTTCAGGGATGCTGGCTATCTCATTTAGGAAGCTGAGGTCCTTACATATGCATTGTGCTCTAGCAACTGTAGATGTAAAGAGTCTCTACACTGTCATACCCCATAAATAAGGGATAGAAGTCTGTAGACAGGCCTTGATCAACAAACCCGTGAAAGTCCTCCTTCTTAATTTCTTCTTGAAGTGCAGTGACAAGTTTATTATGTCCAGGAGGCAATGTTCTGCTTAAACCATAAGATGAATTCCATAAATTTTGTCAAGCAACATCCAAAATGGAACACCAGTCCAACTTTTTCCTGGATATGGATATGCATAGCAGGTTATCAGATATCTTGGGCTGCAGAGGCCTGACTTCCATACACTTCTTCTACTTGTTACCACTTATCTGTTCTGTATAACAGGGTAGTGACAATATGTTAATTAAGATAGTTTATAGGATTGAGATAGAACTCCCATGTAAGAGACGGGTCAGTTGAAATAAAATGAAGGAGATGCTTTGCACTTTCTCTTTAACCACCAAGTGAAGAGGGTGCAAATGTATCCAGAATCTGGCAGAGGGAAACGCCAAGAGAAAATACAGTTTGAGAATGATTGTTTGAGTGAGGGGTTGGCAGTACAGGCAAAATCCTTAGTTGAAAAGTTGCACTACCTAATGACAATTAACTCTATGCTAACATCTACGGGCAGATTTATTAAGGGTCAAAGTGAATAATTTTCTAATTATTTTTGGTCACAACACTCAAATTTGAATTAAGTATCTAAAGTCGATTTGAGTTTTAATTTTAATTTATCTCATACTCTGGCCCTTTAACAACTCAAATTAGACTATTTGCTACCTAAAATCTGGCGAATTACTGTATAAGTCAATGGGAGAGGTCCAGGGATCAATTTGCAGCCTTCCTGACATTCATGTTTTTTTCAGAGAAAAAACTTGAATCCAGTTTTTTAAATTCAAATCGAATTTTTCTAATTCAAATCTAATTTGTTTTTGAGTCTATTCAATTCGTCCAAGCTAAGAACATTTGATTTTATTAATACATTTCAATTGGTCGAATTCCGAATTTATGGGAGTTTTAAAAACTCCCATGAATTCGAAATTCGACCCTTGATAAATGTGCCTCTAAGTACAAGTTACAAAAGTCATACACCATGACATAATCCTAGAGTGCTCCATATAGTCAAAGTACTGTCAAAGGAAGCAATCCCCAACCAGTAGCACTTGAGCAACATGTTGCTCACCAACCCCTTGGCCTCAGGTGCTTATTTTTTAATTCAGTTCAATGAATGCAAGGGTTGTAAGGGAGCCCTTGTCTTCTTTGTGCTATCAATGTTTCATTTATTCCAGGGTTATTAGTAACTGGTTATTCTAAGCAGGCTTCTTATTCCTTTAAAAGTTGCATAAGCAAACCCACTTCAAACATTATACTGACAATTACTTTTCAGACTCCAATTTAAAAGTAATTTTAAATTTTTTTAGAAGTTCTACTTAAAAACTCTTTATTTATGAGTTGCAAATACAATGCATATATTCAAAGCCTAGTAGTGTTTGCTGTGCAAACTGAATTATGCATGGAAAAATTACTATAAAGCAGGGAACTCCAAAGTCAACTCTCTTCAGCTACTGCTGAGCTAAAGCTTCTAATTTCCTACAAATGCCATCTGCACAGTTCTGCAAATGATTGAATGAAAATATGAGAAATCAAGTACTCCAAAGGGATTCTATTGCAGCAAGCTTGGAATTAACTACATAACAGCACTTAATGCTACATAATAGCACTATAATGAAGCACACATATAAAGGGTTAAGGTTGACCCACTGGTACTCTATAAAATATGGATTATGTGTTAAATTTTAGCCTTCCTCAAGAAGACCTGGCTGCATTGGTGGCACAATCTGAATCCAGTCTGTTATTCAAGGGATATTATTTCAATATACCATAATGTACTGCTATATTATTCTTCTATAAATCTGTCCAAACTGGTAGAAGGAAAGCAACAGTGCAAGCACAGTAGCAATCTTTACAAAGCACAAACTGCAAAATGCGTTGAAGTTTGCTTTGCCTGAGCCCTGCTGGAAGATTAGGCTTAGTGACACAGGAGGCAAAGTTTTGTGGAGTGATAACAAATTACGCACAGCAGGGAATGGAGAAGCAGAGGTCCCTCATTTTAATTTTGAACTTAAAATTTTTATATTGGTAAATGTTCGTAGTGGTATTTTAAACTGCAAAGTAACGGGGTAAGGGGAACTCTGAGCATATACAGTAGACAAGTTTTATGTGCAGGAAATCCACAATATAAAAGCTGTGAAAATTGTTTTTATTCTGATCATTTTAAGAGTAATACTGTCACATAATACATTTGTATAGTATTGTCCTTTTTTCTCTGTAATAATAAAACAGTGCCTTGTACTTGATTACACTTAAGATAAAACAAATCCTTATTGGAGGTAAAACCATCCTAATGGGTTTATTTAAAGTTCAAATTCCTTTTAAGTAGACTTAAGGTATAGAAATTAATGAAAGATAGTGATGGGTGAATAAATTCGCCATATGCGAAAAGGCGGCAAAAATTTGCCTGTGAAAAATCCGCTGCATCAAAAAAAATAAAAATTATTCGGACGGCCAATGACTTCAGTGTTGGACTGGCCCACAGGGATACAAGGAAAACTCCCGGTGGGCCCTCATGCTGCTAAACATTTGGTCTATTTCATGGCCATTCCCTATTTCTATGAGAACAAAGAGGCTTAATAGATGGAATAATAGATTATAGTATGTAAAGAAAGTAGACTAGGGGAATAGAGGTTGAGTGAGGAGAAGAATAATAATAGTACTGAGAGTGGGCCCCTTGTCTAAGATTTTTTGGTGGGCTCCTGGTCTAAGGTTTTTGGGTGGGTCCCTGGTGTCCCAGTCCGACACTGATTGACTTTAATGCATTTGGACAAAATAAGCGTGCGTATCGGACATGTATGAATGCGTAGACCCACCCCTGGAGATGGTGGATGGATCTTGTTGGTGGCCATTCAAATGAAAACACACTTCTTATTGGAGATTGTGTCTACTCTAAGTACTCTGTATTTGGCAGACTATGACACTGCTATGCTACTGAACCTTGTCAGGCTGCCGGATTTACAGTTAAGATTCCAACTTACCTGGAAACAAGCGCCAGCATTGCTAAAAAAGTGCACTGAAATTATCACTAAATTGGGTAGGGTCTTTTAGTGGTGATTCAGAGGCAATGTATGCATTCAGGCACAAGCTGCTTATCTGCATTTTAGTATCTTAAATTCCATTTAGGATAAACATTTTCATATTCTAAAAGCCATTTAAATATCATTTTTTGACATCCACTGGCATTTTAAATACACTGTAAGAAATATAATACTAGTTTAATTAAGGAAAGATAAAAATTGATGATTTGCATGGCAGAGGCCATCCCCTAATGTTCGAGTCCCCAGAGATTAACAAGTTGTGTACATGCCATTAAATGTCATTCATTTGTAATATTCTCTGCTTCAAAATGACACATCTGAGATTTCTAGAGCTGAGGGCAAGGATGGCAAGCAATCTTCTTGCTGCTGTGCTGGTGATATTGTAACTATGTTCTTGAAAGCTGTTCTGAGCCACTAAGAAAATGTTCATAGTATTCTCATGTATGTATAGGGATGTGTAAAATAGTCATCCCCAGTATCATTTAGCAGGCAGTTTCCCTAGTGTAATAGACACCTAACTGGGTCCTAAAATACAGTTGGGAGGGGTAACTGTTTCCTATTCCTGCTTTAAGCTATGCCCCTTGTTGTTTCTCACAGTGACCAGTAGATGGCCTTGTGCTAGACTATAAAAGACTCTGAAGCCATGCTTTCAGTGTTCATCTTGTGCTGGCCCTAGCCTGTGCAGGAGGCAGAGCTCGAGTGGAACCTAGACAGGTCAGGTCTAGTAAGAATAGGCTACTCACCTTTATAGGTCACTCTAGGAGTGACAGACAGTCAGATTATTTAGCTCAGCATCTTGAGGCTCCTACGAGGATTGTAATGGGATTAAGATCCCGGGTACTAATTACCCAGAAGTAGGGACTAAGGGTACAGACCTAGGGTAGAGAGTATTCCCCTCAGGTTCCACTTAGGGAAAAGGCTGAAAGCTGGGTGTACCTCCTCAAAGCTTCATGTATTGTTCCTATTTCTGAGGAGAATCATACTGACCAAAGGTGCTGAGAGTACTGCCTATTCATTGTAATGTATGATCCTGCAATGCTCTCTTTATGTTCACTCAACTGAGGATTGTATGCTCAATAAATCTGTTCTATGGTTAAGTTATAAGAACCACTGGCTCCCAATTATTTACACCCTGAATACAGTTACAGTTGCACTACATCCTGCTTTCACATCACTGCGAAGGCTCACTCCCTAAGGTTTTAAGGTCTCATCCGGAGCATATGTACTGGGAGTGAAGCTTATAGTAGAGTGCACTCAATTTACTATAGCGCTACATATGTATATATGCATGTATAGCTCATACACATCCTGAAATGTACACAGTGTATCAAGGTTTCCCATACAATTAGAATCTTCCTTCCTTTATTGGCATATCTGGGATTGTAGGCATGAATGCAGCAGCCAGTGACCATCACCATATATTTGTAGAGTAACTCATACTTACTCAAATGCCTAAAACACAATTTTGAAAGAAAGGACGTACAAAAATACACAAGATAAGGTGAAAATCAATCCATAAATGATTTTACAATATTTACTTAGACTAAGCCTATAACTGTTCAGCAGTTTAAATCAATGGAACATGGGCATTTTATTTATCTGCAGTTATTCTTCAAAGCAAGCCAGCAGATGTCTTCTTCCCATTCATATGAATGGGGAAAATGTCAGTGGTAACAAGATTTACTGAAACTTACATTGAGACTTCTGAGTCTTTTAGGTTTGATATTATAATGCCATAACCGAAATAGTGCAGGAGGCCATCAAAATCTGATGTTAGAACTTTAATTTTAAAAAAAGGTTGAAGTAATTTGTTTTGGTTTGGGGTTAGCATACCTTAGCACCTTCCATCAAAGATTATATTGCTATCCACTGTATATCATGTACACTGCAGGTTAATGCAGAGATGTTTCAAGGGGATAGTTAATTACATGAATCTTGGCAAAATTTGATCCAGTGCAACTAGATGTAATATGGTTTCAATATGATCAAGGGAAATGATCTCATGACATGAAAGTTATTGACTTTCTTATAGAGGTCATTTGTAAATTAGCATATCATTTTGGAACATGTCTAAATATTTAACCATAAAAAAAGAAAATCATTTTGGGACTGCTGATGTGCAGAAAGGGAGAAACGAACAGTGCCATCAATTAAAACTTCTTGCTGAATAAATCATGCTGTACAGAAGTGCCTTCCAGGGTTAAATTCTAAATTGAATTCTCCTTAAAGCTAAAGGGGCCTTTGGGTAAGATGTTTTTCAAAAACACATGGCTAAATTGATGCTTTAACATTACATTCCTTCCTCATCTAATGTTTAACCTGGTAGATTATGTCTTTCTATGTAATTACTTTCTCTATGTCATTACTGGATTGGACCCATAAAACATCAGCAAATATATCATTATGTTTACTTTCTCAAAAAAAAGTTTAATTTTATAGGACCATTAACCCCAAAAAAGAAAAGTATTCATTTGACTTGAGAAGTTATTTTTTATCCTGTTAAAATGCTGTCTTTGGAGCAGAAGTCCTGCCATTTATTAAAATGCTCAGAAATGCTCCAAAAATAAGAATACAGGTATGGGACCTATTATCCAGAATGCTTGGGACCTGGGTTTAGAAGTTTAGATCTACGTCTAGTAGAAAATCATGTAAACATAAAATAAACCCAATAGGCTGGTTTTGCTTCTAAGGATTAATTATATCTCAGTTTGGATCAAGTACAAGGTGCTGCTTTATTATTACAGAGAAACAGGAAATCATTTTTTAGAATTCTGATTATTTGGATAAAATGGAGTCTATGGGAGACGGTTTTCCATAATTCGAATCTTTCTGGATAACAGGTTTCCGCATAATGGATCCCATACCTGTATTACCGTAATACTGCAATGTAACATTCTGTTAGACATTATTGGGAGAATGTAATATGTTTTGTTCGCACAGAAGACGTTCGTAAAGACCATTGCGAATGTTAGCGACCATGTTTGCCTCCTTTTTGACCGATTACAGACCTCAACTTCTTCCTCGCAAAGTTTGCGACCAAATGGCTTTTGCGAACATTTGCAGTGTAATAAAAGTATTGAAGTTTTGCAACTGCAAAATGAATTTTGCGAAAAAATATTTAGCAAAACACAAGAGCAGGTGTTAACGCTACCTTTATGTTTGCAATGCAATATTCGCCAAGGAAAGATTTTGCATTGCAAGCAGCACTAAACATTCGCAAAAATGTTGTTTTAAGTAACACTTGCAATTTCTAATTACATTCCCCCTACTGAATTTTAATTGTGCATAGCCCAATTTTTAAGACCTGCCTAAAAGCTGTGTTATTGTTGAAGCAAGAACTTTTTCAGTAAGGACTGTGTGCAGAGGCAAACTACAATACATGCAATCTCACATTAAGGAAAAATTAGGCCTATTTATTACATTAATGACTTCTATTATATTGACATTTTTATTACAGTACATTTACATATCAGCTTTGATGTGTAAAGCCATCTTTATCTACTGTCTAAATCTAAAAGCCTCAGTAAAGCCTAGAAGGGGACTTCTAAATGACCATACATATTCCTAAACCCCATTAAAACCCCAAACAATAAGATGCTACAGGTATTTTTATATAAATTCCTAATATGTTCCAAAAGCACTACCTACCAAACTCTGTAAGCTCTGTAAATGCATTTAGATCATTGTAATTCCATTTGTTACCAGCCATTTAATTCTAAGCAATTAGGCAGTGAAAATGGAAGTATAGCTGCTAAGAGGATTTGTATACACTCTACATTCATTCCTCCACCCTTTATTTATGTAGATGTGCTGCTTAATATGCATTGTTCATAGGGCTACTGTGAAACGCAGGAAATTATCATTGCATAATATTGTTTAGCAACTAAGAAACATCCCAAAAATCTACAGTAAAGCCCTAGCAGTGCAAACCTTCAGTTTAAGGGCTGTACACAGCTTACTGAATGCACAGAACATCCCTTTGTTGGACATTGTTTGAGGAATTTTCAATACAGTGCAATAATCATACAAATTGAAAAAGCTTATTACTCATTGGGGTTTTATACTGTAGGTTACTTCCAAAATGCAAATTTGCCTACTGCTGATAAATGAGCCCTAGTATGTCTGCTTAAGAATTCAGACAGAATTTAAAAATACGAACAGCTTATCAAAAGGGAAAATGATATACCATTTATAATACAATTTGTGCTTCTTTTCCATTAACTCCAGTTGCCCTTTTAACACTGATAAAAGTTTTGACTTAATGACTGGTGCCACCGAAAGTTAATTAACGTGTCTCCTCATTAGCAGCTCAGGCATGTAAAAAAATCAATTTGGAGCTTCTGATGTGAAAGAAGGGAAGAGAACATAGTATTGTGACTCCAGCGATCACAAAATGTTACTTTTTTCAGATTAATGTAAAATATCACTAAACCTGCTCCTCGGGGGAATTTACAAGACTGGAGTTATTTTACCTCTGGAGTAGTAAAGTACTTATGTCTAGTAACCCATAGCATCCTATTAACCATGCTATCACCTGTTTGAAAGCAAATAACATATGTTACTAGACCTGGTGCAAATCTTGTTACATTTAGTGCACTCAGGTCAGTAAGGATACCAGACACACGATAGCTAGTGTAGTGGGGGTGACCCCTGCATGTTTATTGCGTCAAATGTAACGTTTCGGGGGCATGCCCCTTCGTCAGACATTTAGTGCACTACCATATGGGAGCATAGTTTCTCATAATGTATACAAGAGAAAGCAGAAGCACACACCAAACTAAAGGATCCCAAAGTGGACTAGACAGGTACAGTGACTTGATGCTTAGTTATTAATAAAACAGGCAGCATGTCCTGCAGAGCCAACAGAAATTATCTCCTGTTTTTGGAAGAAGGCAGTCATCCTGAAGTAAGGTGCAAGGAATCACAAAATGTGCCTCTATTGCTTTGCAGCATTTGATTGTGCCGTTTTTAATAACCATAATTGCTTATATTTGTCCACAAGAGTTACTGTTCCATTAACATCCCCACAGACACCCTCAGCTGAGGAAAACATAATGGCAGGCTCTAATTATTTGCAAATATGTAAATAAATAAATGTGCAGCATTAATGCTCAAAGCTACACTGGCTTTTTAACTAATGCTGCTGCTTCACTGCTTTGTATGGTATATGTAGTATGAGCTTACTAGCTATTCATAATAAATAAATAGTAGCAAGCCCAAGCTTCTCTTAGGACTAGGTTTTGATCAGGTCGGTACACAATGAATAGAGCTAAAGATGGAACATTCTAAAATGGGCAAACCAAATGTCCAATAAGGAAAATGGCACAACAGGTCTTTGTGTGTACTTTAATTGTTGTGTCTCAAAGTGAAAGTGACAAAATCCCCGGAAATTACCTCATTAGACTACATTGCTACCACCTGGAAGTGCTTCTACAATTGCAGTTGCCTGTAAATAAGGTGCTCCATGTAAATCGTCGTGGGGACGGGTGGCATTTTCTTGGGAGCTTTGCACATTGTTTTCAGCTGCTTAAAAATAAGGCATAAAAGTACCTTATGTGCCATTGCCCTAAGGAAGATTATAGGCCACCTGTCATAAAATGTATTGTAGATGCCTCTTTAATCTCTTAGATGGCCCTGGAAGCACAATAAGAAGGATAGTTTGGGTGATGAATTAGCACTTCATTTCCCTATCATCTTCTATGTCAAATCTAAATCAGGATAAACAATGATAAATGCAATTTTCTACACTTTGGTAGAAATAACATAAATGCTAGTTATACACTAAATGATAGTGTGTTGGGGCCTCCTCAACTGAGAAGATTCTGGGGATTTTTGTGGATAACAAACTGTGTAATTCTAGGCAGTGTCATTCAGTAGCTACTAAAGCAAATAAAGTCTTGCATAAACAAAAAAAAAGTACTAAATAGAGAAAACATAATTTGCTTTATTTATAGATTCCTGTCCTTAAGAAGGATTTTAATGAGTAGGAGAAAGTGCAGAGATGTGCAACTAAACTGGAAAAAATAATCATGATGAAAGACTGTGACAGCTGAGTTGCTTTTTCTAGAGAAAAGGAGCTTGATAGGGGACAAGATTACTTTTATCAAGTATATTAGAGGACATTATAGACGCATAGCAGAGGATTTTTTTTAATTCTATAGACCAGAGGTCACACTTGGAGAACAGATATTTAATTTGAAGCAGCATAAGTGGTTCTTTTCATTGAGGGCTCTAAAGAGGTTGTGAAATGCCCTGGTCATGTGTGCCTTTAAGAGTCGATTGGATGACTTTTTAAAAGCAGAATATCCAAGGAACTTAAGCTCTACAGCTGGTTAATATAGGCATTGGTATATATAGTTTATATACAGTATGTGAGTGCATCGATAGATCTCTATAGCTCTGTGTACATATGCACTGGGGTCATTTGGAAAGGTTGAATTTAATGTACTTTTGTCTTTTTTATATTCAAATGTACTATGTAATGCGTATCTCTATGCCTGTCAGCTATTTCCATTATTAGTAAACAATTCTGAGAACAATTTGTATTCAAAGCACAAATATTCAAATTTAATGTGATTCGATCCACTAATCTAGGACACCTGTCAGTACATACCCTTGATATGCATATTTGCTATATAGTGCATGTTGTTTTAGCTCATCTGTCATATTTTTCAATATTTTCTAGGCACCTCCACTGTCACCTCTCAGTCCAGAAGGTGACGAGAAAATATGCAGTGCCACCAGTACTACTTTAATGGATCCAATGGTTTTATTAATACATATATATAGTAAAATGATTTGTTGTCTGGCAGATGGGAAGGCTACTGGGCTGTATGAAAAGCTTCATATGAAAGCTGGCATAATGAAATACTTGATTAAATTCCTGAGGCTAAATGAGACCATGACACTGATGAATAGACCTCTGTAACTTATAACTCAGCTGATTTGACATCCCTGTGGTGAGGCCTCTCCTCCCATCTCTGTGCTTTTTACATATTTAACCTCCAAAAAGCACTTAGATACTCAATTCCCTAACTTCAAGATCTCCATCCAAAGACCTTAAGATCTGAATGTTATAGTTACATTTTGCATGTGTTGGGACCGTAAGCTTGCAGGATTCACGGCAGACACTTTCTTCACTTTTAGCCAGTTAATTTACATACAGGGCTGGCCATCTCATCATACCCAATCTCTCTGGGAGTTCCTAACACAGACAGGTAACCTTCCTTTTCTGTGCCCTGCTCAGAGAGACCTTCCTAACACTCTCATTACAATTAAATACCTTTCCACAGGACAGCCTTCCTGTGGAAAGTGAGCTCCAATATGTGAGCTGGACTACTTGACTGAAAAAACTGGTTAACAAAGTCATTACACAAAGAAACCATTCTCTGTTTATTAAAACCTGTCCTGGAGCTTACAGACACATCTTTTTACAGATTTCCTTGGTCACTATGTAACGGATTAGGGGGGTGCTGTGGAGGCAGATAAGGGAAGGGTGAGTCCTTGAGGCAGGAGCTGTATGTGCCTAAGGGGACACGGTAAGGAAAAGGCAGGAACAGGGTGACGAGGGTGTAGAGTCACAACAGGATGGGGAGCAGACTGAACAGGAACAAGGACGGAGCAGGCTTAAGTCAGATCAGGAGACAGGAGCGGACTGGTTTAGGACTGGACGTGCAGGCGTAGATCAGATCAGGAGACAGGAGCAGACTAGAAGTATAGGACAGGATGGAGTGGGCATAGATCAGGAGCAGAATTGAGATCAGGAGAAGAATTGAGATCAGGAGAAGGAAGTCTGGATAGCGGGAGTACTGGATAGCAGGAGGACTGGATATCGGGAGGACTGGAGCAGAAGGAGACTGGAACAGATAGCAGGAGAGGACAGGATAGTCGGAGAGGGGACTGGATAGCAGGAGAGGGAGGAAAAGGCAGAGCAAGATGCAGAACGAGATGAGGGAAGAAATAGACAGGGCACAAATCAAAACAGAATACAATGTGAATGTGTTTACAAAACAGGGGTTTTTAGTTGCAGTTATGATTATACCATCACACCATACCACGTCAAGGTAAACCCCATACAGTGGTCCCTAACTTGTTAACCTCTGTCATCATATAAAAAGTCTTTTACTTCTCTGCATAGTAGCATTACTTGTAATCATTGTCTCGTTGAACCTTGGTTTCAGTCTGAGGGCTAGATCCTCCCCCCGCCAGTATGCGGCTTTTAAAAGGGAGAGATTGCCCAAACCAATGCCCATTTTTACTTATGAGACAAGGGACCAGGGAATGTGCATTAAAAAGCAGTACTTACATTATACTTAAATATACTTTAACTTAGTCCTTTGAGTACTCCCACAACCCCCCCTTTTTGCACAAGTCAGAACAGGAAGAAGAAAGGGAACCAGAATCAGGTCAAGGTTATGGCAGAATAAGGTTAAGGCAAGGTCAGGTTTGGAGTAAGGAGCAGAGCATGATTCAGAATAGCAAGGAAAGCCAGGCAGGGCAAGGTCAAGGCAAGGTTAAAGCAAGGAAAGATCAAGGTCAAAGAAGGACTGGATTCAAATGTAAACTGGAAACAAGGGAGCACTCACTAGTTCATCTTTCATGTTCCTCTGTGCTGACACATGGTATTGCCCCCATAAGCCCCCCCAAGCCCCCCCCGAATCCAATCCAATCATATACATCCACAGAGCACCAGTCGGATTAAAACATCGATTTAATAAAAAATATTAAAAGTCATAAAGCACCCAGAACCAGAGTAGGAATAGGCAAGGCAAGACAAGGTTTAAACCAGGACTGGAGCAGAACCAGAAGGGAAAGGCAAGGCAGATCAAGGCAAGGTAAACAAGACAGGGTTCAAAGCAAGGCAGGACATGACAGGGTTCAGACAAGACAGGACAAGGAAAGGCAAGGAAAGGAGGCTAGAGCTGGAAGCCCTTAGCTAGGGGCAATGCCACACTGCTAGTTTGGAAAGCCAATGCTCAGGCAAAGAGTGCTTTGAGGGCTGGCCTTAAATAGGGCAGTGTCAGCCCTGATTGGCTGACTGTAAACCAATCAGGCTGATGCTGGACTAGGGATGCAAAGGCCAGGAAATTGACAGCGAGCAAGCTTGCAGGCTGCTCACCAGGCCCAATGATTAAGGCACAAAGCCAGAAACCCACAGGATCAATGGCCCATATGGCTTCATTGCCTACTAGTACCTAATTTACTTGTTGCTGGGTTAAAACCCATACAACCATTTCTACTTATTTTGCATACCCAGTTCATTGCCTCTTGGGTTGATGACCATTTAGTGCTTCACTGTAATGTAGTGCTTTGCAGGGGTAGGTCCTTCCTCTTTGGCCTGCAGCAATTGATCTGGGTGGATGTCCATTGAGCCTGGAGTCAACAGGGCCCCAGAAGAGTTAGGCCCCAACGAGGTTAGCTAGTGTACAGGATAGCCATTGTTATAGCACTCTCTAGGAAGAGTGAGTCAGTGAGATTTAGTTAGTCAAAGCAGCTTTGAGCTCCACCAAGGAGGATAGATCCCCCAGGCTCTGCTTGGCTGTGGTGAAGGTTATTGTTCAACATTTATTGTAAGTATCCAGAACAAATTAGGTATTGACAACATGGAAGGTGTATACTTTCGATACCCCTGCTATTCCTTCCTATTTTTTCAGTGGTGACATTCTGTCTGTATCTGCTACACCTGTAATTGTACCTGGCATTATAGAGGAGTAGCTCAGCAACACCCTCACATGCTCTTTCCACATAACGAAAGCTCCTTCTGCTGAAAGAGGGTCTAATGTAGCCCATGCTCTACTCTACTAGTTAGTTAGTATTTGCATTTTTAAGCCAAATTAGGGTTACCATATATACCCGAGTATAAGCCGAGTTTTTCAGCATCCAAAATGTGCTGAAAATGTCTACCTCGGCTTATACTCGGGTCAGCAGTACCCGACCCGACTAGCTGAGATTTCAGTCACTTTTAATCATTCCTATACCAACAGTACACTTGGGGATATGAAATAATAACAGTGCGCCCTCTGTTGGTTATATGATAGAATAACAGTGACTGCAATATCACACAGTGCCATCTGTTGGTTATATGAAAGAATAACAGTGACTGCAATATCACACAGCGCCATCTGTTGGTTGTATGAAAGAATAACAGTGACTGCAATATCACACAGCGCCATCTGTTGGTTATATGAAAGAATAACAGTGACTGCAATATCACACAGCGCCATCTGTTGGTTATATGAAAGAATAACAGTGACTGCAATATCACACAGCGCCATCTGTTGGTTGTATGAAAGAATAACAGTGCGCCCTCTGTTGGTTATATGAAAGATTAACAGTGACTGCAATATCACACAGCGCCATCTGTTGGTTGTATGAAAGAATAACAGTGCGCCCTCTGTTGGTTATATTAAAGAATAACAGTGACTGCAATCTCACACAGCACCCTCTGTTGGTTATATGAAAGAATAACAGTGCGCCCTCTGTTGGTTATATGGAAGAATAACAGTGACTGCAAAATCACACAGTGCCCTCTGTTGGTTATATGAAAGATTAACAGTGACTGTAATATCACACAGCGCCCTCTGTTGGTTATACGAAAGATTAACAGTGGTGGCAATATCAAACAGGACCCTCTGCACATTGTAGTGGGACAATGCACACAGTAATCCGTTTGGCAATTCTCTGTCACCATCAACTTTGCAAAGAAGTCCGGTTGATCGCTGGGGGGGGTCGCTTTGGCAGAATGTGCGCTGCTGGGAGACAGGGCTGTAGTTGTGTCTAGGCTTATACTACAGTCAATAAGTTTTCCCAGTTTTCGTAGGTAAAATTAGGTTCCTCGGCTTATACTCGGGTCGGCTTATACTCGAGTATATACGGTACGCATATTAACAATCAATGGGTATATATAAACAGAATAGCAATATACAACTGTTTTAAGCATTCAAGTACAGAATTTGAACCTGTCATGAACACTTCTTGCATTGCAGTATATCCTCGGTTTCTGGAGTTGTAGGTTTAAAAAAATCATCACATTATTTCTTTTGCGAGCATAAGTGGAAAAAATATGGAAATATGCAAAATTGAAAACTATGTACATGAAACATAGAAAATAAGTAAGATCAAAAACAAGAGAATACATATTGGAGCTGCCGTAGCAAAACAGAACCAGTGATGTAACCAGTAGCAACCAATCATTTACTTTCACTGTTCTAAACGCAATAGACTAATCAAAGTTAATTGCTGGTTGATAAATGCACTGGAGCAATTTTGCAGCTACCTGTAAATGAGTAGTAGTATCTTTAATCACAGCGACTGTAAATTACTGTATTTAACAATACAAAAAACTTACTTTTCGGGGATATTTGGTCTATATTATCCACCTTTAATTACAGATATATATCTATAAATAATTCTAATTACTTCATATTCATTTAGAAATCATATGTGTGTGTTCTGTTGAGTGCTGTCAATAGCTTATATCACTTCACAGCTAAACAAGACTTTTTTTCTGTAACTGCCAACAGATACTGGAGTGGAAAAACTCCTTTTGCTACCAATATACAGTATAAGGCAAAAACATACTAATCAGTTTATCTAACTTACATACAGCCCCTTAATATGTATGACCTTTCTGACAATTAATTGTATCCACAACATTTTTACTGACATTTTTTCCTCAAAGTGAAAATGGGGAAAATGTTGATATGGTAATTTGGCTTAAATCTGTATAAAGAACATTTTTTGACCTACAAACAACATTTTCACAGCGCAATACAGATGCTTCTTTTCATTTATATATGACACTTTTTAAAAGTTGGCAGCATTATTATAAGTTCATAAATCTATAAGATACCTTCTGTGAAGTTATAATATTTAGTGACCAACACAGAATTTTATGCAGTCCTTCAATGGGAAACAATGGCATATTATTTGGAGGGAAGGCATTTTGTGGGGCTGCTAATTCAGTCACAGCGGGTGAAGGAATGCATGGGGCCCAAGCCATCTCAACAAAATATGGGGCTTAATGTGAATTTGTGGCAGGTATCCAGGGTTGGACTTGGAAGCCTACTGGGGCTGCTGTCTCAGGGCCCCCCTGACCCTGTTGCAAAGCCCCGCCCTGCTGCAACCTGCCTCCAGTCCGACTGCCCTCTCCCACGTGTGTACCTTCCTCCTTTTTTGACTGGAGTAAGAGAGGGAGGTCGGGGGCAGCAGTGGCAGATTCAGGTAGGGAGTGAGTCTGGGATGGTGGGACCAACAAGAGCCGGGGGCCCACTGGGTTTTCTCCCAGTGTCCCGCCAACCCAGTCCCTCCCTGCAGGTATCACAGAGATAAAGTGTCAGCATACATTAGCTCTGCATCAAAGCATAGGTGTATTCTACTGCACACACTGCAGATAGGTTATATATAAAATAAGGACCAATTTAAAGCATACTGGCTGTAAACATAGGATTTCAATCTTTGTCCTCTCTTTACCTAATTCACCCCAAATACAGAACATTTATTTTCAGAGATACAGTCAGGTTTTGTGTTACAGTCCATTGAATTTCTACTTAAATCGAACTGTTCAATGGGCATTACTAGCTACAAAAACGGGGAGGCCGCAATGGGGGCATCGTTTGCCCTGACATATACCAACCTCTATATGGGTTGGTTTGAGCGGCTCCATATCTTTGATGAGACCAACCCATATAGAACCAGAGTAGTATGATTTTTTTTCGCTATATCGATGACTGCATAGGGGTGTGGGATGAGTTTTCCCTTAATGAATTTGTTCCTAAGAGGAGTCCCAGTGGGACAATTTATACGTCTGAGAAGGATTTGTTCCTCCTGGGATGATTTTCATTCCCAGGATGTTACTCTGGGATCGGTTCATAGAAAGGGGCTATGACATGAATGTAGTGAGGTCAGCAAATGAGAAGGCAGTGGGGATGGATAGGAGTAGACTACTGTCTAAGAAGACAGATGGAACATGAACAAATCCATCAGTGAAGGAAAGAAGCAGTAGCCCCCCAGTCCGTTTTTGTACCACTTATAGTAAAGAAGCGGGATGCATACAATGCAGTGTAAGGAGATACTGGGATGTGTTGTTACAGGATCCAATACTAGCTAAGGTGTTGGACACAAAACTATCATTTGTGTTTAAAAAGATTAGGTGTGTAGCATCATGGGAGTCCAAACGTTTCTATAACTCCAAGAATTCAGAAACTGCCTGTGCATGGCTTAGATACAAAGGTAATTACAAAGGTGGCAGAACAAGATGTAAATCAGGCCAATTTTTGAAAATATCAAAGGAGTTTATGGCCACTATACGATTAAGACATATTTTAATTGTGCATCCAAAGGAGTAGTCTACTTGGTGACATGCTCATGCGGATCCCAATAAGTAGGAAAAACAGTGAGGAAGGTGAGGGCATTTTGGAACATATTTTGGCTTTGGGCAGGAAAGATTTCAAATCTGCAGTTGCAAGACATATACAGGAGAAACACGGGGGAGCCGTTGATATACATTTTCAAATCATAGATGAACCCCATTTTGGTATAAGGAGGGGAGACTTAGATAGAAATCTGAGGCTAAGAGAGGCTTATCGGATCCATCAGTTGAAAACTACAGAAGTCTATGGAGGTATGAACAGTGGTATGAGAGTGGGAGATATCATGTTTTTATTAAATATTCTATTTACAAGTGTATCCATTGGTATATTGGGATATAATCTATACACGTATATATATTCCTTTATGGGTTTCCAGGTAACAGCTCTATGGAATGTAGATCATAAGTAATAACCCAGCCACTGCTAATACAAGAGAATATGGGGTGATAAATATAACAACATAGAAACGAAAATAATACATTATATCGTATTTGTAAATTGGTGTCTTTGCCACAAGGTTGTATAGAGGGTGGGAATTCTGCTTTTTGTAGCTAGAACATGTTGTGTTAGATTAGATGTGGTTTGTTTTAATATGGATGATGTTTTGCACTATAGAGGGTTAACATTTGTAGTGGGTGTGTTTAATCACTTTTGAACCAGGTGGAAGCTGGTTGCCGGCAGCTTCTGATGGAGTGGCGGTGAGCCACGAAACGCGTCAAGCAGGCAGCCAGAATAGAGGTGTTGCTGCTGTAAATGGGTTTTTAATGGCTATTTAATAAAATGTCTACGTTTTTTTTATTTTTTACTGCCGTCTTCGGTGCTCCATTCATTTATTTTTTCTTGGATACCTAATTTACCCCAGACTAATACTTTTCGATTCATACTTATCAGTTTATCTAACATACATACAACCCTGTTAATAGGTATATAAAAAAACATTCTCCTGTCTAGTTTCACCCCATGCCTATTTCTGTAGCATAGTGGGGTCCAGTTTAGACCATCTTATTGGTACACCATGGTGCATTAACCATAGACATGCTAGTAATAGTAATGTCATCAAGATGGGTTCAGTAAGGACTACAATATTATCCTATATTTCTCCCACAGTTTGTCTATAGCACTGTGATTTTTTTGGGGCTCAGTATACATACTTCATGTACTAAGTCAAAGCATATCTTTATGCAGACATCACTGCAGAAAATGGATAATCAGCATGAACCCCACAAATTCCAATTATCGCTGTGAATGATTTGGATCAAAATGAATTTGGATCAAAATGAGGAAGTGTGAGTGTCTCGACTCTTGAGGTGAGAATGGGGCCCTCTGCAGCCAAGGCCTAAGATGACTCCTTCAATGGCCTTGCCGTTTAGCTGTCCTGATTGGGGGTTCATGCACAGTGATAATTATGGTTAAGGAGCTGACTGGTTTTGAGACTAGACTTGGATCCGCAAAGTGGTGACAATTGGTTATCTGGATTTGCAAGCCACCAACATTCCTAGGGGTTGGGCAACGGTCATGTCAGGTATCCCTGAAAATGCATGGTGTTACCCATGGGCAAGTGTTCCTTAAGGTACCTTTGAGAATGTATATGTTAAACCATTCATTCTTATTTATTTGCAGTTGTTGATGTTCTTCTGTTAAATAAATCTATGGCCTTGCTTAATCCCAAATAGAGATGGCGCGAACTGTTCGCCGGCGAACTTGTTCGCGCGAACATCGGGTGTTCGCGCTCGCCGGAAGTTCGCGAATGTCGCGCGACGTTCGCCATTTTGGGTTCGCCATTGTTGGCGCTTTTTTTTGCCCTCTCACCCCAGACCAGCAGGTACATGGCAGCCAATCAGGAAGCTCTCCCCTGGACCACTCCCCTTCCCTATAAAAACCGAAGCCCTGGAGCGTTTTTTCACTCTGCCTGTGTGTGCTGAAGAGATAGTGTAGGGAGAGAGCTGCTGCCTGTTAGTGATTTCAGGGACAGTTGAAAGTTTGCTGGCTAGTAATCGTGTTGATACTGCTCTGTTATTGGAGGGACAGAAGTCTGCAGGGGTTTGAGGGACATTTAAGCTTAGGTAGCTTTGCTGGCTAGTAATCTACCTTCTACTGCAGTGCTCTGTATGTAGCTGCAGTGGGCAGCTGTCCTGCTTCTGATCTCATCTGCTGACTGCTGCAATAACAGTAGTCCTTGTAAGGACTGCTTTTATTTATTTTTTTGTTGTTTTACTACTACTACTACTACTACTACTACTATAAGAGCCCAGTGCTATTAGTCTAGCAGTGTTGGGGAGTGGGACTGGTGTGCTAATCTGCTGCTCCTAGTAGTTCAGCAGCACCAACTGTAATTTTTTTTTTTTAATATTCATTTTTTTTTTATTTTACTTTTTTTTATTTTACTACCGCTGTAGTAGTGTATAAGTTGACCTTTTAGGCATTATTTGCCCTGTAGGCATTTTTTGCCCAGTGTGTTATTCAACCAACTGCCATCTAGCTGTGTGACCTTGTTCACATTCTGTCTAAATATCCATAATATTACCGTCTCCAGAAAAAACACCGGAGTGACTGTTTTCAAGCAGCCATAATAAATTTTACGTAATCCGTATCCATCGCTGTAGTAGTGTATAAGTTGACCTTTTAGGCATTATTTGCCCTGTAGGCATTTTTTGCCCAGTGTGTTATTCAACCAACTGCCATCTAGCTGTGTGACCTTGTTCACATTCTGTCTAAATATCCATAATATTACCGTCTCCAGAAAAAACACCGGAGTGACTGTTTTCAAGCAGCCATAATAAATTTTACGTAATCCGTATCCATCGCTGTAGTAGTGTATAAGTTGACCTTTTAGGCATTATTTGCCCTGTAGGCATTTTTTGCCCAGTGTGTTATTCAACCAACTGCCATCTAGCTGTGTGACCTTGTTCACATTCTGTCTAAATATCCATAATATTACCGTCTCCAGAAAAAACACTGGAGTGACTGTTTTCAAGCAGCCATAATAAATTTTACGTAATCCGTATCCATCGCTGTAGTAGTGTATAAGTTGACCTTTTAGGCATTATTTGCCCTGTAGGCATTTTTTGCCCAGTGTGTTATTCAACCAACTGCCATCTAGCTGTGTGACCTTGTTCACATTCTGTCTAAATATCCATAATATTACCGTCTCCAGAAAAAACACCGGAGTGACTGTTTTCAAGCAGCCATAATAAATTTTACGTAATCCGTATCCATCGCTGTAGTAGTGTATACGTTGATCTTGTGGGCATTATTTGCACAGTGTTTTCTTCAAACCGCCATCTAGCTGTGTGAGCTTGTTCACATTTTGTCTAAATATTGATATTATCGTCTCTAGAAAAACCACTTGAGTTACTTTTTTTCAAGCAGCATTCTTATATTTTACGTAATCCGTATCCACCGCTGTGTATACGTTGACCTTGTAGGCATTATTTGCACAGTGTTTTCTTCAAACCGCCATCTAGCTGTGTGAGCTTGTTCACATTTTGTCTAAATATTAATAATATTATCGTCTCTAGAAAAACCACTTGAGTTACTTTTTTTCAAGCAGCATTCTTATATTTTACGTAATCCGTATCCACCGCTGTGTATACGTTGACCTTGTAGGCATTATTTGCACAGTGTTTTCTTCAAACCGCCATCTAGCTGTGTGAACTTGTTCACATTTTGTCTAAATATTGATAATATTATCGTCTCTAGAAAAACCACATGAGTTACTTTTTTTCAAGCAGCATTCTTATATTTTACGTAATCCGTATCCACCGCTGTGTATACGTTGACCTTGTAGGCATTATTTGCACACTGTTTTCTTCAAACTGCCATCTAGCTGTGTGTATTATCGTTTCCAGAAAAAACAACTGAGTTTTTGTTGTTGTTGTTTTTTTAAAAATAATGCCAGGCAAAGGCAGGCCGCCACGCAGAGGCCGTGCTAGGGGCCGTGCTGCTATGCAATCCTGTGGCCCTAGCAAATTGCCCAGTTTTAAAAAGCCAATGACCCTGAACTCCCAAAATGCTGAAGAGGTAGTTGACTGGCTTACACAGCACACCCCATCCTCTACCGTTTCTAACTTTACCACAACATCCTCCTCATCCTCCACTGCTATGGCCACCCCACGTAACACTTCCTCCACCACCGGTGCCCCTTCTTCACTGGAATCAGAGGAGTTATTTTCCCATGAGTTTCTTGAACTGAGTAATGCGCAACCATTATTGGCAGAAGAAGATGAAGGAGATGAGGACGTTACACCAGATTTAATTCTGGCAGAGAACACGACAGAGATGGACATAATGATGAGTGATGAGGAGGAGGTCCCCGCTGCTGCTTCCTTCTGTGATGTGTCAGAAGAAATTGATGCATCTGAGGAGAATGATGATGAGGAGATTGATGTTTTGTGGGTGCCTAGTAGAAGAGAGCAAGAGGAGGGTAGTTCAGATGGAGAGACGGAGAGTCAGAGAGGCAGTAGGAGAATAAGACTTAGAAGAAGCAGGGAGGACAGCCCGCAGGGATCAGTAGGGCAACAACATGTATCGGCACCTGTGTTCAGCCGGCCAACGCACCCGCCATTGCCGCCAATGCCGCCAACTTCTACTGTTACCGCCAGATCGCACACTTCCAAAAAGTCAGCAGTGTGGGATTTTTTTAATGTGTGTGCCTCTGACAAAAGCATTGTAATTTGCAATGAGTGCAGTCAGAAACTGAGCCTTGGTAAGCCCAACAGCCACATAGGTACAACTTCTATGCGAAGGCACATGAGCGGCAAGCACAAAGCACTTTGGGAGCAACACCTCAAAGGCAACAGGCAAACTAAAAGCCACACTCCTTCTGGTCCAGCATCTTACTGCTCTACCTCTGCTCTCCTTGACCCATCTGAACCACCCTCCACTCCGCCTTCCACCTTGACCACCTGTTCCCATTCCCAGTCATCTGCCACCAGCCAAGTTTCTGTGAAGGCCATGTTTGAGCGTAAGAAGCCAATGTCTGACTGTCACCCCCTTGCCCGGCGTCTGACAGCTGGCTTGTCTGCACTCTTAGCCCGCCAGCTTTTACCATACCAGCTGGTGGACTCTGAGGCCTTCCGCAAATTTGTAGCAATTGGGACACCGCAGTGGAAGGTACCCAGCCGCAATTTTTTTTCTAAAAAGGGAATACCACACCTGTACCAACATGTGCAGAGCCAAGTTACCGCATCTCTGTCACTTAGTGTTGGGCCAAAGGTCCATATGACTACTGACGCATGGTCCTCCAAGCATGGTCAGGGCAGGTATGTCACCTACACTGCCCACTGGGTGAACTTGGTAATGGCTGGGAATGGGAAGCAGGGAATGGGTAGCTCAACAACAACAACAACAGTGGAGTTGGTGTCACCGCCACGGATTGCACGCGGTTCTGCCACCACCTCTACTCCTCCATCTCTCTCTACCTCGTCTTCTTCCTCTTCTTCTTCTTACTCTGCTGCTGGGTCCTCCTTCTCCTCCTCCACACCTGTGCACCCACAGCTCCCCCTAGGCTATTCGACGTGCCAGGTACGCCGTTGTCACGCTGTCTTGGGGATGACGTGCCTGGAAAGCAAAAACCATACCGGATCTGTACTCCTGTCATCTCTGCAGTCACAGGCCGATCGGTGGCTGACCCCACACCAACTGCAGATCGGAAAAGTGGTGTGTGACAATGGAAGCAATCTGTTGGCAGCGTTGAGACTGGGAAATTTAACACATGTGCCCTGCATGGCACATGTGTTAAATTTAATAGTCCAACGTTTTGTCTCCAAGTACCCAGGATTCCAGGACGTTCTCACCCAGTCCAGAAAGGTGTCGGCCCATTTCAGACGTTCCTACACAGCCATGGCACGCCTTGCTGACATTCAGCAGCGCTACAACATGCCAGTCAGCGGTTTGATTTCTGACAGCCAGACTCGCTGGAATTCAACGCTCCTTATGTTGGAACGTCTGCTGCAACAACAAAGGGCCGTCAACGAGTACCTTTTTGAACTGGGTGGTAGGACTGGATCTGCAGAGCTGGGGATTTTTTTCCCCCGTTACTGGGTGCTTATGCGCGATGCCTGCAGGCTCATGCGACCTTTTGAAGAGGTGACAAATATGGTCAGTCGCACCGAAGGCACCATCAGCGACCTAATACCCTTCGCTTTCTTCCTGGAGCGTGCCGTGCGACGAGTGACAGATGAGGCTGTAGACCAGCGTGACGAGGAGCTGGAAGCGCACGATTTATGGTCGGAATCACCAGAACGAACCCAGGCACCTGCTGCAACGCAGGGAGAGGTGCCAGAAGTGGAGTCAGAGGAGGAAGGTGGCTTTGTGGAGGAGGAGGAGGAGGACCAACAGGAGCAGGCTTCCCAGGGGGCTAGTGGTGACCTTTTGGGGACCCCTGGTCTTGTACGTGGCTGGGGGGAGGAGACCGTGGATGATGCAGTCCTTGATAATGAGGAAGCGGAGATGGATAGCTCTGCATCCAACCTTGTGAGAATGGGGTCTTTCATGCTGTCATGCCTGTTGAAGGACCCCCGTATCAAGAGGCTTAAGGAGAAGGACCTGTACTGGGTCGCAACGCTACTAGACCCTCGGTACAAGCATAAAGTGGCAGAAATGTTACCAACATACCACAAGTCCGAAAAGATGCGGCATTTACAAACCAGCCTGCAAAACATGTTGTACAATGCTTTTAAGGGTGATGTCACTTCAGGAACTCATCAACATTCCAGGGGCAGAGGTGCCAGTAATCCTGCCACGAGCACACCTGCAAGGACAAAGCCCTTTGGCTGTAACGTCAGACATGCAAATGTTTTTCTGTCCAAGGCAGCGCCACAACCCTTCTGGATCCACCCTCAAAGAACGCCTCGACCGGCAGGTAGCGGACTACCTGGCATTAACTGCAGATATCGACACTCTGAGGAGCGATGAACCCCTGGACTACTGGGTGCGCAGGCTTGATCTGTGGCCAGAGCTGTCACAATTTGCCATGAACCTCTTGTCTTGCCCAGCCTCAAGTGTGCTCTCAGAAAGGACCTTCAGTGCAGCAGGAGGGATTGTAACTGAGAAGAGAACTCGCCTAGGTCACAAAAGTGTCAATTACCTGACCTTTATTAAAATGAATGAGGGGTGGATCTCGGAGGGTTACTGCACGCCGGAAGACTTGTTCTGACTTCTATGCAGCTGTCCTTCTCTTCAAGCCTCATGACTCCACACACAGCTGTCCTTTAGCGTCCTCCTCCCTCCGCCACCGTTACAAACTAGGGTGCAAACCCTACTGGTTTAATTTTTTCTGGCCTCTGTGCTTCAGTGGCTGCAACCAAAAAAACTGGGCAAACAATGTCTACAAGGTCAACGTATGGCGAAAAATGACTATTTTCAGCATTTATATGGCATATTTTTTCTGGCAACTGTGCTTCAGTGGCTGCGTCCAAAAAAATGCATATTTTCTGCATTTATATGGCATAATTTTTCTGGCCTCTGTGCTTCAGTGGCTGCAACCAAAAAAATTTATATTTTCAGCATTTATATGGCATAATTTTTCTGTCAACTGTGCTTCAGTGGCTGCGTCCAAAAAAATGCATATTTTCTGCATTTATATGGCATAATTTTTCTGGCCTCTGTGCTTCAGTGGCTGCAACCAAAAAAATTTATATTTTCAGCATTTATATGGCATAATTTTTCTGGCAACTGTGCTTCAGTGGCTGCGACCAAAAAAATGCATATTTTCTGCATTTATATGGCATAATTTTTCTGGCCTCTGTGCTTCAGTGGCTGCAACCAAAAAAATTTATATTTTCAGCATTTATATGGCATAATTTTTCTGGCAACTGTGCTTCAGTGGCTGCGACCAAAAAAATGCATATTTTCTGCATTTATATGGCATAATTTTTCTGGCCTCTGTGCTTCAGTGGCTGCAACCAAAAAAATTTATATTTTCAGCATTTATATGGCATAATTTTTCTGGCAACTGTGCTTCAGTGGCTGCGACCAAAAAAATGACTATTTTCAGCATTTATATGGCATATTTTTTCTGGCCTCTGTGCTTCAGTGGCTGCGGCCAAAAAAACTGGGCAAACAATGCCTACAAGGTCAACGTCGTTGACCTTGTAGGCATTGTTTGCCCAGTTTTTTTGGCCGCAGCCACTGAAGCACAGAGGCCAGAAAAAATATGCCATATAAATGCTGAAAATAGTCATTTTTTGCCATACGTTGACTCAACGTATATGGCAAAAAATGACTATTTTCAGCATTTATATGGCATATTTTTTCTGGCAACTGTGCTTCAGTGGCTGCGACCAAAAAAACTGGGCAAACAATGCCTACAAGGTCAACGTATGGCAAAAAATGACTATTTTCAGCATTTATATGGCATATTTTTTCTGGCAACTGTGCTTCAGTGGCTGCGTCCAAAAAACTGGGCAAACAATGTCTACAAGGTCAACATATGGCGAAAAATTACTATTTTCAGCATTTATATGGCATATTTTTTCTGGCAACTGTGCTTCAGTGGCTGCGTCCAAAAAAAACTGGGCAAACAATGTCTACAAGGTCAACGTATGGCGAAAAATGACTATTTTCAGCATTTATATGGCATATTTTTTCTGGCAACTGTGCTTCAGTGGCTGCGTCCAAAAAAACTGGGCAAACAATGCCTACAAGGTCAACGTATGGCAGTTGTTTAAAGAGAACAGTAGATTACTAGCCAGCAAAGCTACCTAAGCTAAAATGTCCCTCAAATCCCTGCAGACTTCTGTCCCTCCAATACAGAGCAGTATCAAGCAGATTACTAGCCAGCAAACTTACTATCATCTGTCCCTGAAATCACTAACAGCTCTCCCCCTACACTATCTCTTCCAAGCACACACAGGCAGATTTTTCAGATACATTTTTGCCCTTGATCCCCCTCTGGCATGCCACTGTCCAGGTCGTTGCACCCTTTAAACAACTTTAAAATCATTTTTCTGGACAGAAATGTCTTTTTTAGATGTTAAAGTTCGCCTTCCCATTGAAGTCTATGGGGTTCGCGAACTGTTAAAGTTCGCCTTCCCATTGAAGTCTATGGGGTTCGCGAACCGTTCGCGAACCGCTCGCATTTTTGCGCAAGTTCGCGAATATGTTCGCGAACTTTTTTTCCGACGTTCGCTACATCCCTAATCCCAAACTGGATGTTTTTGTTAGTCTCCTGGAGCCTAAAGTTGAGAAAGGGGGAAGCAATGGTTATTTCTCTTGATGCTTTGCATTGCAAAATCAGACCTTGCAAGTCCAGGCATATTTTTATGCAGATCAGATTTCTATATTGCAGTGGGAACATAAGGAATGTGTAAACACTTGAGTGTGTTGTGACAGGCTCAGGGACTTGATGGTAGGCGAATACACATGGAGGGAGGATGTGTTGGCAAAGTCATAGAGATAAACTGAAGACAGAGCCAGATAACAGGCTAACAGGATAGCTTCCTATAAATTGCTTGATGAGTTCTTTATTTCCTCTTCAGTATAGTACAATTCATAACTGAGCACACTTGACAACAAAAGAATCCTTTGCCAGGTGTATAAAAGAGTGTAGTGCAAAAAGTGAGGGTAAATTTCCTAACAATGAATCTAACATTATGAAGCTACATACATAATTGACATGTAATTACAAAGGAAATGTGTCTAAAGAAAACAGTGGTTAGAAAGGTGACATTCAGCTAGCAGAAGAAGAATATTGAAGAGAAGAAAGAAAAAAAAGCACAATTTTCCTATAAGTATTTCTAGGCACAAAGGTTAAAATCTGATCATGCACCACAAATAACAAGAACGGTTTAGAAGACGATTGCATGCCGAGCACGTCATATGTTAAGAATTCCCAGCTTTGCAACAGAAACAGCTGACAGCAACAACATTTCAATTTGATCACAGTGCTTTGGCAATAACATTTAGGAAAAAATTCTGCAGAACTAGTATTTGATTGGTTTAAGAAAGGTTCTTTACAATTACATTCCCAGAATTCCCAGAACCCATTTATTAATGTTCATACCATGCCAACACTATACACGAAAATATTGTAAAATATGTCATGCATTTTGTTTAGTCTTTTAATAGAGATCTCAGTCTCAACAATAACAACAATCACAACTTATACAGTAGTTGTTTTTGATTATTATGTGATTATTATTTGTGATTTTTCATTATTTAGCTTTTTATTCTGCAGCTCTACTGTTGTATAAGATACTGGAATATGAATTGTAGAGGACCTGAGTATAGAGTATCGAAAAAAATCCAAAAACCGAAGTCCAAACTGATTAAAAATGGTACAATAGGATCAGCACAGCTCTCATTGATTTCTACAGGTACCTGACAACTTTGACCTGACAAATTTTTGTATTAGAGTTTTTCGTGGATTAAAGCTCTCAGTTTTAGAGCTTTTTAAAAATCTGTGGGGAAAAATAGAAATGCGATTGTTAGTACATGTTACTACAAGCCTTTCTTTGCCTATATTGTTCTATTTATAAAAGCTGGAGCATCCACACTTATATATGATTTAGGGTTTGTGCCATCCATATATGTGATGATAATCTTTAAATTGCTTTAAAATGAAATGTCCTTCCATGCCCTTATCTAGTGTCATTACTTTTTCTTTATAACACTCTTTAATAAGCCTAAGAAAGTTAAAAGACCATTCTTGAGATATGTCATCCAATTTCTTCCTTTTTTATAAAAAAAAAAAGTTATGTGTAAACAAAATAATTTAAAGACCTTTAATCAACGATTTATGATTTCTTTGTCAAAGTTTGCCTAACGGAGAACTAACCCCCCCCCTAATGTGAAAAGCTCCTTCCACTACCCTCCATAGTGCCCCCTCCGTGCCTCCACTCCACATAGTGCATTAGTGAAAAATGTGTCCCTAATTATGAAACTAGTGTACTGTATCTGTGCAGAGTAGGACAGCAGAGTTCAAGGGAGTCATCTTCTGCATCTTCAGCCTTGGAGCATGCACAGTTGGAGCCAGTCCGATGTCAACTGTGCATGCGCTGGAAACTCCATTAATGGTCAAAGGGAAGGAAGATAGGGGGAAAAAAGTCTTTGTGGATTTGTTTGGCATGGTTTTCAAAAAATAGTGAGAACATTTCGGATTTTGATAAATGACCCCCTTTATGTAACTGTATTTTCATACTATTCTTCATTTTCCAAACAACTTATCCATGCTAATCCATGCTTTTCTGTTGCATTGCATATGCTGACTTGGAGACAAAGAGGCGGTAATCACTTATCATATAACGTAGGAAATATGTTTACTTATGGAAATGCATTAAGCATTGCTATGAAGACAGTGAACTATCAAAATGCTATGAAGGAGAAGTGGTTATCTGCTGCCAGGGCTGCCATCAGAAATCACTGGGCCCCTCATTTTCTGGGCTCCCTGGTCCCTGCCCACCAAAACCTGGCCCCAAGCCCCACCCCAGATCCTGCCCACACCACAATAAAAAAGGCCACACAAACATCAGTGCTAAAGCAGTGAAACTATCCCCCCCACAAGTTATAAGAAACCATTGGTGATCAGTTCCCCCTTTCAACTTAAAAAGAAACATTGGTGACTCTATTCGCCAACTTCATCTTCTTTTTCTCCTCTCCTTCAGCTTCATTTGGTGGCTTTTGACTCCATTCAGCAACTTCAGTTCCATTCTGTGGCTTTCGGCTCCTTTTGCAGGTTTCCCCAGCTTTGGCAAGTCAAGGGGGGCCAGCTAATCTGGGAAGAGCAGTACGCCCCCAGGCCCCTTTTAAAGCTTATAAAAACCACCGGGCCCAGTACAATTGTCCCCCCATGTGCCCCACTGATGGCCCTAGTTGCTGCAGTTGTGTTCAGGCAACTTTGGCCAAAGGTTCTTGCAGTTAAAGCTAAACTAATACAGCAAACACTAGATATATTTTATCATTGTTAGAATGAACATTACTAAAAAAAAATAGCATGTTGTGATTGGCAGCCATACAAAAGTATTCAATATAATGAGAATTCTCACCTTTATCTTTTTGAGCACATCTAGTAGTTTATAGTCAGAAAATAATATTCAGATGAATCATGAAAATTATATCATCTTTTTTTTTTTTCCCCCTTCATATTCTTGCAAATATACAGAATGTCACGAGCACCCTGGGCAATTTCACGGTTCTTCTGCATTTTCATACAAAGACTGTAGGTGCAGTGGGGAAAGTGCAAGAGAAAGTTTATGGAAATTGGATCACTGTTTCGAATGTGTGCAAAATTTAACAGATAAACTATGGGTCTCATTTACTAATTAGGGCCAAGTTCAAAGTGCAATTCATCAATCCGTCATGTTTTCTCGCAAAGAAGAGTATTTTCCAGGAATTAAAGCTTAATTGGGCTTATTGAAACCTGCACTTACTTTAAGGGCATTTCTGGGCTTAATAAAGTTGAAACAGAAGAGATGCATTTTAAAGAGCAATTAAAGCCTGAAGCAAAAATAGTTTATTTTAATTACTTTTAATGAAATAGGTCTGCTGTTCAGCTTCGCTAAAAGGTAGCACCACTTTCATCTGCCTGAACTTACTGTCTGTCTGTGGCTGTGGGCCCCACATCAAATTATTTTTCCGGCCCCCAAAATGTCAAGAGGTTGACTTGTTTTACCAAATTCATTGAAATTGTATATAATGTAGGGCCTCCTGAGGCCCCTATACCTCCTTGGCCCCCCTGCAGCTGCAGGGTCTGCTGCCTCTGTAGTTTCTGGTGTCCGGGTCAGTGATCTTCACATGCTGTGGGTATTATCCTAATATCCATATCCATGATATTTAGCAGAGTATGTGCACATGTAAACTCAGACATAAGGCCAGGTAACTGGGGAGTGAGTCCTAAAACACTTTCTCTGATACCATCACACTATTACTGTTTATTTTGCCAATATACCTATTCTACCTGGATTTCATTTGGAAGCAATCAGCTTGCATATCAAGAAAAGAAAAAAAAATCAAGCTTTTTATAAAGTAATTGCTTTATAATCATATGCCCTTATCCTGGCCAATTCTGCTGCCTTCTTACATGAATCATTGGTGACTTCAGCACAATTAAATCTGCATAACAATAAGCAATTTTTGCTCTACCTATAATAACATTATGCTTTTTCCCCATAGTTTATGATTTTTTTTTTGTCTCTCTGGAAACTCAGATTTTTAGCTGCACTTAATGCTTAACTTTTGATTTTATTTCAGATTATACAATTTTCCGTCAGTACACTTTCATATAAAAGCAATTTGTATCATTTGTCTTTACGAAATTCTGCTGGGTAGCTCTTTTATGCAAGCTCGGCAAAGGCCTTTCTTTCCATGCCATTCTGCCACCATGTTGCCTAGCAACTGCTCCAGCTGGCTACCTTTTTTATTCACTTGCATCCAAAATATAACATAATCCAAATAAATGTTTAAAAGAAGAAGACCGAGATTCCTCCATCTGAAGCAGCTTTATAGCACGCCAGCCTTGATGCTACAGGCAGATTAATAAGAAGGTTTCAGAAGATTAACGGGGAAATGTAATAAAAGCTGCAAAGAGCAAAACAATTTGCACAAATAAGAATTAAAATTCGCATTTCGCATGTGTAACACTCTTCTTTAAACTGTTATTACATTGCGAATTTTCATTGCGCACTGCGAATTTTCATTGCGCATTGACGACTTTTGAAAGTGCTTGAAGGGGTCGTAATCTTTTTGGAGCAAACGTAACAACTTTTTCAGTAGGAAGTTTTATTACATTCACTGCGCACTGGCGCAAACTATAAAATTTGCAAACCTTCTTCCACTGTCGGAAGTGGTCGCTAAACAGTTTGCAAAAGCTCTGTTCGTAAAGAGGTATAACTTTTCGCATTGCCAATATTTTTTCCGTTACCAATTTTTATTACATGACACCTTAAAGGAATTGTTCAGTGTAAAAATAAAAATTGGCTAAATAGGCTGTGCAAAATAAAACATGTTTCTAATATAGTTAGTTAGGCAAAAATGTAATGTATAAAGGCTGGAGTGACTGGATGTCTAACATAATAGTCAGAACACTACTTCCTGCTTTTCAGCTCTCTTGGTTTACACTGACTGGTTACCCTGGTTAACAGGCAGTAACTAATCAGAGACTTGAGGGGTGGGGCACATGGGTCATTTCTGTTGCTTTTGAATCGGAGCTGAATGCTGAGGATCAGCTATGTCCCGTGTGCCCGCCCCCCAAGTTACTGACTAACTCAGAGTTAGAGAGCTGAAAAGCAGGAAGTAGTGTTCTGGCTATTATGTGAGACATCCAGTCACTCAAGTCTTTATACATTACATTTTTGGCTAACTAACTATATTAGAAACATTTTTTTAATTTGCAAAGTCTATTTACACAGTTTTTATTTTAAAAATGAACTGTTCCTTTAAGTCTGCAAAACCTATGCTGACCATTCACCCCAATTCCCACAATAAGCACAAAATTCATCTCTTACATTTTGCTGACAGTCAGGGGCAGATTTATCAAGGGTTGAATTTCGAGGGTTAGAAAACCCTCGAATTCGACCCATGAAGTAAAATCCTTCAAATTTGAATATCGAATTCGAAGGATTTTAGCACAAAATCGAATAAAAATCGTGCGATCGAATAAAAATCGTTAGTTCGAACGATCGATCGAATGCTTTTTATTTGATCATAAAAAGTGCCCAAAACCTATCTACAATGTCCCCATAGGCTAACATTGAATTCGGTAGCTTTTATTTGGCGAAGTATTGAGTCAAAGGATTTTTTAAAGAGACAGTACTTTGATTATCGAATGGTCGAATGATTTTTACTTTGAATCGTTCGAATCATTCGATACGATCAAATTTGACCAATTCGATGATCGAAGTACCCAAAAGATTACTTTGAAATTCGAATATTTTTGAATTCAAACTATTCAATTGAGCTTAGTAAATCTGCCGCTCAGTGTAAAAATAATATGCCTAAAGGCCATCTTGTAACTTCTATTTATGGTCCTTATGAGGTTAATATGCATAACATGTTTTTATGAACTGTATTGCTGGTTTATAATGTAGTATTAAGCACAAAGGGAGTGTGATGTACAACAATGTTGTAAATGATCTTGTTGCAACGTATTCTGACTCCTACTACAGAGATCAGTGGATGACTATAGGTACTGCTTAAATAAACCTAATGTACTGGTCATATTCTGATGCTTACATGCAGGTCACAAAAATACAGAGAGGACAAAATAATAAACTAAAAATAAAAAATTACTTTTTGAAAAGTATAAAAGAACAGAAGCCACAATAAGACATTGGCTGCAGTACTTGTGTGTGAGCTACAAGTATAAGTATATACTGTAACACAGTTACCATTTAGAAGCAATAATTGTAATGTTTTTATGCTCTCAGTTCCCTGCTTTTAAAACAAAGTTGTCTGTCTGTATAATTCACAGATAGTTTCAGCTGGGAATGATTCATCTTTAAAATTCCATTCCATCCCATCGAATTCCCTTATTTTAACATTATGGTACTTTCTTCGTTTTAAAAGATGTATTGGGTTTTACAAAAACAAGCAAGATATAACATTGGTCCATTGAAGGACTATAACACAAACTTATACAGCTTAGATAGTAAGGTGTCCTACAAGAATTTGATGATGGAGAATACACCTAAGCTGTTATTAGAGCTATGTAAGAAAGCTAAAGTAAAACAAAAAATATTAACCTAATAATGCTCAGCTAATCTTGAAAGTTGAACAAGATAGATATTATTAAGGATATGCCGGAACATGTAAGTTACTACAAACACATCACAAATGTAAATAAACATTTTGAAATGAGTTACAAACTACAATTATAAATGTAGCAGTCCAAGTGAACAGCGTTTATTAGTAGAGTCAAAAAAGTCCCAATATAACGACCAATTGTTAATGAAATCTTGTTTAAGGTGAGGATCAGCAGTCTTAATCTTTAACGCTTCTTGCCAGCATAAGTGATTTAAGAGGGACAAGATATCCTTTATTGAAGGTATAGATACAGATAACCAGTTTAAGAACAACAATTTCTTTGTAGCTGCTGTCAACAATGTAATAAGTTTGTTATGATTATTGATTAAAGATTTTGGGTATGGCTTCAAAGATGAATCAGGATAATTCAGGTGCAGTAATGCCCAAACTGGGTTTAGTTTGATATGGAGGTTAAGTTTGTGATTAAGTTTGTGATTGAGAAACTTTTCCAGGGCGAGCCAGACTTTATGGATTTCAGGGCAGCTCCACGAGTAATGAAACAAGTCAACATTTAATTGAGTACATTTAAGACAAAAGGACAAAAGGATTGGGAGCTTGAACCTGAAGACTTTTTGAACATTTTCCCATAGCCCAAATGGACCATTTTAAAATGTTGACCTCTCCAATTTTCAGATGCAATGTTCAAATTATACTTACGAATGGATTGAGAAAGTTGGTTTTGTGAGATTTCTGTTTGTAAATAACCCGACCATTTATCCGCCACTTTAGCAAGAGGGTGATTTTGTTTACCTGATGATGGCCATAGTTTTTGAGAAATAAAATGTATGTTCAATGGATAGAATTTCTCTATGAATTTATTTATTGAGTCGGCTAGCCAGTGTTTCTGGAGGGCAAGTGACTCTCTATTTGGAAATCCCAGCAAACCACTCTTGATAATTATGTATATGAAGTGATCACATGACTACAGGTTATTTTGACTCTTAAAATCACTCCAACGAATTAAATTGCCATTTGTGGGGTCCACTACATCTTTGGGTACTTTTTTTGTATCATTTAGAAAGCATTTTTGTATCATATGATCAGTGTTTAATAAATAATATTGCCAGCATTATGACTAACACTATTATTTCTACACACAATATATCATGCACCTTTTGTTTATCTAGGGTACTCAATCAATGAGAGAAAATTCTACCTGTCTTTCTAGCTACTGTATTTGTCTAGGATCAGTGTCCCATTTTTATGCTTCAGAAAATTGTGACTTTTTGGTGACTTTTTCCCATTCGTGCGTCTGTTAAATTACTGACATTTGTGGAAATTAGTTTATTTGTGGTTTCTTAAAAATAAATATGAGAAAAGTTTGAGTTTTAGTAAAGTGTTGGTCCTAGTTACTTCTACTATTTCAAAGCCCGCACAAGTTACACAAATTTGTTGTGAAATGAGAATGAAATCAGAAAGATCAGTCCGTTTCCTTGAAGCGTTTCGCATAACTCCTGTGCATGTCAATAAATGAAGTATGTTTCTATTATTTGAGAAGAAATGGTAGGTGTAGTTTTGCAGTATGTGTGTGTCCAGGTGGGGCTCCCTTGCATTTTTGGTAGCTATCATATGGACTTTTCCACCTTATACCTCAGATGGACTACCTTGGGGGTACTTTTATCTGAATCTATGCTCCTTGTGGAAAGTCGTGTTATTTTACTTGAGGCTCATGTATCTGCTGAAATATCTTTGTGCCTAAACTAGACTATAATGGATAGCAATTTGAAAAATTGTTGCACGGTTTGACGCCCATTGATTTTAATGCGTTTGGTGACTTTTTTGCCATTTCTCTCCTTTTTGGCAAAGCAAAACAGGTCAGATTCGCCCATCGCAAGGAAAAAGGAAAGTGGTATTTCTCCAAGTTGTTAGCCAGTTATGTTGTCTTGCTAACAAACTTGGGCCCCCCACCCCAACTGCAATCCTCCTCCAGCACCCCTCCCCCAATCCCTCACATTGCTTACCTTCTCTCCATGCAGCTGCTATCAGACCCAGGGGAGGGTCACAAGGCAGTTTCGCGAAAACATTTGCAGTTGGTGAAGTCCGGAAATTTGTGGAAAGTCCGTGAAATGCATTAAAATCAATGGATGTCAAAATAATTTTGACAATAAATTTTAAGTGCGGGATGCACAACAAATTTTAAGTGTGGGACAAATTTTACACACACAACCCTTTTGACCGAATGCAATTTTCGATGCACATCAATTTGTTTTTACCGCATCAGTTTTTACACGCTCAACTTTTTTTTGCCAGGAATTTTTCATGAGTGTAATTTTAATAATTTATTAAAGCTCAGGGACAGATTTGCCTAGCTATCACTGGAAATGACAATTGCTTGCACCAGGACGAGGGCTAGGATTTAGACACCAATAAGTATGGATTTTTTTTTACGTAAAAGTAGTTGCTTAATCGGCAGAATCAGCTCCTCTACTTCTCACATCAGAAAATCCTGGTGTACTGTTAATGGCCACTGTCCATTCTTATAACGTAGAATACTTGAAGTCCAACACCGCAAATGTTATAGAATAAAAATGCCTTTATTTGGAACACTTGGCAGGACCTGGATAAGCGACGTTTCAGCCAAGCAAACAAACAGCCAAGTGTTCCAAATAAAGGCATTTTTATTCTAGAACAATGGTGGTGGTGGACTTCAAGTATTTTACATAAAAGTAGTGTATAGTCCCTTCAGTTTTCCATGTCTATTTGTTAACTGTATTAAAGTTAAAGGACATGGAAAGCCAGTCTGGTCTTTTGCACCTTGAATGGGTAGGGGCCATCTTCATACTTCCTCCAGTCTGACTCTTATGAATTAATTTTCCAATCACAGTCAGTACTCATCCAATAAGCTCCGGTTCTTGCACTTCATTCTGAAGTTGAAAGACCCATGCTGAGAAGGGCTCACAGGGGGTAAAACAAATGGAAAAAACATGGGGGGTCATTTATAAACTTCGCGCAGGGCAGATTGGTTCGCAAAGTGAATATATTTGCCCTGTGCATGGTTATATTTATAAAGTTGAATAAGAGGGTGCAAACAGAATTGCGAATTTTTTTTTCACAATGCGAATGTCTATAACAGCTTTTTAAATATGTCACAATTCGCAAATTGCGAATATTTATGCACACACTCTGCGACTCAATTACGCCACAACTTTGGTGGCGCATAAAATATTTGCAAAACAGTTTAGCAAACTGCGAATTATGTGCTCGCGCAAACTCCCGTCTCATTTTTGCACCATTTGTGAGAATTTATTCACACTGCGAATTTGCAAAAACCGGAAAAACAGGCAGAGCAGTGCAATATATTAGCGTTCAGGAAAAAACATGCGCAATACAACCATTTGCGAAAAATATGCGCTGCGCGAACTTTATAAATGACCCCCATGGTGTTTTTTGCTTATTTTCTGCACTCTTCACCCTTCTTGGCACTTGTAAATAAGCTCTTCTGTGCTGCATGTTTCTACTACTTTGCACTGCATTAATCTGTAGCTTTGCTTTTAAAATCCATGCTGCTGTTATGTATTTAGTCTTTCTCTACATTCACTCTCACCAACTTTTAACAAGTGTTCAGATATAAGCAACATATTCCCTACCTCTGTAAATGAGTCTACACATCCAAAAGAAAACAGACTACAACACTGAGGAGGTATCCATCAACTATCATCCAAATTGCAAATATATAGTCATTGAGTCAGTGTTGTGCTTATAATAAAATGTACAATTTCGACCTCTATATGGAACATGTTAAGGGGCTATTGCAGGAATGTAATAAAAGTTGCAGACAGCCTAGACAGGAAAAACTGAAAAAGAAAACTAAATTCTATGATAGATAATTCTAACCGTGAATTTGCACAATCATTTTTTCACTTGTGGAATATGCATGGGGGATTCTCAGAAAATTATAAATAACATAAAAATGAATATTGGGTTCATAACGAAAAATGTGTTACATTGTTTTTTTTTTCTCTTACTGCTTTTTATTACATTCAACTATCTGTTTTCTATTTAAAAACAACTGAGGTATCAACGCTATTGCTGTGATTAGTTACATAAATATAGATTGCTTTGTATTGACAAACACTGGCTTCACATTATTACAGAGATCATGAATTTCTCTTGTATAAGCTTGTGCTCTAAATATAGGCAATAAATAGTAACAGTTGTCTGTACAATCATGTTTCCTAATGAGTACAGTCCATAGATTCTATACATTTGATCAACCAAAATATGGTTAATTAAAAGGTTCATTGATAATGGTATATAATGGATAGTAGTTAACACAATCCAATGGAAGAACATACAACCAATACAACAAATGTTCTGCAACAGGTATAAAAATGTCTGTTTGGGATGTGTAATCCAAAATGTATTATCTGTTTTTTATTTCTAGCTTCTCTTCAGCACAAGATAACACTATGTACTTCTGGATCTCTAACATTTCAAGGCCAGTTTGCTATATTTTTCTGACCAAACTCTGGTCAGTGTGCTCTCTCTCAAGGCAGCAATTTCATCCCAGTAGGCAGCATATCTGTGCATGTGTGCCTATAAATTGACTTGGAATGGGGCATAGTTTAGTATGACACCTGTGATAACTCTATGAGAGGAGCATTATTTGCCTTGAGTAATGACACAATATTGTTAGCAGCAAATGTTTTCCAAGTGATTTATTCCCTGTTAGAAGGAATAAGTCTTAATTCCCCATCAGCACAGAAGATTCGCGTTTACAGTTAAGTCACTGAGAAAACTGAAAAAAAAGTAAGTCTACGCAGTATTACAATGGCTCTCAGCTAGACTATTGTTAGTAAAAGCGAGACTTCTTCAAAAACCAAATAGAATATTGATAGAAAACTTCTATGTTCTTTTTACTTGGGAAGGATACATATTTGCAAGAATGGAACAAGAAAAGGTGCAATTAAAAATTCCTCAGCTGAAAAGCCTTAATTTTGAAGATAAGCTTGAGGACTTTCATTGATGCAGCCCTGAGTTTGTGTCTGATCAGGGCACTACCAGTCTGATCTTTCCATGCCTGTATGGGTTTATGTATGGTACTCCAGTATCTTCCCCACACATACACACTATATAAAAATCACTTGGCTTACTCCTGTTGAAAAGAACCCCAATTCTAGGTGCAGTAATGTACTGTAACTGGAGAGGGGCGGGCCATGGTGCGGGACGTGCCGCCGGGGCCCCGCCGCCCTCCGTACCAGATTATTTGACCCAAAATCGGCCGATGTAGCCGGAAATTGGCAGTGCGGGAGCTGCCAGGGGGCCCTGAGGGGGTGCGGGTCCTGGCTTCATTGCACCCCCTGCTCCCCCGGTAGTTCCGCCACTGTCTATCTGGCTTTTTTCTTTTTTCTCCTGAGCATTTGGGATAATAAACAAGTTTTCATTAATGCAACATACACCTGCAGATTACATTGCCTTTTTGCTCATGAGCTTAGAGCAAGAGAAGGAGTTAATTTCCTTATTCATATAGCAGACCCTATTCTTTGAAGTCTGCCAGCAGCGAGGGGATCAAAATGAAATGTGGCCAGATTTTAGACTCTTATCTGTACATCTAGATATGGAAACTGACATAATTCTTTATGAAGTTATCAGGGCTGGATTTGTGGAGAGACCAAAAGGTGGGCAAATTTTGAGGGATGGTGTGCCACCCAGCCGTATCCTGGCGCACTGGAGAAGCATGGTTCCCCCAATTAACAGATTTACCCACTGGCTCCAGTTCCATTACATCTGGACAAACAATATATGGGGGAGAAGGAATGGAAACCTCTTCATCCCTCTTATTTCAAGAAGATGCAAAGGTTTTAACTGCAGCTTTACTAATAAGGAGGTTCTTACCACCCCTTTATAAGGTGTAATCAACTCACTCCTTAAAGAAGGCCAATGCATATTTCATACTTTTCTGTGCCATCCCTTCTAACGTTCTCAACACATGTTCTGCAGTACATACGAGTATGAAAACCTTACCACTGGGTGATAGGTCAGCATATCCTCAGTGACAGATTGGGTTCCCTCTTCCCTGGACTGGTTTGCAGAAATGATAAACATAGAATCACATCATTCTTTATATATAATTCTTTATTACTAGTTAAATAAAAAAGCCAAAATTTTTGTATATTATAACGTTTCAAATTATTTCTTCCAAAACCCTTTATATTCAATACATTTCAACAAGTAATGCTCCACCAGACCATTGCTGTGTTTAAGGCAAGAGTGTAATGTAACTGCTTGCAACATCTTAGAGCTTTGAGTTTGTGCAGATTCTTACTTAGGTTCCAGCAAAAATGACATGACGGCTCATTTGGGGACCCAAAACTTAAAAAGATAAACAGAAAACATTTTCATGAATATTTTACAGTATATTACACTGACATTTTAATTATACATATATAATATATATCTATTGGAGAGCCAAATATGTCAACTAACCCTGTATCAGAGTGATAAGGATCAAGTCCTGGCTTTTTTAAAAACTAGGCATCTACCTAGTACAAATTTAGTGCAAAAATCGAATGCAGGACCAATGTTTACTATAGTGAGATATGCCTAATTGTTGCTGCCGTAGCTGTTCAGTGAAAATAATAGTTTATAGTAATAAATCTTTTGCCAAAGTATAATTATTGTTAAAAGTGAAATTAACTAATAGTTTATATACATTTTGAATCAGTTGAACAGTGTATTACTAAGTAATTATTACAAATGTATCAATGTATTTTCAAAATAAGTATGATCACTTAATTCTTTTAACTAGAGAATTAAACTCTAAAAATATGGCTAGAATTCCATATTCCATAGACTGAATTTTTTGCACCAGCCTAAAGTTTCAGCTTGTCAATAGCAGCAATGATCCAGGACTTCAAACTTGTCACAAGGGGTCACCATCTTGGAAAGTGTCTGTGACACTCACATGCTCAGTGGGGTCTGAGCAGATGTTGAGAAGCTAAGCTTAGGGGTCATCACTAATTATCAAGCAGAAAATGTGGTTGGTCTGTAATATAAGCTGATGCTACAAGGCTGATTGTTAACTTCTGATGCAAATTGCACTGGTTTATGTGCTGCCATAAATATATCTGTATTCATTACTAATCAGTCTTATATTGTGACATTTATATTATATATATTTAGTATATTTTGCATTGGCCCCTAAACTCAGTAAGCGACAGCAGCACAGAGCATGTGCAGTGAATCAACAGAAAAGAAGATGGGGAGTTATTGGAGCATATTCATAGGCACAGATCTTCCCAGATAAAGGGCTGTGGTTGCCTTGGGCTGGTACAAAAGCCCATAAAATAATGTATAACATTTCTAGCCTACTTCTTTAGTTAAGCTTTAGTTCTCTCTTTAGTATCTGTTCTGTTTTGTTCCTTTGTATATTCAAATTATTGTAGACAATAATGAATAATATATGGTGCTGATTTGACTTTGGTAGCTGTCCATGTTTCAAATGGGGGGGGGGGTGGCCGAGTCTTAATGGTCCTGCCAGAAGCACAGTAGGAGGTGTATAGCCAATCATAGCCCTGCCCAGCTGCTGATTGGTTTCTATCGTACAGTGGAGTGTGCTGAGTGCTGCCAGCTTCCCTGTACAGCCTGGAAATTTTCAATAATTCTACCCAAAACAATGCCTTTTTCAGCACTTTACTGGTGTATTTAACAGTATAATGCACTGGCACTTTCTAGTTTTCCACACAATATGTCTCCTTTAAGTCTACTAAACAAAATGCTCATTAAATAAACCCATTAGGTTTGTTTTGTCTCCAATAAGGTATCATTATATCATAGTTAGGATCAAAGGTCTTCCCATAATTCAGAGCTCCAGGTTTCCGAATAACAGATCCCATACCTTTTAAATAACATTTTTATGTATCACTCTTCCCTAATTAAACTAACTATGAACACAGGACATCTATGAAAAACACGCTACATTTTTATTCATAGTCCAGCATATTAATGTACTGCATACATTCCTTTATTTCAGCATTTTAGTGCTCTAAATCCACTCATCACATTTTGTTTTCCATTTTAGAATACGATCAGCTGTCCCTGTTCTGGTTTATTCTAAGTGCTTCTGACACCTTCTGCTCACTCTGTACAGAAGATGTAAGGTAAGACGGCTTATTGTTAAATGTCCAAAAAAATTAACAATGATTGCTTACCAGCAGTAGTGTAAATTGTACGCAGGAAACTAGACATTTAAAAGACATTTGTACTGTTCTCAGTTTGCAGGAAGGAAAGTCCTTTAAATTGTATTGGCACTGGGAGAGCAATTTCTACTTTAGCACTAGAGATGTCGCGAACTGTTCGCCGGCGAACTTGTTCGCGCGAACATCGGGTGTTCGCGCTCGCCGGAAGTTCGCGAACGTCGCGCGACGTTCGCCATTTTGGGTTCGCCATTGTTGGCGCTTTTTTTTGCCCTCTCACCCCAGACCAGCAGGTACATGGCAGCCAATCAGGAAGCTCTCCCTTGGACCACTCCCCTTCCCTATAAAAACCGAAGCCCTGCAGCTTTTTTTCACTCTGCCTGTGTGTGCTGAAGAGATAGTGTAGGGAGAGAGCTGCTGCCTGTTAGTGATTTCAGGGACAGTTGAAAGTTTGCTGGCTAGTAATCGTTTTGATACTGCTCTGTTATTGGAGGGACAGAAGTCTGCAGGGGTTTGAGGGACATTTAAGCTTAGGTAGCTTTGCTGGCTAGTAATCTACCTTCTACTGCAGTGCTCTGTATGTAGCTGCAGTGGGCAGCTGTCCTGCTTCTGATCTCATCTGCTGACTGCTGCAATAGCAATAGTCCTTGTAAGGACTGCTTTTATTTATTTTTTTGTTGTTTTACTACTACTACTACTACTACTACTACTACTACTACTACTACTACTATAAGAGCCCAGTGCTATTAGTCTAGCAGTGTTGGGGAGTGGGACTGGTGTGCTAATCTGCTGCTCCTAGTAGTTCAGCAGCACCAACTTTAATTTTTTTTTTTTAATATTCATTCTTTTTTTATTTAACTTTTTTTTTATTTTACTACCGCTGTAGTAGTGTATAAGTTGACCTTTTAGGCATTATTTGCCCTGTAGGCATTTTTTGCCCAGTGTGTTATTCAACCAACTGCTATCTAGCTGTGTGCCCGTGTTCACATTCTGTCTAAATATCCATAATATTACCGTCTCCAGAAAAAACACCGGAGTGACTTTTTTCAAGCAGCCATAATAAATTTTACGTAATCCGTATCCATCGCTGTAGTAGTGTATAAGTTGACCTTTTAGGCATTATTTGCCCTGTAGGCATTTTTTGCCCAGTGTGTTATTCAACCAACTGCTATCTAGCTGTGTGCCCGTGTTCACATTCTGTCTAAATATCCATAATATTACCGTCTCCAGAAAAAACACCGGAGTGACTTTTTTCAAGCAGCCATAATAAATTTTACGTAATCCGTATCCATCGCTGTAGTAGTGTATAAGTTGACCTTTTAGGCATTATTTGCCCTGTAGGCATTTTTTGCCCAGTGTGTTATTCAACCAACTGCTATCTAGCTGTGTGCCCGTGTTCACATTCTGTCTAAATATCCATAATATTACCGTCTCCAGAAAAAACACCGGAGTGACTTTTTTCAAGCAGCCATAATAAATTTTACGTAATCCGTATCCATCGCTGTAGTAGTGTATAAGTTGACCTTTTAGGCATTATTTGCCCTGTAGGCATTTTTTGCCCAGTGTGTTATTCAACCAACTGCTATCTAGCTGTGTGCCCGTGTTCACATTCTGTCTAAATATCCATAATATTACCGTCTCCAGAAAAAACACCGGAGTGACTTTTTTCAAGCAGCCATAATAAATTTTACGTAATCCGTATCCATCGCTGTAGTAGTGTATAAGTTGACCTTTTAGGCATTATTTGCCCTGTAGGCATTTTTTGCCCAGTGTGTTATTCAACCAACTGCTATCTAGCTGTGTGCCCGTGTTCACATTCTGTCTAAATATCCATAATATTACCGTCTCCAGAAAAAACACCGGAGTGACTTTTTTCAAGCAGCCATAATAAATTTTACGTAATCCGTATCCCTCGCTGTAGTAGTGTATAAGTTGACCTTGTAGGCATTATTTGCCCTGTAGGCATTTTTTGCCCAGTGTGTTATTCAACCAACTGCTATCTAGCTGTGTGCCCGTGTTCACATTCTGTCTAAATATCCATAATATTACCGTCTCCAGAAAAAACACCGGAGTGACTTTTTTTCAAGCAGCATTCTTATATTTTACGTAATCCGTATCCACCGCTGTGTATACGTTGACCTTGTAGGCATTATTTGCCCTGTAGGCATTTTTTGCCCAGTGTGTTATTCAACCAACTGCTATCTAGCTGTGTGCCCGTGTTCACATTCTGTCTAAATATCCATAATATTACCGTCTCCAGAAAAAACACCGGAGTGACTTTTTTTCAAGCAGCATTCTTATATTTTACGTAATCCGTATCCACCGCTGTGTATACGTTGACCTTGTAGGCATTATTTGCCCTGTAGGCATTTTTTGCCCAGTGTGTTATTCAACCAACTGCTATCTAGCTGTGTGACCGTGTTCACATTCTGTCTAAATATCCATAATATTACCGTCTCCAGAAAAAACACCGGAGTGACTTTTTTTCAAGCAGCATTCTTATATTTTACGTAATCCGTATCCACCGCTGTGTATACGTTGACCTTGTAGGCATTATTTGCACAGTGTTTTCTTCAAACCGCCATCTAGCTGTGTGAGCTTGTTCACATTTTGTCTAAATATTGATAATATTATCGTCTCTAGAAAAACCACTTGAGTTACTTTTTTTCAAGCAGCATTCATATATTTTACGTAATCCGTATCCACCGCTGTAGTAGTGTATACGTTGATCTTGTAGGCATTATTTGCACACTGTTTTCTTCAAACTGCCATCTAGCTGTGTGTATTATCGTTTCCAGAAAAACCAACTGAGTTTTTGTTGTTGTTGTTTTTTTAAAAATAATGCCAGGCAAAGGCAGGCCGCCACGCAGAGGCCGTGCTAGGGGCCGTGCTGCTATGCAATCCTGTGGCCCTAGCAAATTGCCCAGTTTTAAAAAGCCAATGACCCTGAACTCCCAAAATGCTGAAGAGGTAGTTGACTGGCTTACACAGCACACCCCATCCTCTACCGTTTCTAACTTTACCACAACATCCTCCTCATCCTCCACTGCTATGGCCACCCCACGTAACACTTCCTCCACCACCGGTGCCCCATCTTCACTGGAGTCAGAGGAGTTATTTTCCCATGAGTTTCTTGAACTGAGTAATGCGCAACCATTATTGGCAGAAGAAGATGAAGGAGATGAGGACGTTACACCAGATTTAATTCTGGCAGAGAACACGACAGAGATGGACATAATGATGAGTGATGAGGAGGAGGAGGAGGTCCCCGCTGCTGCTTCCTTCTGTGATGTGTCAGAAGAAATTGATGCATCTGAGGAGAATGATGATGAGGAGATTGATGTTTTGTGGGTGCCTAGTAGAAGAGAGCAAGAGGAGGGTAGTTCAGATGGAGAGACGGAGAGTCAGAGAGGCAGTAGGAGAATAAGACTTAGAAGAAGCAGGGAGGCCAGCCCGCAGGGATCAGTAGGGCAACAACATGTATCGGCACCTGTGTTCAGCCGGCCAACGCACCCGCCATTGCCGCCAATGCCGCCAACTTCTACTGTTACCGCCAGATCGCAGACTTCCAAAAAGTCAGCAGTGTGGCATTTTTTTAATGTGTGTGCCTCTGACAAAAGCATTGTAATTTGCAATGAGTGCAGTCAGAAACTGAGCCTTGGTAAGCCCAACAGCCACATAGGTACAACTTCTATGCGAAGGCACATGAGCGGCAAGCACAAAGCACTTTGGGAGCAACACCTCAAAGGCAACAGGCAAACTAAAAGTCACACTCCTTCTGGTCCAGCATCTTACTGCTCTACCTCTGCTCTCCTTGACCCATCTGAACCACCCTCCACTCCGCCTTCCACCTTGACCACCTGTTCCCATTCCCAGTCATCTGCCACCAGCCAAGTTTCTGTGAAGGCCATGTTTGAGCGTAAGAAGCCAATGTCTGACTGTCACCCCCTTGCCCGGCGTCTGACAGCTGGCTTGTCTGCACTCTTAGCCCGCCAGCTTTTACCATACCAGCTGGTGGACTCTGAGGCCTTCCGCAAATTTGTAGCAATTGGGACACCGCAGTGGAAGGTACCCAGCCGCAATTTTTTTTCTAAAAAGGGAATACCACACCTGTACCAACATGTGCAGAGCCAAGTTACCGCATCTCTGTCACTTAGTGTTGGGCCAAAGGTCCATATGACTACTGACGCATGGTCCTCCAAGCATGGTCAGGGCAGGTATGTCACCTACACTGCCCACTGGGTGAACTTGGTAATGGCTGGGAATGGGAAGCAGGGAATGGGTAGCTCAACAACAACAACAACAGTGGAGTTGGTGTCACCGCCACGGATTGCACGCGGTTCTGCCACCACCTCTACTCCTCCATCGCTCTCTACCTCGTCTTCTTCCTCTTCTTCTTCTTACTCTGCTGCTGGGTCCTCCTTCTCCTCCTCCACACCTGTGCACCCCCAGCTCCCCCTAGGCTATTCGACGTGCCAGGTACGCCGTTGTCACGCTGTCTTGGGGATGACGTGCCTGGAAAGCAAAAACCATACCGGATCTGTACTCCTGTCATCTCTGCAGTCACAGGCCGATCGGTGGCTGACCCCACACCAACTGCAGATCGGAAAAGTGGTGTGTGACAATGGAAGCAATCTGTTGGCAGCGTTGAGACTGGGAAATTTAACACATGTGCCCTGCATGGCACATGTGTTAAATTTAATAGTCCAACGTTTTGTCTCCAAGTACCCAGGATTCCAGGACGTTCTCACCCAGTCCAGAAAGGTGTCGGCCCATTTCAGACGTTCCTACACAGCCATGGCACGCCTTGCTGACATTCAGCAGCGCTACAACATGCCAGTCAGGCGTTTGATTTCTGACAGCCAGACTCGCTGGAATTCAACGCTCCTTATGTTGGAACGTCTGCTGCAACAACAAAGGGCCGTCAACGAGTACCTTTTTGAACTGGGTGGTAGGACTGGATCTGCAGAGCTGGGGATTTTTTTCCCCCGTTACTGGGTGCTTATGCGCGATGCCTGCAGGCTCATGCGACCTTTTGAAGAGGTGACAAATATGGTCAGTCGCACCGAAGGCACCATCAGCGACCTAATACCCTTCGCTTTCTTCCTGGAGCGTGCCGTGCGACGAGTGACAGATGAGGCTGTAGACCAGCGTGACGAGGAGCTGGAAGCGCACGATTTATGGTCGCAATCACCAGAACGAACCCAGGCACCTGCTGCAACGCAGGGAGAGGTGCCAGAAGTGGAGTCAGAGGAGGAAGGTGGCTTTGTGGAGGAGGAGGAGGAGGACCAACAGGAGCAGGCTTCCCAGGGGGCTAGTGGTGACCTTTTGGGGACCCCTGGTCTTGTACGTGGCTGGGGGGAGGAGACCGTGGATGATGCAGTCCTTGATAATGAGGAAGCGGAGATGGATAGCTCTGCATCCAACCTTGTGAGAATGGGGTCTTTCATGCTGTCATGCCTGTTGAAGGACCCCCGTATCAAGAGGCTTAAGGAGAAGGACCTGTACTGGGTCGCAACGCTACTAGACCCTCGGTACAAGCATAAAGTGTCAGAAATGTTACCAACATACCACAAGTCCGAAAAGATGCGGCATTTACAAACCAGCCTGCAAAACATGTTGTACAATGCTTTTAAGGGTGATGTCACTTCAGGAACTCATCAACATTCCAGGGGCAGAGGTGCCAGTAATCCTGCCACGAGCACACCTGCAAGGACAAAGCCCTTTGGCCGGTCTGTAACGTCAGACATGCAAATGTTTTTCTGTCCAAGGCAGCGCCACAACCCTTCGGGATCCACCCTCAAAGAACGCCTCGACCGGCAGGTAGCGGACTACCTGGCATTAACTGCAGATATCGACACTCTGAGGAGCGATGAACCCCTGGACTACTGGGTGCGCAGGCTTGATCTGTGGCCAGAGCTGTCACAATTTGCCATGAACCTCTTGTCTTGCCCAGCCTCAAGTGTGCTCTCAGAAAGGACCTTCAGTGCAGCAGGAGGGATTGTAACTGAGAAGAGAACTCGCCTAGGTCACAAAAGTGTCGATTACCTGACCTTTATTAAAATGAATGAGGGGTGGATCTCGGAGGGTTACTGCACGCCGGAAGACTTGTTCTGACTTCTATGCAGCTGTCCTTCTCTTCAAGCCTCATGACTCCACACACAGCTGTCCTTTAGCGTCCTCCTCCCTCCGCCACCGTTACAAACTAGGGTGCAAACCCTACTGGTTTAATTTTTTCTGGCCTCTGTGCTTCAGTGGCTGCAACCAAAAAAACTGGGCAAACAATGTCTACAAGGTCAACGTATGGCGAAAAATGACTATTTTCAGCATTTATATGGCATATTTTTTCTGGCAACTGTGCTTCAGTGGCTGCGTCCAAAAAAATGCATATTTTCTGCATTTATATGGCATAATTTTTCTGGCCTCTGTGCTTCAGTGGCTGCAACCAAAAAAATGCATATTTTCTGCATTTATATGGCATAATTTTTCTGGCCTCTGTGCTTCAGTGGCTGCAACCAAAAAAATGCATATTTTCTGCATTTATATGGCATAATTTTTCTGGCCTCTGTGCTTCAGTGGCTGCAACCAAAAAAATTTATATTTTCAGCATTTATATGGCATAATTTTTCTGGCAACTGTGCTTCAGTGGCTGCGACCAAAAAAATGACTATTTTCAGCATTTCTATGGCATATTTTTTCTGGCCTCTGTGCTTGAGTGGCTGCGGCCAAAAAAACTGGGCAAACAATGCCTACAAGGTCAACGTCGTTGACCTTGTAGGCATTGTTTGCCCAGTTTTTTTGGCCGCAGCCACTCAAGCACAGAGGCCAGAAAAAATATGCCATAGAAATGCTGAAAATAGTCATTTTTTGCCATACCTTGACTCAACGTATATGGCAAAAAATTTATATTTTCAGCATTTATATGGCATATTTTTTCTGGCAACTGTGCTTCAGTGGCTGCGACCAAGAAAACTGGGCAAACAATGCCTACAAGGTCAACGTATGGCAAAAAATGACTATTTTCAGCATTTATATGGCATATTTTTTCTGGCCTCTGTGCTTCAGTGGCTGCAACCAAAAAAATTTATATTTTCAGCATTTATATGGCATAATTTTTCTGGCCTCTGTGCTTCAGTGGCTGCAACCAAAAAAATTTATATTTTCAGCATTTATATGGCATATTTTTTCTGGCAACTGTGCTTCAGTGGCTGCGTCCAAAAAAACTGGGCAAACAATGTCTACAAGGTCAACGTATGGCGAAAAATGACTATTTTCAGCATTTATATGGCATATTTTTTCTGGCAACTGTGCTTCAGTGGCTGCGTCCAAAAAAACTGGGCAAACAATGCCTACAAGGTCAACGTATGGCAGTTGTTTAAAGAGAACAGTAGATTACTAGCCAGCAAAGCTACCTAAGCTAAAATGTCCCTCAAATCCCTGCAGACTTCTGTCCCTCCAATACAGAGCAGTATCACGCAGATTACTAGCCAGCAAACTTACTATCATCTGTCCCTGAAATCACTAACAGCTCTCGCCCTACACTATCTCTTCCAAGCACACACAGGCAGATTTTTCAGATACATTTTTGCCCTTGATCCCCCTCTGGCATGCCACTGTCCAGGTCGTTGCACCCTTTAAACAACTTTAAAATCATTTTTCTGGCCAGAAATGTCTTTTGTAGATGTTAAAGTTCGCCTTCCCATTGAAGTCTATGGGGTTCGCGAACCGTTCGCGAACCGCTCGCAATTTTGCGCAAGTTCGCGAATATGTTCGCGAACTTTTTTTCCGACGTTCGCTACATCCCTATTTAGCACACAAGCGTGACTTAGAAATTCAGTGTGATAAAAGCAAAATGGCATTTCACCCTTGCCATGGAAGTCAGCTTAGGTTTAGTGCAACTGCTCTCCATGTCTGTTGACTCAATACAAACACATTAGCTGTCACTTCTAAAGGGAAAATTATGCTTTGAGCATTTATGGGTTTTGTATTCGATTAGAGTACTTTTCTGCTCTTCTGTGTCCTTTCTTGCTCTATTATTCTTTTGTGTTCCTTTTTTAAACCAAAGATAAATTAGATCCATTAGTTTAATGTGCAGCAAACTCGGGAATTATTCCTGTTCAACGTAGCCTAATTTATGAGAATTACTCAAAGTTTAATAATCTTTTTTTTTTTTTTTGCCATTATGCTTTTATGAAGGTTGTTGCTGTGGATAATGCGGCAAGCACATTCCATAGGGGGTTGAGGATGCTAGGGGGAGACTTTCGAAATGATCGTAACAAACTCATGGTATTAATAAGATAGTATTATTATGTTATACTGATCAGTTATACGTTTTTAAAACTATCCCAATAGTGGGTGGGCTAAAACAAGAGGACTCCCTTGATGTGGTTTTTAAATGTTACAGCAGCTCAGACGAATATGAATTTGAACGCAATGAAGAATAATGAAAAATAAAGTAAATGTAACAATAACTATAGTCTATCAGGCTTTTACTAAACCAGTGCAAAGAAAATTCAGATGCAAACCACTATGTTTTTTACAGACAATGCAGCTTAATAGATGATGCACATGTAAACAAGTGCATACATTTTTGCAGCCTTATTGGTTCTACATGAGTTTTTTTATGTCTCTACTGATGCTTTTTTTATGTAGACATATTTTATAATATCAAGGTAATTAAGCTATAGTTACCAACAAGGTGAAACTGATAGAGGCAAAGGTTGATACGGCTTCAAAATCATTTCTTTATACCAAAATATACTATACATTTCTCTGTGATTATACTAAGACGTCAAGGGATACCATCTGGGGATCAGTGACTCCGACAATCAGCACATTAAGTTGCAAGCCAGAAAGATGTAGAATTCAAATTGAAAAGTGGATTAGAATAGGTCCTTTAAGATAATGATAGCGATATGCCACTGAATTCTGTGTTTAGAGTGGTTTTAAAATGCTGGGACTCATTATGCACAATTGCACTCATGGGCATTTCAAGGCAATAATGCCAGGCGTTGGGGTACCTGATTGTCATTAGGAATGGTAATTGGGGAAATGCAATTGTTTTATTGCTTCTACTTTGTTCCAAGACAAACTTATATAGCTTCAACATACCCCAGCAGCATAATGTTTTTATTTTGTAAATAGGATTGCTTGGTAGCTAAATGTAACTTTGTGTTTATATGGGGAATCACAGCAAGTTGTTGCTCTGCTACATGTGCACATAGTTACATAGTTACGTTTCGTTGCAAAAAAGACCAAAGTCCATCAATTTCAACCCCTCCAAATTAAATGCAGCGCACATACTTACACACACCCACTGAAAGAATATATATATATATATATATATATATATATATATATATATATATATATATATCTATATAAATTGTAGATTTTAGTATCACAATAGCCTTGGATATTATGCCTGTCCAAGAAATCATCCAAGCCACTCAAAGGTATTAACAGAATCAACCATCACAACATCACCCGGCAGTGCATTCCACAACCTCACTGTCCTGACTGTGAAAAACTCCAGATAAGGCCTTACCAGGAACCTATAAGAGGCAAACTTATGTTTCCATCACTTAAGTTAATGCCCTTTTTTATGCAAGACAGAACTTTATTTGCTTTAGTAGTCGCAGAATGACACTGCCCGGAATTAGACCACTTTTATCTACAAAAACTGTTAGATCCTTCTCAATTAAAAAACCTCAACACACTGCCATTTCATGTATAACTCATTTATGTTTTTTTTTTGCCAAAGTGCATAACTTTGCATTTATCAACATTGAACCTCATTTTGTTTGTTTGTGGCCCAGTTTTCCAATTTAGTCAAATCACTTTGGCAACATCCTGCATGGGACTTATAACTTTCAATGTCCACCTCCAGGTCATTAAAAAACAAAAAAGCAAGGACCTAGTACAGACCCTTGTGGTATTCAACTAACAACACTGGTCCAATTAGAACATGTTCCATTTACCATCACTCTTTGAAATCTATAATCTATCCTTCAGCCAGTTCTGACGTATTGTTTAAAAAGCTGTACCAAAGTTCAAGTAGATCACATCCACTGCCATCACAAAGTTGAAGTTCCTGCTCACCTCCTCATAAAAGGCAATTAAATTAGTCTGGCAGTATCAGTTTTACATACAACCATGCTGGTACAAACTCATAGTATTATGCACAGTTCAGCTTTTATCCAATTACCTCAAGGGTGTAACTGTTGAGGCAGCTTGTCTGCTGGGGGCCTAGGTGGTTTAAGGAGCCTAGTGGGAGCTGAATGGTAAGCAATTTCAGTACATTTAGAGAGAATGTTTATTAATTATGACACTGAATCACCACTTTAGTCTGTTGGTATTCTAATGGTCATTTGAGGTTCCTATGTGTTGATACATACTTATCAAATTAGGAAAGGTAGGCATGGAAAATAGGTTGGTCAGTGTAGCATTAACAGGTAGGGCAGCACATGGGGAGAGTAAGGTACACAGAAAATGAAAAAAGAAAACACCACACTTTTCTGTTGGTGAATAACAAGCAACATCGCATGCTCCTAGAAATAGGAGGTCAATTTTCAGCCTCACTGAAAAACTCACTTGTGTGTTATTTCCAACCAAAAAAACTTGTTTACAAATATTCTGTCATGTTTTTTGGTTAAATAAGCTAGTGATCGAGGAAAGAAAAACTTTCCTTTCTTCAACCATGAAATATAGCCAATTGGCCTCTGGGTGTCTACATGAAACATACAGATGCATACATATACAAACTGCTTCAAGAGATAAAGACCCTGCTTGTTAGAGCTTATAATGTAAAAGTGGAGAAAGCAGTTCAAGAACAAGTGTTCTGTTTCAGTGTATAAAGAGAATTTGTCATTTTTATTATGTCCGCCCACTCACAAATTCATGGAAATAGCTCAGACCTCTTAACCTGCCTGTCCTCTGTTGAAGGGAACAATACAGTCATAGAAGGACTTAATGGTGAATGAGCCATAAGCTTAGAATTTGTGTATTAGTGGAAATAGCAAGTATGAGCCATAACACACAAATACTTGTAGGTGATCCAGTATGTAGGGAACTGGGATGCAATACATATGGCTCTTTCCTGTTACATAGTAACATAGTTGAGTTGAGTTGAAAAAAGACCAAATGGTCATTCAAATTAAACCCAGTCCACATATATGCACATATTAATACCTTCAGTATTTATCTATAAACTCACTGTGAGCAGGATCGGATGAACAGGCAGTTCTTTGGCAAAGTCAATTTATTGTTCACATATACAGACTCTGTGAGCAAAAGCCGAATAATACAAAACAAAATCATTGCTCCACTTGGGCTCTAACTAATACACAGGGATTCCTGGCCAAACACTAGGGATGTAGCGAACTGTTCGCCGGCGAACTAGTTCGCGCGAACTTCGACTGTTCGCGTCCGCCGCAAGTTCGCGAACGTCGCGCGACGTTCGCCAATAGGCGTTCGCGTCAAAATCGTTCGACCATTCGATCGCTAAAATTGAACGATTTTCGTTCGAATCGAACGATCGAAGCCATTGGATTGCATGAAATCATTCGATCCAATGGCTTCGATCGTTCGATTCGAACGGAAATCGTTCGATCGAATGATTAAAATCCTTCGATCGTTCGAATCGAACGATTTTCGGATGTTCGAAGTTCGCGAACTGTTCGCGAACTGTTCGCATTTTTTGCCGGTGTTCGCGAACGGCGTTCGCGAACACATTGTCGGCGGTTCGCTACATCCCTACCAAACACAAACTCCACAGAGTCACGGTACCTTTCCAAGGTCCTTTTTCCTTTGGGCTACACTCAGATGCCAGGTCTCAGTCCGCTCAGCGTGTAGCTCAAAATGGCTCTGAGGATCCCCCTCTCTAGCAGCTAGCTGATCTAGCCAGCTAATTATTCCCCAGATGAGACTTTCTAGGAGAATTAACCCACTTAGGACTGCTGTACATATGGGAGTAAGACATGAACCTAGGGGAAATATATCTCCCTTCAAACTGTTCTCCAGTTACCGGTTCACATCACATACAGTATATAAACTATATACACTATGTAAATCTTGAGATCACAACAGCCTTGGATATTATGCTTGTTCACAAAAATATCCAAGCCCCTTTATCTATCTTTTTCTAAGGGAGAAAGAACCCCTGCTATCTGCTTATAATGCCCTCTAATATACTAAAGAATAAACATGTCCCCTCATTATTGTCTTTTTTCCACAGAAAATAACCACAAACTTGACAGTCTGCCCTCATAGTTTAAGTCCTCCATCCCTTTTATCACAGAAATTCCGTGATCCCTCTCCAAGAAGATTATCCCCATTATAATGCCATTTAGGTATAGCTTGCATTTATGTTATTTCTACCAAAGTGCATAACCTTGCATTTATCAACATTGACCATCCAGTTTTCCAGCTTAGTCAAATTGCTCTGCAAACTGACAGCATCCAGGATTTAACTTATAGTTTTGCACAATCTAGTACACCAGCCAAAATAGAAACAGTACTTTCAAAGTCCATCTCATTAAGAAACAAGTTAAAAAGCAAAGGGCCAAGGGCAGACCCCTGCTGTACTCCTCTAACAACACTGGCTCCATTAGAAAATGCTCCATTTACCACCACTCTTTGTAATCTATATTTTAGCCAGTTCTCTGTCCAAGTACAAAAACTATGTTCCAGGATAATATTCCTTAGTTTAAAGGGTTATTCCCCTTTGAGTCAACTTTTATTATGATGTAGAAACTGATATTCTGAGAAAAATTACAATTTAATTTTTCATTATTTGTGGGTTTGAGTTATTTAGCTTTTCATTCAGCAGCTCTTCAGTTTGCAAGTTCAGAAATCTGCTTGCTAAGGTCCATATTACCCTAGAAACCATGCAGTGATGTGAATAACAGACTGGAATATGAACAGGAGAGGGCCTGATTAGAAAAAATAGTATTTAAAATTACCAATAAAAATTAATTTGTAGCCTTACAGAGCAACCATTTTATTAGAGGGCTCCTCCCATTTGAAAGTAATATATATCACCTGAGGAAGTATCCTTGATCCAAAACATGTAGTGGATTTTATAATAAAAAGATGACTAGGTGATTGATATGGCTCTCCAGAATTATAATGTTGTTGATTTGGAAAGCTGGAGTTAGTAGAAAAAGCAAATAATTAAAAAACAAATAATTAAAAATAAATAAATGATGAAGACCATTTGAAAAGTTGCTTAGAGTTGGCAATTCTATAACATAGTAAACGCTAACTTAAAGGGATACTGTCATGGGAAAAAACATTGTTTTCAAAATGAATCAATTAATAGTGCTGCTCCAGCAGAATTCTGCACTGAATCGATTTCTCAAAAGACCAAACAGATTTTTTTTATATTCAATTTTAAAATCTGACACGGGGCTAGACATTTTGTCAATTTCCCAGCTGCCCCCAGTCATGTGACTTGTGCCTGCACTTTAGGAGAGAAATGCTTTCTGGCAGGCTGCTGTTTTTCCTTCTAAATGTAACTGAATGTGTCTCAGTGGGACATGGGTTTTTACTATTGAGTGTTGTTCTTAGATCTACCAGGCAGCTGTTATCTTGTGTTAGGGAGCTGCTATCTGGTTACCTTCCCATTGTTCTTTTGTTTGGCTGCTGGGGGGGGGGGAAGGGAGGGGGTGATATCACTCTAACTTGCAGTACAGCAGTAAAGGGTGATTGAAGTTTATCAGAGCACAAGTCACATGACTTGGGGCAGCTGGGAAATTGACAATATGTCTAGCCCCATGTCAGATTTCAAAATTGAATATAAAAAAATCAGTTTGCTCTTTTGAGAAATGGATTTCAGTGCAGAATTCTGCTGGAGCAGCACTATTTTTTTCCCATGACAGTATCCCTTTAAAGGTAAACCACCCCTTTAACCCGTAACATCTTCTGTGTGGCACTGTATCAAATGCTTTAGCAAATCTAGGTCTAGCACATCCATTGCCATCCCAGAGCCGAGGTTCCTCCTTACCTCCTCATAAAAGGCAATTAAATCAGTCTGGCAAGATCTTTTATGCATAAAACCATGCTGGTACACTCATAGTATTTTAATTCCCAATGTATTCTAGTAGCTTATTCATTATTATCCATTCCAAAAGCTTGAGTACAGGATCTTTTTTTTGTAACAGGGGCACCGTATTTGCCAGAACCATTCCTAACCGCAAGGAATCCCATTAATCCTATTATTAGATTTGAGTCTATTCAAAAGGAAGCCTTCATTAGCCGGTTCCCCAGTTGTGTAGACAGATGATACATAAAAGTTCAAAAATCTCTGCTTTTACCCTGAGCTCATCCACCAACTGTTCTACCTTTGATAATAAGCTCCTACCCCCTCCTGCTTTATTTTTTACTATTTACAAATGTAAAAAATTATTTTGGCTTTTACCCTTTTCCATCTTTATTTTTAGAGATTCTGATAGCTTTTTCCATGCTTTATTGACAGTTATTAAGATTGATATTTATTCATCCAAAAAACTTTTATCAGAATAGTCAATATTGAGTGTGCTTCAACCACCTTATCTAACCTTGCGAGTTGGGTGCAAAGCAGTCTGGAAACTCTTGCCATGGGTTACATCGACAATGTTGCTGCAGCACCTCTTTGTTGCAAAAAGTGAAAATTGAATTTATTAGGTCAGACAACCAGGCAATAATTTTGGCTTAAAATATATAATGTCTATTTGCCTATTAACCTGTACAATGGATCTGTTGGGAATGGTAATGAAATCCCATTGAATTCTTTATGAACAGCTATGAAAGAGTTAGGGGTTATTTTGTACATGATCGGATTTCCTTCTGACCCTCAAGTTTGTTGTAAAATATTTGGGAGAGATTACTATTGCTGGTATCATTGTATGGAATACATTGTTAAAGGAGATATTTTGTCAGTGCATTAAACTCCTCTAAATTCATAAGGATTGCACTTAAAAAATTGTCGGTCAGTCAGTCAGTCAGACTGATTTATATAATATTTCTATAAAATCCTACTAGTCCCACCCATCTGTTCAACTTCTTGCTGCCTCCTTTCCCAGGCTTTGCAGGGGAGCCAGCGACATTCAGCACATTGCACTGTAGGGCAGGAACCAATCAGCAGTTAGGCTGACTGCAGGGCTGTGATAGACTACTCCTACTCCTACTATGCTTCAAGCAAGAATCATAAGGACACATCAACCTTTAATTTAAAGCACAGACAGGGACTGTAGCAGATCTTTAGGGGGCTCCAATAAAGGAGCTGTTTTTAAAGAAAAGATACATTTTTAGTACAGTTTTAGACCAGTATCATATATTATTCATAACTGCCTACAAGACTGGGACTTTTTTAGTTATCTTATATGTCTCCTTTAAACCACCATGTTCTGCCTCTTTGCAATTTCCTGACACACTCCGGTCACACTCTGCACTGGTAAAACTTATGCATTTGCTCGATAAATACTATTATAGTTTATATAAATATTCTGCTGTGTAGCCATGGGGACAACCATTCAATCTGAAAAAGGAGAAGAGGCACAGGATACACAGCAGTTATCAGATAATCTTTGTAGAATACAACCTTATTTCCAAAAATGTTGGGACACTGTGTGAAATAAATGTGAAGTAAATAAAGAGAGAATAGGATAATTTGCAACCATATTTCCACATATCAACTTGAAATTAAAACGATGACATATTTTTTGAAAAAAGGTATGCTCATTTTGAATTGACAACAGCAACATGTTCCAAAATAATTGGCACAGGGGTGTATTTACCATTGTGTCTAACTCTTCAACATTCTGTAAAGGTTTGTGAAGTAAGGAGATCAAAATAGGATTTCAGTGATCTGCAAATCATCCCATTATCTCTCTCTATCTTTTTTTTTCTTTAATGGATACTCTATTTTCAGTTTTATAACAAACAAAGTAGAGTGGTAGCAACATAATCATCCTAGTGTATAAATGTAAAGTACACAATAGCATACCACAGTAAGCTTCTAGGTACAAAGAAAAGAAAGATTACTGAGTAATAGAGTTGATAGTGGGTATTCATTGATAGTGATGGGCGAATTTGGGCCATTTTGCCAAAAAATTCACGAATTTCCCACGAAATTTGCAAAAATGGCGAAAAATTTGCGAAACAGCTTCTCGTTTTTGACACCGGCGCCTGTTTTTTTTGGATGCTGGCGAAAAATGTGCTGGCGTCCAAAAAACTGGACACCGGCGAATTTTCATGGCGGTCTCGCAAATTTATTCGCCGTCAGCGAATCGCGGGAATTTGCCGCAAATTCACGCCTGCCGAATAAATTCACCCATCACTATTCATTGAGAAAAAGAAAACAATCTGTGTTATTCCAATAGGGTATCCATAATATTACACTGAATTCTACACTAAAAACATAATTAAGGGGACCTGGCAGTCCCTCACAGTTTATTTTATATGTGTCAGGGGCTTTCATTGTTATAAAGCAAGTTCACATTGTGTGCAGGCAAGTATTTAGGAAGAAGTGACTCAACAAATGTAAGCCAATGGTATAAGGGACTTCTAAAGATTCTAAAGGGAAAGGAGAGAGTCCTTCAGGTGGGAGCTGCTAATGGACAATAAATACTGGGAAGTAAGGGAGAGGCAGGGAGTGGGTGCTGGACTGGGCACAAAACCAGAGGGTGGGGACATAATCAGGGCCAGGCAGGCATCTTAATATAGGGTGAACTAAAAATGAATTACCCATGTGCAGAAGTCAAACTGACCCCCTTTACCTAATAATATTAAAATGAGAATGGTGAAAACGTGTCTTCTCCCACCCCTCTTTATTAAACCTTTCACCCCTCTTCTCCTTCTATAACCCCATAATACCCTATTTAAACTAAATAAGAAATATTAAAAATGCAATGTATGCTGCTAATTATGGAGGCAACCCATTCACCTAAACCCATAATTTTCCTTGAAAAGATTTAACAAAGGTCTGGTATGGAAACTCTTTGGAACATTCTTCATTCTTTAAATAGGCTGCTGTCTCTACCCAGCTTTGCAGTCACACCCTGACCGTGGCAAGTAACATGCAAATCATTGGTGATAATCTTCCTACATTTGGTTCACCCTCGCTTCTACTACAGGTATGGGACCTGTTATCCAGAATGCTCGGGACCTGGGGTTTTCCGGATAATGGATCTTTCCGTAATTTGGGTCTTCATGCCTTAAGTCTACTAGAAATTAATTTAAACATGAAATAAACCCAATAGACTGGATTTGCTTCCAATAAGGATTAATTATATCTTAGTTGGGATCAAGTACAAGCTACTGTTTTATTATTACAGAGAAAAAGGAAATTATTTTTAAAATTTTGGATTATTTGGATAAAATGGAGTCTTATGGGAGACAGCCATTCCGTAATTCGGAGCTTTCTGGATATCGGGTTTCTGGATAAGGGATCCTATACCTGGCAAAATCTGCAAGCAATGCAGGCAACTGTTTTTCCTCAATTCAGGTCTTGTTGCAGATAAATCAGTCTCAGGGACATCCACTAACCACATATCACTAGAGTGATCAATATTTTAAACTTTATTTCTCTCACTCAAAATAAGAAAATGAAATTAGATCTAATGCCAGGAGGAGATCACCTTTATCATGCGAGTTTAGTTGACATCTCTGTCTCAGAGTCAAAAAAGAACCAAACAAAAAAAAAAGAAACCTCTGGGCATTTGTGCTTACGATGTTTAAAATAATGATTGTGTCATTGGTACAACAGCAAAACCTGGAGAAATCAATCTCCCTGCAAAAGTTACCTAATTAATGTCAGATGATGTTAGTGTGGCTCTAGTAGAATACACAGCATAGACTCAAGGCTCGAACCCATTCACTGGCAACACTCTCTCCTGAGATTTGCTGCACCCAGTGATAGATCACTATTTATTCAGATACCAAGGGTGTTATACTTCATCTCCTTAATACCAATTACATCTAACATCCGCATGTTCAGGGCCGCCATTAGAAATCACGGGGCCCCGTACAACAAAATTTTTGGGGCCCCCTGGGCCCCGCCCACACTGACGACCAAGCTCCACCCCATTTCCCGCCCACTCCACATCGCAGTTAAAAGACCACACAGACATCAGCGCTAAAAAAGTAACCCCCCCCACACAAGTTGTAAAAAGCTATTGATGGTCAGGGCCCCCTTATAAAAAATTGGGGCCCCAAAAAAAAAAAAATTTAAAATTTTTTTTTTTAAAAAAAAACATTGGTGGCAGGGGCCCCCTTACAGGGGCCCCCTTACAAGTTAAAAACAAATTGGGGCCCCAAAAAAAAATTAAAAAAAAAAAACATTGGCGTCAGGGGCCCCCTTATAAGTTAAAAACAAATTGGGGCCCCAAAAAAAAATTAAAAAAAAAAAAAAATTTTTTTGAAAAAAAAAAAAACATTGGCGGCCCCAAAAAAAAATTTGAAAAAAAAAAAAAATTTTTTTGAAAAAAAAAAAAAAAACATTGGCGGCAGGGGCCCCCTTACAAGTTAAAAACAAATTGGGGCCCCAAAAAAAAATTTTTTGAAAAAAAAAAAAACATTGGCGGCAGGGGCCCCCTTATAAGTTAAAAACAAATTGGGGCCCCAAAAAAAAATTTGAAAAAAAAAAAAAAATTTTTTGAAAAAAAAAAAAAAAACATTGGCGGCAGGGGCCCCCTTACAAGTTAAAAACAAATTGGGGCCCCAAAAAAAATTTAAAAAAAAAAAAAATTTTTTTGAAAAAAAAAAAAAACATTGGCGTCAGGGGCCCCTTACGAGTTAAAAAAAAAATTGGGGCCCCAAAAAAACATGTTTTAAAAAAAAAGATTGGTTGCAGGGGCCTATAGAATATTAAAATAATACATTGGTGGCCAGGAGATTAAAAAAAAAAAAATACACAAACTGGTGTTCAGTAGAATTGAACTCACGGCTTCAGTACTTCAACTTCACCTCCTTTCGTGACTTCGGGTCTTTTCACCGCTTCAGGACTTCGGCTTCGGCTGTTTTCGTGACTTCGGGTCTTTGCGCTGCTTCAGGACTTCGGCTTCGGCTGTTTTCGTGACTTCGGGTCTTTTCGGCGCTTCGTGACTTCGGCTTTTTCCGTGACTTCGGGTCTTTTCGGCGCATCGGCTTCGGCTTTTCGGCGCATTCGGCAGCACAGAGGCAAGACGTACGGCTCGGGCGCTCGTAAGGGGGGCCCGGATCTTCAAAAAATGCAGCGCTGCCGGGCCCCCCTTCATGCCCGGGCCCGGTACGCTTGTCCCCCCTGTCCCCCCCTGATGGCGGCCCTGCGCATGTTGCACGGGTGACTGGTAATTAGCACAAAGCTTCCTTCAAATTCTGCTTGTTTCGTATCCAAACCTTAGGTTTTAAGACTGACTACTTATCAGGCACGCAGCTCGTAGTTTTCATTAAAGCTGACAGATCTAAATATACCCTCAGATGGAAAAGGCAGTTGAATTAGTGTGTACAGTCCATACAAGACACATTTAAGCACATGTAAGCAATGTGGGTTAACTGATCATGCTGCAGCACAGCAAATGCCTACAGACACATGGATATCAGTGAGTTCAGATGGAAGAACAAAAAGCAAATCTTCAGCACAATAAAGAATTTTTACGAGAGTTGAGAATGTCTCTGTATTAGTACTGATCACCTCTCAGTTTTATTGAAGGATAACCACTCTGTCAGTGTATCCTAATAGTAACCCATTGAAATGTAAGCAAGCTTTAGTGGATTCTCAGCTTCAAGGCCACATATTGACATTAGCTGCAAATCAGGACATAAATCATCAGTTTAATGAGCGCTGTGTTGGGAACCATGCAGCAAAGGTGCATTTATACAGTGAATACCAAGACAGTGACAGATTATTCAAATACTCCACTTAAACCAAACGAAGAGACATCATAAAAACAAGATTCTTCAGATTGCTTTTGCTGTAAGGTAATAAATAATGATCCTTATGTTAAGCATCCGTGGAAAGTGAAGGCAGCCACTGAGCAATAACTCCTCTACTGGGGCTACAGTTTAGAATTATTCTGCCCCCTGTAAAATGAACAGACAGATCATACAAAGTTGTTAAGGCATCTGGCAGTCACCCAGAAAAATATACCCGGCAGAGAGGAGTAAGGGGAATCAAACAGGGGCGTCAAAGTCACTTTGTGTTGTGTACTTTAGATTCAGTTTAGATACAGTCTATCATTGATTCCTGATTCTTGGCTGCAAAGCATTCTCCAATTAGAACATATCTAAAAGTTGTATAGTGTATGTTGGGAACATGGATTATTTATAGAGTCAACATTTTACTTTCTTTTACAAAGTTAATATCAGAATCATGGGTGTTTTGAGAAGATAGATGAGAACAACTATATTTTCATTTGTAAGCGATGAATAAAATGATTCTTTTCTTGCAACCAAATGCAGCTGGACTTCCAACCAACCGGCAAAACAGTTTGAAAGGGATGAATTCAATGATTCACTGTCAACTGGAGATGGGAGCCTGGAGCTGTGTTTTGGAAATTGCACAGCAGATAGACGTCGTTCTAAAGGCCAAGATGGGAAGAAGGGTTTGGGACTCAGATTAAACAGTGCTGAACTCAATTGCATTTAAACTGTTCTGGGCTGCTGTAAAGGTAGCTAACACAAAGTAGCAGACTGGAACCCTCTAAAAGCCCCCAATATGTCACCACGCAGGCTTACGTACCTGTGTACTGATAGAAAGAACAGCAAACTATTGGCTGGTGTGTAGAAGAGTAGGGAATGATGTGTAGGTAGAGTAGGTTCAGTCTATCTACATATTCAATATGACTTGTATAACTATGAGTTCCTTATAATTAAAAATTACTCCGAGGTACACGCTATGAACTGCAAGAATAGAGAGCAAAAATTTTGTCTTAACCGGTAACAGGGATGTACTGGGCCAATGGGGCACCGGAAAAAATCTCAGTGGGCCCCTAGCCCAGACGAAGGCAGAGGGTACTTTGCAGCTGGTTAGCCCCTGGCCCCCCAGCCCTACGCTGACTGATAAGACCTGATCTATCTGTAGGAAAACAAATGCATTAGAAACTTTGGTTAGAAAGAAGACTATCTGAAAATGACATGACTTCTGCTGCAGACATTAGAACAAGAATGCCCGAACAAGATTTAGAGGTGTGTTGCACATTCCGGGTTCCACTTCCAATTCAAATGAATTTTTTTGCAATTCACCCATAGTCTGAATTCATTTTTCTAATTATCATGTCTGAATTCTTCAACAGGCAATATGTTTACAATGTCTTTATTGGATGTGAAAGAAAAAGCAAGGGATTGCCTTGAAATAAAAAAGGAAAGAAAAAGATACATTTTGTTCTGATGTATTATTTAAAAGCCATGTAACTGTATAATTTTATTATGTTTACCCATAGTCTTACGCTCAAGCTGCAGCTGCAGATGTTAAATATTGCTTTCTCACAACTACAGAGTTAGGACTTTCGTATTCATTTAATAGCTGCTTCTCCATATGTGAAGATAAAATATACTGTACTTTCCCAACCTCTTTATTTCAAAATGTTGTTGTACATTATATGTAAGCTATGTAGGAATAGCAGGAATGGAGCTACAGTATCTGAAAAAAATGGAAAAAAAGGGGAGCCTTGACGCGGCTAGGAAGGCAGGAGGGCATTAATGGATGGGGAAAGAATACCTTAGGGTGGAAGGGGGAATGCATAATAGAGTTCACATCAACCACTTTGGGTAAGGTCCTGGGAAGTCGAGGCAAGGAGTGATGCCTACCTTGCTTTCACTTTCCCATCTTAGCTTAGTGGTAGGGATAAGCAAATTTTTTGACGCGTTTCGCCATGGAAATGACGCCTATAGACTTCAATGGGAGAAAAAAAATGAAGCTCATCAAAAACAATTTGTCACCCATAGACTTTAATGCATTTTAGTGAATTTTCCCCGCCGGCAAATGTTTGCCCATCCCTACTCAGTAGAGCTTGGTGGCTGACCTGGCAGGGGGCAGGGGTTCATTTACTCCACTGGAAAGCTAAGCATACTCTAATGTTGGTTATCAACAGTATTGTATTATTCGTTAGTCTGTAATTTCCCGTTTATTATTAACTGTGTTAATAAAGCATAAAAGAGCAAACAGATTTTTTTATATTCAATCTTGAAATCTGACATGGGGCTAAACATATTGTCAGTTTCCCAGCTGCCCCCAGTCATGTGACTTGTGCTCTGATAAACTTCAATTATTCTTTACTGCACTGCAAATTGGAGTGATATCAAACCCCTCCCTTTCCCCCCCCCAGTAGCCTAACAAAAGAACAATGGGGAGGCAACCAGATAGCAGCTCCTTAAGGGTAGGGGCACACGGCGCAATTTCGCCGCAATTCTGCGCTGGGCGAGTTGTGAGTTGCGAGTCGCTGCGTTTTTTAAGCCGAAATAGCTTTGTTAACTTTGGCGCTGGCGTCAATGCAAATCGCGGCGAAATCGCTGCGCTAATTCACACGCGGCGATTCGTTTTCTATTGTCGCCCAAAGTTGCCTCGCTGGGCGTTTCCGGGCGACAGTAGAAAAAGAATCGCCGCGTGTGAATTAGCGCAGCGATTTTGCCGCGATTTGCATTGACGCCAGCGCCAAAGTTAACAAAGCTATTTCGGCTTAAAAAACGCAGCGACTCGCAACTCGCAACTCGCCCAGTGCAGAATCGCGGCGAAATCGCGCCGTGTGCCCCTACCCTAACACAAGATAACAGCTGCCTGGTAGATCTAGGAAAAACACACAATAGTAAAAGCCAAATCCCACTGAGACTGATTCAGTTACATTAAGTAGGAGAAATAACAGCCTGCCAGAAAGTAGCTCCATCCTAAAGTGCAGGCACAAGTCAAATGACTGGGGGCAGCTGGGAAACTCACAATATGTCTAGCCCTGTGTCCGATTTCAAAATTGAATATAAAAAAATCTGTTTGTTCTTTTGAGAACTGTATTTCAGTGCAGAATTCTGCTGGAGCAGCACTATTAATTGACGCCATTGAAAAAAACTCATGTTTTTCCATGACAGTATACCTTTAAGTAGCTAAAGGACATAAATGGACAAATTCCAAAATTATTGATATGACTCAGGGGCAGATTCATTAAGGGTCGAATTTCGAAGTTAAAATTACTTCGAAATTCGACTCTCGAATTGAAATCCTTCGACTTCGAATATCGAAGTCGAAGGATTTAGTGCTAATCGTTCGATCGATCGATCGAAGGATTTTTCGTTCGATCGAACGATTAAATCGTTCGAATCGAACGATTCGAACGATTTTAATCAAACGATCGAAGGAAAATCCTTCGACCAAAAAAAGCTTAGCAAGCCTATGGGGACCTTCCCCATAGGCTAACATTGACTTCGGTAGGTTTTATCTGGGGTCGAAGTTTTTTTTAAAGGGCAAGTACTTCGACTATCGAATGGTCGAATAGTGGAACGATTTTTACTTCGAATCGTTCGATTTCGTTCGACTTCGATCGAATTCGAACGAATTTAACCAATTCGATGGTCGAAGTACCCAAAAAAACCTTCGAAATTCGAAGTTTTTTTTATTCTAACCCTTCACCCGAATTTAGTGAATCGGCCCCTAAGAGTCAATTGCAAATAAATATTAAAAAATAACTTTTAATAGGACCATTAAAAAGACTAGGATCAAAAAACACACTGGGCAAGTGCCCACACAGCACACCAACATGGAAGCAAACTCACTCCTCTTACATCGAAATTCGAAGTTTTTTTCATTCGAATTCTTCACTCGAAGTTAGTGAATCTGCCCCTCAGTGTGTCTGATGATATTTAAAGAGCAACCACAATCTCACATTTATTAGCTATTGTCACCCTGAGCTAACATTTGGTTGTCTATAATACAGTATGTAGGCAATTCCTGTAAAATGCCTTTTGCCAACTCCATGAACCCTATGTACATGCCGGTTAGTTTAAATTAGTGGCAGACCAACACATCGCAGTAGCGTTTCATTAATCACTTACTCCCACTATCTGTTTGCCACAGCATACCAGGATCTCTCAATGTTACATCCTAGGGATTTTTATACACTACCCTGGGACCTAACCACTGGAATTCCTGAAGCGGTTTGGTTTTATCTGGGGAAATATCCCACACAATACAGAACTGCTCATACTAGCTAACATTGTCTTACACATTTAGAGTGTTCTGTAACAAGGCTACCATACCACTGACGAGTAGCTCTCATTCACAGGGTTTTCTGACTTCCAGTAAGCTGTCCAGCTTCCTTCAGGGTCCTGGCTTCGTCTTTCTTGATGGGTCCCTACCCTTCTATTGACTATGGTTTTTCAATAACATCCCTGGGCCAATAGGAACATATCCATCTCACAGCGTATAAACTACACTTACACAACTCAACACTACCAGGGGCGCGCCGCCAATGAGGCGAGTTGAGAAACTCGCCTCAGGCGGCAACGCAGGAGAGGTTTCCAGGGGCGGCAAAAAGCCGCTCCTGGTACCTTTAAGAGCCGAATTTCCGGGTTTTAAACCGAAAATTCGGCTTTACTATTGCGAGAGAGCGCAATTGCGCTCTTCGCATTAGTGTTCCTGCCGGCGAGGGAGGGGCGGCATTGGAGGAGCCGCCTCAGGCGGCGCCGTAAGTAGAATCGGCGCTGAACACTACACTAGAGAAGTTTAACTTGAGTCCTCATGTGCAGTAACCTACTACTCAGTCTCATGTTTATTTTTATTATTCTATAAGCAAAAAGAAAGAAAATATTGTGATGTAGGGAGTGGCCAGTTTGGGCTCCAACTCACTAGTAGACACTAAGGGGCAGATTCACTAAGGGTCGAATTTCGAAGTTAAAAATACTTCGAAATTCGACCCTCGAATTGAAATCCTTCGACTTCGAATATCGAAGTAGAAGGATTTTGCGCAAATCCTGCGATCGATCGATCGAAGGATTTTTCGTTCGATCGAACGATTAAATCCTTCGAATCGAACGATTCAAAGGATTTTATTCAAACGATCGAAGGAAAATCCTTCGATCAAAAAAAGCTTAGCAAGCCTATGGGGACCTTCCCCATAGGCTAACATTGACTTTGGTAGGTTTTATCTGCCGAAGTAGGGGGTCGAAGTTTTTTTTAAAGGGAAAGTACTTTGACTATCGAATGGTCGAATAGTCGAACGATTTTTACTTCGAATCGTTCGATTTCGTTCGACTTCGATCGAATTCGAACGAATTTAACCAATTCGATGGTCGAAGTACCCAAAAAAAACTTCGAAATTCGAAGTTTTTTTTATTCTAACCCTTCACCCGAATTTAGTGAATTGGCCCCTAAGAGTCAATTGCAAATAAATATTAAAAAATAAATTTTAATAGGACCATTAAAAAGACTAGGATCAAAAAACACACTGGGCAAGTGCCCACACAGCACACCAACATGGAAGCAAACTCACTCCTCTTACATCAGGAGGATGTGTGGGACCAGTGTCCCTAAAAAAACATATAATTAAAATAGAATAGAATGCCAAAGCATAGGTGGACCAGTGCTAGTTATTTAAAGCAGTTAGTCTATGCGGTTAGAGGGTCACCACCTGACCACACATAGTTAAGGTTAGAGACGGACCCCAGAGCGCTCCCTTCCAAGTAATGCCCCACACACCACAAATTTCTACCTGTCTACGTGGGGAGCAAATGGGAGCTAGTCCCCCACCGTCCACCTATGCCACCTGCCCTACGCGTTTCACCAAAATTTATGGCTTCCTCAGGGGCATAAGTGGTGATGATGTGCTTCTTCAGGCATTAAATAGCCTTTCATTGGCGTCCCTCGTGGTGGTGCACATGAATTACGTCACTTCCCGTCGCCGAATAACGTGTGTAACCACTTCCGGAAGTAGATCTGTGTATTAGCCAGTACTCGCGCCTGGGCATTTTTGCACCTGCCAAAATCACTTATATTACTTTAATGCGCCTTGGCGTTTTTACGCCTGCGTGAAATAAAAATTACTTGTACATGCGCCCGAACTGGTTTGCTAGTGGGTGGGGATTGCTGTCCGACCACTGCGAAACTGCAACTCCCCACATCACAATATTTTTTTTCTTTTTGCTCTATGTGTTTTTTCAAACCTGCGGGAGTACTCCAACTCTTTCTCAATTGAATTTGGCTCCTACCACTTTATATATTGATTTTTATTATTCTATCCACACTAGACTCATCAAAGATCATTACTCATTCTTTAATATGAGTTATTACAAAGGTGTAACTTTTCCTATAGTTATTAAATGAGAGCCATGTCATATCAAACACTCTGGCACAGAGTAGGATTGACATAACACTTCTAAATATATTTGTTGCTGAAGGCAAAGTAAGTGTACAAACAATTCTCTGTCATTGAGTTCACTAGGCCTTGAAAAGACAGAAGAAAGTAATGCAGAAAATGTACCTAGACTTCAGGCTTTGCAATCATGTCTTACATCTCTACCCATCAGACATTCTTTATGTGTGCTTTAATAGAAATACCCATTTTGCGCATAAGTGAAAATGCCAATGAACGATGCTTTTATTTCTATTTCATGGAATTTCCAGATCAATAGGGAGGCTGTACCAACCACAAATGCAACAGTAAGTTCATGGCACTATTAGATTCATGTTTTTCCTTTAAATGGCATTTCAATTCACTAATGCTAATCTAAAAATGTCAATGTACATGCAAAATACAGTACTTCTTACTCCTTCTATAGCTTTGCATGCAGTGGCAGAACTACCGGGGGAGCAGGGGGTGCGAGTGGGCCAGTTCCCGCACCCCCTCAGGGCCCCCCGGCAGTCCTTGCCCCACTAACAAATGCGGGCAAATGCGGCCATACGGAGGGGGGTGGGGCCCGGCTGCGCATCACGCACCAGAGCCCACCCCCCTCTAGGATCGCTACTGTTTGCATGGATTCACTTGTCTATAGAGCAAGATGACCAAGGCCAATTTTAGGGAAATCAAGATTGTCTTGCCTCCCCGGCTCAGAAGGCATCACTTGGGGATTATTCATAAGGCTTATTTACAATCAATGCAACAAGCAAAATGCTAAAATTAGGGATGCACCAAATCCAAGATTCGATTCGGGATTCGGCCAGGATTCTGCCTTTTTCAGCAGGATTTGGATTCTGCTGAATCCTTCCGCCCGGCCGAACCAAATCCTAATTTGTATATGCAAATTAGGGGCTGGGAAGGAAATTGCATAACTTTTTGTCACAAAACAAGGAAATTATTTATTTAGAATCAGTGATATGTCAAGTTACATCCCCTTTTAGGATATTCTATTGACCCAGTTTTTTCTGGCAGAAAATGCTCAGCTAACACCTGGATAATTAGCATTAGGGATGTTAATTTGGGTACTCTCTAGGTGTAACAACTTCTGCCCCTGACTGAACCCCACTTCCTCTTATTCATTTCCAGGATCATTATACTTAGGTGACATTATAATGTAGGCAAACATACCTTACAATGCAGTATATGAATTACAGCACTGAGGAAAAAAGCTGTAGCCATTTAACTCTGCAACTACACGGTGGTCCCATAATTGCTGAGGGACTGGAGGATTCCAGGAATAATAATCAAACTAAGGCACCTTGCGTCCAAGTTCATCTGTTGCCTCACATGTCTCTGCCTTTCAACAAGCAAAATGTATTCTTTATGAGAATGAATAATGCCAGCTGACTCTACAACAATTTTACCCATTCTTTGTAAAGACAACATTCCCGACATCAGATGTCCAAGTGATTCTAGAAATGTCCCTTGATCATTGTTGTAATTAGCATTTGAACAGGGCAGTAATTAGTGAGAGAGACTGTGAGAGACTGCTGCCAGTGCCTATTCCCGGCTACCCATTGTGCCTACATATGTTTCCTTGATTAATGTATGAATAGGGCATTGATTAAAGAGGTTACTGCTATTTAACACCCTTTATAAACTTTATTTAAATTCAAGAGTTTATTTGCAATTAGGAATACATAAATGTTTAGCAGAAGTGCTGTTCACTTGCTGTAGGAAGCCTGTAACTGCATGAAAAATCTGTGGAAATAACTGTAGAAGTAAAAACAATTCCTGTTTGTAATCACTCAGGGCATCGTGTTTTCTTTCTAATCTGGTCCTAAACTGATTAACCACAACAGTGTACCATGTACTAGACTTAAGCACTGTGTATATACACTATGTAGTTATTTATTTACCCAGTGTCTAGTACTGGCACAAAGGAGCAGCCCTGACATAAGAATGAGTGATGTTACTGCCTCGCCATTGCTTATTTATGTCAAATGTATTATCATGACAACCACTATGTATTTCATGAGGCAATATTGATTGGATGCACATTTAGGTAGAAGGAACCAAAACTGGGCATTACAATGATCAGCAGTTAATATAGCATTTCAAGATGGAGCAGATATTAATAAAGGACGGAATAGTACTGTGGTGGGTGTGGGTTTTGGTACAACGTTTTCTGTTTTTCTGTAAAGGTTGCTTTGACTATGCATTCCACTACAAAAATCATGATGTTAAAGAAGAACTCAACCCCCCACTAATAAAAAACCCCTACCCTACACAGTCCCCCTCCCTGCCCCCCCCACATAGGTGATAACACCTACAAGGGCCCCCAATCCTTTACTCACATTTAAGTGCAGAGTAAGCTCATGGGCGTCATCTTCTGGCTCTTCTGTATTCTTTGTGTCTTCTTCCCTTTGGCAATTTCCGTCACTTTTGGCGCATGCATAGTTGCTACAAAATGGAAGACTGCTCCAACCATGTGACCATACGGCGCTCACTTCCCGAAGAAATCCGAACAGCCTGAAGATGCTGCCCACAAGCTCCGCTTCTAACTAAGCACCAATTATAACTGATGCCATCACTACACACTCTTTATAAATAAATGATTTATAGCTATTTAGGCTATTTAGTATTAATAGTTAAATATAATTTCATAGTTAAATACTATAGACAAGCCAAGTCCTTGAGGGGTGACTCCTACACACACTGTATACATTTTTTTAATACTGCTCTATTGAAAGCTTCAGTAGCATAAAACCCTGACTATTTTAGAAGGGGGAGCAATATGGTAAAATGTATGCACAAGACCCAGAAACCCTAAAAAAAAGCAATTTGCTTGCAAACAAGTAACAGAGAATGCTACTTTCTGATTGGTTACTAAGGATTATAACACCCAGAACAAAGGCTGCCATTTGCATTACATTATCCCCAGTCCAATTCCCATTTTTGTGATGGTTCATCTAAACGGACATAATAAAAGCATTTTAGTGACGGCTAATATTAATGCTGTTTATTCATGCAATAAATCTCAAGATGGGTTTGAAAGCGACACAGTAATTTTTTTGGCCGATAGGATGCATTATTCATTAACTTTTCTTTCTTAAAAGGACCCACACTCCAAGATTAGTGAAACATCTGTGTTTTATTCTTCAAACTTGTGTATCAAAGGATGCACAAGTTTGAAGAATAAAACACTGGTGTTTCACTAATCTTAGAGTTCGGGTCCTTTTGAACTTTACATAAATGCTTTGACCCTGCACCCACGTCAACAAAAGACTGGCTCAGAGTGCATACGTTTGATTATAAATATATACAGTCATATGAAAAAGTTTGCAGAATCCATCTTAATTCTTTGGAGTTTCGTTTATCATTGGCAGAGCACCTTCCTTTTAATATATAACATGCCTTAGTAGTATTTCAGTAGGGAAATAGGAATAACAGAAAATATGCAATATGCATCATAACAAAATAAAACAGGTGCATAAATTTGGGCACCTGTCATTACTTAGTTAAGACTCCTTTTGCAAATGTAACAGCCTCTACATGCCTCCTATAGCCTTTGATGAGTTTCTGGATGGCGGCATTTTTGATAATTTGTCCATACAAAATCTCTCCAGTTCAGTTTAATTTGATGACTGCCGAGCATGGACAGTCTGCTTTAAATCAACCCATAGATTTTCAATGATATTCGAGTCAGGGAACTGTGACGGCAATTCCAGAATATTGTACTTCTCTGTCTGCATCAATGCCTTTGTAGATTGGAAGTATGTTTAGGGTGTTTATCTTGTTGGAATATCCAACCACTGCGTAACTTCAACTTTGTGACTGATGCTTGAACATTATCCTAAAGAATTTGTTGATATTGGGTTGAATTCATCCGACCCTCGACTTTAAAAAGGGCCACAGCCCCTGAACTAGCCCCACAGCCTGATGGAACCTCCACCAAATTTGACAGTAGGTAGCAGGTGTTTTTCTTGGAATGTGGTGTTCGTCTTCCGCCAGTCAAATCAGTCCAAAGCACTTTGTTCCATAATGACTGTGACTTGTCTAAATGAGCTTTTGCATACAACAAGCGACTCTGTTTGTGGCGTGAGAGCAGAAAGGGCTTCTTTCTCATCACCCTGCCATACAGATGTTCTTTGTGCAAATTGCACTGAATTGTAGAACGATGTACAGATACACCATCTGCAGCAAGATGTTTTTGCAGGTCTTTGGAGGTGATCTTTGGGTTGTCAGTAACCACTCTCACAATCCTCCGCATGTGCTGCTCCTGTATTTTTCTTGGCCTGCCAGACATGGGTTTTACAGCAACTGTGCCTGTGGCCTTCCATTTCCTGATTACATTCCTTACAATTGAATCTGACAGTTTAAACCTCTGAGATAGCTTATTTTTAGCCTTCCCCTAAACCATGATACAGAACAATTTTTGTTTTCAGATCTTTTGAGAATTGCTTTGAGGGTCCCTTGCTGCCACCCTTCAGACTGATAAAGGACTTTATTTCTCTTGGGCTGGTACAGAAGCCCAAAACATAATGTACAACATTTCTAGCCTACTTCTTTAGTTAAGCTTTAGTTCTCTTTTAAGATACTAAAAGAGCACTCCCCTTTATACAAAACAGGGATCATTTAATATATTAAGAATGGGTGAGTTCAGAGGACTTCTTATCTTTGTCTACATCAATTTTATGGGCATAGTCCCATTGCTGACTTTTTGCTATAGTTTAAACTGGAGCAGTGGCCATCTCCATGTTGAAGCTCACAACCTTTCCAGCTACAGTGCGCTTGTAAAAATAGGGGGGAGCTCGCCCGAGTGGACACCCAAGACTCCTCTCCTGTGCGCCTTCTGAACGCACACATTGTGCTTGGTGCGATAATTCAAATATTTAAAGGGGCCATGGCCAATAGTTAATTGCCCAATGTAGGTCTATCGCCATAGTTCTTGGGTGAGCTTATATTGTCTGATCTTTGTTCTTGACCTTGGGGTTAGTTCTGGGTTTTGGAATACCTTACGTTAAACAGGTAATCCCAGTGGTGGCCAATAAAAGGGCCACCATTTGGCAGTTTAAGGGCGTTATTTATCAAATATTTTCTGAAAACTACTCTGACCAAATCCACATGGACTTCGTCCCCTATTTATCAATACTTTTTCCCGTAAATTTCTTGTGCATACAATTTTTTTGTCTGCTATCTTTTGGGAATTGACGACAGAAACCTATGACTTTTTCGGATTTGAGTCCCGAAAACCACAAAAACTTATGCCATTGACTTCTACATGAACTCCAGCAGCGTAACTAGAGAGGGCGGGCCCTGGCACTGGACGTGCAGCCGCCCCCCCCCTGTACGTCCAGAATCTGCCCGGAATTAGCAGCGCATGAGCTGCCGGGGGGCCCTGATGGGGGTGCGGGCCCTGGCCCAATCGCACCCCCTGCTCCCCCGGTAGTTACGCCACTGATGAACTGTACAGGTCTGAGTTGGAGTACTTTTTTATTCTGACTTTTAACACCATGGGGGTTTAATAAATCACAAAAATTAGAGATTTTTATCTATGAAAAAATTGTGTTTTTCCCCTTTAAAAATCTGACCAGAAAAAAATCGGCCTTTAATAAACAACCCCCTTAACCTTTAATGCAAGTTACAGGGAAAACTTAGTCCCTGTGTAAAATGCATAATGAAGCAGTAGAATTCTTAACGAATCAGATGAAAGTGAGTGTAAGACTGACCAGTAATGACTTTGACTTACTGTAGCTGGTCAGCTTAAAGCTATTGCAATATAAAGTCAAACAATCCCTGTCTTGTTTAAAGAGGGCAGTATTTTTAGCAGCTTAATGCACAAAATGTTTCAATGACCTTAATATATTGATAATGTCTAAGGAGTGCAGAGGACCTTTTATCTTTGTCTGCACAATGTAGACATCCCATGGACATCAACATGATTGCTTGTGCACCTTTCCAAGGTGCAAGGACGTTTACCCAGGTCTAGTAACCAGGTAGGTAACTTTGCCCCTTTTATTCATTATCAAGGTCAGGTGTCCAAGACTAGCCCTGGGAGCCAATGGTTTTAGATGACTGCCCTAGGTAATAGTTTCTACTGTTAAATAATACTGTGTATTGTTTAGGCCTGATTAAAGCATCTGTGCATGCAAGATAAACAGATCCAGCTGAATACAAAAGATATTCTGACCATCAGAAAGAACAGGAAATTTAAAATTTAATATCATAAAAGCTAAAGTGCACCTTTATCACATCACATGTGCCTGTGGCAGATGCAGAGCAATGAATCTTGTTCTATTTTGTCAGTCTGTCATAGGAACTTACATGCATGCTGTGGGAACTACATTCATTAATTATAGCTATAGGCAGCTGCTGCATTCAATTCAGTTTACACACAAACTGCAGCTTGAACACAGGGAAAAAATCTCTACATTCCCTTATTCCCTTGCATTTCATACCTTGTAAACTTTAATTTGTGGATCTCATTTAAATGCAGACAAAGAATACTAGAACCCACAGATAATTGTTTTAGGACCACAAATGCTTGGTAGAATAAAGTATTACGACATAGAAAAAGCGAATATGTACACAATGAACACTATTGGAAATGCAGGTAATAGAGGTAGTAGAGCCCATACCTGTATTTGTAATGACTAAATAGATAAGCTTTCAAAACCCCAAGTACACAAAAGAACCTTCTTTAGGAAATGTATTAAGTCTTCTATAGCCCATTGGTCTGAAGTAATTTACACCAGAGCTTGTGACAGAAAAAGATGGTGCAGCTTTTAAAAGAAATTGGCTCAGGCTGTTTAGTTCTTTATTTCTTTGGTGAAATCAACTAGTTATCTTCTTTCTTTTTTTCTTCTTCATCAAGATTTTTATTCTGCTTCTTTAAATGCTTATAATTACATTGTAAGGGCACTTCATAAACCTCTTGCATCTCAATTTTAATCAGCACAAGCATGTATTGGATAGTTTGTTCTATCACCGGAATGAACAGGACAGAGAACAAGAACAGAAAAAGAAGAATATAAAAAGGGTAATTTACTTATGCAAGGGCAGTGTGAAAAAGTACAATTGTGCACGCTATCAGCCTTTTACCTAAATTTCAGTGTTTTTTCCTTATAATTCCAGGGATGGTTGCAATTGTGTCAAAAATGTGTACAATTGCACTTGTGTTTTGACCCAAATTTGCCGTAATTGCACTGATAATGTCTATCAATATGAGATCTAGCATATATCCCTTTTAATAATCAATTACCGCTAAACACCTGATAACTTGATCTAATCTAATAAGAACAACTTAGCAATGTGGAATATGTTAGCACTTTATATACATATTATTAACAATAATAATAATTGTCCTGTCCTGGTTCTTTTACTGTAGAGCTAAAAGGTTTAGCCCTGGATAAGTTACTTACTTATATAAGAAAAGCCAGACTGGTCACTGATTAGGCAATTATCTTGTCTGCTAAATCAAATTGAGCCTTGGAAAATTGACTACATTTTAAAAGGGTCAATAAGTATTAGAGATGGTGAGTTGCCTGTTGCACACACAGCATCAAAATGTCATTTGTTTCCTCAGTTTTCTCCTAGTAACATATTCTACCAATTGCAAATATCAGGTATTAACTATCCACTTCTATTTGAGTAGTGGGTTGCAATCACAATAAATATATTCAGGAACAGATACGCCAATGCAGGAACTATGCTGCTACATTATTTATTTAACACAACATGTTTTGAGCTGTGCGCTCTTTTATATGGGCCAATCTTTTTCTTCTCTTTTTCCATATATGGGGATTTTTTTTTTTATAAAAATGAATAACTTGCATAAATTACAACTATTCCTATTCTCTACATTAAAACATTATATGCATTCATCTTTTAAAACCACGATACTATGCAACTATGTTTTGTAACATTAATTAAGATGTCATTTCCTGCATCCGTGTCATAACAATAAACTATGTTGCAAAAATGTATCAAAAGTAAGAGATAAGATCTTATTTTTATGTTCTTAATGAGTCATATGTAAATTAGAGTGATATGTAAATCAGAGTCGCACTGTGGGGCAAATTCACTAAGATTCGTAGTTGCCTCAGGCGTAACTTCGCCGCACTTCGCCGCACTTCGCCACACTTCGCCAGGCGTAGTTTCACCAGCGCTTCACAAATTCACTAAAATCCGAAGTTGCGATCAGGGGTAGCGTAAGGTTGCGAAGTTGCACTAGCGTTGATTCGCTAAGTGAAGCGAAGTTACGCTAGCGAAGGCTAATTTGCACACGGCGCCAAATTCAAATTTCAATGGAGGAACACGTATCAGCACTACAAACGCTTAGAAAACCTTCAAAACCTCAAATAAAAAATTTATTTTGCCCTACACATGTGCCCACTGTCTAGGTAAGTTGCCATGAGTCAGGAAATGTAGGGGGGAAGGAGGGGAGCCCCAAAAAATGTTTCAATCTTTTTCAGCCTATCACCCATAATGTAGAAAACACGCCAGCGTTTTTTGGGACTTAGAAAAATTTTTGACTTTTTTTGAAACAATCCCTATCTACTCTATTGCACTTCGCCTGGTCTGAGGTGGCGACGGAAGTCTAGCATAAAAGGTAGCATTCAGTACACTGCGCACATTAGTGAATTTGCGTAGTTATGTCGCTAGCGAAACATCGCCAGGCGTAAGGGTGCGAAGTAACACTAGCGAAACTACTCCAGCGTTTGTGAATTTGCGCAGTAACGAAAATGGCAAACGCTAGCGAAGTAACGCTAGCGTTCGGCGCTTCGGCGCTTAGTGGATTTGCCCCTGTGTGTGATGATGTTAATATGTCAGCCTCAATTTGTCTATTCTCCCGCCAACACTTGTATATAAGGCTTTCTTGTAATTGATTGGACACTTTGAGAAAGGCCTCGGAGGAGGCCGAAACGTCAGTCTCGTATGTAACAATACATTTTTTTTTACATTTTTACTTAAGACCTGAGAGTGCGGATCTTCCTTGCATGAAGAAGATAAGCACTCCAATATTACTGATCAACAATTATTTATTCCATTGTGCGTACCAACGTTTCGGTCCACATTTGAACCTTTATCAAGGTATATATATATATATATATATATATATATATATATATATATATATATATATATATATATCCAGGAAACAGGCGAGCACTTATCAAGCTTCTAAAAGTGTTTTATTTATAGCAAAAAATAGCTGACGTTTCGGCTAGAACTCTAGCCTTTCTCAAAGTGCAGAAACATTACAACAACCAAACATTTAAACCCTTTGTGGCGGGAAAGGAGAGTGTTGACGTCACTATTCGTCAGTGGAGGGGAGGGAGAAACACTGTGATACGTGAAACTGATTACGTGCCTCCTAGTAAAAATCAAAAGGCTTAATTTACATATTATACATACAACATCCTTATCAAAAACGTAATTTACATCTTCTCCATCGGCTAGCTAGTTCTCTTTTAAGAAAGCTTTCTTTCTGTATAGTGTGTGTGAAAGGGCTTTTTGGCTGCGTTTGTTGACTGACTCTAAATTCATTTACTTTTCATGGCAAAATAATTAGGGGGTACATTTACTTAGCTAGAGTGAAGGAATAGAATAAAAAATACTTCGAATTTCGAAGTATTTTTTTGGCTACTTCGACCATCGAATGGGCTACTTCGACATTCGACTACGACTTTGACTTCGAATCGAACGATTCAAACTAAAAATTGTTCGACTATTCGACCATTCGATAGTCGAAGTACTGTCTCTTTAAAAAAAACTACCCCCTACTTCGCCACCTAAAACCTACCGAACCTCAATGTTAGCCTATGGGGAAGGTCCCCATAGGCTTTCTAGCCTATTTGTGATCGAAGGAAAATCTTTTGATCGATGGATTAAAATCCTTCGAATCGTTCGATCGAATAGCTAACTCCTTCGACTTGGATATTTGAAGTCGAAGGATTTAACTTCGACAGTCGAAAATCAAGGGTTAATTAACCCCCGATATTCGACCCTAAGTAAATGTGCCCCTAGGTGTATTTAGTCTATTTCTAAGCAACTCTAATAAAATACTAGAGTTCTAGTTTGCCATGTAATACACAACATGGATAGAAATAAATACATTTTCCATTCTGAATAACAGGTCTTTATCTTGTTTATGTCTAGTTATTTTTTCCTTACCAGCTGAGATTTCATACATAATTAAGAGTAATGTTAACACTGTTTTATCACATTAAGATCTCACTCCAATCTCAGCAGCACACATCAGACTACCAGCAACGCAGCTTTACATTGAAACAACAGATTTGCGTCCAATTAAAATGTCATTAAAATGCAAATGATAATGATGCAAACTGTTAAGAGATGTAGTGGCACGGGTGATAATACAAAGAGACTGCGCAACTTTATTTTTCAGTTGTAAATGAGACAGCACTGTAGATAAATTTAGTATGTTGAAACAATAGTTCTTTTTAATCATGGCAGCTGGCATTGCAGTCGTAAAGGTTGACCACTGTCATTCTTTTGAGACACTTTTACCAGTCTTCGTTGTGCTTGGCAGCCTATCGGCGCTTCCTATTGGTCCCAAGAGTTGTCTTAAACTTGTCACTAGTGATGGGAGAATCGTATCCATTTTGCTTTGCCAAAAATTTGTGAAACAGTGAAAATTTGTCAAAATGCATTGGGTTTTTTCTTTTTTTTTGACGTGCAACAAATTTTTGACGCATGACTATTTCTTTCACCCATTAGTCTATGGGCATTATTTGGGCGGAAAACTTGGAAAATTGCGTTCATCACACACTGGTGAATATTGTCTGGGTATTGCTACTTGCACCTTGGAACTGTTGTCAGCAACTGTGAATAAAAATGTCCCAATAGAGCACTTTATATTATATTCCAAAGTTGTACATATGAACTAAAGACATTGAAGTGCCTATTTGACAATGGTGGAGGCAAGGTGCAAAGAATAAAGGAACAGCCCAATTTATGTTCAGCAATGAACCTTGCCACCCAGGAGTTGTCCAAGTCGCCATTAGATGCAACTTCTATTGCAGCTGTTAGTGCTCTAGCATGTGTGCCCTTTGTAAATAAGTCATCATTTATGAGTCGGGAATCCATATGACTATTAAATCTCCAACCAAGCCAGAGGGACCCGCCCCAGTTCCAAAGGCAATTTTTGTACTTTGTAAATAAATCCCTCAGTCTGTGTACTTGTCACCTTGCACAGTGATGAATAATCCTTCAGATTAATGGGTGTTATTTCACTGATTATAATGAAATCTTTCTTTCCTTTATTGCCCCTGTACTTGCTGTTATTGCTGCTTGCTACTGTTGTTTGCATTCTACTTCTACATTTCTTTTTGTTTTGTGCTTATGCCTCAGGATTTTGAATGGATTACTGGCCCCTCTCAATGGGGTATATTTATCAAAGAGTGAAGTTAATAGTGAAGTTCCGCCACTAGAGTGAAACTCCGCCACTCTCCATTCATTTCTATGGGATTTTTATAGGCATATTTATCAAAGGGTGAACTTTCACCCATTGATAAATACGCCTTTCAAAATCCCATAGAAATGAATTGAGAGCTGCGGAATTTCACTCGAGTGGTGGAACTTCACTCTTTGATAAATTTACCCCACTGAGTGCTTCCCAGTGCTCCCTCATTATCCATCTTCTATTCATGTGTGGAAGATCATCTTTTCATGCCCACCCTGGAAGTCATGCTCTTTGGAAGTCTCCCAAATTCACACCAATCCTATAAATCCCTTGTAAAACTTCCAAAGAGAATGTAAAAATTGGTTAGTGTGTGGTTCCTACCAGGCTGAGACCTTTGATCCTGGAGTCTGGAGAGCAACAAAGGGCTCACTCCCTAGGAGGCATTGAAGCTGATTATGTAGCAGTTCCTTAGGAATAGCTAGCTATTATATAAATACTCACATAAAATCTGACACAATACAATTTTTTAGAAAGAAAGGTTGGTATTAGAAATAAATCTTAGAAATGTGATATATAATTTGATCATTGAATCCATTTTATTCAAAAAAAAATAATTGGTAGTGTAATGGCTTTGAAACATTCAGGTGAGTAGCATAGTGATTGCTTGTAGTATTTGAACATTAATGAAATTCCATGGGGCCAGTCCCCTTAAAAACTGGCAGGCTTATTTACCCTTTCTATTTCCATATTAATGGCTGTTTTAATTAATAATGTTTACTCCTCCCAAACTTTGTTTAATATATAATTGCAGCAAAACTCTCTGTGAAGATACAGGCTATGTGATGCACTGGCAATTTTGCGTTTAAAAGCTGCAAGGGCACATTGAAGTTTCCTTAAACAAAATGAGTGGTCTGGTGAAGAGAAAAGGAGAGTGAAATTCAGTTTTATATCAGTTCTGCCTTTTAAATTGATCGTCAGACTTGCCTTCAGGTGACCGACAGTAATGCCATTTTGTTGCAGCAGAAAAGTTTATTTGCAGAAGTTGCAGAACTGGAATAATACCTTCACACCTTAGTGCCCACGCTGAGTATCCACTGCATGTGTCACAGAGGCTGATGGGAAATCCACAGGCCAGATCTGGTGTACATGATGGCAGCTCACAAAAGGGCTGAAGTCCTGTCTATCCTACAGGGATTACTCCCCTAGCAATAGCTCAGGCCTTCTTCACTAGTTCCATGATGGCTGAATGGGAAGTGTTAACTAACTCCCTGTGATCTGACTACAGGGTTCCCTATATGGGTAAATGTTCTATAGGTGAAACCCCTAGCTATCTACTCAAACAGATCAGGAGGAATACTCACAGGAGAGATGGAGAAATCTCAGACTGACTTTCAGTAGTTCTCTGCAGCGTCAAAGCTTTCCTTATTTCTCTTCTTCCTGATAAGATCTGCCTCACTGTCATTTTGGTTACAAAACCTCCTTCTAGGATTGTCACCTTCCCTCCCAACGAACTCAGGGCGAGAAAGCGGGGGCCATGATGTAGTGGGAGGCGGGGCGTGATGTAGAGGACCAGGGCTATGATGTGACAATCAGCGATTGCCCGATTGCCGCGTTGATCTCAGGGAATCCTGCCCAGTTTTTCTAATTTGAAAAACCAGGCAGGCAGTTTTGACCGGGACAGCATTTCAGAAAACCGGACAGGTGGCAACTATACCTCCTTCAGAGAGGTCACAAGATCAGAAGCAAAACCCTCTTGATGATTGGCCAGGCTGTGGGTGAATACTGTTTAACTGCAGTGCAAACAGCAGCCATGTTTTTGGCCTGACCTGCCAGGTCTGCATAGGAGTAGAAGGTGGCAACCCTATATGGCTGCCTGTGTGGGATGGCCGGTTGAAAGAAGACGTTCATTTATGTGGTGTACAGTACTGTGAGTAACAGGGTGCTAACGTATTGCTTTCTAGTAGTTTCCACACTTACATACTTAATGGACTGTTTTTCTTTGTCAACCCAAGTTAACCATGTAACAATAATAAAAAGTGAAAGAATCCCCTATATAAATATATGAAACATATGAAAAGTTAAATAATGTGGATGGTATCCTTTTAACATCGCAGAGAAATGTATATATTATATAATAATGCGATTTTTTTAGAAATGACAAGGGGGTTTAATAAATGCTATGAATAGTACCAGTTTGCCTTCTTTCTGCCAATCCCGTCAGTTCCAGAGGGCATTCTTAAATATCATTGTGCGGGAAGCTGTAGAAGTTGGATTAAAGCACAAATGCTAGCAGATGTGATTTGCCGACTGTGAAGCAGGTAAATACATGCAATCCACAAGTTTTATTTTTACTAATTGACTTTTATCTGTAGGGGTTCACTTTAAGCTGCTTAATCCTTATTGCTCTGAGAATTCCTGGAGGGCTTGTTTTTTCCTTATTTCTGAAACAGCCGCAAGTTCTCCAGGACCCTGATAGACTAACTCAACTTGAAAACAATCCGAATATTTTTTAACAGTTTTATCTGAAAAGAGCATCTGACACTAATAATTTAATGCAAATAATTAAAATGCAAGCCGCTGTCATTTCTTTGACTCTTTCTCTGGGGCTCTGAAACACCTAGTCATTTCATATCAAAGGGCTGGAAGGAAGGGATCAAAAAGGAAACTGCTTTATGATTTATTTATAGTTACCCATTTCAAAGTAATAATTAAATATATTTGCAAAGGAACAACAAAAAAATGAAAAAGGTGTGAATCCAGTTGCGCAGACTATAGGGGTCACTTACTCAGACACAAGATAGAAGTGGATTAGTGCTAAAGGAAATAAAAACACAATCCTTAGTGCTCATTCAAAGAGCACATCTGGCAGTTTTTAATGTGCTCTGCATCTTGTGGCAGATACAAATATAGTGCAAAGTGCTGTTGGATGCAAGCAAGCACTCTCCATCCCACCTGCCATAAGTGAAAGACGCATTAGTAATGGATGTGGGGTAGCGGGAGGGGGATGTCCACGTGCCACCCCTAGCATGTCACTCCTGAATATAATTCTGCCAAAAGCAATACTTTCGAAGGCACAAAGTGGGTATGAACATGGCACCTGCGTTTTGCACGAGAGACAGAATATATTGGTGGTATGATTTTTTTCCAGAAAGAACAGTTGCAGAATAGTAGCGATGGGCGAATTTGGGCCGTTTTGTTTCTCCGAAAAATTCACTGGAAATTCGCAAAATGGTGAAATATTCACAAAACGGCGCTAGAGTCTTATTTTTGGTGAAAATGCGGCGGTGTCCAAAAAAAACGGATGCCGTTTTTTCACGCAGGTGAATTTTCGTGAATTTATTCGCCGCCGGCAAATTGCGTGTATTCGCCGCAAATTTGCGTCTGGTGAATAAATTCACCCATCAGTACAGAATAGTGGAACGGAGTTACGCTAACAATGTAGAGAATAGTTGTGTTCACCACTAAACAATTTTAAACTATTAGGAAGGGATGCAATGAGGGTGAGACCACAAACTTAATACAAAAATAGAGTTCCTTTGTACTCACCCATTATCAAGGAAATTAAGACATTTAGGGCCAGAAAACATTTTCTAATTGTTTATCTCGTGAAAACTCAAGGACAAGATTCGATGACAAAAAACGTTTTCCCCATATTCACTTCCAGTTTTTTTCCACAGACGTAAACTGTGAGATAAATTTTTCTCAATTGAATTGTATCTCAAACTGAATCTTGTCCATGACTTTTCACGTGCTAAACCTTTTTCTCACCAAAAATCTGTCCCTTTGTGCATTAATCTACTAATAATGCCCTCCCCTTATTTTCTATAGTTTACACAGGAGCATTGGCCAGTAATGTGTTGTAGCTTCCATCATTACCAGCTACAATCAGGCGATCCCAGTGGTGGCCAATAAAAAGGGCAACCATTTGGGAGTTTTAACCTTGAAAGCAATGTTGCAGGTACAGCCAGGGTCAGACTAGGGGGCCCGAGGCCCACCTCCGCCCACCCCTCCTGTGATGCGCCGTACATGAAGGTGCCACTTGGCAGGAAGGGAGAAGAAGAATCTAGACAGGTCAGGTCTAGCCAGTGGTAGGTTACTCACCTTTATAAGTCACTCCAGTAGATATAGACAGACTATTAGCTGAGCAGCTGAGGCTCCACTGAGGAGTGTTGAGTGGGAATAGGATCTCAGGAATTAATTGCCCAGAAGGAGGCACACAGGGGGTTATTTAGAATTTAAATTTTTCAAGATTTGTTAAACTCCAATGGTGTTAAAAGTCCAAATAAAAAAGTAGTTCAACTCAGACAGGCCAAGTTCATGCAGAAGTCAATGACAGATGTCCCATTGACATCCTGATCTGTGCTGGGTTTCGTTCCATAATCTGAAGATTTTGTGGTTTCGGGCATCAAATCTGAAAAAGTTGGAGGTTTCAGGCATCAAATCCGAAAAAGTTGCCATTTTCAGGGACAAATCTGAAACATTCATACAATTTTGATTTTTTCCCGATTTTATTGAGTTTCTTCCCGCACAAGAAATTTTCAGCAAAATGTATTGATAAATAGGGGGGGGGGAGTCAGTGAGGATTTGGCCACAGTAGTTTTCAGAAAACAGTGAGGACTTTTTGAATTTTGATAAATAACCCCCACAGTGTCAGAGTTAGCTCCACTTAGAGAAAAGGCTGAAAGCTGGGTGTTCCTCTATATGAACTATATTCTCTCTCTTACCCTGATAGGTCTACACTGACCATTGGTATTTGTGAGTATATACCTATCCACTGTGTTACACGTCGTTGCTTATCTCTATTGAACCCCTATGTGGATTATATTGTTTCTTAATAAATCTATGGTTCTAGTTCTATGGTACAGTGCAAGAACCACCCAATTATTGTGCATTATATACAGTTATAGTTGCACAACACTCACTCCCTGAGGAAAATAGGACTCATTCAGAGCATTATTGGGGTAATGATATCAGTTTGAGTAATGATGCTGCTCTATTTTACTATAGCTTTACACTAGCTACAATACTTTTCCATATGCAGGTATGGGACCTGTTATCCAGAATGCTTCAGACTTGGGGTTTTCCGCATTAACATATTTTTAGTAATTTGGATCTTCATACCTTAAGTCTACTGGATAATCCTGTAAACATTAAATTAACCCAATAGGCTGGTTTTGCTTCCTATAAGGATTAATTATATCTTAGTTGGGATCAAGTACAAGGTACTGTTTTATTATTATATGTGGTTCAGTGGGATGGCCGGAAGTGAAGAGTCCCTTTGTCAGGATCTAAGGGAGTGGTAAGAGCTCTGTCAGTGTTCTATTAATGAAAAAGTATCATATTCTGTTCTAAAAGTCATGCTCAAATGCAGCTGTGGTGGTAAATGAGTTCCCTAGATTTTTTAAATGAGGATGGTCTTACTTGCTACAGTAAAGTTACACGTTTAGCCCTATCTGCATGGGTTTAGGTTAGATCTAGAACTGTGTCCTATTCAGCAACACTGGGCTCATTTGCACATAGGCAGTAATGCATGGTAGAATCCTCCGCGGAACCAATTTCTAAGACCCGAACCCGCAACCCGCATATTTTGCAAATTTGATCCGCTACCGACCGGCAAATGCCTTATCCGCAACACGCTGACCACCATCAAACAGAAAGTGACAAAGTGCAAACCAGAAATGACATCATCAAAAATGGAGACATAAACAAGTTTCGTAAAACTTTAAAAGGAGTAAAATGTAGCCAATATTAGATAAGATATTTAGATGAGACCCGCAACCCGACCCGTGAGTATACCCGTAGCAGAAATTACTCCCCTCATTCCGCAGGTTGCCTGCTTTTTTGTGGGAAACCCGCGGGTACCCGTGGGTACCTGACCCGCTGCAGGACTCTGATGCATGGCAAATGTTTGCTTTCCTTGTTCTACTTGCATCTTGTCCTAAAATGATAATCCCTGAGGCCCAGTGTCTATTCTACAATTTAGAACATCTCTTGGCATCCCTAAAGAGCAACTGAATGCTCAGGTTCTTTATTGATGTTGTTTTCTAAATCTCCAGCACGTTTGGATGAGGAGATCAATAGGGTTCTCAAGTTCATCTTTAATGGGCCATAGTAAATTTATGCTTTACAGTGGTATCATTTTATCTCTTTCTTTTTGTCTCTGTCTCTCTTTCTTCCTTCCTCTGTCTTTCTGGTTGAAGTCTCATTATTTATTTGTTTGTTGTAAGGTGTCCTTAGAATCAAATGATTGGCAACAAAGAACACTTTTAATACACTGGGACACAGCACTGTTCCACTGACTTATGCTGGTCTCCGTAGGATAATTTGGAGTCAATTATAAAGGCATGACTTGTTACAACCCTTAAAATTATAGTATTGGCAGCACTAAGTGCTATTTTCCAATATGTTAGGGGTGATGTAATATTATTGTGTACCGAAGATAAGGAGAGAGCAAATAGGAGAAGGCTAATAAATTAAGCAATTGGATCAGTCCTTGGAACAGCTTTGTACTAAGATTAATTTCAGTAATGTTCTCACTTACTAAAAAAAAAAAAAAAAATCCAGGCCTTTCTTAAAACTATATGGGGCCGATTCACGAAATTCGAGTGAAGGGTTCGAATAAAAAAAAATTTGAATTTCGAAGTATTTTTTGGGTACTTCGACCATCGAATTGGTTAAATTCGATCGAATTCGATCGAATTCGAACGATTCGAACGATTAGAATTAAAAATCGTTCGACTATTCGACCATTCGATAGTCGAAGTACTGTCTCTTTAAAAAAAAAATTCGATCCCCTAGTTCGGCAGCTAAAAGCTACCGAACTCAATGTTAGCCTATGGGGAAGGTCCCCATAGGCTTGCTAAAGTTTTTTTCATCGAAGGATATTCATTCGATCGTTTTATTAAAATCCTTCGAATCGTTCGATTCGAAGGATTTAATCGTTCGATCGAATGAAAAATCCTTCGATCGATCGATCGAATTTTTAGCGCTAAATCCTTCGAATTCGATATTCGAATTCGAAGGATTTAAATTCCCAGTCGAATATCGAGGGTTAATTAACCCTCGATATTCGACCCTTCGTGAATCGGCCCCCAAGTGTCTGCCAATGCAACAGCTTCAGGGGCAAAGTTCCACAACTTCACAGAACTTGAAAAAAATCGTCCACATCTTTAGATGGAGCCTCCTTTCTTACAATCTTAGTGGAAGTTCACTGGAAGGACCTACCAATGAGATAAAGCATCAGAGTGTTTATAGCTGTAGTATAGTGTTTAATATCTATACATGGTTATCATATCATCCCTTAATCACCTCTTCTCCAGCATAAATATTCATAACTTGCCCAAACTTTCCTCATAATTGAGACCCTTCATACACTTTATCAACTTAGACACTGTTTTTCCTTTTTAAGAACTGGAGACCAAAACGGCAATGCATATTACCAGTGCTTTGTAAAGAGGGTGTATAATCTGTGAATCAATACCCTATTAAACAAAGAACAATACCTTTGTGGCCCTTTCTGATGGTGACTGGCATTGCGTGCTAGAGCTAAGTTTATTATACACAAATACCCCCAGGTCCTTCTTCATCAAGGATGTGTCTTAGTTCCATGAAGGGTATAAATGGCTTTGCATATTTTTTAAGCCCAAATTCCTAATCAACTTTTATTAGGGATGCATTGATTCCACTATTTTGGGATTTGGCCGAATCCCAAATCTTTCATGAAGAATTTGGCTGAAACCCAAAAGACGGCTGGCAAATTTTCTAGGCCATTTTGCAAATCGTGCAAATTCGCTGCAAATTCGCGCCTGGCGAATAAATTCATCCATCACTAATCGCAAACCAAATCCTGGAGTCAGTTTTTGGAAGGAGGACCCTTTTTAAGTGTCAAATACATTTAGGTTAGACTCTATGACCCCACATGTTATTTCCCACCTTTAATAATATAAAGAAAGAAAATAAACTCTACTTTAAATGAAATAGATTTAAAGATAATAACATCCTTGTCCTTATGCTCATACAACACATAACTTCCTGCATGAACTAGTCACAGACACACAGATATACTTTATACATACTGTGTTTTTAATGCCAAGTCTTCAGATATTCTCACCCTTCTGATTCACTTTTTTCTCATTGCTTAATATTTTTTGTGACAGACCAGTGCTGCTTTGAATTAGATTGAATTACATATAACTAAGCTCTATTTATGGAGATGAATGTTTTAGAGGTTACTGTAATTCATCCTCTGAATTGTAGGAGAATTTGGTCTTTCAGTTGATTAATGAACTGCAATTATAGGGTTGCTATGATAAAAAATAATGTTGAAATGAATATTAGCAGGTAGTGGGACTGTATATTTTTCAGTTATTTGCCGTTCTTATTCTGGCTCATGGCCTTTCAGAAGAAATGCAGGTTGGTCAGAGGTGAGTATAGCAGTCTCCCAGCATGCCCCTTCCTCTTTCCCTGTTATAATTGCCTTGATAACAGAAAGTTCGCTTAGGAAATACATTTGCAGCCAAGCACAAGGCTTTAATCACCAGTTGTAAATTACAATCTTCTTTTTCAAGATTCTGAAATATTACAGGGCACAGTGGTGAATATTTCTTTAAACTTCCTCCTTATCATAGTTTATGCACGTCTAATTATTAATATGGAGTTTTCCATAAATTGCTGTTCTTATTAACTACAGTGCAGTTCTTTCCTCAGCCTTTCTAATTTCTCAATTTCAGTCACCTTGCAGAACGTGATAAATCTGCTTTTGATGCAAAAAAACAACTATTTTTTTTGATAGAATCTGTGCTTACTGTGACCACATACTATGACATATATGCAGATACACAGCTATGGAACATAATAATACTCCAAAACTAATAGTCTATTGAACATTATAAACCTGAACTTGTGTTAAGGTGCAACAGTTTATGATAGCAGTGCCAAAACTTGTTTAAGGCTAATCAGAGAAGTAAAGTGTACAGTATGAGGATTATTGTGCTTCGTGATGGGCGAATTTGGTGCACTTCACCAAAAAAATGTGCGAATTTCCAGAAAAATTCGAGAAACGGCAAAAAATTTTCGAAACAGAGCCGGCGTCTCAGTTTTGACGCCGGTGAATTTTTGCGGCGGTTTCACGACTGTATTCGCCGGTAGCGAACTGCAGGAATTCGCCGTGAATTCGCCCATCACTATGCTGCTTTTTGAGATGGTATTCCCAGCATGTACTATAGCCATAATCATTCTAATATACCTTTTACAAAACCTCAAGAACATAAGACATTATTAAGGTCAAATGAAATATTCAAGCAGGGAAATAATTCCTTTATCCAAAAATCCATTATCCAGAAAGCTCTAAATTACTGGATGGCCATCTCCCATAGACTCCACTAAATAAAAATGTAATAATAATGTCTCTATAATAATAAAACAGTACCTTGTAATTGATCCCAGGTAAGGTATATTAATCCTTACTGGAGGCAAACAAATCCTATTGGGTTTATTTAATATTTAAAATAAGTAGACTTAAAGGGGACCCGTCACCCAAAAAAAATATTCAAAATCCTATTTTATCACATTAGTCAAGCAAAATGAACTTTAATTATACTATAAAAATTATTTGAATCTTGTTTCCTTCAGTCTGGGAATGCAAAATGATAGCAAGCAGGCAGCAGCCATTTTGTGGACACTGTTATTAAGACAAGCCTTGCATCATCTCAAAATCTTGTTTGTGCACCAGAATTTCCATAGCCATTTTCATGCCCTGGCTACACAATTATATGTTAAAGAGAACAGGGGAATGTGGGGAGAGCAGTGACATCTAGGAAGTGCTGAATGGAAAGTGAAAGTAATTGCCTGCCCCGCCTCTATGCCCATGGCATAGAGGAGGGGCAGACAATATTTGATTGACAGCTGAGATTTTTAAATGAGCTTACAACAGCCATGAATGCTTTAATAAAAAATAGAAATTGGATTTCATGTTTAATTTGAAAAGGACTTTTATTATACAGTTTTTGTGTCTGGGTGACAGGTCCACTTTAAGGTATGGAGATCCACATTATGGAAAAATCCCTTTTACAGAAAACCCCAGAGCCCAAGCATTCAGAATAATAGGTCCTATACCTGTATTACATTCTGAATATGCATTGTACATATTGAGAATGAGGGCAAACATTTATACTGTAAGAGTTTCAGCTATCTGCATTACCAATAAGAAAAAAATGTTGGCCCATAGCTTTTCCAGAGCAGAACAGAATTACCAGCAGGTCCTTGATCAAACAGTTTCATTAAAAACGATTTCCCGAAAACCTGAAGGTGATGAGTAAGTATGGGTAAACAAGCAGACATTGTGACTGGAGATAACATTTTATGATCAATGTTAGTTTGGCAAATATCTGATGCGTAATGCAATAAAGAAGACAGATCCACTGACATACAGAACACTAAAATAATCTCCATCAGAGAAGCGCTGAGCTGCAAACAGGGAATGTTAAAAGCAAGTGGTTCCTAAGCTCACTCATATGAATGTTTTTTTCTGATCCTAAAGGTTTTGAGTGTTTAACCAGCTACATATTTCTTGCCTTTAGTAAATTATTTTGTTCTTAATAACTTTCAATGTGTAGTTAAAACATTAAACTGTTGAGCAGTATTACATGTTTTGCACTGCTCCGCATGTGGTGTTGCATCATGCACAGTATGCAAACTTAGCTCACTGCATTTTGATGACTTCATCAGGAACCTTGCAATAGCATAGATGTTAATTAAAGGGCATGCAAAGGCAAAAAAATAAAATCCCATTTTTACTTTAATGAAAAATAAATTTATCTCCAATATACTTTAATTAAAAAAATGTGTACTGTTTTTATAAGAAACCTGACTGTATGCAGTGAAATTCTCCCTTCATTTACTGTTGTGGATAGGAATAGTCAGTCGGTCCCTAACTGCTCTTTAGGGAAACAATCATACTTATGAACAGCAGGGGGAGCCCCCGCCTTACTTCCCAGCCATGCAGAACTCAAGCAGCTTTGTTTGTTTCCCTATTTTGATAATTTATGACGATCCCTTAGCAGCCCAGACCACACTGAGCATGTGCAGTGTCAGGGTCAGGCAAAGATGTTTAACAAAGTTACAAGATGACAGCCCCCTGTGGCCAACTTTGAAAGTATAAATCATTTGTTTGATTAGTCTTTGTGGTGCAGTCAGTTCATGCTTATGTTTAGTATACAAAATACAGCATTTCTAGCTTTATTCTATTTTAGACTTTCCTTGTTCTTTAAAACCAATGAAGGATTACCATTAGTGCTGAGCGAATTTTTTCACCATTCATGGATTTTCAGTGAATTTACACACTTCGCCATCTGCATAAAATTTTTAAAAAGCTGCAAGAAAAAATGCCCATGCATTTGGAGTGAGAAAAATATGCAATTGACTTTAATGCATTTGGACAGATAGTAGCTGAGACAAAAAGCTGCTGAAACTAAATAGTCACCGCAAGAAAAAACACCCATTGACTGTAATGCATTTGGAGTGAGAAAAAAAAAGTTGAGCGTAAAAATTGCTCATATAAAAATTTGACGCATGTTGATTTCAATGCGTTTCGTGAATTTTTACCTATTTCACAAATTTTTTAGCAGTTGCTCATCACTAATTACTATTAGGCCTATTCAGCCAGTCATCTGCAGTCCAAAGTTTTCATGGTCCCCATTGCTTTCTAGTGGAGACAGATCAGGGGTGGAACTGGAGCATGATGTGGATAGAGCTGGAGTATGATGTTTTGAGTTTAGTACCCTAAAGAAACCAATTAGATGTCTACTAATTGGTTTTTGCAGTAAATGAAAGCTGCTAAGCAACTGCAATGGTTTCATTATGGTTACTGGTATTTATTAAGCAAAAAAAACTAAAAAACTTCTTGCCAAAATTCAAGCTATTTTTTTTAATTTGAGTTTTCTGGTCTTTGTAAACTCACAAATTAAGTTTATAAAATTCAATTTTTTTTCACAATAAAATTCCATTTTTTTCAGATGTTTTAATAAAATATGAAAACATTCAAACTTTTTAAAATTATGGGTAAATCATGGTATTTTACTGGCAGAAAAGGATAGGTATTTTGGTTGCAGAAGAAAAATAAGATTAGGAAGGGGTTAAAGAGAAAATTCAAAGATGAAGGGATTAAAAGGCAGTTGTTTGTAAGGAGTTTAAATTCAGGGATAGGGAAGATCATGAAAGACGGTGACAAGGTTTGGTGAGATATCCATAAGGAATCAGTAAAGGGGCAGCCACATTGAAACATTGGGAAGAAACATTACAAAATGCTTCAATGAGATAATGGATGGTACTTATCAATACATTCTAAATCTTCCTAGAAGATGTAACTCCCTTTCAAAAAAATGTAGGGTCTGATGAAAGCACCATACACTATAGACTGTTATGGTTGAAAGCAAAAATGTTATTGGTTGCCATTGGTTACTAGAGCTGGAGAAAATGTTGTTACACCACCCTATAAATATCCATGATGAGTTTAAGGTTCCAAGTAGATTCTACAAATAGAGTTTGGGGTATTGCAAGGAGTTATTTGAGCTTGAAAGTGGTCTCACTGTTTGAAACATTATCATAAACAATTACAATAGTAAATTTGAATTCGAATTGGTGTCAAAATTCACATATTCTAATTTTAATCCCCCAATTTGAATATAAATTCAAATGTAAGATTTATCTCACCTCGACCATGGAAACAGTTCTAATTCGAATATTCGCCACTTAAAACCTGTCAATGGCAGAGGTCCGTTGAGCCATTTGGAGATGTTAATTGACATTCTCACTTTCCATTTTTTTCAGATAGAGAACTTGCTTCAAATTTGTTTATAATTTTCGGGTCAGGACTTTTTGATCGAATATTAGGGGGCAGATTCATTAAGGGTCGAATAGTTAATTTTTTTTTTTTTTTTGGTGTCACATTTGAATTTGAATCCCCCTATTTGAATTTAATTTCGAAAGTGAGATTTATTACATCTCGACCATGGCAACAGTTCTTATTCGAATATTTGCCACCTAAAACCTGCCAAGTTCATTTACAAGTCAATGGCAGAGGTCCATTGAGCCATTTGAAGATGTTAATAGCCTTCCTGACATTCAAGTTTTTTTCAGGAGAAAAACTTGATTCTTACGAATTGAATATGAATTGAATAGGATTAGAATTTTTGGGTCGGAACCATTAGATTGAATATTAGACATCCAATTTTTTTCTTAAATAACCTCCTAGTCGAATTGTGAATATAGTCAAGTCAAGTGGATTTTATTGTCATTTCAGCCATATACAGCAAATAAAGCACATAGTAGAAAAAAAAAATTCACATGAATTAGAAATTTAAAGACCAACCCTTAGGGGCAGATTTATCAAGGGTCAAATTTTGAATTTGAAAAACTTCGAAATTCGAATTCAAAAAGACCAACCAAAATTAAATTGAAGGGTTTTTTGGCTGAATAGGTCCGTTTTCGATCGAATTCGAATTGTATGAAAAAAACTTTTTCAAAACCCACCAATTGACTACAAATAGGTTCTATGAGGTCCCCCATAGGCTAGAACAGCAATTCGGCAGGATTTAGATGGTGAATGGTCAAAGTCGAATAAATTTCGAAATTCAAATTTTTTATTTTTTTTCAAATTAGAATTGAATTTGGACTATTCCCTGGTCGAAGTACACAAAAATTAGCTAGAAATACAATTTTTTTTAATTTGAATTTTCACTTTGACCTTCGATAAATCTGCCCCTTAGTATTCTTGAATTACATTGAGGGTTACAATGATGTGTTCTTATTATATTGAAGTACTAATAGAAAATGGTAGACAATACCTTGGCTATCTGTGTTTCCATTAGTGTCTTGGCAAAGATTCCTAAAAGGATGTATTCATCAGCAAAACACTGTACTCGAGGATATCTTGAGGTGCCACAGGCTGCTCCAAATAGAGAGGTGAGCTTGACATATAATTCAGTGCAATGACTAATGTTTCTTTTCACATGAAGCTGGGAAATTCATCTGCTATGACTTGATGGTAGCAGAACAGAGGCATCATCATCAGATCTACAGTATTTTGCTGAAGCAAATACAAAAGCTGACTGAAAAGTGCTCTGATGCAGCGTTGATTTGCCTATTATGCTTGTTTCCGTGAGAACATTTTTATGGTTGAAATACAAAACTGCTTCATAATTGTCCATGTATGTGTAGCACCCTTATCATTTGTTCCTTCTATGTTGCGACCTCTGTTCCAATGCTGTTATTTTCCTTTCTTCAAAAGCATACATAGAAGGACAATTCAAAATGAGTCTTACATATATGAGTGCTATTACAGTCTATTTTCCCCAAATGAAAGTGGCTTTTCAATTTCGTTGCTTTGTTTTCTCCATTCCCTTTTATTCTTTCTTTTTTTCTACTTTCTTGCTAATAGGTTTTTGCAAGATTTCATTAACAGTTTTCAAATTTGGGCATACATAAAATAGAATACCCAGAAATCAGGAAAATATCCTGGTGCAATTAGAGAATGTGTCCATATGTACAGTGATGCACTCATGGAATTTTATTGTATGTCTTGAGAAAGGTCCCCTAGTAGGACCGAAATGTTGACAACAACCAATCTTTAATTTTTTCACTATAATTTAATATAAAGACCCTGAGTGGATCACTGTACATGTATAGACCCTATTATCCAGAATACTTGGGACCTGTGGCTTTCCGGATAACAGATCTTTCTACTAGAAAATAATGTTAAATAACGTTAAATAACCCCATTGCTTCCAATAATGATTAATTATATATTTGTTTGAATCATGTGCAAGGTCCAGTTTAATTCTTACAGAGAGAATATAAAAAAATTTAATTATTTAGATAAAATGGAGTCTATAGGAGACGGAGTTTATGTAATTTGGAGCTTTCTGGATAACAGGATAACCATAACACTGCTCGATTTCTAGGGGGAAACGCTGCATTGTGGGAATAAAACATGGCAATTGTGCTCGAAATTGCACTTGCGGGTGTACATGTGCACTATAGTCTAATTGGAATCCAATGTAAGGATTGCTTTTGTTTACATAAAGGTTAATTATGACACTAAATTATGAAACTGCTCTTGATATGCACATACAATACATTGTCATTGTTTTTTTATTTTGTACTATTTCTTACACATGTTTCAAAGTGATTCATGTGTGAAGATTTTACACTTGGTTATTTTTGGTCTTTGCTAAAGAAAAAGGATAATTTATTCATTTTTTAATCCAAGCTTTTTTTTAAAAAAAAAATTGTAAATGTGTTTCAAATTTACGAGAAAATGAATTGGAAAAATCTGATCCTGTTAATTTGCGGGAAAAAATAGTTGATCACAAAAATCACATTCTTCTTTTCATGTTAATTTTTTAAAAATAAAAAATTATGACTGTTGAATATACACCCTTATTGACCCTGAATCTCACCGGTTTAGCTTGGAAACCTAAAAAATATTTTATTTTTTTTTGACTGATAGACCTCAAAAGCATTAAATTTTTTTCTTTTTTTTGCTGCAGTGTTTGAGAATCAGTTTCACATTATAATAAATCTACCCCTAATATAGTAAAGTTAAAATGCAAGTGATATTGCCTTCCCTAGCAGACAAAGCAGGGCCAATTCACCCCAATTTGAGTAAGTGAATTATTTGTTACTACAGGTATGGGACCTATTATACAGAATGTTCGGGACCTGAGGCTTTCCAGATAATGGATCTTTCTGTAATATGGATCTTCATAACTCACTAGAAAATCATGTAAACATTAAATAAACCCAATAGGCTTGTTTTGCTTCCAATAAGGATTAATTATATCTTAGTTGGGATTAAGTACAAGCTACTGTTTTATTATAATAGAGAAAAAGGAAATCATTTTTAAAAAATGTGGATTATTTGGATTAAATAGAGTCTATGGGAGACGGCCTTTCCGTAATTTGGAACTCTCTGGATAACAGGTTTCCGGATAAAGGATCCCATACCTGTACTAGGGTTTCATAATAAAATGGGATGATTGAATTGGTGATTATAAAAAAGATGTAAGTGATTAATTGGAATTGACATTTATTTTTGTTTTGGAATATTATATTAAAAATAACGAAAAAGATAAAAGTGTAGATAAAAAATATTTCTAGACTTGGGAAGCAATAAATATACATCTTCTATAACGGGCACAACATGCCATTCTGCTCTCATAGGGCTTTAGGAGAAAACTGGTTAAATATTTTAAAATGGCAGACAGTTGTTATGTTTTGGGTAGCCGAGGAGGAGTAGAGTAACTGTAGTGTAACAGTGCTTATTTATTTATGAATCAAGCAGGCATTACACAACAGTGACTTTCACTTTTAAGCTGTCAGGAAGTATGCACAGTATATGTCTGAGCACAGTGACATCTACAGGCCATTTGTATAAACACCACATATTCCCCCTATAGTAGGAAAGCATTTGGGCAAATGTAATAATCAACAACAATGCATCTTAAAGAAATAATATACATTATTCAAATCACATAGTCCTGGGTCCATGCAGGTAGTTTTCTGATTCTCTCAGTATGCCTTATAGGTTCACTTTCTTCAGGCCTATTGCAGTTGACATCAGGAGTAGGAAAATGTCCTTCATCAAATGGAGCTTCTCCAAAGTCATATCTAACAGGAGCAAGACGACTTGCATTCCATATGCATCCATCAGATAGTTCATATGTGTATGGTCCTCGCTGGCATCTCACTTCAAGTGGTGTAGTAAATTTAGATTGTCCTTGTTTCAGTATTCCTGATTTCTTAATTCTGACTAAAGATCTAGGCTGAAAGTGCACTTCTCTTGCACCACGTCAGTATAAGCCTTGCATTTTGCTTGTTGACGTTTCACAATGTCAGCAGTAGATGATTTTGTAGGCACAGTAATTTGTGGAAGTTTGATGTCTGCAACATGTAACGTAGTGCGCATCTGTCTGCCATGTAATAATTCCACAGGAGATGATTGGGTTGTTGCATGGCACATTGCTCTGTAGTTATGTAGGAACTCTGTTGTAAATACTTTCCAAGATTTCCCAGTAAGATTTGCTGTCTGAAGTGCTTCTTTCAGACTTCTGTTGAATCACTCAATTTCTCCATTTAGTATGCACAGTATAAGTCTGAGCACAGTGACATCTACAGGCCATTTGTATAAATGGCCTGTTCAGTCAAATACAATTTATCAAATCCATGAATGTAGCAAGTAGCAGTGTTTAGGCAATTCGAAAATATCAGCTTCAAGGGAATCTGTGACTAAACTGCACAAGAACCTTGTGATAGTTAAATCATCTAAATTGCAAATGAAACCTGCTTGCCTTCCTTACAGCTAGGTTTCTATATGTTTAAACAGAAAACCAGTCGTAAAAAAAACAATTTGCACAAGATTAGAATTATTTTGCCAGTTGAAGCTTTATATTTATATAGTTATTTGGAACAATGGTGCTACATGAGTGATATAGTTGCCTTGTGTGGCCCTCTCTTATTGTATCCACTCTTGTCTTGCTCCATAGAAGGTGCAAAGTTTTGGGTTTACGATGTTTCACATGGTAGGACAAAGCAACAGAGCAAAGCAACCTAAGAATAATCACATGTTATTAGTTGTGGAATATGGGTAAACTGAGCATGTGGAACAAATAAACATGATGATCAAGTTTTAAACATACTCTAACCCTATCATGACACCTTGTGTGGTATAGGATGTACATTCTCTTAATTATTCTCAATATAGGGCCTAAATCCCCTTTGCTATGTGAAAGATACTGGAAATTTTAACATAGTGCCTCCATCTAGTGGGTAGGCCCGGATTTGTGGAGAGGCCACCAAGGCCTGGGCCTAGGGTAGCAGGATTTTAGTGGGTGGCATGCTGTCCAACCACACCCACATTGGTTCAGAAAAACTGGGTATGCACAGGAGATAACAATAGTTTTACAATTTTCCCATTGTTTCAGTCCCAATGCAGAAAATTTGAGCAAATAATAGGGAGGGGATGGGGGTGACGAACGACAACAGGCCTAGGGGCGCCCACTTATGTAAATCCAGCCCTTCCATTACGACAAATAAAACACAAAGTTGCAGCAAACAAATAGAACTTTATATGAAAAAAGGCAAAAATGCAACAATATCAGTATTATCAATATTACACCTGCCCTGGGGAACCCGTATGGTAAGTCTAACCCTGACACAGCTTTTACCAGAACACAGTCCCACACTCCACTCTGGGTGGACAAAAACAGTCTCACAGTTCAGACCTTTCCCCCAAGGCCTCATATCTCTAGCTAGTGCTACCTCCCCCCTCCCCATGTACCTCTCCCTTTGGATAAGGCAGTAGCTCCCACATAGCAGGTAAACAAACACCTGACCACACTCTGGACAAGACATCCACAGTGTCTCTGCAGAAATATCAAATTTTCAGGCCAGGTTTCAAAGTTCCTTCCTTGTCTTCTGGCTGTGCTCTCTACACTCTACACATCCCTTGGACCTAGATTCCATTTTGATCCCACAGCATCCACCCCCTCTTGACATGGAAGGCAAAGAGACTGTGCACATGGTGCCTTTCCTTTATAAACAGTTCCACAAAATCTGGACAAATCTGGAACTACCAGGGCACACTTCACTGGAAAAGGAATCATTCCCCCTCTTATATTCAATTAAGGCACAACTCTTAGCTAATCACATCAGGGGATTTCCAGCCTGTACGAGATTTATAGAACATAGGGAAAAGTAACCCTATGGACTCCTACAATTCTGTGGCAGGGTTTAAATGCACAATGTAAAATATAAAGTAGTAGTAAAGGGAGTATTTACTGTAAATAGAAAACTGGGTGGATGGATTACTTTTACTGGGCATATGTTCTATCCACCTCATCTTCAGAAATAATTTGAACCTCCTAATTCCAGGATTTGTCTCTTGGTCTCTGGCACACATTAGTGACATGTAGATGATGTTTAAGTACTGTTTAAGTACTGTTTATGAAATGTATTTTACAGTTTAAAAAAATAATGCTGTGTTGCCTGTTTGCACCTCTTATTGGAGTTTCCAGCATGACTGATATGGACTATGGCTTGGCCTATCATTGTGACCCAGCTCTTTATAATCTTACATATAAATTACTAACAAATGAATGTGTGTAGTGTGCTTCTGTGCACTGGTGACAATACTGGGTTGGCTGATACAATGCCCAGAGGTATCAGCGAGTAATTAATTGGCCCAAGATTCTGAGATCCTTTATTCACAGGAGCTGGGTGACTTCATGTGTAACATTCCTGATGTAAGGTTTTGTTAACGGCTCTCTACAAAGTCCAGTCTGGTGCACACGGCAAATAGAAACAACAATGCCTGTGTGCTGGTTATAAATAAATCATATTTTCAGCAACAACAAAAAAATGCACCAACAGGGCTTAATAGAGAAATAAATATCACATTTTATTCAACGTTTCGGCTCACTTACTTGAGCCTTCTTCAGGAATAGAAAAACTGTGCATGCAAACAAGCCTATTCAAACAATCACAAAAAGGAGCCAAGGGTTGAGTGACGTGAGCAGTGGGCGTGATCTCAACCCCTATCACGTCAACGTCATACTTAGATATAATTCAACAAAGTGATCCAGTACTTCCCCAAAACCTAAATCATCCTATGCTATCATGTGTGGATAAAAAAAATGCAATCGGGCATCCAGCCCGACTTTTGTAGTCTTAAAAACATATAGTATCTCTCACCTCCCCCGCAAGCGAGGAAATGAAGAGGCACACACAGCGGAAGTGTAATTCAGCTGTCTCATACCTGTATACATATCACCACCAGGTGCGGAGTAATGCAGTAATGCATAGGGCAGCAGACCTGTCGGTGATCACCCTTATTCCCATCAGCCAGTTGCCTCAGCAGGTATACTCCACATAGAGTTGGAGTGGAATTTGCCACACTACCTGGCCTCTACTGAAACCATCACATAACTCTTGCTGGGACCTATTGAACACCCCCTTCCAGGGTTCTTTACTGACGCACACAATTCCCGCTGAAACCTCCATCTCCCGGTGGCAGACAGAGGAGAGCTTATCTTGCGCTTTGTGTAGTAGTACCGTTTGATATCATTTCGACTAGTTCACTCCCGCAGGCTATTCTAGTCATGCCTATCGGTAGTTTGGTGTGCTAAAGTCCGCTCTCTCTATTTTTATAATAGGCTGATTAATTGTTTTTTATCATTTGACAGGTACTGCTGCGCAGTCTCAGTTCCCCTGTGTGGGGCCTTTACCCAATTATAAGCCAAATATGATTGATATCATTAAGACTAGAAGAATAAAAAATATATATATATATATATATATATATATATATATATATATATATATATATATAAAAATTTTATTGTTGTATGCGAGTCTCGCATACAACAATAAATTTTTTTTTATATTTATATAAGACCTGTGAGTGCGGATCCTCTGTGCTAGTTACGTATTAAATTTTTGATACTGCACCCAGGCAACTTTAACTTTTATTCGTGATTATATACACAGATATATGTATATATACATTGCATAACAACACTTTTCAAAGCATGACCATTTGCTTAAAGAAATGTATTTTCCCACTTAGCAAACTGCCACCCAATCCATCAATAATGGCATTTTGGTGACAGAAACAAGTTCAATATTATTTGTTTGTGTAAAGAGTGGGAGGAAGCCAGTCTCTCAAATGCAACAGAGTTGATGCCAATTTACACGGAAAAGGAAAGAATAAAGATACAGTATGCTAGGCAAGTGGCTAGAATTTGTACTGCTCTGAACACTTTCTAAATTATCTGTACATTAACATTGCTGGCAGGCAATGCATTGTGATGTTGAAAATGCCACCTTGCAGCTTATAAATTGGGGGTAGTTCTGGCATGTTGGATATAATAGAAAAGCTGGAGGGGAATCTATTTTTAAATGAAAGAGCAGATATATCAAAAAACATTACAGACCAACATTCAAGTGAAATAGACACAACCCCCCCTGGGTAACATTGGTTTCCCATATCAGGGCAAACTATTATACTACAAGCTTGACCTGTTTTAGCATAAAGCATAATAAGAAACTAGTACACTCCCATGACTGAGATGAACAGCAGTGTAGCCAATCAGATCTAAGATCATAAATAGCTCTATGGTTATAAAATGAAATAAGCTGCAGTGAGACATCAACAGCTTGACCATGTAGACACTTATTTGAGGCAATGACCTCCCAGTCAAGTTGGCACCTGTCACATACTGTAGGTTTACATAAGAAACAGATGGCCACCTTAGCATGTCCTGGCAGAAATACACTAAATGGAGGTCATCAAATGGAAAACTATATTGAATCAAGCAGTAGCCTTCTACATTCCTTCTTTATATGAACAACCAGTAGATCACTCAACCAACATAGCTTGGAAGCTGTTTTCTTTCACTAAGCTAGCAGTCATTTTGGAAAGTCTAGCAGAAAGGTATTTGACAGATCTATTTTATAGCAGGCTTTACTGCAGTTGGGCACAGGCTGTCCTGCCAAAAAACCAAGGGATTTCCAGATGGGGTCACCCATCCTTTAGACAAATATCAAAAGTGGTGTGACTTTTTAACTCGTTTTATTCTAAAATTATATTTCCTCTATATTTCCTCTCGACCAGTGGCATACAAAATTATTATCCAAGTATGGTGCTTGGGCTTCACCACGATAATGACAGGGCATGGACTGCTTAAATGGACCTTTCCTTCCTCTTGGGGAAGTATTGTATTCATGGCTAATGTATCGGTTCGCTACATTGTTTTGGCAGGCCACAAAAATGGTCAAACCTGCCATGTTTCCTAACATTCACTATACTGGGAATTAATCTACTAGATTCATGCTTTCAAGTTCTCCATTCATCAGAGGTGCGCACCAAACACATGCTTCCAAATGGAGGAGGCAGGAGAATGCAGCAAACAGCCGATCCCTATCATCCACTCTGGCTGCAAGAAAAAAAACAAATAAGAAAAGGGTTTAGACCATGGAATCGCAGAGCTGAAATGAGATGTGAGGATGCAGCCAAACTTTATTAATCCATTTGAAATCACCATAATACAAAGCAGGCAGGGTGAGATTGGCTTAACGTGTTTCGTGACATACAAGTCACTTCATCAGAAGCTAAGGCACCCCCTGCTGGCAAACCACTTATATAACCACTTATCACTAATCTCATTTCAGCGCTACGTTCCCATAGTGTAAATCCTGTTCTTATGTCTCCACCCCATGTTATCTAGGTTGGTGCATATACCATACATATTTTCCATTGAGCTTCCACTCAGTTGTACATCAATTATTATAATTGCCATGCACATTTATTCATATTTATCCACCCACCAGTTTCATCAATCTGAATTTGCCCAGAGCTCCAGACAGAGAAGAGAAAAATATTGCCAGCATTCAGTTTCAATATACTGTATGTAAAAATGAATATCTAATATGGAGAAAATGAAGGAGCTGGCACAATAGTGTGGTAAAAAAAAAACAAAAAAACACCTACACTCAAATGCCGCTTCAAAGCCCCTCATTATGAGTCATCAACTCGCGCGTTATTAATCCAAATATTGTGATACATTTGAAATCCTCAGCCTTCTGCAATAACAATCACTAGTTCACGTGTGGTGAAATACAAGCTCACTCAACAGAAAAGATTTTTAAACCCCATCTTATTCTGATCTATTTGCATAAATACTTCTAATAATAATGATTATATGAATGACTTCACTTTAGAGTTATACAGCTAATAAGAACGACAGTTATCATTAGCTTTTACTACCAACATTTATTTCTAAACTATACATCCGGCTTCTACTTTTCTTTACTTATATCTGCCACTTTCTCTTGGTATAATGACCAATACTGAGGTCAGGTGACATTTTTTCCAAGGAAATGCTCCCACACAGGAAGGTGGCGGTATACAAGGTGGGTCTGAGGAATCCAAAACTAGATGACAAGGACTGGGTCAGGAACAGAGACTAGATCACAGCTATACAATTTAATGACCAAGCTCTGGTAATAGGAAAAACCTGGCTTATCAAGGCTCTTGGCTATTGAAATTTGTAGCATCAGCCTCAGCCTTAATGTGATTTAACAAGAGAAGGTGAAGACAGAGATGACAATGATTGTATAAGATTATGAATAAGCTCACAAAGCCTCACATGGCTCATCAAGACCATGCACTTGTCAATAATTGCATAGCCTAGACCAGACAGGTCATGCCATTATTTAAAGTATAAACTTCCCTTTGCCTGTTTCCCTTACAGTGGCTTTCTATGTATTCCTCATTCCTCATTCCCTGTGCCTAGCTGTGAGGTGTCTTCCAACATCACCAACATCACCATCTACCTCACCAAGGTATCAGGACCACATTTTCCTGACCTGGTAAGTCACACCCACAATGTCTAGAGCTGCTCTGCAAAGAACGGCAGGAGAGAAGATTTAATTAATTATTATTTGTCTCAATATCTTTACAGTATATCAGTACAACAGGTTTCTAGTCATGCAACAGTATGAATCTATTATGCTGGCAGCCCCTATGAGAAATTCTCAATATTTTGTTTGCGGAGAATGTTCAGGTTGTTTATTGCCCTTGCATTTCTTTTCAATGAATCAGATAGCAGTCTCCTTCACATTAGTTTCTTTGGGACTGGGTTTGGAAGTTTTCTGTACGCTAGAAATGAAGGTTATGGGAAATTAATTTCATTGTGTTACTGACTGTATACAATCAGAGATATTATTTGTTTTAATAACTTGCATATTTATTTTATTGCTTATGCATGTCTTTTTGCAGGTGTTCTACTTTTGGTTGTTTAGGCTTTTCTCATTATACTGTAGCAGGTGTTTCTGTGATACTTCCCAGCTACTGCCCTCTCACAACTTCCAACAATCACATTCTCTGGTACCAATATCAATACAAAGTTTATAAAATTAAACCCGTGTTATAATAAAGAATTTTTCTGAACCCTAAACTGTAAAGAATCTAATTAATACAGTTCTTTTAATCCACTGCCAGATATTTTAGACCTCCAGATATATTAGACACCCCTTCACTAACCACTGACAATCAAATTACAACCGCAAACTGCCTACTAGTAGTGAATAAATTCGCCAGGTGGGAATTCAGGGCGAATCTCCATGTTTTGCTGCCGGCGAATAAATTAGCAAAAATTCACCAACAAACGCACATTGGAAAAGTCGCTTGCGTTTAATCCACCACGCTTTAACATTATTCAGATGCCCATTGACTTTAACACCAGTATCAAAATTGACGCGGGCACAAAATCGGGTTTCGCCCATCACTATCTACTAGTTATCTCCTCCTGGATGAACCAATGGCACCTCACGCTTAACCTTTCCAAAACTGAACTCATGGTCTTCCCACCTAAACCTAGCCCCTTTCATCCTTTCAGCATTGCTATTGATGGCATGACCATTAACTCTGTTAATTCAGCATGCTGCCTGGGGTCATCTTTGACCAGTCCCTCTCCTTCTCTAATCATATTAGTACTACCACCAAAACCTGCCGCCACTTCTTCTTCTTCAATATTGCAAAAATATGCCCCTTTCTTTTAGAAATAACAGCCAAAACAATAATCCATTCCTTTATCCTATCCCATTTAGACTATTGCATTTCCTACTTACTGGTCTTCCTGTCTCCCCTCAAATGAGTCTTAAACTCTGCTACCAGGATCCTCCTCAACCTGTTCAACCCCAATTAAAACCCTTAGCATTACTGCCTGTTAAGCAAATAATAGCACATAAAATCATTCTGCTAACAATTTAAAGCCCTTCACTTATCTGCTCCTCACTACATTTCTTCACGTATCTCATTGTACATTGCTGGCCATCTCTTCCACTCCTCTCAGAGCCACCTTCTCTTTACACCATCCAATGCCACCTTTCGTCTCTCAAACCTTTCTATCCTGTTGCTCCTTACCACTGAAATTTCATCCCAGAATTCCTTTGTAAGGAGTGCTCTCTGAATCTTTTCAAGAACAAATGTGGAAACCTATTTATTAAAGGTTGAATGTAAGTGGTTTTAGAGGTTTTTAAAACCACAAACTCTAAAACCATGATTGTCATTGAATTTATTATTAGAAGATCCTATTATAAAAAGTGCAAATGAAAAAAGCGTGGAACAATGCGATGAAAAATACGAAAACTGGGATGGAAAATGGCCTTAGTGTATGACACTTCATTAGAATCTGAAGATGACTGTTTTATGTGGAATACTTATTACTAGTGATTTATTCGCTTGGCACTAATTTGCGGCGAATTCCCACGTTTTGCCGCCGGTGAATAAATTTGTGAATCTCCCATGAAAATTCGCTGGCGTCAATTTCCTGTTTTCACGATTTTTTGTGAAAAGGTTTGAATTTCTCGATTTTTTAGTGAAAAGGTTTGAATTTCTAAATTTTTTAGTGAAAACGTTTGAATTGCTCTTTTTTTGTGAAAACGGTAGAATTTCACGATTTTTCCATGAACTTTCCGATTTCGCGTTTTTTCGCAGTTTTGTGAATTTTACTGGGAATTCGTGAATTTTCGGCAAAGCGAAACGGGAGAGATTCACCCATCACTACTTATTACCATGAGTTGCAAGACCACAAATAAGTATAAAAGGCTCGGTGCACAAGGGCTTTCACACTGGCCTTACCAACTCTGAGAAGAAGGGAAGTGACACAATGGGCTGTCCATTAAGGGAGGAGAGCTAGAGACTGTCCAACAGGGAGATGGGTTCTCTGAGTCCCCCATCTGCAAACTCCAAAAGATATCACATAATGTAACTACTGATGCTCAATCGAGCATCAGTAGTTACATTATGTGATATAAGAGGTCCAATGGGATCATTGACTTCTATAGCACCTTGACAACTTTTACTTGGCAAAGTTTTATATTAGAGGTTATTACACTTAATAAATCTCAAAATTTTAGAGCTTTTTAGAAATATAGGGAAACCACAAATTGTTTGTGATTTGTGTAAAAAAAAAAATCACAATTCGACTGTTAGTAAATAGACCCCTAAGAGTCCTACCTTTTGGACACTAGAACATTAGTCTAGTCCTGGCACCTACTGGACAATGCCAGTACCTTGTGCACTTTCCCCCTCCAATTGGTACCTATATGTTACCCACCCACCCACTTAGACTGTAAGCTCTACTGGCAGGGACCAACTTCCTACTGTATATAGCACTTAAGCACTGTGTCCTTTAGTACTGTGTATATATATATATATATATATATATATATATATATATATATATATATATATAGTATTTATTATGTGACTTGTCCTCCCTGTGTCTACTTTTATATATTGTACTTTTATGTATAACAGGACTTTACAAATAAAATTATACGTACATACTTTCTGAATCTCCCATCCTTATCCAGATGGGCATACATGGGAATGGTTATGTTTTCCTTTGAGCACAATGTGAGTAAAAATATGCAGTTTCCTCACACCAAATTCTATAAAATGATGGTTTTAAATGCTGGTTACATAAATGTATCATCTTACAAGGAATCAGCTTTGCAGTAATTCAGGAAGCCTATAAACTGTCCATGACTTATTAAGTACATTAAATCAAATGACTTCATGTTCTAGATGACACCTTACAGTCTAGGTGTGTGAAATAGCCATGGTAATTTACATGGGTGCTCAGTTGAACTGTTGCACCCACCCCTCACTTTTTTTTAATACATACATCATTTTTAAGCTTCTTTTTCTGCCATCATTCCTGAGGAGTATAGGCTCTTAGCCTGCTGTATATAAATGAGTGAAACATATGTGCTATCTACAAATGCTTTATGATCTGTCAGATACTAGGGGCAAGATCCTTTATGATAATTTATTGGAACAGATAAATGTTTGCACTGGAATATATTATGAAGAAGGTACAGTGTTCCTAATAACCACTGAGGTCATTCATCTGTGCTAAAGACATAGACATGCAGACTTGGAGCAATGTGCCATAGGCTAAACCGAGTTAGCATGTTATCATATTGGTCCACTTGTATAATGTTAATTTAGGTGGGCAGTTATGAACCCCAAATGGGGTTCTTGAGTGGGCCTGTATGTAATAAACATAATAATAAAACAAAATGCAGCAATACTGATTTTGAGCTGTGGTTTTAAATAAGTTCTACAAAAACACGTTAAACATGGCAATACTGTATATGTAAAATAATGATTTAGCTGTATAGATATGGGACCTGTTATCCAGAATGCTCGAGACCTGGAGCTTTCTGAATCACAGATCTTTCTGTAATTTTGATCTTCATACCTTAAGTCAACTAGATATATTCATGTAAACATTAAATACAAAAAGTACAAAATTGCATCAATCCAAAGGTCTGTCTCACATATAACGTTTCTCTGCCAGAGTATGATAGCCAGCAGAGAAACACCTGTCAGTGAAGCCCTTAATTAAATAAAGGTGTAACCCTTTCCTGCAAATATTATTACTTCCACTGCTCCCTGGTAGAACAGCCTCTCGGGGAATTAAATATATCCCTCTCCATTGAGTGTCTCTTAGCTTTATGCAAGGTATCTCTAAACTGATGTTGCTCTTTCTATGTACCCTATCTACTTTATAATTCCTAGAGTGCAGGAGACATGCAGTAAAACTGATATTCACTCTACACCTTATTTACAAGGTCCCTGTTTCCTGAACGTCTCTTTGTGTACAAAGCTTTTACTGGGGCCATGTGCTCTAGGCTCCCCATCACATTCAACCCTGGGTCCTCGTAGACATCAGAAGAAGAACCATATACTCCATCCCCTTAAATAAACTATGGACAGAAATTGATCATGAATTAAGAGTTAAGGAGTGCACATTTAATTCTGTTTTTCTTTTTGTGTGTGTGCTATTGTTGTATGTGAATAATAAAGATTGTTTTCAGGAAGATGCTGTATATATCCAGGGGGAAAGCTAATCTAATGGTCTGTCAGTGAGAAGTATTGGGGAACAACTTGTGGTAAAAAACAAAGTTTATTTGACAAGAACTCAGTGGATTTTGAACTCACAAAGGGGCAAATTCACTAAAGGACGATGCGCCTAATGCTAGCGTTAATTCGCAAGCGTAGCGCATTTTTCGTTAATTCGCAGATTCACTAATGGACACTGATGTAAATTCGCTAGTGTTACTACGCACCCTTACGCCTGGCGAATTTGCGCAATGGACGTAACTACGCAAAGTCACTGACGCGCGCATATCTCTGAACGCTACCTTTTTACGCTAGACTTCCTTCGCCACCTCAGACCAGGCGAAGTGCAATAGAGTAGATAGGCATTGCTTCAAAAAAAGTTCCAAAAAACACTGGCGTTTTTTCTTTTTTTATGGGTGATAAGCTGAAAAAGATCTACATTTTTTTTGGGTCTCCCCTCCTTCCCCCCTACATTTCCTAACTCATGGCAACTTAACTATACAGTGGGCACATGTGTAGGGCAAAATAAAAATTTTATTTGATGTTTTGAAGATTTCCCAGGCTTGTGTAGTGCTGCTACATATACTTCCATTGTAAATTCAATTTGGCGCCGTATGCAAATTAAGCATCGCTAGCGTAACTTCGCTTTGCCGAGCGAATTAAGGCTAGTGCAACGTCGCAACCTTTCGTTTCCCCTGAGCGCAACTTCGGATTTTAGTGAATTTGCGTAGTGCTGGCGAAATTCGCATGGCGAAGTGCGGCGAAGCGGACGCTGGCGCAACAACGAATCTTAGTGAATTTTCCTGAAAGAGTCTGAACCCAGAACAAAGAGGTCACAGCGTTTTTATAAACTTGACATGAGTTACAAATGAGAGCATAAAGATATCACTCCACAGCACAAGCAAAAACAAAGAACTCCCCTTACAGCCAAACAGGTGGCTCTGCTCTCAAGGCTAGGGTAGTAGTGACCAAGTCTAGCTTGAGAACAGAATCCATCCAGGTCAGGGGGGTTTTGCATACAGAGAATTGTATTCTCTTTCAGTAGTTAGGGACAGCAGACTTCTACTGAAGGATTGAATTGTGCACAGTGCAATAGTGTGACCAAAGGACAAAGTTTCACACATCCCCACACTGGGAAAAGATTCACCATCAAGCAATTTTTCACTTGTGAATCTACATATGTCATCTATTTAATCAAGTGCCCATGTGGACTAGGATATGTTGGAGAAACAACACAGAAAGTGAAAGACAGAATTTCAAAACATAAATCAACCATAATATGTGAAGATCTCGAACTCCCTATACCTGCACACTTTCATACAGCGAAACACACACCAAGTCATCTTAGATTTCAGATTATTGATGGCGTCCCTAAACCAAGAAGAGGGGGCGATCAGTTAAAAGCCCTTAAAAGAAAGGAAATGTACTGGATAAACAAATTGGGTACGCTTTGGCCTAAGGGCCTTAATAGGGAATATACACCCATGTGCTTTATTTAAGTTATAATACCCTTCTATTCCACTTAGGTCAGACAACACCCTCCTTTGTTCTGATTGGTTTTAACCTTCTATTATATATTTCCATTGTTCTAAACATGGTCTTTGTTTTTAAGGTTATCAACATTCATGAAGAATGGGTACAAGATCCCGGACTGCATTGAGGAGATTCCACTCGGAACTATCCTCTCCGGGTAAAAGGTACTGCAGCTTCTATAACCTTATATATGTTTTAATTTTTTAATCACTAATGTCACAATTGATACTTTGTTTGATAAATACAACTAAATACCAACATGGAATATGGACTAAAAAGACACACGAAAAGGAATAATGCTTGGACTTTACTGAACTTTCACGATGTCTTTACCTGATTGGTTTGAACATGATTGGGGGTGGGTCCTGATATGGTGCACTCCCCCTAATGTGGGGGATAAATGTTTGTATCACACACTATCAGGCAGGCTTGAGAAAGGGCAAGACCAGGCCCGAAACGTTGCCTGTTACTGACCAATTGTAATAAATTTTCACAATTTGCAAACAAGAGGTGCTGCAGTTTTTCTCCTCCTCTGTTCTACTGAGGGAGAGACCAGGCCAAGACACCATGCCATGTGGGACAGTCCAGAGACTGTGCACCCAGTGTAATGTTGTTGATTGTGTAAAATTGTGCAAACAAACAAAGAATTCCACACAAATGATACTCGCATGTTCCATTGTACATTGTCTGTTGGACTTGTACGCGCTAACTGAACCTTACACTTTGCATTGGTAAGCACTAGGATGAACTCAATGATTCTGATCATGCCTCAAAAAAGGAACTGTTCCAGTATTCTGTCACACAGCAAAATACAGGTAATAATTGTTGGGTACGAAGGTGCATATAGAAGTGGTACTTTATCATGCAGCCACTTTAAAAGCCCCTTTGTTTGAGCAAGAATTCACTAAAAGGCAATAGATCATCTTTGACCCATGTATAAGTGTTCATTATAAATGTTTTCTATTTTCACAGGGAGCACAGTGTTTAGAGAAGGATTCATACACATAAAGCAAATCCATGTTAAAAGGAACAAAAGCAAAATGAAAGGTATTATGAATGGCCCTTATTTGCATGCCATTACTCAGAGTTCCTGGATACAGTGACAGCACTTTATGCTGTGTGATTATGTGATAATAAAAATGTTTTGGACCTGGCTGGAATATGTTTAGAAGTGTTCGTTATGTTTTGCTGAAATGCGTCTTCTGTTCTAAGAGGTCTGCAAGCAAAGGCTTTGACAGCAACAAAATGAAACAATAGGCAAAATAACCATGCTTGTATTAAATATATTCTTTCAAAATAAAACCCACTGCACTGAAAATGCACTAGTAGCTCTGAAACTATTTGGTAAAGCCTTCCCTGAGAGGGATGTATTTAGCCCCCTTTGTTCTGATGCACACAAGCTTTGTCCTAGCCATGAATAAAGAAATAAGCCTTAAACATGTAGGTCATTCTATTTCCTCTTTTATCTGCTTCTCTAAAAACACAGCTGTGTTTTTCATATTGGATGTATAATATATATTCACCATCACCCTCCCCTCACAATTGGCTTGGTTTCCAGATGGTTCCTAGATAGTCATACACATATGTAAGACAATCAAGACAATCCAAGATAGACTCTAATAGACCTTAGCTAACCTAGGTGGCCTTTTATCTTCTCAGCAAAGCAGATGTATTTCCCCAACACAACACAATGTGATGCACTTACAGCCAAGCCACTCATCCCTTCCAAAAGCATTTAGTGAACTATTGTGTATATGGAAGTGGGGAGATGCTGTTGCTCTTTCTGCTGTGCTATGGAGGCATTTATAACTGTGCTGCCTTTCATTGCTAGCTATTTTTCATTCTCAACTTCTCTTTCACGCTAGTGTCACTTAGGGTAAGATTTATTAAGGTTGGAATGGTAAATTAAGATTTTTTTTGGTCAAAACTCACAAATTCTAATTTAAAAGCACCAACTCGAATATGAATTCGAATGTGAGATTCAATACGACCCTGGAAACAGTTCTAATATTCGCCACCTAAAACCTGCCGAGTTCATGTGCATTTTAAGATGTTAATTGCCTTGCTGACTTTCTTTTTTTTTTCGGAGGAAAATTCATTTGATTAAAATTTTCAGGTCGGTCGTATTCGATCGAATATTAGACGTTCGAGTGTTTTCATAAATAACCTCCCGTTCGAGTTGTGAGTACATTCGAACTTATTTATTTATTTCTGATTAATGTGAACTGTTAGCCGGTAACTTAGTGCAGACACAGGCTATTTGGAAAATCTTGACCTTACACATCCTAACATTACGTTACCTTATTGTTGTTTTGCAACAGCTTCCTAACCTGACTCAAGCCACTTAACCATTATTGCTTGCTTAAAAAAACTCAATTATTATCACTGATGGCTGCAGGTCTCAATGCACTGGGTGTTGCAACACAATGGTGCAGGAGATTTTGCAATCTACCCCATAATAAGGTGATCAACAAAATAAAAAAATGAAAACCCACACAGTTCATTTCTCTTATGTATGACTGGGGTAGGAACCAGGAGGATAGGGTGCTCCAACCCTGCAATACCAACAGAAATGTGGACCACAGCAGCAACCCATGTTTTTAGTTTTGGAGAATACCGTATATACTCGAGTATAAGCCGTCCCGAGTATAAGCTGAGGTACCTAATTTTACCTCCAAAAACTGGGAAAGCTTATTGACTCGAGTATAAGCCGAGGGTGAGAAATGCAGCAGCTTCTGGTAAGTTTCAATCAAAAAATTGAGGGTTTCTGCTCCCATTGGAGGTGCCGGCGTCTCGTTTTTGGATTCCGGCGACAATTCTTGGACGCCAGCGAATATCCTTGGAGACTATTCTTGGACGCCGGGGACTATTCTTGGACACCGGCGACTATTCTTAGACGCGGCAACTATTCTTAGACGCCGGCGACCGTTTTTGCACTTGACCCGAGTATAAGCCGAGGTAGAGTTTTTCAGCATATTTTGGGGGCTGAAAACCTCGGCTTATACTCGAATATATATGGTAAGTGCAGCCTTTTTTCCTTTCCATAATAAGGCAGTGCCTTTTCTTTTCCTGTAGTAATATTCATCACATTGTCTTAGCATATTGTCACAGTGATACTTAATGGTGATGATCAAATTGTAAGTGTGACTGTCATGAAGACTTACTGTATATATCTATGTTTTTCTATATCACAGAGCCAGCAGGAGCCCAGAAGATAACTGACCTCGGATGCTTCATGCCACCTTCTGAGAGTCCAACTTTAAAGAGTGAATGTAGCAAAAGTGTCTGAGGTGGAACAAGGAAGTAGAATAGCAGATGGCCAGATTGTCCGAGGTGGAATGGCAGGCAGAATAGCATAGTAGTTTAGAAAACAGGCCAGGTCAGGATCAAGAGACAGACAAGACGTGGTCAGAGAATTAGGCAAACTTAGGAAACCAGAAGAGTGCTTTAGTATACAAAGACTCAGCAGAAATCAAAAATGCACCTCACATGAAGGTTCCAACATCTAACCCTAACATGCATGGGTGCATTAAATGCCCCTTGGTACACACTTTTTTGGACATCCTGAGGCCACCACAGTGTCCTAGAAGAGACAGAAGGTTGCACACTGCAACACCAGCTACTAATGACAGATCAAGCCTTCTCTTGTTGATATAAATATGGGCCACCTAGCATTTCATTTATTTACCTTATCTGCCTGGCTTCAAAATCTAGCTAGCTTGGCTTTGTGCTTTACTGATATTAAAATATAAATAGAACGGCCTCTGAAAAGGGATTCAGAGGAATCCTATTAATTTGCCTGCTAGCTGGGTGCCAGTCAATACCCAGACTGTGTTTACTGTAGATTTTTCTTCTCTATTCTTCTATTGAACATGCACTTTCAGCAGTATTTTGCAGTACTCGATAGCTGCAGATACATCACTCAATTTTCTCATTAACAATGGCCGATTTACATAATATACCTACTGGGGCCGACTGGATATTGATGGCTATGTGGTACAGTCAGTAGCCGCACCGTAACAGTTTTTCCTTGTACATTTTCTTGCAAAAAATTAATGGATAAGAGGGTTAAATAGTTGCAATGCTTTCTGCATAGTACAGTACATAGATTTTTTTTTCTGTTTATAGAAATACAGTGCTTATTTAATGATTGCTGTGTCATGTCAACTAAATTTTTTAAATTTTGCAGCTGCAGATTATATTTACCTACCAAGTGTGTTGTACTTCCGTCCAAGGAAACAATTAAATGATCTAGTTATGCATTAATATTGCACGTCATATTACTGGTCAAAGTGTATCAATTTTATTAATCTTCTTATGTTTTTATTCCTGTCCAGCTTCTTAGGTACCGCTGCCCTTTATTTAAAATCTCTGCTGTCCTCCTGCCTGACAACCTGCTATTACCATGTCTTATAGAAAAGCAGCAATCTGCACTGGTGTACGTGCATTATGCCTCATTCGACTCAATCACATATGAAAGTACAATGTCATGTCAGTAGGGTCAGTAAAAACCTCTTTTCCCTTGTCACATAAAGTTTGAAGACAATTAGGGATGCCTGAAGTTGGACAGGCTAAACACTACAATTCTTGGAATGGCATGCTGCTATTTATTCGCACTCTTCCTGTTGCTGACTTTTTCGGAATATCTGATTAGGGAGCAAATACTAAAAATCTCCCACCTACATCATCCATATATAGAATATCTGATTCACACTCCAGTCTAGGCGATGGGAGTTGAGCTGAGGAGACCCTGCAACCTGCAGCTGAAAACTGTGAAAGCAGTGAGTTTTGTCCCATTCCAATGAATCACTTTCATTTATACCCATTTATATTCAATTCAGTATTTTTATCAGTGACCTCCACAGACAATGCAAAGCACTGACAATTTCCTAATAACATAAGACAACACTTCCCCACCATATTAAAGTAACCATTTAAATTAGCTTTTAGAATGATGTAGTGATATTCTGAGGCAATTGGTTTAAATGCCCTTTTTTATTTTCTAGCTTTCTGCTCAGTAGCTCTCTATTTTCTGGTTTGCCAGGGCCATATTCACCCTAGCAACAAAACAGCCAATTGATTGAGAGACTGGAATATAAATCTGTGGTGTTTATACAAATGGCCTGTAGATGTCACTGTGCCCAGACTTATACTGTGCATACTTCTTAACAGCTTAAAAGTGAAAGTTACTGTTGTGTAATGGCTGCATTACTCTGCTAATAAAGCACTGTTATACTCTACTCATCTTCTGCTACCCAAAACATAACACATTGATAACGAGATGTCTCTTCTACCTCTGCAGCAGCTTGCACCTTTTTTTCCAAACCCTGGTAAACCTACCATACCTTTTACTGCTTGGATCCGTATGTTTGAAAATTACATTATTGCTGCTGACCAAGGGGAGATTTCTGCTGCTAGAAAGTGTGCTTTACTTATTCACTGCCTGGGAGCAGAGGGACAGCGTATATTCTATACATTACCATTACCTGATGATAATTATGAAACTGCTCTTACTGCTATAAAGAACTTTTTCGTGCCAAGATTAAATGTGGTTGCTGAAAGATATAAATTCGGCCAACGTGGTCAACGTAATGGCGAATCCACAGAACAATTTGTAGCAGCTTTAAGAGAGCTGGTTGTTACCTGTGAGTTTGGGAATCTAACAGATGAAATGCTAAGAGACCAAATAGTGGAAAAAACAAACTCATCTCGCATTAGAGAGAGACTGCTCCTAGAGCAGGATTTAACCCTTGCAAAGGCTATTACAGTTGCTAGCCAAATTGAAACAGCAGTGGCAGAGGCTAAAACTCTCAGTCAGGGAACTGCTGGGAATGTACAGATTGTGAATGTAACACTGTGGCCTAATAATGCACAGTCACAGGCAAAATACAGTGCTAAGGAAAGGGATTCACCTACACTGCAAAACCATGCAGCAAATACAAATAAAAAATACTGCAAATCATGTTACATGTCCTGCAAAAGCTGTACAGTGCCGCAAATGCAAAAAGGTAGGATATTTTGCTAAGATCTGCCGTAGTTCTGCTAAAGATGTCCATGAAGTCACTACTACAAATGTCACAGTATTAAGTGTGGATAAAGCTGGCATATTTATTTCAGACAAGTTTATATGCACTGTCGGTGTCAGTTCTGCTTCTGCTGACAAGGGACACTCCTTTAACCTGATGATTGATACAGGTTCAGTTGTTTCTATATTACCAAAGGATATTTTCTTGAAATACATAGCAAAAGATCCGCTTGTTGCACCTGCCCTGAAACTGGTCAGTTACTTAAAGGATTCAATCCCTGTGCTTGGTTGTTTGACTGTGACTGTACAATTTGAATCAAATACTGCAAAATGTGACTTTTACATTGTGAATAAGGGTACTGCTATACTTGGAAGGGATCTCTTTGCTGCATTAAAACTACAATTAGTTGACGGTCTCATTACTACAGCACCAGTGCCTGCCACACAGCCAGTGTCTAAAATTTCACCACAAAGCAACACTTCACTGGATTGTGTCAAGAACTTTGTACACAAAGTTAAAATGGATGCCGATATGGTAACTGCCATTCATTCTTGTGTTACTTGTCAGAATCATGACAAAACAGCTATCATACATACACCACTACTTCAGCCAGTACCATTCCCTGATTCAGCATGGGAAAAACTCGATATTGTCGGTCCTTTTACAGATGCTCCTATAGACTGTAGATTTGCTATAACCTTGATAGACTATTACAGTAAATGGCCTGAAATTGCATTTGTTTCTCACATAACATCAGCTACAGTAATAACATTTCTGACTACATTCTTCAGCAGAGAAGGTAATCCAAAGGAGTTAATATCAGACAACGGACCATAGTTTGTCTCATCTGAGTTTGAATCCTTTCTGAGAGAGAGGAATATTGTGCATAGGAAATCTTCAGTGTATTACCCACAAGCAAATGGAGAAATTGAGCGATTCAACAGAAGTCTGAATGAAAGAACTACAGACAGCAAATCTTACTGGGAAATCTTGGAAAGTTTGGGGATGGGCGAATTTGACCTGTTTCGCATCGCCAAAACTGCCCATCGGCAAAATGACGTTGACACTCATTAAAGTCTATGGGTATCAAAATTTTTTTGACGAGCGCCTTTTTTTTTTTTTTTTTTTACGCAAAACGCCATACAAGTCTATGGGCGTCATTTCCGCGGCGAAACATGCCGAAATAATCCATCCCTATTTACAATAGAGTTCCTACATAACTACAGAGCAATGAGCCATGCAACAACCCAATCATCTCCAGCTGAATTATTACATGGCAGACAGATGCGCACTAAGTTACATGTTGCAGACATCAAACATCCACAGAATACTGTGCCTACAAAATCATCTACTGCTGACATTGTGAAACGTCAACAAGCAAAATGCAAAGCTTATATTGACAGAAAACGTGGTGCAAGAGAAGTACACTTTCAGCCTGGTTCTTTAGTCAGAATTAAGAAACCAGGAATACTGAAACAAAGACAATCTAAATTTACTACACCACTTGAAGTGAGACGCCAGCGAGGAACATACACATATGAACTGTCTGATGGATGCATATGGAATGCAAGTTATCTTGCTCCTGTTAGATATGACTTTGGAGAAGCTCCATTTGATGAAGGACATTTTCCTACTCCTGTTGCCAACTGCAAAAGGCCTGAAGAAAGTGAACCTATAAGGCGTACTGAGAGAATCAGAAAACTACCTGCATGGACCCAGGACTATGTAATGCGAATAATGTAAATTATTGCTTTAAGATGCATTGTTGTTGTTTATTACATTTGCCAAAATGCTTTCCTACTATATGGGGAATATGTGGTGTTTATACAAATGGCCTGTAGAAGTCACTGTGCCCAGACATATACTGTACATACTTCCTGACAGCTTAAAAGTAAAAGTTACTGTTTCGTAATGCCTACATGAGCCTGCTAATAAAGCACTGTTATACTCTACTCATCCTCGGCTACCCAAAACATAACAATGGAATGGGTTTGAGCAGAAAGATAAGCACTCCAGTCCCTCTGGGAGTTCCTAACACAGACAGGTAACCTTCCTGTTCTGTGTCCTGCTCAAAGAGACCTTCCTAACACTCTCATTAGAATTAAATACCTTTCCACAGGACAGACTTCCCATGAAAAGGGAGCTCCAATATGGTAATTGGACCACTGGAATGGAATTTCTACTTTGCTCATTCCTTCCAGAAGGGCAGATTAATGTGGTGTAAAAAACAGCTGAATTATTTGCTACACGTCGCCAGGCATTGCTGTGCAAAAATTTAGTTTTTTTGGCTTGGGCTTGAATACTTAATCCTAGAGATCTATCTAATATAATGGTTTCATGTTCAGAGATCAGTACTGACTACTATCATGTACTGGTGAAAAATACTCCCAAGTTCCAGTTCCAGTTGGGATTTGCTCCCCCTAGTGGTCACACAGCACAGGTTTGTTAAAGAAGCACAGAATTTATTTTTTTAAAGAGATCCTGTCATCAGAAAACATGTTTTTTTCAAAACGCATCAGTTAATAGTGCTACTCCAGCAGAATTCTGCACTGAAATCCATTTCTCAAAAGAGCAAACAGATTTTTTTATATTCAATTTTGAAATCTGTCATGGGGCTAGACATTTTGTCAATTTCCCAGCTGCCCCAGGTCATGTGACTCGTGCCTGCTCTTTAGGAGAGAAATGCTTTCTGGCAGGCTGCTGTTTTTCCTTCTCAATGTAACTGAATGTGTCTCAGTGGGACATGGGTTTTTACTATTGACTGTTGTTCTTAGATCTACCAGGCAGCTGTTATCTTGTGTTAGGGAGCTGCTATCTGGTTACCTTCCCATTGTTCTTTTGTTTGGCTGCTGGGGGGGGAAAAGGGAGGGGGTGATATCACTCCAACTTGCAGTACAGCAGTAAAGAGTGATTGAATTTTATCAGAGCACAAGTCACATGACTTGGGGCACCTGGGAAATTGACAATATGTCTAGCCCCATGTCAGATTTCAAGATTGAATATAAAAAAAATCTGTTTGCTCTTTTGAGAAATGGATTTCACTGCACAATTCTGCTGGAGCAGCACTATTAACTGATTCATTTTGAAAAAAACATTTTTTCCCATGACAGTATCCCTTTAAGCAACATTCTCAAAGCTGATCTTTCCATGAGACTTTTAAATGACCTAAAAAACATAAACAGATCCCCCACTGTGCTCCTGCTAGTCAGGCATCTCCAAAAAACATTTCATATTTGTTACCGGCTACTAAATATACTGTATAAAATGAAATTTGCCAAAAAACTTGTGTAAAAAAGCTGTATAAAATAACCAGAAAAGTTATCAAGGGGTGTTTTATTTTACGCCATGCAAACGACAGATTTCCCGACTTTATTTAACACTGCATCAGACCTTTGTTAGTAAGTTCTGGCTCATTGAAAAAGCTTGTAAAAAAACTATGCCATTTTTACCTAGGCTTGCCAACCTTTCTGAAAAAGTTTACCGGCCGGTGGGGGCGGGAACAAAAGGGGGTGGCCTGTGATGCAAAAGGGGTGGAGCCACACACCATGATGCATGGTGCCTTCTCTGGATCAACTAGCAGTTAGGCAAGTTAAAAGGTTGAACTTGATGGACATGTGTCTTTTTTCAACCTAAATTAAAAGTTACTATGCTGCAGAACCTCTTGGATTGTGGAGCAATGAAAATTTCAGCCTTAGGTGTAAAGTTCCACCCACCAAATAGCTGGAATAAGTTCATGTGAATGCCTATATGAACTGCTGCAGATGTGCCTCTCGGCAAATTTACTAACCTCTGAAAATTCGCCATCGACAGCTTCGTTCACATTGCAACACTTCACCAGGCGTAGATTCACCAGGACAACGCTAATTCACTAAAATCCGAAGCTGCTTCCAGGGCGCCGAACGCGGACAAAGTTGCGCTAGCGTTACTGCTGCAATCGAAGCAAAGTTGCACTAGCGTTGCCTCATTTGCATACAGAGGCAAGCGGCAAGTTGAATGAAAATTTGTCAGGCGTTAGGGAGCAAAAGTATCGACAATCGACAAAAATCCCAAATGACGTCACGCCAGCGTTATTCACTTCTCCCTTTAGTAAATTTGCCCCTTGGAGAGGCCAATGCCTGAGGATAACTTCATTTTATTACCGGAGATATCAATAAGGTGTATTTTATGCAAGCAAAGTAAAAAGCTCCCCCCTTCTGCTGCAGAACCTCTTGGATTGTAGAACAATAAACATTTTAGCCTTAGGTTTAAAGTTCCACCCACCAAAAAAGAGCTGGAATAAGTTCATGCGAATCCCTGTAGGAGCTGCTGCAGATGTGTCTCTATCTTTTTGGCCAGTGAGAGACTCCCATTGCCTGTAGGAGAATAGGAGAAAGCTGCTGCATCAGTAACCTGCTCCTTGCGTAGGGCTACAATTGCTTTTACAGCAGGAGCGCCGTGCTTTCCCTGTGACAGGTCTATCTCTCCCCCTAGTGACATGTACTGTAGCTCTGTAGAAGCCCCAGGTCTGTCTCTGCCTATTCCAAGGTGAGGAGTCTCTCCTGTGTAAAGAACTTGAGGAGGAAAGGGAGGGCGTGAGACTGTCATTGTAAGGCTCTCTCCTCAGTGCTACTCCCCTGGCTGCGTGAGAGCAGCAGCAGCAGTTTGTTCTCTGCCAATAGGTAACACAATGATCATCCAGCAGCACCATTTGCACATGCAGCAACAGCAGCGGCAGCAGCAACAGCCATCGCAGCAGGACTAGGAGCAGGGAGCGATTCTGTTCTTGTGTTGGGATTGACTTGGAACACTACGGATCGCTTCGCGCTCTCTCATCCTCCTCCATTCGTATCGCCAGCCCCGGGAAGCGGCGGCAGCAGCAGCGGCAGAGTCATGAATCCGGACTTCAGGAGCTGGGTGCTGGCCACTGTCACCTTGCTGGTGGTTTTCCTGATCCTGGCGGATATCTCTGAGCTGGAGGAGGAGATCGGGTAAATAAGAAGTCTAATATGTTCACTTGCTTTTATTTTTACCTTTGCTGGAACAGTAGTGGGGGGGGGGACCTGTAAGAGCTCAGGGTTTCCATTGTCTTCTTCATACTGTCCCTTAACTCTAGTGCATCTCTACATGGACATCTACACTATAACAGACTATTCCTGGCAATGCGACTATTGCTGCACCCGTGTGTCTTCAGGTACCACAGCTGAAGACACTGCTACACATACACAGCACATTGACAGATCTCCAACATATATGCTTTCCCCATGCTTCAGTCACAGAGGGTTCAAACACTTGAATGCAAAGGAAAGTAGTCAAACTTCATTGAACACACATGCATCTATTTCCTAGGAAAAGTGCATATACATTGTAGTAAGGCAGAGTGGTTTCACCAGGGGTTTTATGGTGAACTTACAGCATGTACAGGCAGCCTTACGCTTGATTATAATCTATGGGAGTGTTTTGCCCTGGGCTCTAACACCATTTAGGATAACAGTGTTTAGGGACTGCACCTGACTGCATGGGGACACACGAGTGGTTTCAGAGGTGCCAATCACCTGGCACTGGACAGCAGGGTGTTTAATTCAGGACATTCCTTACATGCATCTTAAAGGGATACTGTCAAGGTAAAACATTTTTTCCCCCAAACACCTCAGTTAATAGTGCTGCTCCAGCAGAATTCTGCGCTGAAATCCGTTTCTCAAAAGAGCGAACCAATTGTTTTATATTTAATTTTGAAATCTGACATGGGGCGAGACATATTGTCAGTTTCCCAGCTGCCCCCAGTCATGTAACCTGTGCTCTGATAAACTTCAGTCACTCTTTACTAGTGATGGGCGAATAAATTCACCTGTCACAAATTTGCAGCGAATGTCTGTATTTCACCACCGGTGAATAAATTTGCAAATCTCCCACGAAAATTCGCAGATCAAAAAATTTTGGACGTGCGCCTGAAAAGTCGCTCGCATCAACAACGCAGCATGTCAACAATATTCGGACGCCCATTGACTTTAACGCCAGCGTCAAAATTGACGCAAGCAACTTTTTGGAAAAATTGGATGCCGGTGTCAATTTCGATTTTCACAATTTTTTCACAAATTTTTTACCGTTTCGCTAATTTTATTGGGAGAATCACTAATTTTTCGGCTGGTTCAGGAATGAAATTTTATATTGTAGAGTGAATTAATTGCAGTGTAAACAGTGTAATTTAGAAATAAAAACAACATCATAAAAATCATGGCAGAATCCCTTTAAAATGCAAAGCAGGGGTTGGTGGAAAACAAAAGGATGCAAAGGCAGGGCTCATATCACAAAGTAAGCTTTTCAGTCAAAGCCTGGCTTCTGACTACAAAGGAACCTAATGCTTTAAAGAGGGTATTCCAAATCCGAAGCTGGAGTGCTGAAAGGTACATGGCAGCAAGCTGATAAGAGCTGAGTGGGAGATGCTGAATTCCATAGATCCAGCCCTTGCCCAGTTATTTCTGGAATGGCAGCTATCACAGTGAATTCGTATAGCCAGCCGAGCTTAATCAGGGTACCGGGAGATGGTTACGTTCTCTTAGTGCTTCGCTTAGAAACTCCAATAAAAGAGCAATTATCTCTCACTGTATAGGGTTTTTCTGCCTCCATGCTTAATAATTATACGATCAATAAGAAGCTGGATTTTCTGAGGTGACAGGGAATGGGATCTCCTGCTTTCAATGAGCAAAGAAGCTCAGGCTTGTAAAGTGACATATTTTATATTGTTCTTGAGTGACAGGAATCTTCCTTTGTGTGACAGGGAACTCAGATACTTCTGGATTGGTGGAAATTTGCTCCAACTGTTCTAAACAGACATAAAATTCCTTTTATGACAGTAGTGGATCATTTTAGAGAAAATGAATATATGTAGTATTTTAGCAAAATGACCTAAATAAGTATTCAGAAAGGAGGTCTAATAGGGATTTAAAGGAACAAGATTACGACTGTGCTACCCTGGTAGAAATTATAATTTCAAAGTGGCTGGAGTCACAGATTTGGGGAGAGGAATTAGTGACGTTCAGCCAAAACCCATGGGACCCACCGGTTTATGGACAGGTCTGGGTTGAAATTGTGGGTTCAGTTGGGTGCGGGTCAGACAAGGGAAGTACAGCCCTCCTCTGTTCCTGAAGAATCCCTGTCTTGGAAAAAGAGGCACGTGCAGAAGTCGTGTACAGAGCAGAAAGAAATGTGGGTGGTGGTCCTACAATGGAAATATTGTGTGGTATAGGACTGGGTGCAAGTTAAGGGTTTGTGGGTCAAGTCTCACTAAGAGGAACATTAAACTGCTCTACTTTAAAATGGAGTCTTGCTGCCAATCCAATATTTGGATCAATGAGAGACAACATCTGGGCTTGAGCTAAGTTCTTTCCTGTGTTTTGGGGTGCTGCTCAGGGAAGAAAATTGGGCCTGGTGCACACAGAGCACCGGTAACTGCCCAGGTGCCGGAACAAAGAAATGTGTAATCAATAAAGAAAAAATCCACACTCATGTGTCCTTGTGAAAAAAAAACTTCTTAGTGTTTATTCATTCGACGTTTCGGCTCATGAACGGGAGCCGTCCTTAGGAAGAACACACCAAAACACAAACACACATATTTATACAGTGTATAATTATGTGTGTTTGTGTTTTGGTGTGTTCTTCCTGAGGACGGCTTTTTCCTTTATTGATTATATAAATATATACATATATATATATGTATATATATATTAGGGATGCACCGAATCCACTATTTTGGATTTGGCCAAACCCCCGAATCCTTCACTAAAGATTCGGCCGAATACCGAATATGCAAATTAGGGGTGGGAAGGGGAAAAAAACATTTTACTTCCTTGTTTTCTGACAAAAAGTCACGCAATTTCCCTCCCCGCCCCTAATTTGCTTATGCAAATTAGGATTTGGATTCAGTTCGGCTGGGCAGAAGGATTCAGCCGAATCCGAATCCTGCTGAAAAAGGCCGAATCCCGAATCGAATCCTGGATAAAAATATTATATAATAATATATTTTTAAAATATGTGTGTGTACATGTACAAGGAGCAATTAAAACTGCATAAATGTGGCTGTTCTGAACATTTGCAAGGCAACAGTGTGTTGCTTTTCCTTAGCACAAAATCAAGTGAAAGTATTCATTATATAAAATGAATCACAAACAACGTGCTTGCTGATACTGAGTTCATGGGTAGGGATGTAGCGAACGTCGGAAAAAAAGTTCGCGAACATATTCGCGAACTTGCGCAAAAATGCGAGCGGTTCGCGAACGGTTCGCGAACCCCATAGACTTCAATGGGAAGGCGAACTTTAACATCTAAAAAAGACATTTCTGTCCAGAAAAATGATTTTAAAGTTGTTTAAAGGGTGCAACGACCTGGACAGTGGCATGCCAGAGGGGGATCAAGGGCAAAAATGTATCTGAAAAATCTGCCTGTGTGTGCTTGGAAGAGATAGTGTAGGGGGAGAGCTGTTAGTGATTTCAGGGACAGATGATAGTAAGTTTGCTGGCTAGTAATCTGCTTGATACTGCTCTGTATTGGAACAAAAAAATAAATAAAAGCAGTCCTTACAAGGACTACTGTTATTGCAGCAGTCAGCAGATGAGATCAGAAGCAGGACAGCTGCCCACTGCAGCTACATACAGAGCACTGCAGTAGAAGGTAGATTACTAGCCAGCAAAGCTACCTAAGCTTAAATGTCCCTCAAACCCCTGCAGACTTCTGTCCCTCCAATAACAGAGCAGTATCAACACGATTACTAGCCAGCAAACTTTCAACTGTCCCTGAAATCACTAACAGGCAGCAGCTCTCTCCCTACACTATCTCTTCAGCACACACAGGCAGAGTGAAAAAACGCTGCAGGGCTTCGGTTTTTATAGGGAAGGGGAGTGGTCCAGGGGAGAGCTTCCTGATTGGCTGCCATGTACCTGCTGGTCTGGGGTGAGAGGGCAAAAAAAAGCGCCAACAATGGCGAACCCAAAATGGCGAACGTCACGCGACGTTCGCGAACTTCCGGCGAGCGCGAACACCCGATGTTCGCGCGAACAAGTTCGCCGGCGAACAGTTCGCGCCATCTCTATTCATGGGATGATGAGCAAGCCCCAAGATGACCATAAATAAACACACGCAGGCACGAGGAGCTGAGTGGTGGAATGGCTGCAGCTTTATTACAACTATTCACAATCATCTTTATATTCATAACAGATAATCAACAAGCCAGATTGATGCACCATTCTCAAGGGTGTCTTAACTTCTTCACCTTCCACAGTTGTTTTTTTAGGGTCTATATATAGGTATATATTACAGGAGAATAAATATAATTTAGATATCATAGCGCCCCTACAGAGAATCCCTCACCATCCACACTCTGGAAGGCACCCCTACTCCCCCATATTTGATTAGAAATCATAGAAAAGCGCTAAAGGCTTGGCATCTGCTTGGTCTGGTCATGTAACTTCTGATTCATCATTTGCTGGTGATGATCACAAACTAAGAGCATGCACAATGAGCGAGGACCAGATTGGCTTCCAGTACGCATGCTCCTGTCTAACAATAAGTAGCAGTGACCCAAATCTAGAGGACCAGCCATGGTGGCTGCTAACCCTGCAGCACTTCTCTGCCTTTTCTTACCAGATATGGGGGAGTGGGACCAGACAAGTCCCATATGTAAGTAAACTCCTGGGGAGCATTGCTACATTTATTGGGGGGGGGGGAGTATGATCAATGGAGCACTTTAATTTCACCAGTGACATCTATACTCTAACTCTAGGTGTGATATCACTCCAACTTGCAGTGCAGCAATAAAGAGTGACTGAAGTTTATCAGATGAGTCACATCACTGGGGACAGCTAGGAAACTGACAATATGTCTAGCCTCATGTCATATTTCAAAATTACATATAAAAAAATTGTTTGCTCTTTTGAGAAATGGATTACAGTGCAAAATTCTGCTGGAGCAGCACTATTAACTCATGTATTTTTTCATGACAGTATACTGTACCTTTAAAGGTGAACAACCCATTTAAACATTCAGTCACTTTGTAACTGTAATGTTAGAAGTGATTTTGCTGCAATTCAATGCATGTTGTACATTTTCTGCAAAGACTGTACTTGCATATGCAGGGTTAATCATATGCAGGGTTAATGCAATGCTCTGAATTTATTTTGACCTCACTAGTGTGTCATGGGTTAATGCAGAGGTCATTGACCATTTGTACCATAATATTACTGTTATTTAAGACCCTGTGTGCACAGTGACAGGTGAAGTACACTTTTGTCAATTCCTAATAATTAGGATAGTAGGGGGCCAAATCAGCTGTTTCTCCGCCATTGCATGTGACATTAGCCTCCCCAAACAAAATAATCACCCTCGCCTATGTCAATGGACATCTTTTTCACGGCGAAACCTGGCAATAAAAATCTCTCATCACAAGGGTAAACCTTTGATATAGTTGGCTTTTTAAATAATTCCCTTACAATAAAATTGTGTGACTTTATTGACTGGCATCACATATCAGCAGGATCAAGAGCGACTGCACTGAGATATGTACTGTGACCCTGGTCGGTAATATTGGGTGAAAACTGGGTTAAAGTGAGGTGCTTGCTGTTCCTGGCTATAAATAGCTGTAGTACTTTTGTTGTGAGAGATCATTTCTTAAATCTCTAAACCACCATCTTATGAGCAGAACTTGTCATCATCACCTTGATTTTGCCCAGAAACATTTCGGGCTTTGACCTTGTCATCACTTTACATTGTGCGAGTATTGCATTCACATCACAATGAGCAATTTATAGGGCTTTTCCTGTGAAGCTGTATTGCTGGGGGAATAGAGTTCAACATAGTGGATGGGTAATTAATTATTTGCAGATATGACAGGGAAAAACATAATAATAAACCAACGTCATAGATATATCAGATATTCATGCTATTTTCTTGGAAGGCTAACGGCTGCCAGGAGGGAGGGCTTGTCAGGGCCAGTGGCCTCCAGGATAGGTTTAGTAAGGATTTAGGAGGAAGCAGCTATTGGGAACTAGGCAAAACTGGTACTGTGTTCAGGCAAGACATGTTTTGCTGTTTATTTGGTACAAGTAGGTTATGTAAGACAGACATAGGTGACAGGCAAGCATTTCAGGACAGGGTTGCACTAAGCCAGCAGGACACTGGGAAAAAAACAGGTTGGTTCCACCAACGCAGATCTGCTAGCCGACCTGGGCGTTTAACCATTCAGGTGAGTAGGGTTGTCACCCAGCCAGTAAAACACCTGCCGGGGCCGATATTACAAATGTACCGGCAATGTAGCTGCCGGTAAATTTGTAATACCCTTAAAAAGACCCCCTTGGCCACCCCAATCCCCTGTAAACTTATTTTTTTCCTCGCCCCTTTTACACACAACCCCGTCCCTTTGACATCACGCCGCCCCTTTTTGTACCCGCCCCCCACCAGCGGGTAAAAAATCTAGCAAAAGGTGGCAACCCTAGGGGTGAGGGAGTCAATTTTAAAGCTAAAAAGCTTAGGGTAAATATATAAAAATAAATGCATTTGGCTAGTTTCACAGCAGTTAATGCAGTGAAGGTGTATGCATGAATGTAGCCTCTGCTTTGTGCAGCCATAGAGCATTTGTCTCCCCCTGATACCACATTATAGGGATACTGTCATGGGAAACATGTTTTTTTTTCTTCAAAATGCCTCAGTTAATAGTGCTGCTCCAGCAGACTTCTGCACTGAAATCTGTTTTTCAAAAGAGCAAACAGGTTTTTTTTATATCTAATTTTGAAATCTGACATGGGGCTAGACATATTGTCAGTTTCCCAGGTGCCTCCAGTCATGTGACTTGTGCTCTGATAAACCTCAGTCATTCTTTACTGCTGCACTGCAAGTTGGAGTGATATCACCCCTCCCTTCCCCCCCCCCCCATCAGCCTAACTAAAAACAATGGGCAGGTAACCAGATAACAGCCCCTTAACACAAGATAACAGCTCCCTGGTAGATATAACAACAACACTTAATGGTAAAAACCCATATCCCACTGCAACCCCATTCAGTTACATTGCGTATGAGAAACAATAGCCTGCCAGAAAGCAATTCCATAGTGCAGCACAGGCTCTTTCTGAAAGCACATGACCAGGCAAAATGACCAGAGATGGTGCCTACACACCAATATGAGAACTAAATAAAAATATACTTGTTGGATTAGGAATGACACTTTATATTGTAGAGTGAATTATTTGCAGTGTAAACAGTGTAATTTAGGAATAAAAGCTACACCATAAAAATCATGACAGAATCCCTTTAATGTGAAGAAAGTGAAGAAATTAAAGTCAGTTCACTTGTACTGTAGGCGTTTAATCAGTGCACTGTTTAGGGAAAAAGTTATAAACCAATAATTGAGTATTAGGGAGCACCTCCCATCAAATAGAAAACAACCAATGGTGTGCAAGGTCAAATAATTAAACCAATATAATAAAGAAAAAGAATTGACCTATTGCTTTGCACCTTCCCATCCCTCCTAGTCCAAAAACAGTCATATGTCTACCCCACAACATGTGTTAAAACATAACTTTTAATAAATATAATTAAGAAAGAGAAAGAAGTCCAGATTAACACCATTAAAAATATATTAGGTACAGGGAGGCGAGATGCCACAGGATAGTGTTTAAAACAAATCTCTGCGGCAATATATAGGCCGAACAATCCCACAAAATAATATGGTGGCGTGTTGTTGTGTACTGGTATCAGCCTTATATACATAGACAATGGTAATCCACCATGCATAGCTTTTTATACATTTAATTTGATATTACCGCAGCATATAACTTCTTAAATATTAATGTCATAGACGAAAGAGGCACTATCTAGGTGTGACTCTTAGATTTATTGTGGCGGTAGCAGAAGTAGGTTCCGTTTCCCAACCATTCTGAACCAACCCCTTCACCCACAGTATAAACCCTCCCAGGTACTGAAAGAGGTAATAAGTGAGTGCAGCTCTGAGCGGCGATAAACTTATGATTCCATTTACCCACTGTTGCCAAGCCAACCCCTTCTCCCGCAGTGAACACCCTCCCGGTCGATAAATAGGAGCAAAAAATGTTCTCCATGGTAAAAACATAAATTGTGTTGTAGGATAAAAAAGAAGCCGGTCCCAGCACCACAGCCTCACCAACCCCTTCACCCACAGCGTAACAACCTCCCAGTGGTGATAATTATCCCATTTCATTCAGGAATCTTGCAACGCCCTGCCTAACGAAATTAAAATCGTGAAAGAGTATGCGCCTGACGCGCATTTCGTTTATGTGAACTTTGTCAAAGGTTACAAACCTGCCGACAGTGCACATCTACTTATAGACACGGATCCAACAGTTGTGATTTGAATTCACCAATGACTCCATGCCACATCATGAGGGGCGGGGCCAGAGGCAAACAGAGTAGAATCCCTCTACCCTAAATATTGTATTAAAGTGGCCACATTCATGCATCCTGCATCGTATTTAGAGCGGAGTCCCTCTACCTTAAATATTTTATTAGAGTGGCCACATTTGTGCATCATGTTTCAGGGCAAGAGGATTATAAACACAATGTTGCGGATTATTTGAAACAATAAAGCAATAAAGCATAAAGTAAAATGCTAATGAGGCGCCATACAGTGAAAATCATGTTGTGGCCAGGATTATATCGTTTAGATCTTGATTGCAGTTATTATTATGTTTCCTCATTAACATTCTGTCATTATTATTAGGCTAACAGGTTAACATCACGGGAATACACCACGTTCTCATTATGAGGAATTTGAGCAAATATAGCCTATTGTACCCCAGCTGGTATGTATGGGAATATACCCATAGTCAGGGAAGGTGAATCATATGAATACATTCATAATTATACTTTCATTCAAACCACTAGGGTTGAGTGCATTCATAGTGAAAATCCATTCACTTTCTTTGGAAAGGAGTAGGGATGGGCGAGTTTTTTCGCCTCGTTTCGCCAAAAAAAGGACACCCATAGACTTGTATGGCGGCGTGCATCAAAAAAAAGACGTGCATGAAAATATTTTGCAGCGCGACAATTTCTTTTTTTCATAGACTTTAATGGCCGTCTATGACATTTCACCAGCGGCATATTTTTGGCGAAACGAAACGGGTCAAATTCGCCCATGTCTAGAAAGAAGTGCTTTCTCGAGATCACCCCCTCGTATACCCAGAGATATTTTAGAGCCCCATGGCTTTAAGGCCACTACTGGAATGGTTATGATATTCCAAAAAGTGGCGGCTGACCGGTGGCAGTTTCTTATTAGCCTTAGTTAGATCTGGGGTATTATCAATGCTTGCGACATGCTCTAGCAGCCTCTTCTTAAATGCCTGGTTGGTCTTCCCAATATAGATTTTGTCACAAGGGCTGATTAGAATATAAACAATGTTAACTGTATCGCACGTAAAACTATGTGTTATTCTGCAAGTTTTCCCAAATCTGTCTATTACTGTATTTCGGTTTTGCATATATTTGCATGCTTTGCATTTACCACATGTAAAAGTACCTGTAAGTACTGACCGATTTTCTAATTTGGGCAGATGGCTTTTTACAAGCCTATCTCTAAGGTTAGGTGCCCTTCTACAACAGGTTAGTGGTTGTGGTCCCAGCATTGTAGATAGTACTGAATCTGTTTGTAAAACGTGCCAATGTTTCGACAGAATTGTATTGATGGTATGCCATTGTGTGCAGAAAGTACCTATATATCCGGTTGTTCTTTGTCATATGAATGTCGCTTTCGTCCCTCCAATAATGTTTCTCTGCGTGTCTTTAGTTCTCTTGAATGGGCCTTATTAATCACATTTCGCGAATAACCCCTTGCGATCAATCTTTCTGTTGGTTCACCCGCTCTTTTATTGAAAGTCTGGAGATCTGAGCAGTTACTTCGTAAGAATTCACCCACAGGGATGCCACGTTTTGTAGCCATGGTATGATGGCTCTGAAAATGAAGAATCGAATTGGTAGCTGTCGCTTTCCTAAATAAATCAGTACAGATAGTACCCTGCTCATTTATTGAAATTGTAATGTCTAAAAAATCTATACTGGTACTGCTAATGGTGTGCGTCAGTTTGATGTTAAGATTGTTCTGATTGAGCTGTTCTATGAATTCAATCAGTAATTCCTGATCTCCTTTCCACAGAAACACCAGGTCATCGATATATTGAAACCAATATGTTACATGTTACGTTTATTGGGACATACGATCACTAAAAACCCAATTAGCTTCCCACCAACCCATGAAAATGTTGGCATATGTGGGAGCAAATGCAGCCCCCATTGCTACTCCTCGCACCTGTAGATAGAATTTCTCATGAAATATGAAAAGATTATGGTTAAGGCAGAAATCCGTTAGGTCAGCCATAAAGTCTTTAAATTGGCTATTCCATTCACTTTCACTTTCCATAAAAAAGCGAATGACCTGTAAGCCTTGTTTATTTGAAATAGAGGAGTAGAGAGATTCTACATCACAACTCACAAGTAATGTGCCACTGTCTATTGAGATGTTCGAGAGTTTAAGTAGGAGGTCGCCGCTATCCCAGATGTAGGAGGGCAATGTAGTTACAAACCTACGTAGTTTCCTGTCAATATAACGACTTGCTTGTTCGCATAGGTTACCATTGCCAGACACTATTGGTCGACCCAGGGGTTTGGCCAGGTTCTTGTGTACTTTGGGTAACATGTAAAATGTGGGGGTAACCGAGATGTTATTGTATAGTGCCTTAGATTCAGTTTTAGTAATTAAACCTGTCTGTAAACCATCAGTAATGAGGTTGTTATACTGTGTTCTGAAGCAACTAGTTTACGATAGCATGAAGTATCATTTACTGTAACTGTTTTAGTGCTTCAGTCATGTACATAACCCATGGCCAGAGCACTATGTTACCTCCCTTATCCGCAGGTTTGATAATCACATCCTCCCACTCCCCGTTTTTCATCTAAATTCAAATTATCGTTGCCATAATTGGGTAGATTCATGAAGTCCTTCATCACTGAATCCCCAAAAATAATTACTGCAGAGCTAGTATTTTTTGGGGGCATGAACCGACTTTTGGGTTTAAGAGATCCCGTTGAGTCTGTCTGTTCTAACAGTAACTCGTTGAGATCAGAAAAGGCCTGTTCGTATGCTTGTTGCTCTGTATGGGGACTGGCCGAGGTATGGATGAGGTCATGTGGATTCTGGGAATCTGGTGTCGCCAACAGTGGATTAACTGGGGATTGAGCATCTCTGTCAGAGCCTTCATAAAAATGTTTCTTCAATAGTAGTTTACGACTCTTTACGTTTACAGATTCACACATAAGTTAACTGTTACTCATTCCTGTCCCCTCCTCACCCACTGAGGTGATGTGTCACTGCCAGTGGCGTAACTACCAGGGGTGCAGCAGGTGCGATCGCACCTGGGCCCGCACCCAGCTGGGGCCCGCTGGTGTTATCGCATCTGGCACAGCAGGGGGACTTTATGGCACGCAAGCCCGCAGCTCGCTAGTCGCTGATGCATACATTTGGAGAGGGGAGCCCGGGTGCACATGCTGCTGCAGCTGGGAGAGCCAGAGGGACTGCACTGGGACACGCCGGGACAGACCTAATGCTCAGCAGACAAACTTCACAGGACAAACCCTAAGCGCTGCCAGTCTGACGTCTCCTCGTCAATCAGTCGCGTTAATGTGCAAAACTGTCTGTCACCCCATGACCCAGAGCAAAGGATTAGCAGTGTGACAGGCCGGTTTTCAAGGGGTTTAGCGAAGTCCGACCCAGGGGCCAGTAAGCCTGACCCTCACACCTACTGGGGAACAAACCAGGCAAGTAGTCGGTGTAACCCGGTATCACAGGGCAAAGCGTGGGTTCTGCAGCATTGAATCTCAAACAGGGAGAGGAGGCCAAACAGACGAGTAAAAAGGAATAGCTCGCAGGCAAGTAAAGTCTCACACACGGGACAGGGAGGAGGACTAGTGACCCGACTGACCCGTCACCCGTAATAGCCCTCCCCGCGGCAGAGAACAGTAGTATCTCCCTCCTGAGGCAGCCGAGCCCCGAGGTGTCATCCGACTGACTGATAAGAGCGCACAGCACGAGAGGGAATCGCTTTGCTCATACTTTCACTTTCTTTGGATGAGCTGTGGAAATTGCTGCCTGTCCTGCCGCTTCATATTGGGAAGACTCGCGTGCAGCCTGGGAGCAGAGACCCGGAATCTGGACTGCTTCTCTTAATCGGAATCCCAGTCGGACTTTTTCCCTGAACTCGCAGTGCCCAGGTAAGTGCGCCGTGTGCTCTGCTGGCAATTTACTTGTTGGCGGCCATGTGTGAGCTCAGCTCTTGGCTCCTGCGGCTTTGTGGTTTTACTTGGACTTTCCCTGCTGCCACAACTTTATCCCTCCCTCCCTCAGGCGCTGCTTGTGTGTCTGTCTCCCTCCCTGGTATTGCTTGTGTGTCTGTGTGTGTCTCCCTGGCATTGTTGTGTGTTTGTGTCTCCCTGGCAGTGGCACTGCTTGTGTGTCTGTGTCTTCCTGGCACTGCTTGTGTGTCTGTGTCTCCCTGGTATTGCCTTTGTGTCTGTGTGTATCTCCCTGAAACTGCTTGTGTGTCTGGTGTGTCTCCCTGGTATTGCTTGTGTGTGTGTGTGTGTCTCCTTGGCACTTCTTGGTTGTGTGTCTCCCTGGCACTGCTTGTGTGTCTGTTTGTGTATCTCATTGGTGTGTGTGTGTGTCAGACACCAGTGTGTCATTTGTTCTTGTGCCTAGGTGGGGATCTGTGCCAGGCCAGTACAGTGCCCTCCGTGTGCCCACCTGTTCCAGCTCGTGACACAAGGTAAACAAAAAGTGCCTGCTCCCCTGCCAGAACATGACTTTGGGTGCCACGGGAGATTTTCCACAGGAGGGCGATCATAAGAAGTGACTTGACTCCTATTCCCACCTATGGCACCTATTCCCATTGGTATCTTAGGGGCACATGCATCTCGGGACCCTTTTATTTGCCTATATCTAACCCATATAAAGGTGATCTCATCTTATTCATTCCATCTAATTATATACAAAGTTATCGACTCTGATTAGAAACCATCCGCACAACCATCTCGTACGACTGAAAGGCACGAAATAGTCTTGTCCAGTGGCGTAACTACCAGGTGGGGCCTGCCGGTGTCCTCATCCAAGGGAACAGCTGTTGTAGTTGTTACCGCACCGGCATTACATAAATGAGTTCAGAGCCCTGCCGTCTATAGGACATCGTCAGCCTCCGTCTCTCATGACCTACTGCGATCTCCGCCCACTCGTAGGCGGAAGTGTAAGAGTTGCTGTAAAGTGCCGTCTGAGACTGTAGGACAGCGCCGTCAGTCTCCCTCTCTCATCACCCACTACGATCCCCGCCCACTCGTATGTGGAAGCGTTGCAGTTGCAGCATGGCCGACCCTTTGCCCCCTGTACCGCAGCAGTTCAGATCTCACTCTGCAGCATCACTGAGGACTGCCCAGGAGCATGAGAAGAGGGACCCAGTGGTGACATATTACTGTGAGTGCTCCTTATCTACTGTGATGCCTAGGTTACACTAAGCACTCACACACCTCCTGTACCTCTTATTCACCTTCTGTACCCCTCACCCACTTCCTGTCACTCTCACTCGCCCTCCTGTCCCTCTCATTCACCTTCTGTACCCCTCTCTCACCTAGTGTACCTTTACTATTCTCCGGTACATTTCTCTTACTCCCTGTACCACTCACCCACCACCTGTAGCTCTTGCTCTCCTCCTGTACCTTTCTCTCTCCTCCTGTAACTCTCATTCACCTCCTCACTCTCCTCCTGTCCCTCTCACTCTCCTCCTGCACCCTCACTCACCTCCTGTCCCTCTCACTCGCATCCTGACCCTGTCACTCACCTCCACCCCCCTCACTCACCTCCTGCCCCCTCACTCACCTCCTGTCCCTCTCACTCACCTCCTATCCCTCTCACTCGCCTCCTGTCCCTCTCACTCGCCTCCTGTCCCTCTCACTCGCCTCCTCTCCCTCTCACTCACCTCCTGATCCTCTCACTCACCTCCACCCCCTCACTCACCTCCACCCCCCTCACTCACTTCCTGCCCCCTCACTATCCTCCTGTCCCTCTCACTCATCTCCTGTCCCTCTCACTCAACTCCTGTCCCTCTCACTCACTTCCTGTCCCTCTCACTTACCTCCATCCCCTCTCACTCACCTCCTGTCCCTCTCACTCACCTCCATCCCCTCTCACTCACTCACCTCCAGCCCCTCTCACATGGAATTGTGACTGTGCCATCCTTCTATTAGTTTTGGGGTATTTATACATGGAATTGCGACTGTGCCATCCTCCTATTAATTTTAGGGTATTTATACATGGAAATACCACCGCCCCATCCTTCTAAGAGTTTTGGGTATTTTTACATGGAATTGCCACTGTGCCATCCTTCTATTAGTTTTGGGGTATTTATACATGGAATTGCCACTCTGCCATCCCTCTATTAATTTTGGGGTATTTATACATGGAATTGCCACTGTGCCATCCATAGTTTCTATGTCTGTATACATGGTTGTGGCCCTGGCTTTTTGCCTATTGTTTCTGGTATTATACATGAAATTAATGTGTATACAATATTTGGACTGTATACAAGAATACCATATAGAGTAAAACCTCAGTTTTACATACCCTTATTCCCAGGCTTATTTCACATTGTGAGTAATAGGCGAGTTGTAAAAATGTTTAGTTGTGCCTTGTCATAAAAGTAACTGAGAATTAATATCTTTCCACCACTAAAGGTGTTTACAGACCGTCCCTGCTTCCATGATTTTTTTATCACTGCAGTCTGTACCAGATTACCGTTACAGTGTTATAAAATTTTAATTTTAGTTGTACAGCACTTTGCCCTTAAAAAGTGTACCAGTTTCAGTAATTAAAATAACTTTTTAAATTCAGTTCTAGGACATTAGGTCAGTAAATGTTGGTAACTGCCCACAACCCGGGCTGGGGGGGGCCCAGTTTCAAATTTTTGCACCAGGGCCCCTAGGTGTCTAGTTACGCCACTGGTCACTGCAACTGAAACACTGCTGAAAAGTTGTCTATAAGAAGTCACACTTATAATTGCCTTTCTACCCGAAAGTGTTTTTGTTCTTTCTGGAGAATTCAACATGTAGATTACAACAAAGAGAGCAACTGAAAATAACTGCACCGCTAGCAGGAAAGAAGAGAGAACTGAGCAGTGGTGCTGTGTAAATGAGGGATACAAATTATATAAGATATATATATATATAAATTGTAACAGCCGACTATATGAGACAGAAAAGGAACAGATAACACAGATCTGTGGGTGTGTACAGGATTTTATCTACCACCTGATTCCACGTTCTTATAAAAACCCATGGAAGCTCACAGCTAAAGATGTTGTTGCAATATTTCTACACATTTTTAAATTTCCAATCAGCATTAAAAATATATCCCCAGTAATCTAGATATTTTAGATAAAAACCTGTCACCCTGTCACCTACATTACGAACTAAAAGCTCTGTTAAAGGTGGCCATATACGTTACAACTACTACTGTTAGAGCTGAATTGTCAGATATACAGGTAAAAACAATAGAATTCGACTTGTATCTGACGATTTAGCACTAACAGTGGCCTATGTTCAGGTGCCATCAAAGGTAATATCCAAGACCGATTTCGATCGGCTCGTCTCCCTCCATAAATGCACCAAATATATTACAAATCTTTGCTTCGTTGGATATTATTGGTGCATCTATGGCATCTATGGCCACCTTTATAGAAGGCATCTAAAATCTCCAGCTGTGCTGGATGCAAGTGGTACAGCAACATCGGATTTGCAGGGCTCCCAGCACTTTTTTCAGTTCAATTGGTTTTAGATAGTTCTCCAGAAATAAGGCCTTATTTCAATGACTTATTATTTTCCTATTAATAGGGATGTAGCGAACGTCGGAAAAAAAGTTCGCGAACATATTCGCGAACTTGCGTCAAAAATGCGAACGGTTTGCGAACGTCGCGAACCCCATAGACTTCAATGGGAAGGCAAATTTTAAAAGCTAAAAAAGCCATTTCTGGCCAGAAAAATGATTTTAAAGTTGTTTAAAGGGTGCAACGACCTGGACAGTGGCATGCCAGAGGGGGATCAAGGGCAAAAATGTATCTGAAAAATACATTGTTGACACAGCGCTGCGTTTTGTGCTGTAAAGGGCAGAAATCACACTACATTTCTAAACCTGTGTAATAAACTGCTTTAAAACGTCCGGTGTCTACATGCCAATCAAGTCGTGTAAAGGTTACAGCCTGTTCACACGCAAAGACGAAACGCAGCGCTTACTGCAACGCAAAAAAACGCAAAGAGCTTTAATGAATGATACCGTCAAGTGAGCAAATAATAGTTGTTAATTACTAGTTGAGCTTGTCACCTCCAGGATGTTCGTCCTGTTGGTGGCAATATTTCTGTAGTGGTGTGTTTAGCAGTCACCGTGCTTGTGCGCACGTGCATGGTCAGGCAGAGGTAATTCAATGTACAGTGAAGTGAACCAAAAAACACAGATTCTGCAGTGTGGGCCCAGTTTTGGTCTACTTTATTGATCACCTGCGGTGACCATAAAAGATGCGATTTTGCCACTGTTGCAGAACCCTGAAAAATTAGGCATGTGTACTTTCCTGAAAAATTATGTTTTTTTTGTCGCAGCCACTGAAGCACAGAGGCCAGAAAAAATATGCCATATAAATTCTAACAATATAAATTTTTTTTGTCGCAGCCACTGAAGCACAGAGGCCAGAAAAAAATATGCCATATAAATGCTGAAAATATTCATTTTTTTTTTGTTGCAGCCACTGCAGCACAGAGGCCAGAAAAAATATGCCATATAAATGCTAACAATATAAATTTTTTTTGTCGCAGCCACTGAAGCACAGAGGCCAGAAAAAATATGCCATATAAATGCTGAAAATATAAAAAATTTTTTGTCGCAGCCACTGCAGCACAGAGGCCAGAAAAAATATGCCATATAAATGCTGAAAATATTCATTTTTTTTTGTCGCAGCCACTGAAGCACAGAGGCCAGAAAAAATATGCCATATAAATGCTGAAAATATTCATTTTTTTTTGTCGCAGCCACTGCAGCACAGAGGCCAGAAAAAATATGCCATATTAATGCTGAAAATATTATTTTTTTTTTGTCGCAGCCACTGCAGCACAGAGGCCAGAAAAAATATGCCATATAAATGCTGAAAATATAAAAAAATTTTGTCGCAGCCACTGAAGCACAGAGGCCAGAAAAAATATGCCATATAAATGCTGAAAATATTCATTTTTTTTGTCGCAGCCACTGCAGCACAGAGGCCAGAAAAAATATGCCATATAAATGCTGAAAATATAAAAAAATTTTGTCGCAGCCACTGAAGCACAGAAAAAATATGCCATATAAAGGCTGAAAATATTCATTTTTTTTTGTCGCAGCCACTGAAGCACAGAGGCCAGAAAAAATATGCCATATAAATGCTGAAAATATTAATTTTTTTGGTTGCAGCCACTGAAGCACAGAGGCCAGAAAAACTTTATTTGAATTTACCTGGATTCAAATGAAACCAGTAGGGTTTGCACCCTAGTTTGTAACGGTGGTGGAGGGAGGAGGACGCTAAAGGACAGCTGTGTGTGGAGTCATGAGGCGTGCAGAGGACAGCTGCATGGGGAGTCAGAACAAGTCTTCCGGCGTGCAGTAACCCTCCGAGATCCACGCCTCATTCATTTTAATAAAGGTCAGGTAATCCACACTTTTGTGACCTAGGCGAGTTCTCTTCTCATTTACAATCCCTCCTGCTGCACTGAAGGTCCTTTCTGAGAGGACACTTGAGGCGGGGCAAGACAAGAGGTTCATGGAAAATTGTGACAGCTCTGGCCACAGATCAAGCCTGCGCACCCAGTAGTCCAGGGGTTCATCGCTCCTCAGAGTGTCGATATCTGCAGTTAATGCCAGGTAGTCCGCTACCTGCCAGTCGAGGCGTTCTTTGAGGGTGGATCCAGAAGGGTTCTGGCGCTGCCTTGGACTGAAAAACATTTGCATGTCTGACGTTACAGAGTGGCCAAAGTGCTTTGTCCTTGCTGGTGCGCTCGTGGCAGGATTACTGGCACCTCTGCCCCTGGAATGTTGATGAGTTCCTGAAGTGACATCACCCTTAAAAGCATTGTACAACATGTTTTGCAGGCTGGTTTGTAAATGCAGCATCCTTTCGGACTTGTGGTACGTTGGTAACATTTCTGCCACTTTATGCTTGTACCGAGGGTCTAGTAGCGTTGCGACCCAGTACAGGTCCTTCTCCTTAAGCCTCTTGATACGGGGGTCCTTCAACAGGCATGACAGCATGAAAGACCCCATTCTCACAAGGTTGGATGCAGAGGTATCCATCTCCGCTTCCTCGTTATCAAGGACTACATCATCCACGGTCTCCTCCCCCCAGCCACGTACAAGACCAGGGGTCCCCAAAAGGTCACCACAAGCCCCCTGGGAAGCCTGCTCCTGTTGGTCCTCCTCCTCCACAAAGCCACCTTCCTCCTCTGACTCCACTTCTGACACCTCTCCCTGCGTTGCAGCAGGTGCCTGGGTTCGTTCTGGTGATTCCGACCAGAAATCGTGCGCTTCCTGCTCCTCGTCACGCTGGTCTACAGCCTCATCTGTCACTCGTCCAGGAAGAAAAGCAAAGGGTATTAGGTCGCTAATGGTGCCTTCGGTGCGACTGACCATGTTTGTAACCTCTTCAAAAGGGCGCATGAGCCTGCAGGCATCGTGCATAAGCACCCAGTAACGGGGGAAAAAAATCCCCAGCTCTGCAGATCCAGTCCTACCACCCAGTTCAAACAGGTATTCATTGACGGCTCTTTGTTGTTGCAGCAGACGTTCCAACATGAGGAGCGTTGAATTCCAGTGAGTCTGGCTGTCGCAAATTAAACGCCTGACTGGCATGTTGTACCGCTGCTGAATGTCAGCAAGGCGTGCCATGGCTGTGTAGGAACGTCTGAAATGGGCCGACACCTTCCTGGACTGCCTGAGAAAGTCCTGGAATCCTGGGTACTTCGAGACAAAACGTTGGACTATTAAATTCAGAACATGTGCCATGCAGGGCACATGTGTCAAATTGCTCAGTGCTGCCAACAGATTGCTTCCATTGTCACACACCACTTTTCCGATCTTCAGTTGGTGTGGGGTCAGCCATCGGCCTGTGACTGCAGAGATGACAGGAGTACAGATCCGGTATGGTTTCTGCTTTCCAGGCACGTCATCCCCAAGACAGCATGACAACGGCGTACCTGGCACGTCGAATAGCCTAGGGGGAGCTGGGGGTGCACAGGTGTGGAGGAGGAGGACCCAGCAGCAGAGGAGGAAGAAGAGGAAGAAGACGAGGTAGAGAGCGAAGGAGGAGTAGAGGTGGTGGCAGAACCGCGTGGCGGTGACACCAACTCCACTGTTGTTGTTGAGCCACACATTCCCTGCTTCCCAGCCATGACCAAGTTCACCCAGTGGGCAGTGTAGGTGACATACCTGCCCTGACCATGCTTGGAGGACCATGCGTCAGTAGTCATATGGACCTTTGGCCCAACACTAAGTGACAGAGATGCGGTGACTTGGCTCTGCACATGGTGGTACAGGTGTGGTATTCCCTTTTTTGAAAAAAAATTGCGGCTGGGTACCTTCCACTGCGGTGTCCCAATTGCTACAAATTTGCGGAAGGCCTCAGAGTCCACCAGCTGGTATGGTAAAAGCTGGCGAGCTAAGAGTGCAGACAAGCCAGCTGTCAGACGCCGGGCAAGGGGGTGACTCGCAGACATTGGCTTCTTACGCTCAAACATGGCCCTCACAGAAACTTGGCTGGGGGCAGATGACTGGGAATGGGAACTGGTGGTCAAGGTGGAAGGCGGAGTGGAGGGTGGTTCAGACGGGTCAAGGACAGCAGAGGTAGAGCAGTAAGATGCTGGACCAGAAGGAGGGTGGCTTTTAGTTTGCCTGTTGCCTTTGAGGTGTTGCTCCCAAAGTGCTTTGTGCTTGCCGTTCATGTGCCTTCGCATAGAAGTTGTACCTATGTGGCTGTTGGGCTTCCCAAGACTCAGTTTCTGACTGCACTCATTGCAAATTACAACGCTTTTGTCAGAGGCACACACATTAAAAAAATCCCACACTGCTGACCTTTTTGAAGCTGGCAATCTGGCGGTAACAGTAGAAGTTGGCGGCGTTGGCGGCAATGGCGGGTGTGTTGGCCGGCTGACCACAGGTGCCGATACATGTTGTTGCCCTACTGTTCCCTGCGAGCTGTCCTCCCTGCTTCTTCTAAGTCTTATTCTCCTCCTGCCTCTCTGACTCTCCGTCTCTCCATCTGAACTATCCTCCTCTTGCTCTCTTCTACTGGGCACCCACAAAACATCAATCTCCTCATCATCATTCTCCTCAGATGCATCAATTTCTTCAGCTCACAGAAGGAAGCAGCAGTGGGGACCTCCTCATCACTCATTATGTCCATCTCTGTTGTGTTCTCTGCCAGAATTAAATCTGGTGTAACGTCCTCATCTCCTTCATCTTCTTCTGCCAATAATGGTTGCGCATCACTCAGTTCAAGAAACTCATGTGAAAATAACTCCTCTGACTCCAGTGAAGAAGGGGCGCCGGTGGTGGAGGAAGTGTTACGTGGGGTGCCCATAGCAGTGGAGGATGAGGATGTTGTGGTAAAGTTAGAAACGGTAGAGGATGGGGTGTGCTGTGTAAGCCAGTCAACTACCTCTTCAGCATTTTGGGAGTTCAGGGTCATTGCCTTTTTAAAACTGGGCAATTTCCTAGGGCCACAGGATAGCATAGCAGCACGGCCCCTAGTGCCTCTGCGTGGCGGCCTGCCTTTGCCTGGCATTATTTTTAAAACAACAACAACAACTCAGGTGGTGTTTCTGGAGACGGTATTATTATTGATATTTAGACAGAATGTGAACAAGCTCACACAGCTAGGTGGCAGTTGTTTGAAGAACACACTGGGCAAACAATGCCTACAAGGTCAACGTATACACTACTACAGCAGTGGATACGGAATATATTATTGCTGCTTGAAAAACGTCACTCAGGTGGTGGTTCTGGAGATGGTATTATTATTGATATTTAGACAGAATGTGAACAAGCTCACACAGCTAGGTGGCAGTTGTTTGAAAATGAAGAACACACTGGGCAAACAAATTGAAACAATGCCTGCAAGGTCAACGTATACACTACTACAGCAGTGGATACGTAATATATTATTGCTGCTTGAAAAACGTCACTCAGGTGGTGTTTCTGGAGACGGTATTATTATTGATATTTAGACAGAATGTGAACAAGCTCACACAGCTAGGTGGCAGTTGTTTGAAAATGAAGAACACACTGGGCAAACAAATTGAAACAATGCCTGCAAGGTCAACGTATATACACTACTACAGCAGTGGATACGGAATATATTATTGCTGCTAGAAAAACGTCACTCAGGTGGTGGTTCTGGAGACTGTATTATTATTGATATTTAGACAGAATGTGAAAAAGCTCACACAGCTAGGTGGCAGTTGTTTGAAAATGAAGAACACACTGGGCAAACAAATTGAAACAATGCCTGCAAGGTCAACGTATACACTACTACAGCAGTGGATACGGAATATATTATTGCTGCTAGAAAAACGTCACTCAGGTGGTGTTTCTGGAGACGGTATTATTATTGATATTTAGACAGAATGTGAAAAAGCTCACACAGCTAGATGGCAGTTGTTTGAAGAACACACTGGGCAAACAATGCCTGCAAGGTCAACGTATACACTACAGCAGTGGATACGGAATATATTATTGCTGCTTGAAAAACGTCACTCAGGTGGTGGTTCTGGAGACGGTATTATTATTGATATTTAGACAGAATGTGAAAAAGCTCACACAGCTAGATGGCAGTTGTTTGAAGAACACACTGGGCAAACAATGCCTACAAGGTCAACGTATACACTACTACAGCAGTGGATACGGAATATATTATTGCTGCTTGAAAAACGTCACTCGGGTGGTGTTTCTGGAGACGGTATTATTATTGATATTTAGACAGAAATAAGTAAAATAAAAAAAAATATATGTATATTAAAAAAAAAAAAATTACTGGGGTTGGTGCTGCTGAACTACTAGGAGCAGCACAGTAGCACACCAGTCCCACTCCCCAACACAGCTAGACTAATAGCACTGGGCTCTTATAGTAGCAAAGTAAAAAAAAACAAAAAAGAAAATAAAAGCAGTCCTTACAAGGACTATTGGGTTATTACAGCAGTCAGCAGATGAGATCAGAAGAGATCAGTGCCCACAGCAGCTACATACAGAGCACTGCAGTAGAAGGTAGATTACTAGCCAGCAAAGCTACCCTAAAATGTCCCTCAAATCCCTGCAGACTTCTGTCCCTCCAATACAGAGCAGTATCAAGTAGATTACTAGCCAGCAAACTTACTATCAACTGTCCCTCAAATCACTAACAGCTCTCTCCCTACACTAGCTTTTCCAAGCACACACAGGCAGAATGAAAAAATGCTGCAGGGCTTCAGTTTATATATGGAAGGGGAGTGGTCCAGGGGGTGTGGGGGTGGTCCAGGAGGGAGAGCTTCCTGATTGGCTGCCATGTATCTGCTGGTCTGGGGTGAGAGGTCAAAAAAAAGCGCCAGCTAAGGCGAACCCAAAATGGCGAACGTCTCGCGACGTTCGCGAACATTCGGGGAGCGCGAACAGTCGATGTTCGCCGGCGAACAGTCCGCGACATCCCTATTTATTAATACTGAAGTGCAACATTACATTTTTCATATTCTAATGCAGCTCTGGGAGGGGGGGCAGCGACTCTTTAACTGTTCTAAATTGAAACATTTAGTTGATACATTTGTTATCTTTGTCCCTCCCTGAGTTTCATTAAAGGCAGCTTTTAGAATTGATGCAATAGTTGCTAATAATCCCACAGTTACTGCTGATAAATGCAACAACTAAATGTATCAACTAAATGTAAATTGTAATCACAAACGAGGTAAGGGAGCACCACCCATCAGTTGAGAAAACCAGTAGATGGTGTGCAGGGTTAAAGAAATAAGTATTTAGAGAAAAGAAAAAGTTAACCCTTAAAGCTGGACTAATGATTGTATTTAAGTTATTAGTAAAAGTTAAGTTTGAATAATGTTCCGTGAGTTATAAGGCTCTATGATGGGGTGGTGCAGCTTTAAGGGTTAACTTTTTCTTTTCTCTAAATGTAAATTGTAACAGTTCAGATGCTCCTGGATCACTCAGCTGCCAGACTGAGACACGAGACACGAACATTAATCTTTACATTTGAATTTTGGAAAAAACGATAAAAAAATAAAAGATGGAAACGAATTGAAAAAAAGTCTTTATTTCCGGTGAAAAATCTGAAAACAACTAAATTGAAAAAAAATGTTTGGAAGGTGAACAACCCCTTTAATATGCAGTCACTTCCATTATGCTTCTCTTCTGGTGATACTCTGTCTCTACCCTTACTGTCGCTTAGGGGGGGTCCAACTTCTTGTGGTTCTTAAGCATACTTTATAAACTCACGGATGCCATAGACAGTCTCTGGATTTCATGCTATTTACGTGGCATGGACCAGTGGTGTAACTTTGGATGCCAGGACCCTCCTGCAAAAAAATTTTCAGGGCCCCCTCTGCACAAAATAGTGGGAATTTAATGTATAATATCCCCAGAACTCATAGAAGGATACCCCAGTACTATAGAAGTATGGCACAGTAGCAATTTCACATATCAAATACCCCAGAACTACCAATGTATATAGGGGGGTATATTATAAAGTATGAGGAGGAGAGGCAGGAGACTATATGGGCGATACCAATGTATATAGGGGGGTATATTATAAAGTATAAGGAGGAGGGGCAGGAGACTATATGGGCGATACCAATGTATATAGGGGGTATATTATAAAATATGAGGAGCGGGCAGGAGGAGACTATATGGGTGATACCAATGTATATAGGGGGGTATATTATAAAGTATGCGGAGGAGGGGCAGGAGACTATATGGGAGATACCAATGTATATAGGGGGGTATATTATAAAGTAGGAGGAGAAGGAGGAGGAGACTATAATATACCCCCTATATACATTGGTATCTCCCATATAAAGTATGAGGAGGAGGAGGGGCAGGAGACTATATGGGAGATACACACTAAACCGTTGCTTCTCTATTCAGACCAAGGCACACCCGAATCTCACATACACACAGCTACAGGAGATAGAAGCGCGTCCCAAGCCTCGCCCTGATATTAGACTCCACCAATTACAACACAGGATTCGCACCGAGGCTCGGAACGCACTGGTCACTGGTTACGTGTAGAAAGAACATGTTTTGTTGTGATGTGCTGCTGCTGCTGGAATAGAGACAATGTCAGTCCATTCTCTCTCTCCCTCCCTCAAGCCTTTAGTTACTTTTTATTTTAACTATAATGAAAAACAGTTCTTATTTTGCACCAGTGGCGTAACTACCGAGGAAGCAGGCCCCACCCAGGCCCCCTGTACCCCCACGCAACGGCGGGGTCTGCTTCCTCTGTAGTTACGCCACTGGTATGGACCCTGCCAAATAAGTTGAATGGGACCCTAATTTTAACAGAAACCAATTCCAGTCAATCCCAACACCCCTCACCCCACCCCAATCTCTGCCTGATCCTGTCTGTTACATGGACACTACCCAAAGAGGTAGTTAAAGGAAAACAGCATGCAGCATGTGGAAACACACCTCTAGGATGGAATGCCCAGGTGTGGTCTGAATCCCACACAGTAGAACAATTAGGGAGAATAAATCTAAGCCCGATTCCCTATCCAGCAACAGCCCCTTCAGAGTTAAGGTGAGAACTACTCCCTACTACAAATCCTGGTTGGAGCACAGGCTACTCACACTAATTAACCTCTCTATCTTACTCTCCTAGAGAGTACAATTAATGTTTTAACCTGTCACTTGCTAAGCCCCATTCACAGGGTCCCTGCTGCCTGACTTATCACTAGAGGTACAGGTTGTGACAAGAGCTCTGATAATGCTGGAAGCTGCAGGCCTGAAGGGGTGGGGCAGGGAGATCACATGGTGAGGAAGCTGTTTGCTCAGAGAGGTCAGGAGGAAGTGGAAGTGCATGCTGGGAAAGAGGTAACAGGAAAGACTTGCTGCAGTGTGGGCTGGTGGCTGTACAACAGAGTGGGATAAGCTGCGGCGTCCCCTCCATTTGGACTGTGATTCCTCAGAGCTGCACCCCATGTTCTGTTACTGGACTGTTAATCTATAAGCCTGTTATACACAAGTGCAGCTGGAATTCTCACACTCACTTTCCCTCTTGCTGGACTGCCTGAAAGAGACTGGAGGTGAATCTTACTTTATATGAGAATCTGAGACTAAAGGGACTAGGCCACAAATATACACTGACTTGTGCTCCTGTTGAGCAGTTCTTCCCTACCAGATACATAAAGGGATTGTTTGTTATTAAAGTTTCCTTGTACTGTTACCTGCCTGTGTGCTTCTTATGTGCCCATAAACCAGTCCCGTGCTCTGGGACGTCACAAAGTGGTTGGCAGCCGTGGGATAACACACTGGGCACCATGCGCAGGCAGGAACTGGAAGAATTAACCCTTGCTACGCTTAGAAAGTGGTGTCGCAATCGGGGTATTGCCCCTGAAGGGAAGAAAAAGACAGAAATCATTGCTTTACTACTACCACTCCTACCTTCAGATGCAGAGACTGTTACATCTGAGAGTGCAGTTGCTGGGGGCCCCGAAATGGTCCAGGGGCCACCCACTAATCCTACCCGGGATCGGGTTGGAGAGGTGTTTAAACAAAGGCTGGAGTTATTCAGTGAGGTGCTTACCGTTGCGGAAAAGATGGAGCTGATGAGGATGGTACAGGAGGAGGTAGCCCGTGAAAGATCTGATTTAGGGGAGCACGGCAGGCTATCAGTGTCTTCAGTGGAGAGTCGGGCCCGAGACATTCTAAAGTTAGCCACGGCTTTCCCTACATTTCAAGAAGGGCAGGACAGCATTGATGCCTTTCTAGAGACATTTGAGATTATGTGCAGGGCCCACAACATCACAGAAGAGGATTGGCCCCGTATCCTGTCTGGCAAACTAACAGGAAGGGCCAGCGCAACATTCCGGGCCTTGTCCGATGAACAAAGACTGGACTATGAGGAGATTAAGCAAGCTTTACTGATCCGTTACGCTATCACCCCAGAGTTTTACCGGCAAACTTTCCGGTCACTGCTAAAGACCACCCAGGATACCTACCTGGAGTTTGGAAATAAGTTGTCAAGGGCCCTTGATCAGTGGATTAAAGGGACTGGGGCCGAAACCATGGAGGACTTAAGGCAATTATGCCTGAAAGAGCAATTTTTGGAGAGGTGCACCCTAGGAGTGCGGGAGTGGATTATGGACCGTGAGCCACAGACAGTAGAAGAAGCTGCCCAACTGGCCGACAAGTATACAGAGACCAGGACCCCCACCAAAAGGGCAACCCAAGCACAAAGTACTACAGGTGCCAAGGCTAAAGAGTATCCAGGCTCTCAACAACGGTCCTCTATCACCACTTCCACACCCCGCCAACTGCTACCAGGGGCTGGGCCCAAAACCTGTTTTGGATGCGGGGCTCCAGGTCACTTTCAAGCTACTTGCCCTCTTAACCGAAGGGCTGCTTCTCCTTCAGGGCCCCCTAAACTGACTCCTGCTCGACCTGTTGCCACTATTCGGAAGGAGAGCACAGAGTGTGACCCGGCCCAAATCAACCTCAGTGAGACCCCTGAATTTGCAGTAATGCAGATTCATTGGGCAGATCAGTCAAAGCGAAGATGTCATGTGGTGCCAGTGGACGTAGATGGAAACCGCGTAGAAGGATTTCTGGATTCTGGTGCCTTTATAACTTTGGCAGAGCCTCATGTGATCACACTCAATCGCATTGTTCCAGGCAAAATGGCCCGGGTGATCCTGGCTGGAGGACAGAGGAGAGAGGTTCCAATTGCTCAAGTGACTCTGGACTGGGGGGAAGGGCCTGTGCTGCATGAGGTGGGAGTCATGGATCAACTGCCTGCGGATGTGCTGCTGGGTAATGATGTTGGAGACATCTGCTGCAGCATCACACGGAGACAGGCAGAGTTGGGCGAGCCACCGGCAGTTGTCCAGGAGGTAAGCGGGCAGACAGATGTGACAGGTGACCATTTTGACATAGGAAACTGGCAGGATTTTAGGGCTGAACAAGCCGCAGACCCTACACTGCAGACATTAAGAGATAGAACTGTCCCTGGACTGGAGGGCCCTGATGCAGGGGAACAAATAGTGCAAGAGAATGGGTTGTATTATAGAGTCCTCAAAAACTCTAGGGGGCGACAAAGGGAAGCATGCCGTCAGTTGTTGGTGCCTGCCAAATTTAGGACCCAGTTACTTCACCTTGCACATGAGGTACCCCTTGCAGGTCACCAAGGGATTTCCCGCACCCGCTATCGCCTGCTACAAAATTTCTATTGGCCAGGGGTGTCACAACAAGTGGCACAATTTTGCCGATCCTGTGACAGCTGTCAGAGGGTTGGGAAGAGTGGGGACCGGAACAAACATACATTACGACCCCTACCAGTGATTGGTGAACCATTTCAGAGAGTTGCTGTTGATTTAGTAGGACCCCTTAGCCGGCCCAGCAGGACAGGCAAGCAATATATACTTACAGTGGTGGACTATGCCACCCGTTACCCAGAAGCAGTGGCTTTGAAGAAAATTGATGCCCCAGCCGTTGCAGATGCACTAATTCAGATTTTTACACGGGTAGGATTCCCTAGTGAGATCTTATCTGACCAGGGACCACAGTTTATGTCACAGCTGCTTCAGTGTCTATGGCAGCGCTGTGGGGTCACCTCACTTCGCTCAACCCCGTATCACCCCCAAACTAATGGGCTATGTGAGCGTTTTAATGGAACTCTTAAGAACATGCTCCGAACTTTTGTGGAGGATGGAGAAGGGGACTGGGAAAAGTTTCTGCCCTGTCTTCTGTTTGCATATAGGGAAGTTCCCCAAGAGTCTACTGGGTTTTCCCCTTTTGAGCTGTTGTACGGGAGGCGTGTTCGGGGCCCCCTAGACTTGCTAAGGGAGTACTGGGAGGGGGGAGCCCAATTCCCTGATTTCCCTGTAGTGCCCTATGTTCTACAATTCCGAAAACGTCTTGAGCAAATGACTGCTCTGGTGAAGGAACATTTGTCAGCGGCTCAGACCAAACAGAAGGTCTGGTATGACAGGAATGCCAGAGATCGGCACTTTGTTCCAGGGGACAAGGTGTTACTGCTGATACCGATGCGGTCAGACAAGTTGAAAGCAGCTTGGGAAGGGCCCTATGTGGTAGTGCAGGCCATTCATGATACTACTTATGTGGTCTCCCCTATTGATAACCAAGACCAGTATAAGACAGTCCATGTCAATATGATGAAACAGTACGTAGAAAGGGAAGCCACCGTGTCTGCCATTTGTAGTCTGCTAGAAGAAGGGCGCAATGAAGAGGCTTTCCCTGACCTCTTACAAGAGGCAATGGGGGTTAAGACTTGGGAGGATGTTACTATTAGTGAGCAGTTAACCCCTGAGAAATATGAGCAGTTGTGTCAGCTGCTCCAAAAGTTTCAGTCTCAGTTTTCAGAGAGGCCAGGTTGCACCAACTGGGTTGTCCATCAGGTGAATACAGAGGGGCATGGCCCAATTCGCACACCAGCCTATCGGGTGGCAGAATCCGTACGGGCTGCCATGAAAAAGGAAATCGAGGAAATGTTGGCATTAGGGGTAATTGTTCCCTCTCAGAGTCCTTGGGCATCACCAGTTGTCTTGGTTCCCAAGAAGGATGGCAGCACTAGGTTTTGTGTAGACTATAGGAAGCTGAACCAAGTGACTGTGACAGATGCCTATCCAATGCCCCGGGTAGATGAACTTCTTGACCGTCTGGGGAATGCCAATTATCTCACCACTCTAGATTTAAGCCGTGGATACTGGCAGATTCCTCTAGCACCAGAGGACCAAGAGAAGTCAGCCTTTATCACTCCATATGGCTTGTTCCATTTTACTGTTATGCCATTTGGCATGAAAAATGCCCCAGCCACGTTTCAAAGGGTAGCAAATCAGTTGTTGGAGGGGTATCAAGAGTTTGCTCAAGCGTATCTGGATGACATAGCCATATTTAGTAACACCTGGGAGGAACATGTGCAGCACCTACAGAGTGTTCTGGGAAGGATTATGCAGGCTGGGCTTACCCTAAAGCCAGGGAAGTGCCATTTTGGGATGGCCGAGGTCCAGTATTTGGGTCATCGGGTGGGAAGTGGGCGAGTAATGCCAGAACCCGCCAAAGTTGAAGCCATAGTAAACTGGCCCACTCCCACCACACAGAGACAGGTGTTAGCCTTCCTGGGGACAGCAGGGTATTACCGACGCTTTATCCATAACTACAGTGCAATTGCTAAACCCCTGACAGATCTGACAAGTAAAAGACGCCCACGTACTGTAACCTGGACACCCGAGTGTGCTGCTGCCATGTCTGCATTGAAATCTGCTTTAGTGAATGCCCCTGTACTGGCTGCCCCTGACTTCAATCGGAGATTCATCGTCCATACAGACGCCTCCACCTATGGGATTGGTGCTGTTTTGTCCCAGGTTGATGAGAAGGGCAATGAGCACCCCATTGTATTCCTGAGCCGGAAGCTGCTCCCCCGGGAAGTTGCTTATGCTACCATTGAGAAAGAGTGTCTGGCCATTGTGTGGGCCTTAAAGAAACTGCAGCCCTATCTGTTTGGCAGTGACTTCACTGTGGTCACTGATCATAACCCTCTGAGCTGGCTGCAAAGGGTTTCTGGGGACAATGGGAAATTGCTGAGGTGGAGCCTAGCTTTGCAGCAGTTCAACTTTACTATACAGCACCGCAAGGGGAGCCACCATGGGAATGCTGATGGACTCTCAAGAAGGGACGGTGAGGACTGTGCAGGGCAAAGGCGCCCTACGGTCTTCCCCCCGTCTGGGGGTTGCCCGGACGGCCGCCCATTGGGGGGGGAGAGATGTGACAAGAGCTCTGATAATGCTGGAAGCTGCAGGCCTGAAGGGGTGGGGCAGGGAGATCACATGGTGAGGAAGCTGTTTGCTCAGAGAGGTCAGGAGGAAGTGGAAGTGCATGCTGGGAAAGAGGTAACAGGAAAGACTTGCTGCAGTGTGGGCTGGTGGCTGCACAACAGAGTGGGATAAGCTGCGGCGTCCCCTCCATTTGGACTGTGATTCCTCAGAGCTGCACCCCATGTTCTGTTACTGGACTGTTAATCTATAAGCCTGTTATACACAAGTGCAGCTGGAATTCTCACACTCACTTTCCCTCTTGCTGGACTGCCTGAAAGAGACTGGAGGTGAATCTTACTTTATATGAGAATCTGAGACTAAAGGGACTAGGCCACAAATATACACTGACTTGTGCTCCTGTTGAGCAGTTCTTCCCTACCAGATACATAAAGGGATTGTTTGTTATTAAAGTTTCCTTGTACTGTTACCTGCCTGTGTGCTTCTTATGTGCCCATAAACCAGTCCCGTGCTCTGGGACGTCACACAGGTCCCTCGGGGGAAACAGCTTTTCTGGGCCTTGGTTTACCAAGGCTTCAGTTGGGTCAGCAACCAGGAGCCAAATAGTAATATCCACCCCTGACCAAGCACTATGTTACAGTGTTGCAGGAATTGGTCATAAGGTCTGTACGCCAATAGTACAAATATGTATATGAAGTAACCACACAGTAAGTTATATGGAATATTAGGCTTTGGGCAAACTTTATAACATCACCCTTTGTTCTGCTCAGGGAAATAGCATAAAAAGGTATGTCCCACTTCTTACTATTGCTCCGTTGTTATAGGCAGAGCAATCTAATAACCAATTAACAATTACCGGTATGCTAGTTTCATTTGGTCAGAAACCTGATGAACATGTGTGATTTTTAAACCTCAATTACTATGTTACTGTATTAGTAGGGATATTTATTTTATGCCATGGCTGCAGTCTTCTGACTGGCCTACTGAAGCAGATAGTTTTGCTATAATAGAGAAAAGGTTCTTGCTTATTCATAAGGAGCAATGTAAACACATTTTTTCAACCAGTAACTAAACTCCCATTTAACTGGACTAAAGGTGGCCATAGACGCACAGATAACATCGTACGAAATGAATTTTCGTCCGATATTCGTTGCGTGTATGGTGGAAAAAGAGCCGACTGATATCGGCAGAAGACTTGGATATCGGTCGGCTTGTCGATCAGGCTGGATGGAAAATTTTGATCGGGTGCCTTTGAAGGGACCCAAACATCGGCCATTGTTAGTGCTAAATCGTCCGATACAGGTAGAATTCTATTGTCTATTCCCGTTTATCTACCTGTATATCTGACGATTCAGCTCAACACCTGTGTATTGAAACGAACGATCTTTCTTGGAAAGATCTTTTCCAAGAAAGATCGTAATTGTTACGTCTATGGCCACCTTCACTTCACAGCTGGGTTTATCAGATGAAACTCTTGTTACAAAATATTCTGCCTGCTTGTATTCCTCTTGTTACTGTAAGAGACTGTGCCTGGAAACACAAAAGATTCCTGAAAAAGCTTAAAAGGATAGAAGAATAGGGATGTAGCGAACTGTTCGCGCGAACTTCGTCCGTTCGCGTCTGCCGAATGTTCGCGAATGTTTGGGAACATTCGCATTTTGAGTTCGCGTTCGATTCGAATAAAAATCGTTCGACCATTCGACCATTCGAATTCCTTCGACCGCTAAAAATCTAACGATTTCCATTCGTTTGAACGATTGTAAGCATTCGATCGAATGATTTTCATTCAATCGAACGATTTTAAAACGTTTGATCGTTCGATTCGAATGAAAATCCTTCGAATCAAACGATTTTAGCGGGTGTTCGAAGTGCCGATTTGGTGTTCGCGTTCGCGAACACCAAATCGGCAGTTCGCTACATCCCTATAGAAGAAGCAATTAAGAAAAAGAGAAAACTGAAAAAAGAAAACCTTAGCTACATGGCGCTGTTTCCTGTAAAAGATAAAAATACATTCAAGATAGTGGTAAGAATAGAAGCGTTCTGACCAAATAACTTAGTGAAAATGAAATGTACTACAGCATGTAGTAAAATTCAGTTAGGGTCAATGAATTGCACTGTTAGCTTTATATTGTACCAATCACCCTGCAATATACACACAAATACAGTATATGTACTGCATATACAGCTATGGGATTCATTATCCAGAAAGCTTTAATTTTTTAAAAACAAGTATTCCTTTTTTCTCTCTGTAATAATAAAAGAGTACAGGTATGGGACCTGGGGCTTTCCATAATTTGGATCTACATACTAGAAAATCATGTAAGCATTACAGAAACCCAATAGGCTGGTTCTGCTTCCAATAAGGATTTATAATATTTTAGTTTGAATCAAGTACAAGGTACTGTTTTATTATTACAGTGAAAAAGGAAGCCATTTTCAAAAATGTGGATAATTTAATTGTAGTGGAGTCTATGGGAGATGGCCTTTCCATAATTTGGAACTTTTCTGGATAATGGGTTTCCAGATAATGGATCCTATATCCGTACCTTGTACTTGATCCAAATCAATAGTTAGGAGCTATCTGGATAACGGGTTTCCAGATAACAGATCCCCACCTGTATTGTATTTGACAGACAAAAAAAAGTGTCTCCTAGCCAGTCTCAGGTCCCATGGTTTTCAGTTGTGCTACACAGTGCCGGGCCCTGCCGGCTACCTCAGCTCCCTCGTGTACGCTCATGAATGAATAGGAAGGGTACGCACCAGCTACTGGGAAAGGTAAAGGTTGAGCTGCCAGAGGTGAGGGACAAAAGGCCCTGAACTTCAGCCACCAAACATCAACGTTTCGGGGGGGAAACACCCACCCTTCATCAGGATCATCCTGATGAAGGGTGGGTGTTTCCCCCCCGAAACGTTGATGTTTCGTGGCTGAATAAAAGGGGATATTCCCCGACTGCATTAATCGGTGTGTGTACGGATCCATTTCTTTTACACATTGGTTGCTAAGGGACCCGGCCGGGTCAACGGAAGGAACACACCACCAGCTTGCAGGATTGGTGAACTACAGGTGTGCGGTAGGAGAATTACATTGTAATCAAGTCCTGAACTAGGGGAAGGCAACAAAAGAGGTACATGCCTGGTGCCCCTTTATCTTCATGCCCTAGGCATGTGCCTCTTCTACCTACCTCTAGTTCTGGCCTGGAGCTGCAGATAATACATATACATGAATAGGGCCAGACAGCCCCACTAAACAAACGTAAAGACATTTTCTTTAATAAAAATGCTGTGCTTTGTAAAAATGACATAGATTTCAAAAGTACCAGCTATGCATACATTATATATAAATGCTTTAAGGATATATTCACTCCTCTTTGCATTTTAATATATTATAAATCAGTTCTTGGCAGTTTTTTTTTACTTAAGATTTATAATTTTCATAAAATTGTATATTTTAAAACCACTGTGGTTTGTTCTCTTTTCCCATTGCTAGCAGGCCTGTATTCTCCTCCATTAGGGTTGCAACCTGGTCCGTATTTTATTGAGCTTGATGGTGATATTTTGCGCCAATGTTATTAATAATATTAATAAGCTAATACAGAAAGGCAGGGGGGAATAGTTACGCAACCCTAACCATCTCGTAAGCTGTGGCCTCATGCCACCCTGCAGCTGCGTGATCCCCTGTAGTTCTGCCACTGATTGTTAGCTTTCTTACCAAGAAATCAAGGAGCAGTAAGGAAATTCAAATGAAAAGTTATTTGCAGAAGGCCTGAAAAGACAGAAAAGCAATACAAAACAGTAAGGGAGTTCAGTGAATCCAACATGCATATAGCATTTTAGCTTGTAGACTGGAAAGAGGCAGAACAGAAAAGCTAATTAATATAAAACTATATAAAAGAAAAATGAAGTTCAATTGAAAAGCTGCTTAGAATAGGTCCAGTAATGACTCCAATATCCAGAGACGTCACCCCCCTGGGAGATTTATGGCCTTGCTCTGCTATGACCCAGCCACTCCCCAACCCTTGTCGCATTACCCAAGCTCAGTTTATAAATCTGGCGGGCTCCCAAAAAATATGGGAGAGGTAACAAATCTAAATGGCATTTGCTTTCAATGTATTTCCTGTGTTTAGGAAATATTAAAGGGGTATTGTGCACCTGTATAGTTATTGAAACTATTATCCAGAAATGTATACACACAATTATTTTACCACGGACAAGATCAATTGCATGTATGCTATTATTTTGATACAAAAAAAATCTATATTTTATTTTTTTACATTTATTAAAATTGTGTTATTATTATTATTTATGTGATTGTTTTGACTTACAGATTAATCAGAGGGGTTATCTGTGTCCTGCTAATCTAATTAGCTATCACAAGAAACAGGGAGTAGCTTCTGTTTGTCCTGTTTAGCTTAAGGGCAAGGCCAGACGTGGCATTTTTGCGGCGTTTTTACGTTGCATTTTTAAAAAAGAACAACCAGGCATAAATAAGCCACTGAAACCACATGTGAACGTCAACATGCGTTTTTCAGCACGTAGGATTATTTTCCCAACATGCACTTCTCATTGTTTTCATTGTTCTCAATGAGAATTTGGACGCCGTATTTAAATGATGCTGCGTATTTACGCAAAGTGTGGTTTCAAACGTGCAGATCCCATTGAGTCTATTGATTTGGTAGTTTCTTGACGTATTGGCGTTTCTGCTAAAAAAGCCAATACCGGCGTCCTGTGGCGGATTTCAGCTTGCAAGCGCCCTGTGTGAATTGCCATAGTGCGTTTTCCGTTAGTTTCAGTGGTAGTGCAGTTTAAGCGTATTTAGCGTGTTCTTTTTTAAAAACGCAATGTAGAAACGCCGCAAAAACGCCACGTCTGGCCTTGCCCTAAGAAATGACCCATGGATTTTTTTTAAATGCATAGGTAAAAAGCACAGCCAGCACAAGCCCTATTCATGCAACCCATGTTGAACAAACATTATATACAAATTATTTATATTCCCCATAATAATTTTCACTTTATTTTACAAAACCCTTTTATGTTAATAGCATACTAGTGCAGCCACATCACTAAGTCATTAGAAATCAAGCCGATTGTTTATAGGTTTAGGGATTGATCTGTGGTAGAAGCTTCATTCAAGCATCTGCAGATACAATTGATGAGCAGTAGGGACATCTTAGTGCTTTTAAAATGATACAGATGACAGATTACAAAAGCAAGGCAATGACTGAATTGATATTGTTGCTTATTACAGAGAGCACAAGAAATTGATTGATTTGTATGAGATTGTATAGCATCAGCAACTGAGTCAGGAATTGAACTCACAGTTGTGTGTAATGTGAAATAATAATCCAGCTCAATAGGTAAGAAAGCACTAGGCTCGTACTGAGCTACAAGTTATCTAATATTTATCCATCCATCGGTAATACAGATCTGATACTAAAGAGGTGGCTTTTGTATGCTATTACTTCCAAAGAGTTTCACAGCTGGAATTTGCCCAAAGTTTTAAAAATAACTGACAGGGCACTTCAAAATAAAAGAATAACAGTGCAAGGCCCCACAGACCCTTAAAGGAAAACTATACCCCCAAAATGAACACTTAAGCAACAGATAGCTCATATCATATAAAGTGGCATATTAAAGAATCTTACCAAACTGGAAAATATATTTAAGTAAATATTGCCCTTTTACATCTCTTGCCTTGAGCCACCATTTCGTGATGGTCTGTGTGCTGCCTCAGAGATCACCTGACCAGAAATAATGCAACTCTAACTGTAACAGGAAGAAGTGAGGAAGCAAAAGACACAACTCAGTCTGTTAATTGGCTCATGTGACCTAACATGTATAGTTTGTTGGTATGTTTGTGAGTACAGTGAATCCTACGATCCCAGGGGGCGGCCCTTATTTTTTAAAATGGCAATTTTCTATTTATGATTACCCAATGGCACATACTACTAGAAAAGTATATTATTATGAAAATGGTTTATTTACATGAAGCAGGATTTTACATATGAACTGTTTTATGCAATATCTTTTTATAGAGACCTGCATTGTTTGGGGGGGTATAGTTTTCCTTCAAGTAGGATTTCCAGCTTTGCTGGTAGCAAAAGCCAGACAAGGAGGTAAAGCAATGATGTTGAGGAGGAAGCTAGTTTGTGACAATTCCTTTTGAAAAACTGGGCTGGTGGCAGAAGGCAATCTTACCCTAAAGAAAGCTCATGCCCTTAACAGACTAGTATATGGAGCATTAAAAAGAATCGCGTTCTCCAGACCTCGCTTTATCTTGGGGTCCATGACCATGAGCACCAGGGACTGCTCTATGATTGTTGATTGTTATGTGTATGATTGTTATTCAAAAATGAGTGGAACTGACTTTCCTCCAGAATGATTATGTTGTCCCTGTACAGTGGGGTTTCAAGATATCCCTGAAGGTGTTGGTAAATCTATAAAATAGTCAATACTCAACCATAATGCTCATCCAGTGGGAGTGACAAGTCTAGTGGCATGAATTCCATGCTCAGTCTCTACAGCCTAAGCCACTGGCATAGCTTTTACTTTTATTACCTCCACCCACCTTTTTTTTAAAAAAAAATGTTGCTCTATTTCTTCAGACAGATATCCCTTTGTCTCTTTTACCCTTGAGAAGTTAAAGAAAAAGTAAATTTTTGTTTTCTAAAGCATTTTCCATTTACCATTTTCCATAAATGTTTTTGGTGTTTGCCAGCTTTTGGGCAGATATTCCTTTTACAGTGTCCAACAAACTATAAGCCACATTATATTTGAATTCTTTGTTTCCTTTGTTCCTATTAATAGATCACTTCAGCTTTCAAAATATTAGTTTAGAGAAGATGCTAGTCAGACTTATAGTTATGCATAGCTGTCAACTTTCTGAAAGCAGGTCGCAGGGGACTTGCGGCACACGCCAGCATGCTGCACAAATTTTTCCGGATTGGTGATATCAGTGGATGTGACGTCAGAAGTGATCTCACACATGCACACAACCTCTCCCGAAGCCACAGAAACTGAGCTGCACGTGTGCACATTACTCTACTGATGTCACAATGGTTTGCACATTTTTGCCTGCCTGGAAAGTAGTCAGGAATCGGTGGAATGTGAAAGAGTGACAAGAGCCCGGGGGGACAGACCACAAAATCTGGTAACTCTCTAAAAAAAAGTGGGGTTGACGGCTCTTTTTATGTCAGTATGTATTGCAATTGATCTCTTTTAGGGAGCCTTCCTAAATCTTAATTATGCTTTGACTGTAGTTGAATCTCTGATTTAAAAAGTAATGGGTGTTGAGATGCAGGCACGTTTGCAGTTCACCAAACACATTCCAGTAAATCACCATGGATGTCTTGTCCAAATCAATAAGATTGTCTTGCCTGTGTAATTATATGGTTGCTGGGCACAGAACTCTGTCGGCATGCTCTTCCAGATTAATGAGAGCCTGTGCCATGCAGTGGCTAAGATGCTACATCAGATTAAATTGTGACTCAATACTGCCCAACTCCCAAGATCAGGGGTCTCCAACCTTGTTTTCCCTGTGAGCCACATTCAAATATAAAAAGAGTTGGAGAGCAATGCAAGCATGAAAAAAGTTCCTGGGGTGCCAAATAAGGGCTGTGGTTGGCCTGTCTGTTAGCCACTATCAGGGCTTGCAAATTACAGAAGGCTCTGTTTGGCAGTACACATGGTTTTTATGCAACTAAAACTTGCCTCCAAGCCAGGAATTCAAAAATAAGCTCCAGCTTTGAAGCCACTGGGAGCAACATCTAATGGGCTAGTGAGTAACATGTTGCGCTCAAAAACTAGCTGGAGATCAATGCACTAGATCAGTGCTGTCCAACTTCTATAGTACCGAGGGCCGGAATTTTTCTAATCTACATGGTGGAGGGCCGATAAGGGAAGCCAGTGTTAGCCATTCCCTGTTTTTAGACCACACCCACTTTAAGTCACACCCATGTTACCACAAGACCATGTCAACATTAATAGCACACCAAAAAACCAAATGGTTGGTGCTCACTGCAGGGATCAGGGCCGGAACTAGGGGTAGGCAGAGTAGGTGGCTGTCTAGGGAGCTATCATTGAGGGGTGCACTTTTAAGGGGATTTAATTTTTTCGTTTTTTTCAAGCGTTTATTTAATAATTTTATTTTCAGTAATAATGGTCACCCAGTTGGGTGGGATCTATCTCCTTCACCTTCTCCCTCTTGCCGGCAAGTAATAGCTCCTTTGTGTGGTGCACCGCGATGTGCGTACACGCGTCAATGACGTCACTGATGTGGTTGGGTGACAGAGAGAGGCAGAGAGCTGGTGGCCTGCATGGTGTGACTCTCTCTCGCTGCTCTCAGCCTTGCACAGTTGCACTGAACTGAAGACATTCTTTCTATTACTGTAAAGTGTGAAGCTTCCTGCTGGCACAGCCAGGTACAGATTTGTGGGCCATATGTTTGCTGTTGTTGCTGGGCTGGGCGCTAGGGATGTAGCGAACGTCGGAAAAAAAGTTCGCGAACATATTCGCGAACTTGCGCAAAATTGCGAGCGGTTCGCGAACGGTTCGCGAACCCCATAGACTTCAATGGGAAGGCGAACTTTAACATCTACAAAAGACATTTCTGGCCAGAAAAATGATTTTAAAGTTGTTTAAAGGGTGCAACGACCTGGACAGTGGCATGCCAGAGGGGGATCAAGGGCAAAAATGTATCTGAAAAATCTGCCTGTGTGTGCTTGGAAGAGATAGTGTAGGGGGAGAGCTGTTAGTGATTTCAGGGACAGATGATAGTAAGTTTGCTGGCTAGTAATCTGCGTGATACTGCTCTGTATTGGAGGGACAGAAGTCTGCAGGGATTTGAGGGACATTTTAGCTTAGGTAGCTTTGCTGGCTAGTAATCTACTGTTCTCTTTAAACAACTGCCATACGTTGACCTTGTAGGCATTGTTTGCCCAGTTTTTTTGGACGCAGCCACTGAAGCACAGTTGCCAGAAAAAATATGCCATATAAATGCTGAAAATAGTCATTTTTCGCCATACGTTATTCAACCAACTGCTATCTAGCTGTGTGCCCGTGTTCACATTCTGTCTAAATATCCATAATATTACCGTCTCCAGAAAAAACACCGGAGTGACTTTTTTTCAAGCAGCATTCTTATATTTTACGTAATCCGTATCCACCGCTGTGTATACGTTGACCTTGTAGGCATTATTTGCCCTGTAGGCATTTTTTGCCCAGTGTGTTATTCAACCAACTGCTATCTAGCTGTGTGCCCGTGTTCACATTCTGTCTAAATATCCATAATATTACCGTCTCCAGAAAAAACACCGGAGTGACTTTTTTTCAAGCAGCATTCTTATATTTTACGTAATCCGTATCCACCGCTGTGTATACGTTGACCTTGTAGGCATTATTTGCCCTGTAGGCATTTTTTGCCCAGTGTGTTATTCAACCAACTGCTATCTAGCTGTGTGCCCGTGTTCACATTCTGTCTAAATATCCATAATATTACCGTCTCCAGAAAAAACACCGGAGTGACTTTTTTTCAAGCAGCATTCTTATATTTTACGTAATCCGTATCCACCGCTGTGTATACGTTGACCTTGTAGGCATTATTTGCACAGTGTTTTCTTCAAACCGCCATCTAGCTGTGTGAGCTTGTTCACATTTTGTCTAAATATTGATAATATTATCGTCTCTAGAAAAACCACTTGAGTTACTTTTTTTCAAGCAGCATTCATATATTTTACGTAATCCGTATCCACCGCTGTAGTAGTGTATACGTTGATCTTGTAGGCATTATTTGCACACTGTTTTCTTCAAACTGCCATCTAGCTGTGTGTATTATCGTTTCCAGAAAAACCAACTGAGTTTTTGTTGTTGTTGTTTTTTTAAAAATAATGCCAGGCAAAGGCAGGCCGCCACGCAGAGGCCGTGCTAGGGGCCGTGCTGCTATGCAATCCTGTGGCCCTAGCAAATTGCCCAGTTTTAAAAAGCCAATGACCCTGAACTCCCAAAATGCTGAAGAGGTAGTTGACTGGCTTACACAGCACACCCCATCCTCTACCGTTTCTAACTTTACCACAACATCCTCCTCATCCTCCACTGCTATGGCCACCCCACGTAACACTTCCTCCACCACCGGTGCCCCATCTTCACTGGAGTCAGAGGAGTTATTTTCCCATGAGTTTCTTGAACTGAGTAATGCGCAACCATTATTGGCAGAAGAAGATGAAGGAGATGAGGACGTTACACCAGATTTAATTCTGGCAGAGAACACGACAGAGATGGACATAATGATGAGTGATGAGGAGGAGGAGGAGGTCCCCGCTGCTGCTTCCTTCTGTGATGTGTCAGAAGAAATTGATGCATCTGAGGAGAATGATGATGAGGAGATTGATGTTTTGTGGGTGCCTAGTAGAAGAGAGCAAGAGGAGGGTAGTTCAGATGGAGAGACGGAGAGTCAGAGAGGCAGTAGGAGAATAAGACTTAGAAGAAGCAGGGAGGCCAGCCCGCAGGGATCAGTAGGGCAACAACATGTATCGGCACCTGTGTTCAGCCGGCCAACGCACCCGCCATTGCCGCCAACTTCTACTGTTACCGCCAGATCGCAGACTTCCAAAAAGTCAGCAGTGTGGCATTTTTTTAATGTGTGTGCCTCTGACAAAAGCATTGTAATTTGCAATGAGTGCAGTCAGAAACTGAGCCTTGGTAAGCCCAACAGCCACATAGGTACAACTTCTATGCGAAGGCACATGAGCGGCAAGCACAAAGCACTTTGGGAGCAACACCTCAAAGGCAACAGGCAAACTAAAAGTCACACTCCTTCTGGTCCAGCATCTTACTGCTCTACCTCTGCTCTCCTTGACCCATCTGAACCACCCTCCACTCCGCCTTCCACCTTGACCACCTGTTCCCATTCCCAGTCATCTGCCACCAGCCAAGTTTCTGTGAAGGCCATGTTTGAGCGTAAGAAGCCAATGTCTGACTGTCACCCCCTTGCCCGGCGTCTGACAGCTGGCTTGTCTGCACTCTTAGCCCGCCAGCTTTTACCATACCAGCTGGTGGACTCTGAGGCCTTCCGCAAATTTGTAGCAATTGGGACACCGCAGTGGAAGGTACCCAGCCGCAATTTTTTTTCTAAAAAGGGAATACCACACCTGTACCAACATGTGCAGAGCCAAGTTACCGCATCTCTGTCACTTAGTGTTGGGCCAAAGGTCCATATGACTACTGACGCATGGTCCTCCAAGCATGGTCAGGGCAGGTATGTCACCTACACTGCCCACTGGGTGAACTTGGTAATGGCTGGGAATGGGAAGCAGGGAATGGGTAGCTCAACAACAACAACAGTGGAGTTGGTGTCACCGCCACGGATTGCACGCGGTTCTGCCACCACCTCTACTCCTCCATCGCTCTCTACCTCGTCTTCTTCCTCTTCTTCTTCTTACTCTGCTGCTGGGTCCTCCTTCTCCTCCTCCACACCTGTGCACCCCCAGCTCCCCCTAGGCTATTCGACGTGCCAGGTACGCCGTTGTCACGCTGTCTTGGGGATGACGTGCCTGGAAAGCAAAAACCATACCGGATCTGTACTCCTGTCATCTCTGCAGTCACAGGCCGATCGGTGGCTGACCCCACACCAACTGCAGATCGGAAAAGTGGTGTGTGACAATGGAAGCAATCTGTTGGCAGCGTTGAGACTGGGAAATTTAACACATGTGCCCTGCATGGCACATGTGTTAAATTTAATAGTCCAACGTTTTGTCTCCAAGTACCCAGGATTCCAGGACGTTCTCACCCAGTCCAGAAAGGTGTCGGCCCATTTCAGACGTTCCTACACAGCCATGGCACGCCTTGCTGACATTCAGCAGCGCTACAACATGCCAGTCAGGCGTTTGATTTCTGACAGCCAGACTCGCTGGAATTCAACGCTCCTTATGTTGGAACGTCTGCTGCAACAACAAAGGGCCGTCAACGAGTACCTTTTTGAACTGGGTGGTAGGACTGGATCTGCAGAGCTGGGGATTTTTTTCCCCCGTTACTGGGTGCTTATGCGCGATGCCTGCAGGCTCATGCGACCTTTTGAAGAGGTGACAAATATGGTCAGTCGCACCGAAGGCACCATCAGCGACCTAATACCCTTCGCTTTCTTCCTGGAGCGTGCCGTGCGACGAGTGACAGATGAGGCTGTAGACCAGCGTGACGAGGAGCTGGAAGCGCACGATTTATGGTCGCAAACACCAGAACGAACCCAGGCACCTGCTGCAACGCAGGGAGAGGTGCCAGAAGTGGAGTCAGAGGAGGAAGGTGGCTTTGTGGAGGAGGAGGAGGAGGAGGACCAACAGGAGCAGGCTTCCCAGGGGGCTAGTGGTGACCTTTTGGGGACCCCTGGTCTTGTACGTGGCTGGGGGGAGGAGACCGTGGATGATGCAGTCCTTGATAATGAGGAAGCGGAGATGGATAGCTCTGCATCCAACCTTGTGAGAATGGGGTCTTTCATGCTGGCATGCCTGTTGAAGGACCCCCGTATCAAGAGGCTTAAGGAGAAGGACCTGTACTGGGTCGCAACGCTACTAGACCCTCGGTACAAGCATAAAGTGTCAGAAATGTTACCAACATACCACAAGTCCGAAAAGATGCGGCATTTACAAACCAGCCTGCAAAACATGTTGTACAATGCTTTTAAGGGTGATGTCACTTCAGGAACTCATCAACATTCCAGGGGCAGAGGTGCCAGTAATCCTGCCACGAGCACACCTGCAAGGACAAAGCCCTTTGGCCGGTCTGTAACGTCAGACATGCAAATGTTTTTCTGTCCAAGGCAGCGCCACAACCCTTCTGGATCCACCCTCAAAGAACGCCTCGACCGGCAGGTAGCGGACTACCTGGCATTAACTGCAGATATCGACACTCTGAGGAGCGATGAACCCCTGGACTACTGGGTGCGCAGGCTTGATCTGTGGCCAGAGCTGTCACAATTTGCCATGAACCTCTTGTCTTGCCCAGCCTCAAGTGTGCTCTCAGAAAGGACCTTCAGTGCAGCAGGAGGGATTGTAACTGAGAAGAGAACTCGCCTAGGTCACAAAAGTGTCGATTACCTGACCTTTATTAAAATGAATGAGGGGTGGATCTCGGAGGGTTACTGCACGCCGGAAGACTTGTTCTGACTTCTATGCAGCTGTCCTTCTCTTCAAGCCTCATGACTCCACACACAGCTGTCCTTTAGCGTCCTCCTCCCTCCGCCACCGTTACAAACTAGGGTGCAAACCCTACTGGTTTAATTTTTTCTGGCCTCTGTGCTTCAGTGGCTGCAACCAAAAAAACTGGGCAAACAATGTCTACAAGGTCAACGTATGGCGAAAAATGACTATTTTCAGCATTTATATGGCATATTTTTTCTGGCAACTGTGCTTCAGTGGCTGCGTCCAAAAAAATGCATATTTTCTGCATTTATATGGCATAATTTTTCTGGCCTCTGTGCTTCAGTGGCTGCAACCAAAAAAATGCATATTTTCTGCATTTATATGGCATAATTTTTCTGGCCTCTGTGCTTCAGTGGCTGCAACCAAAAAAAATTATTTTTTCAGCATTTATATGGCATATTTTTTCTGGCAACTGTGCTTCAGTGGCTGCGTCCAAAAAAACTGGGCAAACAATGTCTACAAGGTCAACGTATGGCGAAAAATGACTATTTTCAGCATTTATATGGCATAATTTTTCTGGCCTCTGTGCTTCAGTGGCTGCAACCAAAAAAATTTATATTTTCAGCATTTATATGGCATATTTTTTCTGGCAACTGTGCTTCAGTGGCTGCGTCCAAAAAAACTGGGCAAACAATGTCTACAAGGTCAACACACTGGGCAAAAAATGCCTACAGGGCAAATAATGCCTAAAAGGTCAACTTATACACTACTACAGCGATGGATACGGATTACGTAAAATTTATTATGGCTGCTTGAAAAAAGTCACTCCGGTGTTTTTTCTGGAGACGGTAATATTATGGATATTTAGACAGAATGTGAACACGGGCACACAGCTAGATAGCAGTTGGTTGAATAACACACTGGGCAAAAAATGCCTACAGGGCAAATAATGCCTAAAAGGTCAACTTATACACTACTACAGCGATGGATACGGATTACGTAAAATTTATTATGGCTGCTTGAAAAAAGTCACTCCGGTGTTTTTTCTGGAGACGGTAATATTATGGATATTTAGACAGAATGTGAACACGGGCACACAGCTAGATAGCAGTTGGTTGAATAACACACTGGGCAAAAAATGCCTACAGGGCAAATAATGCCTAAAAGGTCAACTTATACACTACTACAGCGATGGATACGGATTACGTAAAATTTATTATGGCTGCTTGAAAAAAGTCACTCCGGTGTTTTTTCTGGAGACGGTAATATTATGGATATTTAGACAGAATGTGAACACGGGCACACAGCTAGATAGCAGTTGGTTGAATAACACACTGGGCAAAAAATGCCTACAGGGCAAATAATGCCTAAAAGGTCAACTTATACACTACTACAGCGGTAGTAAAATAAAAAAAAAGTTAAATAAAAAAAGAATGAATATTAAAAAAAAAAAATTAAAGTTGGTGCTGCTGAACTACTAGGAGCAGCAGATTAGCACACCAGTCCCACTCCCCAACACTGCTAGACTAATAGCACTGGGCTCTTATAGTAGTAGTAGTAGTAGTAGTAGTAGTAGTAGTAGTAGTAGTAGTAGTAAAACAACAAAAAAATAAATAAAAGCAGTCCTTACAAGGACTATTGCTATTGCAGCAGTCAGCAGATGAGATCAGAAGCAGGACAGCTGCCCACTGCAGCTACATACAGAGCACTGCAGTAGAAGGTAGATTACTAGCCAGCAAAGCTACCTAAGCTTAAATGTCCCTCAAACCCCTGCAGACTTCTGTCCCTCCAATAACAGAGCAGTATCAAAACGATTACTAGCCAGCAAACTTTCAACTGTCCCTGAAATCACTAACAGGCAGCAGCTCTCTCCCTACACTATCTCTTCAGCACACACAGGCAGAGTGAAAAAAAGCTGCAGGGCTTCGGTTTTTATAGGGAAGGGGAGTGGTCCAAGGGAGAGCTTCCTGATTGGCTGCCATGTACCTGCTGGTCTGGGGTGAGAGGGCAAAAAAAAGCGCCAACAATGGCGAACCCAAAATGGCGAACGTCGCGCGACGTTCGCGAACTTCCGGCGAGCGCGAACACCCGATGTTCGCGCGAACAAGTTCGCCGGCGAACAGTTCGCGACATCTCTACTGGGCGCTGGCACAGGTACATAAATACTTGGGGGCAATATGATCAGATTTATTTTTCCGGCTGCTGGCACAGGTAAAAATTGGGGGCAATATGGTGGCTGCAGGAGGGCTGTATGATGAATGGCTGCTGAGCTTGCTTGCATAGGTATGGACAGGGTGTATTATGGATGGCTGCTGGGCTTGCTGGTACTGGTATAGGGGGCAGTAATATAAACGAAAAAGTGTTGTACACTTTCTTGCTCTCTTTATTTAAAAACCATAATGATAAGGAGGGAAATGGTAATGCAGGACAGGGGGCACTGATTGAAGCTCTTGCCTAGGGAGCCAAACTACCTTGTGCCTGCCCTGGCAAAGATGTCACTCATATGTGAAAAAAGCTAAGTCATATAAGACATACCCATAAATCCATATGCCTCCTCCTCCCCTGTGTATAAGACAGTACCCCAGCATATGATTAAACACCTTAGTGGCCACTAACAATAATTTTCAAATGCTAACAAACCCCCAGAACAAATGCCAAAGTGTGACACACACAGGGATCATATAGAAGGCAGAACAGAGCAGGAGACAGGAATCAGGACCAGTCTAATATGTACTACATACAGTGACACAGTGCTGGTGCCCCATTAGCATTTTGAATAAAGTGTGAGCAGGTGAACAATGTGGGCAGTTTCAATCTGGGTCTCAGGTGTGAACAGTACAGGGCTATAGGAAATAAACAATAGTGTAATAGGTGTCACAGGTGTGACCAATACAGGGGGATCACAGGTGTGACCAATACAGGGGATTACAGTGTGAATTTGAGTTTAAACAATGAAGGGGCCAGTCAATCTCTGTAGTGATACCTTTTAAAGATTACATATGGTAAACAGACATAACAGGCAGACTTTGATGTGGAGGGCCATATAATGGGGGGTCGCGGGCCGCATGCGCAGCAGCACATGGGGCTTCTATTGCTAAACCAGGCTCTTTTTCATTTTTAAATGAAGGAGCATATGTCACCATATGCCTATGAAGGCCTTTCCAAGCTAATGTTACAATTAAAGTGTATTGTTTTGCAAAAGACTATGTCTATACACCTTGTACTCAAAGAGAACAGAGAATTTTTCCCATTTTAAAGTAACACTTGCATTCAAAAGAAACGTGTTCTATGCTTTAGAAATACCTACAAGAGGAGCTTGCGTAAAGATACAGTATAACGTACTTCAGTCGCGATTTGGCTCTTGGAAGCATCACATAGACTTGTAAAAAGGGGAGTGCATATGTATTGTGAGTAATGCATGGTTAAATATGAGTCTTAAGCACATAATCCCATTCAGCCTACTTAATTTGTTAAAAGATCAAGAGGTTATGGAGGCTGTTTTTGGCTGTTGTCCCCTAGCAATATCAATATGAGATTTAACTTTTAACAGCTTGCTTCCCTAGTTGATAGAATGGTCTTTGATTTTGGAAAGGGCTAATTGCCTGGCAATCTCATATGAAATGCACTCACCCTGCGAGATGTCTCATCCAGCAGCAGGTGGGTTAATGATGACATAAAGCTCAGGCTGTTCTGTAACTTCAGGGAGCGTTTTCAAATCGATAGATGTCTCTTTGCTTTAATGATCTTTCCTTTTGAAATGGAAATCTGGAAAGTCTAAATCGATGAAGAAAAAGTAAATAGGTCAACTTCTGGGAATGGACTCTATCATTAGTGCACTTTTCATGGGTGATTTTGCTCTTCACGTTTTTTGTGATTTTTTTTTCACTCCTGGAGTGGAACCAACATCCCATTACCTGTCATTTTATGTGAAAGGGTAAGGCTGCTTCTGTTATCTCAACCTGAGGAAATCAAATAATATGAGGCACACCTAGATTTATGAACATTTACTGTATTTAATATCGGCATATAAATGGCATGTTGCCAACCTCCTTTACCACTTCCAACACGTTAAATGAACATCTATTTGGGTCATGGATTGTTATCCCACATGGCAGCATAAAAGGCAGCAGATATAATACAGTATACAAGCTTGCAATTTATTAAGACTTTTTTTTAAAAAAGCTGTTTGATTAATGGCACCTCATAAATAATAAGAGATTTCCTTGTAAACTAGGGACGCACTTTTGTCTGAATTCACTGGAATGAAGCAGTGAATTACAGGCAAGCAATTATAATTTTTATAAAAACAGTATGTATTTTTTGATGAATATTTTTTGGATATATATTTTCTTTTTAATGTAGAACCTGTGACCATTAGCACCCCTGGCCACCAATGTGTGTTTTGGTTTTTAACCACTAGGCCTCCAGAGGGCCGTGATTTTTGATGGTGGCCCTGGGATCTTGTACTACTCTATGAAGGATGCGGCATTGTTCTACCTATACCTGGATATGAAAATGCTAATGACTGCCATCAGTGATAAGACTTATTACTGCACCTCTGACAGGCTCCTATGGAATACGGGCCTGGGTACAGCTGAGACATATGCCTATCCATTATTTAAAATGTATTTTATATTAATATAACCACTGGAAGGCTTTCATGTCGTTGTCTATCAGTCTCCTAAATTAAAAATTCCCTATATTACCTATAATATATTATGTTTTTAATCTCACTTGAAGCAGTAATCTTCAACACATATTAAAGGAGAAGGAATGCTATTGAAGCAGTTTATTGCTAATACACGTATATTATCCACAATAGTGCAAGCTATAAGACTATATATATTCTACAAATGCTTTAACATACCTGAGTAACAGCTCTGGAAACTTTCTCTGTTTGTTTAGGATAGCAGCTGCCATATAAGATTAACGTCTTCCTGCTCACTCATAGCTCTGGGCTCAGATTACAGCAGGGAGGGGAGGAGGGAGGGAGGGAGGAAACGGGAGAAGGAGACTGGAGCAAACTGAGCATGCTCAAGCCCTAGCCCTGGAGGTTTATGCTGAAAACAGGAAGTCTGATACAGAAGCCCATGTATACACAATAGAACAAAAGAAATGCTGTGTTTCTTTTGACAGAGGACTCAGAGCAGCATTATTTGGAGGATTTACTGGTGTATTTATATTGAACTTTCTGAAAAAGCTTACTTAATTTTAGACTTTCCTTCTTTAAGATCTGTCCGACTTTCTTTTTCTTGAGTCTGTATAGTATTTTTAGCCTGTCTTTAGATTTCTAAGCTTTTGTAGACAGGACCTTGATTGTAATCTTTACAGTGATGCCTGACTAGCTCTTAAAACTGTAGGAATTATTTTTACCTGATTGTTGTTAAAATCACCGAATATAAGGTGCCACAGCCAGTCAGAGGGAATCTTTACAAAGATAAAAGATAGGCACTGAGAAATCAGCAGCTTGTGTTTCTCTGGTAACAGATTAATAGGCATTGAAATAAAATGTAATCAGTCTGGTGGGTCCAGAGGAACTCACCAAATTTCCTTGCTCACACTTTAATATATTTTTATGCTGGGTTACTTTTAAAATTACACCAGAAAGAGTGTAACTTTCTAGTTAGTTAGATCAATTTGGATTCGTCATTGGATTCGTATATCAAAACAAATCAATGAAAAGGGAGAAACCATTGCAATTTTCTAGACAAAAAGAAAGAAGAAACATAACAAAATAGTTCCTCATGAGCATGGGACAGAAGTTAGGATGCATTAAAGGATAACTTTAGCGCTAATGCAGCCAAAGGTTATTTTATGCCGTGTGGAATACACATTCCAGCAAACCTCGATGCCTTACCCTCTGATCAGAAATAAAGTAGAAACATCTAGCTGTTTGGAACAAAAAGTCCATTTTAATTACCATCGTGGGTGGATTTCAACGAACACACATTCTGATGTAGAGACTCTTTGTTGTGTTCTATTAATTTGCTTGCCCAGTTCGGCTGGGTAATTTTTGCACAGATATGTACTCCTATAAAACGCATTTATTTTTTACTTGTAAGATATAAAGTCTGCCTGTTTGATGAAAAAAAAAAAAAAAGAAACATAGAAAAACACTGTATTACTCTTCATTTCAGGCATTGATTATGCGGAACACCTTTGAGTGTCTCATTAGTGTCATGCAGTGATAGACTTCTAAAAACAGAAGGTATTCACATGTCTCATGCTACACACAAAACTTCCTTAAAATGGAAAACAAGCAGCTATAACCCTCACTTAAAGAGAAACTGTTGCGAAAATGAAAATATAATATAAGCTTCCTCATACTGAAGTAATAAACTTTCTAAATACAATCAATAAAAAATTCTGCATAGTTTCTGAAATAAACAAGTTTATATTCACTATTCCTCTCTTAGCATCTGTTTCTCTTCATTCTGTCTTCATGCAGCAGTTGGGTGTCAGATGACTGATTCAATTTATCTTATAGGGGGCTCCCTTTTCTCCCCTTTCTAGCTCACTAAAATAACTGATTCCAGTACAAACAAAATCTAACAAAATAACTTTCTTTTGCACAAATTCTGCATGTAGAGAGACATGATGGGGAAAATTCATTAACTGGCGAAAATTTGCCAGCGACGGCTTTGCTGCCAATGCCACACTTCGCCAGGTGAAACTTCACTCAGGCAACGCTAATCCACTAAGTTGCAAAGTTTCGTCGCCGGCACAGAACGGTTGCGAACTTGCGCTAGCATTAATTCGGCAAGCAAATTGAAGTTGCACTAGCGTTGCCTATTTTGCATACTGCAGGAAGTTAAATTTCAATGGACGTATAAGTTGCAGCAAATACATTACACTACACAAGCCCAGGGAACCTTAATAAAGTAAAATAAAGTTGGTATAATGCCGTACACATGTGCCCAGTGTACAGTTTATGTGCCATATGTAAGGAAATGTAAGGGGGAAACCGGGTACCCTAAAAAAAAATACGATCTTTTGCAGCCTATCACCCTGAAAAACTGAAAAGTCACTAGCATTTTTTGGGACTTTTCAAATTTTCAAAATTCAAATTTTTTTGGATGAACTCCTATCTACTCTATTGCACTTCACCTGGTTTGAGGTGGCGAAGGCAAGTCTTTCGCAAGAGGTAACGTTCAATAAAATCCGCATCTTAGTGAATTTGCGTAGTAAGGTCCATTCGCCAGAGCAAAAATTTGCTTGGCGTTAGAGTGCGAAGTAGCGCTACAGTCTATCTCCTTCGCTAACAAATTTTCGCCAGCGTTAGCCACTTCGCTCTTTAGTAAATTTCCCTCGATGTCTGGTAATTTTAATAGAGTGAGCTCTAATAAATCTTCTAGGCAAAAGGAGCCCCCCTATAAGATATTTTAAATCGTTAATCTGACACCCAACTCCTGATGAAGACAGAATGAGGAGAAACAGATGCTGAGAGAGGAATACTGAAGATAAACTTGATTATTTCAGAAACAGTAATTAGTTAATCGTATTTAGAAAATTTCTTATTTGAGCATGCTGACACTAATATTACATTTTAATTTTGGCGATAGTTCCCCTTTAAGGAATGGGCGGAGATATGCAAATGACCCCTTACAGTACCCGTGGCCAACTGTATAACCATAACCATTAAAAACTATTATTCAATGTCTGAGAAAATGTAAATGTCTTCTGTTTTAACAAGCCGTGTACTGCATGTCATGCATTATAAAGGGATTATATGTCTCATTTTTGCCCTCTCTCCCACACTGTGATGGTTTCTCACCTTTATTATTGTCAGTTGATATCATTTTGCATCCATAATGAAGTTAGTGTTTGCAGCTTACATTCATAAATGACCCCTAACATGTCTTGCTGGCTCTCAGGTTATACTGTTTAATTCTAAAGTATTTGCATATTGAGTGAGAATTTTTATTTTATGTGGTTTATTTCTATATGGCATGCATTTAAGATTCACCAGTCAGAATTCAATGTGCCCCATTTCATCCTTCCTGGCTCTTTCTTCCTTCGTATGCTACCCACTTTTTATTGTCTCTGTCCACAGTTTGAATATAATTTACAAATATGACCTTAATATACCTTAAAGCTACTTAAAACTACATAAAAACTACCATTTGATGATCATCTGGGACTGATTTGTTTAGGCTATGATGATGCTAAAAAATATTATAAAAATCATCATTATCAAGTGTATAATGGGAAAATGTAAATACAATTTTATCTCAGATTCTTAACCTATAGGCTGTTAATCATTGTTTATGGTTGGTCACCCTGATCCCTATGAATACAGTGAAAGTCTTTCCTACAATATAAAATAGGCATCAAAATATATTACATAAACCAATGTTGTCATGAAGCTACAGTACTTCACCAACTTAACTTGAGTCCGCCATAAAGAAATTTAGAAAACCACAATGTATTGTTCACTAAATAATAACAGTCGTCTATATTTGTATCAACCCCTAAAACCTAAGAAATGCATGCCAGAGCATTAAAGAATTATGCAATTTATGGAAGATACAATATGGTTTTATTGTAATGATGTGTTGCCAATTTCATCAGAGAATCTTGTAATAATCTAATATTTAATCCTTTGTGTGGCCTATATTGTATGTCTTACCATCATATTTATATTACTAAAAATGTGACTGCTTGTTATGATAATTATCATGATAGCTTGCGATATTCTTCATCATGTGGAGCCAATTTATTTTTAATGCAATGTTCTGAGGTTAGTGCAAGTGCCATGCCTACCTCTGTTCCTTGAGGCACTCCATTTCAGATTAATCACTGAAATATTTAGTTTTAATTTCCAGCCAGGCAAATAATACAGTTCAAAAGTGAAGCCTGGGAATTAGGTTGCAATGTATAGCTCAAAAAATGTCAAAATTCAAGAAATATTGCACAGTAGAAATGGGCTGATTGATAGGTACTCTTATTCGGCTGCTGCATATTGACAGTGCATGCTTGTTGGAAACTGTCACAATGTGGGCTAGGGGTGTAAAGTTCTCTCCAGGGATCGCCTAGCTTTTATTGAGAGCAAAGTGACAACTTTTCCCTGAAACAAGGTAATTGGTTTAGGAATAATCCCTTGTCAAAAGCATGCTATATTTGGTGCTTAGTGCTAGCATACAGTAGAAGGGGGGAAATTACCTGGGCATGTTGAAATAGCCTCATTGGGTCTCAACATTATCTTTGAAGTTTTACGGGTTTTAAGTTTATCAACTAAAGCTGTCCTAGAAAGGTTTAAGCTGGCAGTAAAGACACTTTTAAGAAGTGATAGCTAATGGAACTGCAGACGCTGCACTGGGGAATGCATTTGCATTGTAGAGTCTTGTTTCAGAATGTGAACAAAGCTACATAGGGGTTGTCTTTCCTGTCTACCATTACAGCTTATTGTATGGGTAAATGTAATAATAAATGTCATTTAAAAAAAGAACAGGGCAATTTAAGCAATACACATACAGGTATGCGACCTGTTATCCAAAATGCTCGGGACCTGGGGTTTTCCGGATAATGGATCTTTCTGTAATTTGGGTATTCATGCCTTAAGTCTACTAGAAATTCATTTAAACATTAAATAAACCCAATAGGCTGGTTTTGCTTCCAATAAGGATTAATTATATCTTAGTTGGGATCAAGTACAAGCTACTGTTTTATTATTACCGAGAAAAAGGAAATCATTTTTAAAAATTTGGGCTGTTTGGATTAAAGGAACAGTAACACCAAAAAATGTAAGTGTTTTAAAGTAATGAAAATATCATTTAGTGTTGCCCTGCACTGGTAAAACTGATCTGTTTGCTTTAGAAACACTACTATAGTTCATATAAACAAGTTGCTGTGGAGCAATGGCGGAAATTGAAAAATGGCTAAATGGCACAGGTTAACTAATGGATAACAGATAACACCATTAGACAGACAGAGCTGATCTGTTATCTGTTGTGTAACCTGACCCTTTTCTCCTTTGAATGGCTGCCCCCATTGCTACACAGCAGCTTATTTATATAAACAATAGTAGTGTTTCTTAAGCAAACACAGCAGTTTTACCAGTGCAGGGCAACACTGTATTATATTTTCATTACTTTAAAACACTTTTATTTTTTGACGTTACTGTTCCTTTAAATGGAGTCTATGGGAGACTGCCATTCTGTAATTAGGAACTTTCTGGATATTGGGTTTCCAGATAAGGGATCCTATACCTAGACCTACAGGTACATAAAGCATTATAGAGATTAATATATGGTCCTTTTATATATTCATACGTAGTTATCATATCACCCCTTAAGCGTCTTTTCTCCAGCAGGAACAACCCCAATTTGGCCAGTCTGTTCAAATAGCTGAGATTTTCCATACCTTTTTGCCAGCTTAGTTGCCCTTCTCTGTACCCTCTCTAATTCAATAATGTCCTGTTGAGCACTGAAGACCAAAACTGTATTCTAGATGGGTCCTTACCAGTGCTCTGAAGAGTGGAAAAACGACCCCCTCCTCCTGTGAATCAATGCCCCTTTTAATACAGCTCAAGACATTAATGGCCCTTGAAGCTGCTGACTGGCATTGCTTGCTACAGCCAAGTTTATCATCTACAAAGATTCCAAGGTCCTTTTTCCATTATGGATTTACCCATTCCCATTAAGGGTATACGTGGCTTGCATATTGGTACATCCCAGGTGCATGACTTACCAACCCAGATTGCCAGTTTATCGATTTTTGCTCCTGAGTTTTTACTGAACCTGCCAGACTGTGCCCTTGCCAGTAAGTGTTGCACCCAAGTCATAACATGGGGCTAAGCAAGTGAAAGCCATACACCAGAAATAGCCTTTTGCTTTCCTCTATTAATATTTCCCTGAGCCAAATACAATGTGAAAGTAAAAATGGAATAGTATATTTCATATAAATTATAGCATTGCATTTGTTCTTACTATTGACAATAGCCACAGATAGATAGGAATACACATGGTTTTAGGACTAGCAGAACTAAATGTACCCAAATGATATTGTTTCTAATGACTTACAGATCTAAAGTTCACTTATTGAATGCCAAATAAACCATGGCAATATGCATTTTGAAGTTCACTGTTCTTCAGTAGGCTTTATATTTTTCCCAATGGACACACTGTTACTGCAGATAGTAAAGAATCAGTCCTTACGATGCCTAGGGTGCTTTATACTCATAAGGGACAATATCGGTGTGAAAGTGTGAATTATAGCAGAATAACAGTAACAGACATAATGCAATTAGTTTGTAATAGTTTGATTATAGTAATTCACACAATTATTATTTTTATATAATATAACTTCATAATCCTATAATTAATGTTCTAATATAATTTTCAGCAATTCCCATAGCTGTGCTCCGCTCTTGCATGTTTGAGCTTTTTAGAGTACCGTAACTTCATCAGGAATTAATCATGAGTAATGGGGGAAAAAAGCTTTCATTCAATGAAACCTCCCCAGAGCCAATAACAGGATTCAGCCTCTGTCACATTAATTATCCTCAGTTGAACGTTTAACTCATTAACATTTTTTCAGTATAATATCTCTTCTGTCTTATCTTCCAAATGCAAATGGAAAGAATAGTAAACACTTATGTGATGTTTAAGTGCTCTTGTCAACAAACCCCATTGTAGTGGTTTGATTCCCCCAAATGACGTACCCACATTTTAGCAAATAATGGTAGTTATAATTGGCTTTGATTTCTATATAGAGTTTCCTACCATGTTTTTCACATTATTCTAAGGAACCCCTGATTTATGGAATTTTTGCTGCCCTTCCCTAACCACTAAAGAAGTCTAGAAAGTTGTCAAGAGGTGTATGTTGAACTTGCTGCCTGCTATCCCTGCTATGTTGTTACAAATACCAATGTCTTTTTTGGTTTAGATGCAACCAATAATTTCTATGTACCAGCTGTATAATAAATGATTTGCCTTAATAGTTTCCTGGTCTGAGCATTGAAGCTTGCTCCTAGCTCTCATTATTGTGTCTAGTTCCAACCTTGCCGTGAATTGTTTTTCCTAGCCCAGTCTTGCCTTGTATTTCTTGCTTCTACCTGGCAGGGCCACAAATGTCTTTGTATCGACTCCACATTTTATGGCTTCCCTTTCAGATTGTAGGAGTTCCCCCTCAAAATTGTATATTATATATTCAATAATATACTGTAAGGGATCAGACAAATTCTTCCCCTTTTTGTCTGTGACATCATCCAGCCCAGTTATAGGCTGTTAAGCCATCCGATTGGCTAGGCACCCCAGTGCATCATTGGGAAAGGGGGAGTGCGAACTGTACAGGGTTTCTGACAGAACGTATAAAGGGATCCCTGCTGCAGCAGCCAGAGAGTTCCAGATCTATGGAGTGTGACAGTTCTGCTTAAAAGGAGTTTCCAGGAAGAAAGAAAAGGAAAGGCTGCTTGAGAAAGTATTTGACCATCAGGGAGAGCCAGTTTCTATCTCCTTCCTGTGGAGACTTTGGCCACTGTGTGTTTCCCCAGGATGAGGACAGGTCTTGCTTGTGTGCTTGCCATGTGGGAGCGGCTAATACTTTCAAAGGGAAAGGTACCTTGGGGCAGGTAGCGCTACCTGGGGACACAAGAGATCTTGGAAAAGGGACATTGAACTAACCAGCTTTATTCTACATTTATCCACCCAGATGTGGCGTGTGGGACTGTGGCATTGAGAGACTGTGCCAGGGGTTGATAGTCCACACAGGTTCCCCAGAGTAAAGTGATATTGTGTGATTTGCATTTACGGTTACTAAATATAGTTTACATAAAGTTTATATTTGTTTTATTGCAAACTGTGTGTTTTATTTTTCCTAGTGGAAATCCCCTGAGGTGTGCTCCTCGGTATTCACTAGGTGGAGGCACTGCCCAGTAAATCCCAGTTCCCAGTACTTTTCATACACAAAAGGGATTCAGGGCCCTGGATTGTCAAGGGTTAATTGCTATTCAAAGAGACAGTAACCAAATTAGGGTTATAATCCATTACTGCAACATTTATTGGGTGTAACAGATACATTTTATTAAAGGATACAATGATTTGATTGGGACCAGCAATTTTTTTCTTTACCTATACAATTTGGGAGAAGTAGCCCTTCACATATAGAAAATCAAACTGTATTTGTATCTAATAGAAGTAGAGTGCTCACATCATTCAGTTGTTTTACTGTGAGCTTTGCTGACATGTTATAAGTTTTTTTCAAGGTATAATGATCTCTGGGGTCGAAATATAATAGTTCAGAACTCTTTTATATTAGTAGTCTTTTATATTAGTCAAAGGTGTTTGCTTAAAGTTCAACTGTCCCACATGACCATCATTCAGATATTGCATTTAGCTATACACATACATCAAAATCCACTTATCTCACATGAATAAACCATGCACCATTGGTTTGATCACTAAGAATAAGTGTAAGGTGCTTGTTGGTCAGGATAAAACACTTACTTCATGCTTCTCCTAAAGTTTTTCATTGGTTAGTTAAGAGATGAATCTGGCAAATTAATATTTTAGGGTCAATAGAGCTCAATATGTGGGCCAGTTGGTGTCCACCCTTTCTTACCATAGCACATCCTCAAAACAGGGTGACTGTGTACTTTTTTCAGATAATTTGTAGCCTTACAATTAGATAAGAGGGGCGCATGCTGGTGTACCATTGTAATGTGCATATGTCCAGCTACTGCACCAACACAGGTGCAGTCACATAAAGGCTGCAACAATTTATTTTGTAGACCACTGCCATAGATTACAAACATTTTATTGATTATATTGATCTGAGGGCACAGAACTAGTTCCATGTCCCTTTTAGTCAGTGTTCAGTGTGAGTTTTTATCTGATATACCAACATTGTTCTCAAACTCTGGTGCTGACCCCTCTAGGGAGAATGGGTAATGCTTTCCTGAACTTAAAAAACACCTTTCATAGACAACCCTATAGTTTGTTAGGACTTAATGCATGTGTGTTGCAAGCTGTGCTTATTGCTAGTGCTGTCAGTGCATGACTTGAAAGGCCTTGTGCCGACTTCTGTAAACCAGTATCTGTGCCAGTAAAGAGCACCATCTTATGGTGAACATTGTTAAGCCTATGATTGGGTGTAGGGGTGTGCATATCTTCCAAAGTTGAGCATATCTCAGGCTATGATTGGGGCTTCATCTTAAATATGATCAGCTCCTATTCCATTCTAGTCACTGACCAAGATCTCGCTAGGGTGCATGGCTTTTTAATACCCCTCATTGGGGTTAGAACTTCCCTTTTTGGTAGGTGGCCCAAGGGCACTACATTTCTTTTTGAAAAACTACCTTCGGTTTGGGGGCAGATAGATAACTGCCTAGATGGAAGACTACAGACGCCTTGTTGCTGAACAGTGTTTAGCATCCTTGCTTCTGCAAAGACAAAAGCAGGAACATAATTAATAGTAGTAGGGAGTGATGGGCGAATTTGCGCCGTTTCGCTTTGCTGAAAAATTCGCAAATTTTGCGCGAAATTCGTGAAACGGGGCGTGTCATGAATTTATTCGCTGGCGGCGAATTGCGCAAATTCACCGTGAAATTGCGCCTGGCGAATAAATTCGCCCATCACTAGTAGTAGGAACATAATTAGAAATTGAAACTTGAGCATTAGAATTTGCAGTAGAGGGATATCAAATAAAGCTGGCATGCATTTTGTTTGCTAAGGTAAATTGATTCTGTGCTTTATGTAAATTGCTGGAACGCTTCCAGAAAAGTACATTTCAACTTGAATTTGATGTTCAGTAATTCGGTTCAGCAACGCGCCTGCAGGTTAAAATTCTCCTGGACCTCAGAGAATTAGTTGTTTTATGATATGACTGTTTATCATATTAAAGTCAGTTTCTATTGTAAATGTCCTGCACTTATAACAGTGTGTACATCTATTGTGTGATTGTACTCACAGAATATATATCTCTTGAAAACCTTCTGCAGGAATCTGGGTCCTTTTAAATGACTCGCTATAGCAACGCGTATTAACATGTTGTTCTTTCATTAGATTAATTCTTTTATCCATGTTGCCATAATTGTAAGGGTTGTGATTATGATGCCGCTTGATGTTCCTTATTTAACTAAGACCTAGTAAACCTTTCCCTATACATGATGCAATATTATCAGTCTGGCATTTATGTTGTGCATGTGCATGCCCTTACTTGGTAAATGCATTAAGCAATGGAAATTGTCATACCTGGGTTATTATGTGAGTCCAATAAGGGACACACACACTGGTGCGCACACTTATTTAATGTTTACCTTCTTAGTTGTGCCGTTGTATATTAGCTATTAAGAACTGATTTATGGCAGGCTGTGTGAGATCCTCCAACTTTATATATGATAGCTTACAAGTCAATTAAAATGCTTTGCTTATGACTCGTCATCAGGGTCAGACTGAGGGGTTTGGGGCCCACTGGGGCTGCTGCCTCAGGTTCCCCCTCTGCTGCATGTGTGCGCAAGCGCATGCAGTCAAATTTAATTTTTGCTGCAAGTACCTCAGGGCCTCCCTCTGGCAAACGTGTCCGCATGCGCGCAAGCATGCACACTTGAACAGAGATTTTGCTGCCAAAGGCAGGAAGAAATACAGGGTGTGATGCCCACCAGGTTTTTTCCCGTTGTCCCGCCGGCCCAGTCCGACTCTGCTTGTCATTCACTACGGCTGTAGTATTTCTACATGTGAGGGCTGATAATGCCTCAAAATACAAACACTGGGCCAGATGCCATTCAGTGAGAAAAATTTATTTTAAGTTTTATCACATGAAAACTCGTGGACAAGATTTAATTTGAACAGAATTCTAATTCTGTTCTAGTTTTTTCCCCATAGACTTCAATAGAGTTTTAAACATGAGATAAGTTTTTCTGAATTGAATTGCATCTCAAATGAAATCGTGTCCATGAGATTTCACGTGATAAACCTCTTTCTCACTGAATTGAATCTCGCCCCTAATTTGATCTAGATTGTTCATCCAGTGCCATTATGTGATAAACCAGGAGATATTTTTTTCTCACTGAATTTAATCTGCCCCGAAGTATGATCAGGAGTAGCGAGTTGCAAATGGTGGCCCCTCTGTCTGCAGCAGGTGAAAGTGGATACAGTCTTTATTGTAATGCCTGAATGATTTGATTGCATGGTCTTTGTAAACTTTAAAGGAATCTTCAAATGCTCAGGATATTTTTCTCTATGTCTTGAAAAAATGTCTAAAAAATATTATTTTTCCAGAAGAAACCCCTTCCTGATCCATCTATTTCTTAACTACAGATTTTCAGAATGTTACAGATCAATTTCTGGACAAAACTGTTGTGTTCTGAAAGATAGCAACATATTATTTGGCCACTAAAATGTTTATCCTTCCATAATGTACATTATACATTATAATGTAGTTACTGAGTATCTGTGCTACACTGTAGTTTTTTTCTGTTGTCATCTACTTTTTCTTTTTGGATTTTGCTTATTGAATTCCACAAGCATTCTAGAAAAGCCTTTGGCTTTGATATTGTTGACCAGCATACAGTATATCCAACACTCTGCCTTTGGTCACCTAGACAATGATTCAAATGATCATTCTGCTATTGAGAATGATCTGTCTCCTGTGTAAGCTGTGTAGTTCTGGATCATTATACTGATGGTACTCATGTCCACTTGACTAATGACATTGACTTGCTGTCAGCTGTCTCCTCTTAGTGTCCTCCAGATATACAGTATGTAAGGCAACTTGTGAGCAGTTTCGCTAACATTTATTCATCTGAGATTTCAATTTCTGTAAAGAATGTCATGTTGCTCCTGTACCTTAATCTCCTGGCACCTCATATATACCCCTAATGCCCACAAGACACTACTAAACCATGAATTATTATAACACAGTGTCCTTGATGATTTTAAGTTCTTGTAAAGTCACCTTTAAATAAATAGTTTTGTTTTTTACAGATTTGTCAGTAATATACAATAATGGTCTTAACTGAAGATATTCCCTCCTGTTTTCACAAATGCTATATTTGATGAAGGATTAAATAAAGTCCACTTTTATTACCTAATCCTGACCAACAACAGTTGATTTGTGCTAAACTCAATTTGAACTAAGAGCTAATTTCAGTAAACCATTTTTTTTAACTTCAAACCATTTTTTTTAAGTCATCCAAATCTTTCTAGAAACTATTTAATGTATAAATTACAAATGTCCAAGGAACCTTAATAAAGACAAAAGAGATCATATAATGCCCTAAGCATGTTCCATGGCCCTCAAATGTCTGGGGAAAAATGTTAACCCAAAAAAGTTTAAATTAGGACTTTTGCAGGAAATCTCGCTTAAAAAAAGCAAAAATCTACAGCATTTTTCCAACTTTAATGCATTTTCGGCAGACAGGATATGATGTAAGCGACATAAGATTGAGGAAGATCTAAGTCCATTTTGGCAGTTCGTTTGGTCTGAGGTGGCGAAGTCAGCTCTGGCGAAAGAGGTAAAAATCTACACTTTAGTGAATTTGCTTGAGCAACAACCATTTGCTTGAGCGAAAAGTCGCCTGGCAAACTAACACTAGCGACGGTGTCTTTCGTTAGTGCATTGTTGTCTGTGCCTTTTAATGAATTGGCGATGTCCCTGCGGATTGGATTTCTGGCCACTTTGCCCTTTACTAAATGTGCCCCTTTGTGTGAATCAGTAATTACCACGTTATCCAGAACCTTGTAGTGATGTGGTGTACCTGCGGACGCACAGGAGAACCCTGTGGGTTCTGGTGTTCACCGACGCCCTTTAGGGGCCCGGGGCTTTCTGCTGCGGAAACCACACAGGAAATGCTTACAAGTCCTTAACAAGGTACCAGCAAGGATTAAGAGAAGACTTAGTCGAAGTCAGGTGAAGAGTTCAAGGCAGACAGCAGGAATCAAAGTCAGGGATCCAGCAGAAGTCAAAACCAGGAATTCGAGTCAGAATAATACGCTTCAGCAGGAACAGATGAACTGGAACCAGCTTGGGTATAGTCAAAATGGTGGACTGGCCTTTTAAAGGAGATTTGGCGCCAAGAATTCGAATCCGACGCCCAAGGATGGCGTTATGAAGCCCAATGTCACTACGCTTATCGTCCATGGAAACCTATTGAGTGCAACCCGGAAGTGCACGCCTGCGCACTAGGAGTCGGGAACAGACACGCGGGGAGGTCTTACAGAATCTATACAGTTGACTGACATTGCAAACCACAAGCAAGCCTTGGTCCTTCTCCATCAAGGATTTGCCTAACAATCCCATTATAAGTGGCATTTTTTTTAAATCCCAAATGTATAGCCTTAAATTTATCAACATTGAAGCTCATTTTAGCTGTCCAGACCCTGCTGGTTAGATAATGAAGTTAATTAGACTAGATTATCCAAGATGGAAATTAGTGCTCAGCTTTGCTTGTACATTTACAATGCTTATTTCATATGTTTTATTTATTTTGATTAGTAGTTGCTCAAGGCATGTTTAGCAAATTCATATACACTTATATTCATTTGTTCTAGTAGACCTTCAGTGTAAACAAGGAAACTCAGATCATCACCTCAGCCACTGTTTGTATTGCATCATTTGCCTCAGCATTTCATTATTGCCTTTGTGCTTGTTTAGAGATAATGAAGACATCTTTTCAACCTATCACAGGATAATAGTGTTTTTGTTTCCACTATCTGATTGTTTAGAAGTCTATTGTACATATGAAAAAGAAAAGTATTTGAGCAATTCAGTCTTTTAGCATGGTTCCTCTTTCCCAGATATGACAAGAGCCAATGCTGACCTCATCTTTAGATCTACAAGGTTTACAGGCTACACATGCAAAGCTTGTCTGCTATAATAGATCATTAGCAAACATCTCACAGTTATTTATGTTGCCCTGTTTGTAATTGGGTTACCTTATGTTTTGAAGTGTGTCTTCTTATTTGTGAAGCAACAGTATTATCCGTCTTTGTTTGTGTCTTAAGGGTCAGGGCACATTGGCAGATTCAGGGAGATTAGTCTCCCGGCGATAAATCTCCTCTTCTTTGAGGCGACTAATCTTCCCGAACTGCCTCCCCAGCCTTCCTGCCAGCTAAAATGTAAATCGCCGAAATTACCCAAAGTTGCCTGAGGAGGAAACTTCGGGCGACTTCGGAAACAAATTCTACTGTCTCTTTAAAAATTAGATTTCAACCAATCATCATCAAAAACCTGCCAAATTGCTGTTTTAGCCTATGGGGGACTGCCTATAATCTATTTGGAGTCAATTGGTGGAAGTTTCTTTTTAGGAAAAACTTTGATTCAGCGTCGATCTATTACTGCGATTCGTACTATTCTAATTCAGCCGAATACGGACCTATTAGATTGAAAAAGAACCTATTCGGCCAAAAAAAACCTTTGACTAAATTTCAGTTGGTCTTTTTGAATTTGAATTTCGAAGTTTATCAAATTCGAAATCCAAATTTGATAAATATGCCCCTAAATGTTCATAGTTATCCAAGTGATATTCAGATACATTTTTGGGGTCATTGTTGGTTATATATATTCCTTGTACTTAAAGGGGCAGCATTCTCTCTTTTTTAAAATGAATTCAGTGAAAAGGTCTTATGCTGGACATATATTTTGCACATTGTTTTAATTATAAAATACATTTCTTTAACTAAACACGACAAACAGGAAAATTGAAGTTACTTCATGTTTGGTTGATAATTAGATTTTTAGTGCACAGATCAACCCTCAGGTCCATATACTGGTAATATAATTATCTTACTCACAAGGACCAAACATGGAGTAGCATCACTATCCCTGTTTTACCTGTTTAGCTCAATATATAGACTTTTTCGTGATTAAAACACGAATGGCAAAAAGCATGTTCAGCACAAGTTCTATTCACTGCACTCATGTTGAATAAGGGGTTATACTGCCTGTTTAAAGTACATAACTCATCAATAGGAGTTATTATCTTCAAGAAAAGTATTGCCCCAGTAACGAGGGAGTGTATGAAAATCACCATTTAGTATAAGCCCCATGATCATTTTCTACTTCATCTGTAATAAACTTACAAAAAATGTGATCCCACTGCTTTAAATAAATACTTTCAAATTGTATAACAATCATACTGTTGCATATTCTAAATTATTGATTATTATGCACTGAAAATCCATAATGACATTGACCATCATTTATTGTTTAAATAAAGAATACCTTATTCTTGTCTCATTAGCGGTTTGTAGTAATAAGACCTTTTACCTTGCAACTGTTGTATTTTTGTACAGTATTTTCAGACTGAAAAAAGGCAGTAGACTATTTTATGCTTGGTGATCTATTTATGGCCCTTAAGACCCTATATAGGATATTCTACGTTATGCTTTGATGAAGCTTTCAGAATAAATCGGTAGGAATACATTCTAAGTTACTGGAAACCTTGCTTAAAGAAAATTTTAAACCCATATAAACTGAGTTTAGAAAGTGGAAATACTCATAGGCACTGCTGTAATCCTTCTCTGTCTTTGCACATTCATAGAGATAACTGCTCATTATAAAAATGCCAATATTTGGAATTAACATCTCCTGTCTCACAATGAATACACTCAACATACTCTCACAAGCAAGATATGGCTGAGCAATTGTAACAGCTGAAAATAAAAATACATATGTATTGAGGTGCACTAAGACGGCTTCTTGTTTTCATGCAGCACAATTAAGTACTTTTCTTTGATATTCAGAAAGTAAGTCTGGGCAGCCAGGTAGGACTAACTAACAGCCCTGATATTACCAACATCGCAGTTATTAAATCATTTAATAGTTACATTTATTAAAAATAGCAACCAGTTATATTTTTGAACGATAGAAATGGGTTAAAAGCAGAATGATAATTATGATAGTGTCCCTTTAAAACAGGTAACTCATTAAAAGCAAAATATTCCAAGGCAAAAATCACTATTAAGAAAATAAACTGAGAAGAGTTGTTGTTTATATGCACACGTTTTATTATGAAAATTAAATTGTGAACCAATGAATAAACCATCCATAATCTTGATGAATGGATTAGACTGTCTCTTTGTTTTGTGTTCATAGAATAGTGGAACCGGTTATAATGTACGATTGTCAGAAAGCCGGGCCACAAATCATAGGTCCTGACAAAGAAAAAAATACATGTACAATTTTATTTTCCACCAGCGGCCGATAAGGAATCGAAAGAAAAATACAATTCAATTAATAGCCTGTACATTATTTTCTTATGAATATGGATTTGTGATGTAATGTTCAATAAAATGGAATTAGATGCTGGCCTGGCCAACAGGGAATTGAACATATTGTTATTAGTCTAACTGCAAAATTGAAATGTCTGATGATGCTAACTGTATTTTCTCCGTGAAGGACATTTGAGCATATTGAAGTCTGCAGAGTAAATTATGTGTTTAAACTATAAACTCAAAATCTTGCAAAGGTTGTTTGACATAGATAGTAGTTTGGTGTAGAGGTGCAGAAGCCTGTAAATGGCTCTACTTCTAAGAAAGAAGATCATATCAGGAAGGATTCAGCATAATAAAACACCCACAACAATCTAAACATCTAAACATGGGGCTTACTCCATGTTGAGAGGAAGCTAGTGAAGTGAGGAGTAGATATTATAGAAGTTATAGAAGTTTTGGAACAGGTACCCTATGAATGAGATGTAGAAAGTAAATAGCAGATTTTCATCTATCACACTTCTAGAAATTGTAAGCTAGCTAGGGTAGGTATAAATAATAGCATCAGCTCCACCGAGGAGAAATTGTTTAGTAATAGTAAATAGTTTATCCTGGGTGATACAATACCTTGCCTAAAGCAAAGGGGGACACAGCTGGAGAAGGACTCAGGGTATATATTAATCCCCGAGAGGCTTTGTAAGAATCTCTTAGCCTGGTGGTCCAGTGGCCGGCAGGGATGCCTGCCACATGGTTCCTTCCCGGTTATCCTATGGCGCGCGCCGCAGCGATTTTCCGGGTTTATGATGATGTCACGGCACAATGGCGCAAAATTCAAATGTATTTAAAGGGTCTTTTGAATGTATCACATTGCCCGTTGTTAGGTCTAACGTGTTTAACTCCTGGGTGTTTATTCCTCATGAATCCTGCTTAATTATATTGATATTGACCCTTGCCTGTCTGCTGCCTATTCTGAACTCTCCAATCTGACCCTTGCCTGCCTGTTGACTATTCTACACTCTCCAATCCTGATCCTTGCCTGTCTGATTGTGTGAATGATGCCTGTATTGACCCAGCCTGTCTGTCTATTCTTGAACCCTGCTTCTGCTAGCCCAGCCTGCCTGACTAGTCCACTATGGAACTAATTAGTAATGTAGTTATGATAGTAATTGAGACCCTGGATTTTTTAAGTTACTTCTGGGAGTCCTCTGTTGCTTACTGTGATTGTGCCTGTGGAATGATGGGTGGGCTGACTCATAATTCGTTATTGTGTTGGTTGGTGACCCAGCAGACTAGGGATTCCTGGCAGTTCGTACTCACTAAATACTACAGAAGTTCTGCGGTATTGTCTGTGTCCTTTAGGATGCCCTTCTTATCCCATTCTTCACTCATTATTCCTCTCTAGCTTAAAATATCACTGAAGTCCTGCTGTTTTCTCTTTGCTTCTCCTAACCTCAATTCAAATCACCCCCCCCCTGCCAGCCCGAGCATCTAATTCAGTCTACAACTCATCAACCTAATTCCACATTTCCTACCCTTAACCTTATGTGCCCGACCTTTCTAACCACATTATGAGCTTTCATCCCACATTTTATTAGCAACTGTGCAACATCATGTAACAGTATCTGCTGTTTAAAAGCAAGTGAGTAATAATGAGGAACAATATACACACAGGAATTTGTAATATATGTAATTGTTATGATACATAATAAATAGTGGAGATATTCTGTTTTCAGAAGAGCTCATGCTTTGGAGTTAGAGGAGGAAATATACTAGAAAAAGAGGCTGCTTACATATCTTTACAGAGTTAAGGTGGATAAATTGAATATTCTTGTACTAGACAAGGTTATAATATGGGGATATATCTAGTGGGAAATCACCGTGATTAAGGAAATTTTTACTAATTCACACCTTTTTTGAGGCTGACTCAACTGAGGGTTTAGTTGCCATGGCAACTGAATGGGGGCTAAAAGCTCACAAACAGGGAAATAATGACCTGCCCAAGCTATAACTGATTGTTACAGGCATCTGTAGCAAAAACACCTATTTAAAGTAAAATCTTTAAAACTGCTACAACACTGGGGATTCCAACAGGAAACATCAATAGCTGAGGGGCTCATAGGGATAGGGGAGGAATAGTTTTCTCTTAAATTGTTCCTTTCTTCTGCACTGTCCCTCTGCTTCTATAGAGAGTATTATGTTGTTGTACATGTTCCAAGAGAAGCAAACTTTGTGTAAATAGGATTTGTTTCTTTTCTTTTTTCTCATAAAAAAAATCCACTACAGGTTAAAGGGTCAGGGGGCACTGACCAGCCCTGTCATTATTGCCTAACATAACAGCGTAATGCCTGCATGTCTCCCCTTCCCAGAATGTTTATGTCAAGTTCATGCCCACACAATCATGAATGGGCACAGACCTGGGTGCAATTGCATCTGCTGCACCCCTGAAGGCCTTTAGATTACCCTGTAGTATGCTGTAGACAGTGATATTCTGAGACAGTTTGCAATTGGTCATCATTTTTCATTCTGAATGTTTTCAGTTATTTAGCTTTTTTTTGTTCACAAACTCTCCAGATTGGTATTTCAGCAGCTATCTGGTTGCTAGGGTCTGATTTTCCCTACCTAGCAACCAGTGAGTGGTTTGTGTGAGAGACTGGGATAAGTATAGGAGAGGGACAGAAGAGGAAGATAAGTAACAAAAAGTAACAATAACAAATACATTGTTGCCTCAAAGAGCAATAGTTTCTTTTTCTGTTGTGCTTTTTTTAATGCTAATTTAAATACTGGTAAGTGGCAGAAGAGGAAGGGAAAGAACTTAAAAAATACGAAGAATAAATAATGACCTATTGCAAAGTTGCTAGGAATAGGACATACTAAAATTACTTACATACTAACTTTAAGGCGAGCAACCCAAATCTGATTAGACTTTAGCAAGGTCTTATGTGAGTGACTGAACATTATCTGTAAGAACTGGAGATATGTTGCTCCTATATTAACCTCTTAAGTGCCATAGAATTTAAAATCTATGGTGCATTAATTGAAAAAAGCAGGTGATAGTTCTGGCACTCTAGCTGCTACACAGTTGTTTAAATGGCAGAGGTTATCAGCACGGAAAGGGTTAATCGCCTTTCAAATTCTTCTCTTAGGGCAGAGATAAATGGTCAGATTCGGGGAGATTATGCTGATAAGTAAAATATGACAAGATAAAGGATAAGGGCAGACCCGAAGATTCGGGAAGATTAGTTGCCTGGCGACAAAGCTCCTCCTCCTCTTTGGGGGCGACTAATCTCTCCGAACTGCCTTCCTGCCGGCTAGAATGTAAATCGCCAGTGGGATGGCAATCGGAGCATTTGGTTTTCCAAGTCGTTCGAAGTTTCCTCGTGAGGCAATTTAGGGCGACTTCGGAAAACGAATGATCCGAGTGCCATCCCATCGGCGATTTACATTCTATCCAGCGGGAAGGCAGTGGAAGGCAGTTCGGGGAGATTAGTCGCCCCGAACGTCTGCCCTTACCTTTTATGTTGTCATATTTAACTTATCAGCATACAGTGTATATGTACTACTGAGATTACATAGGGAGGAAACTGCAAGCAACAACAAATGCTTTACCAATTACCAGCTTAAGACAGATATAATAAATACCCTGACACAAATGCATGTGTTTATTCATTTCTTTCCACAATCATAAACATTAACAATGCAACGGCTCATTTTTCCCCAGAACTCAAATAAATACAACCATACAAGTGATCAATAGCATATAGATTCTAACATAACTCTTTTCAGAGATGTGTACAGATATAATAACAAGTCTGCAGCAAATCAATAAACCGTATTGGGTTCTCCGGCTGTGCGAGGAATATTAAAGAAAGGGGCACGGAAATGTTCTTGCACTCTCCAATCAGTAAGTATCCCAATGAATACAGATCATGATACACATAAGCCCACTGTACATTTTGATATTCCCATTCATTCCCTTGATGTGGTTTTCTAATACATTTTTTGACTGTAATAGAGTTCAGAGCAAGACTTGTGATATGTAAATAAGTAACAGTATTGACCTTTTAGATGCCACAGAAGGACTGTCTTTAATAGTGGTGGATCCAGGACCAAATAGCGTTCTCTGCACCAGAAGAGACAAGTATAAAAAACAGAAATTCAGCTCTAAAAGTTACGTGGAATGGCTTTTTGCTGCCCTGGTAACTCGTTTTGGTGCGCCTGTCTGAAGCGAGTTTCTCAACTAACCTCATTGGTGCAGTGCCCCATGGCAGGTCACAAGTGTGCAAGCAACATGGCAGTTTGTAAATGACTCCTACATAGTGATCAGAATTGATATAAAGTGTTCCACCTCCTAATATGCCGCCAATCCATCCTGGTTTGCCTATACTCTCCCCAGAACTGTACCCACTTTTTGTAAGCCCCATCCTTTTTGTTGTCTTTATGAATGCCAAGCTTGAAGTGAAGAGCACTGAGAGCTATGCTATACCTATAAAAGGTGTGGGATCCATTATCCAGAAACCAGTTATCCAGAAAGCTCCGAATTAAAAAGAGGCTGTCTCCCATAGACACTATTATAATAAAATATTCCAAATTTTTAAAAATGATTTCCTTTTTCTCTGTAGTAATAAAACAGTACCCTGTAATTGATCCAAACTAAGATATAATTAATCCTTATTGGAAGCAAAACCAGTCTATTGGGTGTATTTAAATTTTACATGATTTTCTAGTAGACTTAAGGGGGCAAATTGACTAACCTCCGAAAATTCACCAGCGATGGCTTCGCTCACATCGCAACACTTCGGCCAGGACAACTCTAATTCACTACAATCCAAAGTTGCGTCCAGGGTGCCGAACGCTGGCAAAATTGTGCTAGCGTTACTGCACCAAGCGAAGCAAAGTTGCGCTAGTGTTGCCTAACTTGCATACGGCGGGAAATTAAAGTTCAATGGACTTATATGTTGCAGCAAATACATTACAATACACAAGCCCGGGAAACCTTAATAAAATAGAGTTGTTATAATGCCCTTCACATGAGCCCAGTGTATAGTTTATGTGCCATATGTTAGGAAATGTTGGGGGGAAGCCAGATACCCCAAAAAAAAATTATGCTCTTTTTCAGCCCATCGCCCTGAAAAAGGAAAAGACACTAGCGTTTTTTGGGACTTTTCAACTATTTTTTTAGGAAGTCCTATCTACTCTATTGCACTTCGCCGGGTCTGAGGTGGCAAAGGCAAGTCTGGAGTAGCGTTGGAGGTAACGTTCAGTAAAATCCGCATCTTCGTGAATTTGCACAGTTACGTCCATTCGCCAGAGCGCAAATTTGCCAAGCGTTAGGGAGCGAAGTACCGCTAGAGTCTATATCCTTCGCTAGCAAAGTTACGCCATCGACCGTTAGTAAATCGGCGAATAACCGAAATGACGTCACTTTGGCGAATTTTCGCCCCGCGTTTGTCACGTCATCTTTTAGTAAATGTGCCCGAAGGTATGAATAACCAAATTACGAAAATATCTGTTATCCGGAAAACCCCAGGTCCCAAGCATTCTGGATAACAGGTCCCATACCTGTACATGTGTTGGGTCTGTTATCTGGAAATCCATTATCCAGAATTATTAGGCAATCTCCTGTAGACTCCATTTTAATCAATTAAAATTTTAAAAAATGATTTCCTTTTTCTCTGTAATACTAAAACAGTACCTTGTGCTTTATCCTAACTAAACTACTGGTATAAATAACCCTTGGTGCATGTTAAAAAATCCTATTTGGTTTAATGTGCAATGATTTTTTAGTACACATAAGGTATGGAGACCAACGATGGGAAAATTTGTCCCACTTAAAATTACCCACGAAATTCGCCAAATGCGAATTTTGACGCCCGCAACAATTTTGATGCCCACGGCAATTTACGTCAATTTTGATGCCCAAATTAAAGCCAATGGGCGTCCTAATAATGTTGATGTGCGACAGTTTTGACGCGAGCGACTTTTCAGACACACATCCAAATTATTTTTGGCAAATTCTTTGCAAATTTATTCGCCGGCGGCAAAACATAAAAAGACCTGTTATTTGGAAAACACCAGGTCCCAAAGATTCTGGATAATAGGTCCTATACCTGTACTGTATTCCATTTTTCTGCTGCTAACTTATTTCACCCACTCAAAGTTCTGGCAAGATATCTAATCATCTGATGACTAGCCAGACAATAAATATGTTAACATCACCTATTGTTGTTATTGCTGAGGCCCTTTGATGTTCTTTCCAGATATTTAATTGTGATTTATATCCCCAAAGCACAATTTTGTGTATGGATTTATAATGACGGCTATTTAAAAAAACAGCAATATTCAATTTATGTCCGTAACCTTCACTTTGTGTATAAAAGGCAGTAAATTGAAGAAGCACAAAGCTGATAACATTGTTTAGAAAAATATATCAGTCATATCAATGCCAAATGACTGCTGGATTCACTAATCTCCCAATTCTCATATAATGAGTTGGGCTATTATTTCAACCTGTTTTATGACACTGCTGGAAAGGATCCATGCAACAAATATTAGATATAAGATACAGCTTCATAAAAATGGATAGATAGCTTTCAACAGGTTTGAAAACATCCATGATTATACTGGTAATAAGTTACCCCAGTATTATACTGTTTGTTGCTCTTTTGGGCAGGGCCCTTGTTACCGCTTGTATCAGTTATTGGCTGCTTTGTACTGTATGTACATCTGTATGTTCAATATATACACCCATTTATTGTACAGCACTGCGGTGGTTGACACTAACTATGCGATAATAATAACCAGTAATACCCTAATGTGTTCACAGTGCCCAGTTTAAGCTCAGCTTGAGTAAATGAGCTTCTGCTGCTGGAGGCACGGGATACTGGAAGCTGTATGTTGGCACAGTTAAGGGGTTATTTAACAAAATCCAAATTTTTTCGATAATTTTATTAAAAAAAACTCAGACCAAACCAGTATCCACAATTTGACCTTATTTATTATTTAAAAAGCACAATCTAATTGTATCAGGGAAAAACTCGATACAATCAAGCAGAAATCGTTATTGTACGATTTTATTCAGTTTTTATCCCGAATTGCTCGATTTTTTTCAGGCTTTTTCCCAAAAAGTCCGAAATGTTCAGATTTTTGCCTGAACATTCCGAAATAGTCGGATTTTCGAGCTAATTCCAGCGCAGACCACAGAAACTTTCAAATTTGATAGGGACCTCTCCCATTGACTTATATACAACCTCGGCAGGTCATAGATGGAGGATTTTCATATTCTGACTTTTTCCATCCTTGAGGTATAATAAATCTCATTTTTTAAATTTTTTTTGCATTCAGACTTAAAAACCCCATTAGAGTGCAATAAGTTGGCCATATCCAAAATGCCTGGAGTATAACTATGGAGGCATCAGATCTAGCAGACCATATATATAGTACTTTAGCAATACTTCCATCAGCGTTGGCTGCAGAGTAACTTACTTTTAAGCTTCTAAAGCCTTTGTCATGGAAGTTCAGGAACTAGAGATTTATTTGACACAAGCTCTTTGAATTCTGACCTCACTAACCCTGAACAAAGGGGAATATTTATTAAAGAGTGAAGTTAGAGATCACCATAGTCGACTAGTGTGAAATTCTGCCTCTCTATTCATTTCTATAGGATTTTTAAAGGTATATTTATCAAAGGTTGAACTTTCACTTTCACCCATTGATAAATACACTTTTAAATATACATACATATCTCATCTGAAGATTGTATCCTACATGAGTTGCTTGTCAAATACCTGTATTACTCTTAGGGGCCGATTCACCAATGGTCGAATATCGAGGGTTAATTAACCCTCGATATTCGACTAGGAATTGAAATCCTTCGAATTCGATATTCGAATTCGAAGGATTTAGCGCAGGAAATTCGATCGATCGAAGGATTATTCATTCGATCGAACGATTAAATCCTTCGAATCGAACGATTCGAAGGATTTTAATCCAACGATCGAAGGAATATCCTTCGATCAAAAAAACTTAGGCAAGCCTATGGGGACCTTCCCCATAGGCTAACATTGACTTCGGTAGCTTTTATCTGCCGAACTAGGGGGTCGAATTTTTTTTTAAAGAGACAGTACTTCGACTATCGAATGGTCGAATAGTCGAACGATTTTTAGTTTGAATCCTTCGATAGTCGTAGTCGAAGGTCGAAGTAGCCCATTCGATGGTCGAAGTAGCCCAAAAAACACTTCGAAATTCGAAGTTTCTTTAATTCGAAACATTCAGTCGAATTCACTCGAATTTAGTGAATCGGCCCCTAAATGTGAATGCTTAGTAAGAAGACATGAAGCAGCTTTTTAATCATTGGAGAACAGGGTTCTGAATTAATATTCTCTCCTCTTGTCAGGGAAGACATTAATTTGGACTTCAAATTGTTGCCTAATTAAGCTGAAGATGGTTGTCATATTGCCATATTTTTACTATATGTGCCCCATAGATTGGCAATGAGCTTCAATAAAGCCATTGAATCAGAACAAATGCTCTCAAGGGTCTACTGTTGCTTAGTGCCGAATTATCATGCCAGGAGGAAAAGAAGTGGGAAGAACTCTGTTTCACAAAAAAAAAAAACATAATTAAAATCCTTTTTACTGTTTCTGATATATTATCAAAATGCAAATGATGTATAATAATGTTAACATATTATTAGGAGCTTAATTATGTAATTTAACTTTTCTTGCTATGGGGTCGAGTAAGTGTGAACACAAATCAACTGGAACATAAGTTAAAGATAACAATTTGAAGCTTGAATAAAATATTAATGGGGGAAGAATTGCAATACTGTGTAAAGGATATTCAAAATATATATAATATATAAAATAATACTGTATATCAGAATGTAGGCTGAGATGCAATGGAATGCTATGGCCCTTTATAAAGGGTCAGCATACAAAGTACTGTTATTGCGCTGAACAGGGCTGTCTTACTGAAGGCCTGTGTTTCTAGATAAGGTGATTTTATTCCAGGATAGTTGACTCAATCTCACACAAGATGCAGAGTGCAAACATTGCCCCAAATTGCTCTGCCCATGGGCACTAAAACTATGGTTAGCAACATCTGATTGGATTGTAACTGGTGGAATTATGGAATCAATGCATCAGAATTACAATTTATAAATGAATTAGTCATTAGATAATTTAATACTCAATCCATTTCTCATTCATTTTAATTGAATCGCACGCACAGCAGGCTCTGAAACCATTGGTTCTACAAAGATTATGTTAAAAAAGTTGGCTCTGGCTTTTTAAATAGGCCGCCCACCCAGCCAAAAGTAAATCTATACCATGTTAGGAAAAGTGGAGAGCAGTCTGCTTGCCTCAAGTACAAAGCTAGGTCAGGGGGCTCAAGAGGTTTAGCAGGAGATAATGTTTGGGGTGGAACTAGACCAAGAGACATTAAGATGGATGTACTGCTGGAGATAATAAAGGATACCAAAAAGGATATATGGATTGCACATAAAAAGTCAAAAAATTCAACGACCTTGGTGGTCTTCATCAGGGGAAAAACACACATCAAGTGCCAGTTTTATTTTTTTTATATCTTTTTTGTACTTGATGTGTGTTTTTCCCCTAATGAAGACCACCAAGGTGGTTGAAACACGTAGGGCAGCTTGCTAATCTGTAAGTGTTTTGATACAATACATTTTTGACTTTTTATATAAGACTGAGTGTGCAATCCATAAATCCATTTGGTATAATGTTTATTGGGAGGCTTTATTTGGTCAGTCTCCATGGGATTGGCACCTCAGCAATTATTCTTCTGGGTGTGCGCTTTCCAAATAAGATTTTTGGAGAAAATACAGGAAACTGACCATTTTAGGTTGCCTAGAGGTGTCACCTTCTATAATGGCTTGGGGCAGCACAAGCTAAAAACACAACTCTAGTGCCAGAGACTTAAATGTTTACTTAATAAACAATATAATGATATACAGTAAATTATACCTGAGCATTAATATCTGAGGTTAAAACTGACTTCTAAAGGAATCTATGTCTCAATGTAATAAAAAGGCCAGTAAAGCAATTTACTTACCAGAGCTGTGTAAGTAATTGTATTGATAGGACAGAAAGGAAAACCATTTTGATTGGTTTTCTGGATATGCCATTTTTTGGTTATACAAATCCCTGTGTATTGTTTCCAAAGAATCTGAATTCTACACGCTAAATCTTGTTTTCTCTGTACAGAGTAGGTACTAGTGTATTTCATCTCTCTAATGTTTTATGTTTGATACGTTAAAGCAAAGTTAATGATGCATTTACTTTATATGTTCTGATTATTTGTACTGAATATTACCTGTGACAGTTGCTGATTACATTTTATGTCGAGTGCATACAGCATGCTCCGGTCTAGTCTGCCTGGGAATTAGAATATAACCAGGTTTTGCTAAGCTTTCTTTATGGGATGACTTGATTGTGAAACCAAAGCTTGCAGACAATAACACAGCTTAATAAATAATGTATCGCCTTTGTCTTGCAGGAGCACTGGAGGGAGCGGCACAATCAGATCAGCTGTGGGAAACGTACATATCAAATCTAATAGGTTTGTAAATTAGATTTTTGTTCATTTGTTTTGGCTTCAAGGCAAGTTATTAATCTGCTTGCATTCTGTCTTAAAGGAACAGTAACACGAAAAAATGTAAGTGTTTTAAAGTAATGAAAATATTATGCAGTGTTGCCCTGCACTGGTAAAACTGATCTGTTTGCTTCAGAAACACTACTATAATTTATATAAACAAGCTGCTGTGGAGCAATGGCGGAAATTGAAAAACGGCTATATGGCACAGGTTAACTAATGGATAATAGATAACACCATTAGACAGACAGAGCTTATCTGCAATCTGCTGTGTAACTTGAGCCTTTTCGCCTTTGAATGTCTGCCCCCATTGCTACACAGCAGCTTATTTATATAAACGATAGTAGTGTTTCTGAAGCAAACACATCAGTTTTATCAGTGCAGGGCAACACTGCATTATATTTTCATTACTTTAAAACACTTTTATTTTTTGATGTTACTGTTCCTTTAAGATTCTTTTTCTTGGTAATAACGGTAAACACTCTCCATGTCCATCTTTTCATTTATCCTATCAGTGAAGTGCTCCGTAAAGAGGTGCTTTATATCTTCTGTGTCAGAATTTGCTCTGCAAAAATTACAAATGACATTTTCAGGAATACAGAGGCTGATGGGGAATCCTCCAGCGTAATCAATGATCCAGGGTTTGTTTATAGATGTTCTAACAAAATATCCTCTAAAATGTTGGAACAATTAATAAAATCCAAAAAAGTACTAAGGGAAATATGAGTGAAGGCTTTGCAGAATTCTGGATGTACACTAAAGGGCACTTTTAAATGTTTAATTTTTTCCTTTCATAGTGCCAATGTAGGAATTGCAATACTATTATTATTATTATTATTGTAAGGTGATAGATAATTGCAATTGCTCTTATCCAGGATCTGTTAACCACACAAATCAATATACCTGTGACTCTGTATCACTGGGGATGGGCCCTTGCTTATGGTTTGAAAAAGGGTATAAAAGAACTACAACCATCAAGTTGAGCAAATCAGTTGGGCACCAGTAGTTCTTAAAGCAAGATAACTCTTTATTTACAGAACTGAAGCACAACTTTCAGGAGGATAATCAATATAAATTATGTTCAGTTACTCAGTAGTTACATACACCATGCTTTACCCATCAGAGGGTTAATAATCAAACAGTAGATATAGTCAACTAGGAAGTGTCCCATCCCAATTATCAGGCCCTTCAAGTGGAACCTAGGTGAGCTAGAATAATCCCTAAGGAGCAGATTTACTCGAGGGCGAAGTGGCTAATACTAGCGTCAATTCGCTATCATTACCGCGCACATGGACATCGCCAATTTACTAATGGGCGCACTTCACTAGCGAAAGAGATAGGCGCTATTCGCACTCTATTGAAAGGCGACAATTTGCTCTGGCGAATGGACGTTACTCCGCAAATTCAATGAAATGAAGATTTTACTGACTGTTACCTCTTTCGCCAGACTTGCCTCCGCCAGCTGAGACCAGGCAAAGTGCAATGGAGTTCAGAGATCTTCCTCAATCTTCTGTTACTTACATCATATTTTTTAGTGGAAAAACCTTCTAAATCCAAAAAATGATGGTGTCTTTTCCTTTTTTCAGAGTGATAGCCTGCAAAAGTCCTTGCCATTTTTTTGGGGGTAAACAGCTTCCCCCATACATTTTCTAACATATGGAACATTAACTATACAGTGGGCTCATGTGTAGTGGCATTATAACAACTCTATTTTATTTTATTAAGGTTCCCTGGACTTGTGTAATGTAATGTATTTGCTGCAACATATACGTCCATTCAACGTTAAATTTCCTGCCGTATGCAAATTAACCTGAGCGCAAGACTCCTAGCGAATTTGGCAGAAATTAACACTAGCGCATCTTCTCTTTCAATCGCTCACATTGGTGAAGTAACGCTAGCGAAACATCGCATGAATTAGCGTTGTATAAGCGAATTTTCGCCTGGCAGAGTGTAGCGATGGGTGCAAAGCGGTCGCTGGTGAATTTTGAGTAAATCTGCCCCTAAATCTGTACACTTGAATCTGTCTAATTTGGCCCAGAGTGTAGATTGCCAAATCTGGCAATGATCTGCTTGTTTGGTGAGGTAAGTATGGCCATCTTAACATTTGCTGACTCCATAGTATTGTTAACAACTAAACGTATTGCTTTTCTTGACCACTACATACTGTAAATATCTAAGTCTTGCATTTGGGGAGCAAAAAAGTTTAAAGCCTTAACCACCCTACTCTGACAGGCTCCTGCAAAATATAAGTATGCTGAGCTCTACTAATATAATTGTTTTTATAGTTTATAGTTTTACAGTACAAGTATTCCATTAGATTTGCACAAAAGGGACAGTTAAAGTATACTGATACTATAGCACAACATGTGTTCATGATGAAAGAGGATGGAATATTGTGTCTAGGGGTCTAAACATGAAAGAAGCAGACCCTGTGACTGCCAGGGAGCTCACAAGGTATGGGGAGCCCAGTGGGACACGGATACTGATTGATAAAGAGTTTCAATATACAACTATGAAAAATGTTTTGGTCTTAAAAGCTGATGGACCCTTAAATGATTTTGCAATGGGGCCTAATTATTGTTGGCTGCCCTTATCCTTATATCATGGTATGTCACATGGAAACCCTTTTTATTATATACTGCATTCTCAAATGACCACAATGCACTGCTGCTTCCTTTAATTTTTCACCTCGATTTCAGCTCGAGACTTTATCTGACAGATTTTCACATCATTCCCCCTATATAATTTTCCTTGCTTTGGTACCTTGTCATTAGCCTTTAATTTGACATAAAAATGATATTTAAGAACATATATCTGTTGACTGCTTCCTTTTAGCCTTTACAGCTTTAATCATTTCTGACTTTGAAAAATGACTCTAGAAACCGCGTTGGCAGAAAAACGACTTTGTGGCGGACTCTCTGTCACTAAATTCTATGTTCTGCGTAATTAGAGTCCATCCTCAATTTACTCTTAATGTTTCTTTAAAACTTTTTAGGGTGTATTATAGGCTGGAAAGACATTCATTAAATGGATGCTTCAGACCAGTCATTTTGCAATTACAAGAATGCTACTTCAGTTTGCCAAATGAGCACCAATTCCATTTTCACACTGATTAATTATAATCATTAATAATATTCAACATGGCACAACAAAGAATAAAGAGTATGTGATAATTTACTTGCTAATATTATTTATATAATGTATTTTTTTGTTATTACTTAAAGTGCAGACATCATTAAGGAAGCCATACCTTAAGATCTGCTCATTTGGCGAGTTGTTTGTGAATGGAGAGAATTCTATATTTCCCACACAAGTCAGTATAAAACTTCTGATGGAATATTCTCCTTTCTCATTCCGAGCACCATACTGTCTCTCGGTAGGGGTAACAGCAGCGCATCTCTCTTCAGGCATCTCTGACCATTGTCCCCTGCTGTGACAAAGTGATGTGCAGGAAGAAAAAACATAAGAATTTGCCTTTTCAAAAAAACACAGATTGAGGGGGAAGTGAATTGGTTTTAACTCTTCTGAGGCAAAAACAGATGGAAAAGGAAATGCTTTCCCCAAGTAGATTGTACCTCATTACCTAAGTCAGGAGAAAGGAAAGAGTCTTATGAAAAGAACTGATTGAGGACTCATTTTGAACAGGTGAATTTAGTGCTTGCTGTGTGTGCCTCACTCAGTAGCTGCGCCGTGATTACATTGCAGAGTTAATCACACAGGGGGATGGCTGCAGCTGGCTGAGCAAATTTCTACTACAACAGTTGCTCATGAAAAGCCACACAACTAGACTGTTTCACTTTTGCTGAGATGTCTACTAATCCCCATTATTATTATTACTGTTATTTTTAACATGTATTTTTAGAGCGCTAACATATTTCACAGCACTGTACACAATTAGGGTGATAATGGTCTAGCCCTGGATTTAACATATTCCTCCTTACTTGATTGTATTAAGGTAAGTGGTTGAACTCAAGGCTTCCAGGCGCAAAAGTTGCATTAGGGCCCTCTTGCCATCAAAATCCCTACAGCGCTGTGGTGTTCACAGGTCATACTCTCTGCTCCACTGGTAGTTAAAAATACTACATACAGTTCTCTATAGTGTGCCTAAGAAGAGGTAATAGTGTTGGTGGAATAATTATTATTATTAAAATGTTTTTGTAGAGCACCAACATATTGCGCAGCACTGTAAGATAAATGTGTTCATACAAAGAAATCACATGAATTACATACAGTACCTAGAACATACAGAGTTACATACATCATGACCAATACCAGTACAACAGGTGAGGAAGGCCCTGTGCAAAAGAAATACAAAGAAATCACATGAATTACATACAGTACATAGAACATACAGAGTTACATAAATCATGACCAATACCAGTACAACAGGTGAGGAAGGCCCTGTGCAAAAGAACTTACTAAAGGGTAAAGGAAAGAAACACAAGGTGTGGGAGTGGGCAAGGTTAGAAATAAGTAGGTGAAAGATGTAGCATAGTGTATTGCATTTGATAGCTAAACAGAATGAGGGTAGGCTTTTCCAAATAACTGTGTTTTAAGAGATCTTTTGAAAGCAGAAAGGTTGAGAGAAAGTCGGACAGACCGTGGGAGAGAATTCCAGAGGAGGGGTGCAGCCCTTACAAAGTCTTGAATGCGAGCATGTGAGGAGGTAATGAGAGAAGAGTTGAGGAGAAAGTCAGTAGAGGAGCGTAGTTAGCGGTTGGGTGAGTATATATTGTAGAGATGAGTGCAGAGATGAAGGCAGGGGCAGAGTTATGAAGTGATTTGAATGTTAGGGGCATTGGTTTGAATTTTATTCTGAAAGGTAGAGGAAGCCAGTGTAGGGATTGGCAGAGTGGCATGGCAGAGGAGGAGCGGTTGCTGAGGTGTATAAGGTGGCGGCACTGTTCATTATTGTTATATTATACTGGAGAGGTGACAGTCTCTGGTGGGGAAGGCCAATTAAGAGATTTACAGTAGTCTAGATGTGATATGATGAGAGAGTGAATAAGAATTTTGGCGGCATCTTGGGTGATAAATGATCATATTTTGGATATGTTCCTTAGGTAAAAAGTGACATGATTTAAAAAGTATGAGGAGTGAAGGACAGGGCAGAATCTAGAATAACTCCAAGGCACCGGGCCTGGTGAGATAGGCAATAGTTGAATTGTTAATTATGATAGATACTTCCGGGATGTTATGGGTGTTAGTTGGAGGAAAGAGAACGATTTCTGCTTTAGAGAGGTTTAATCCATGGTAGCATTGCGACATCCAAGTAGAGATTAGATACCCTTGGGCATTGTGGCCTAAACAGGGACAGGTTATAGGGTTTGAAAACTGGAAATGTGGCTCTTAAAGTTCCCAGCAGGTAACCAGCAGGAAGCTGCCACCTGACATGAGTTTCTCGACTCGAGCCCCTGTGTGAACATACAGGCTCCAATAATAAAGTAGTAAACAGAACAACATTTATAATTACACTTCTTCCATTGTGCTGCCTTGATCTAAATTCATCCTTCCAACTGATCCAATCTATAAATGAACTAGCTTCCCATGATCTTATACAAGGACCAAGGACTAAATAAATATTAAATGAAGTTGGATTTACTATAGGTCTATAGCATTTAGGGGCTTTTAGCATGTATTAGTAGTAGGTTGGCCAAGCACATAATAATTGTCAGTAAATGTATTATAATAGCGAAGAAGTAACTTTCTTGGTATTTATGCCACTGAATAAGGATTTTAAAATGCCAGGAGTGGGTCGTTATCATCTTAATGATATGGGGGCTAATTAACATCTCTGAATTTGGGGTAATGCCCTTATTCAAAAGAGACAATAACCAAAAAATATTTTGCTGCAGGATCCTGAAATGTCCAGTTATGCCTGAGAGGGCAGAAGATAGAATTACCCATTCATCTCTGCAATTTCTATAAAAAAAAAAAAAAAAACAACCAGAATATGCCAAAAACTGCATTGTGTGCATAAACAGATTGATTGACAAAACCAACTCTCCATTATAAGTTAAATTATGTTGCAATGTCTGACCTGTAAATTCCACTGAGAAGAGGGGGTGCATTTAAAGAATAATAGCCCCTACCATCTTTTACTAATAATACTGACACAATCCTATCAATTATAGGAATGTGTTGTAATAACTGTCTACAAGTACCATCAAATATTAGCCAAGAATTTTAACACCTAGCCGATAACAGGATTGCTGCTTCTTTCAAAAACATTGTTTAATACGGTGTGCAGCCATCATCAGTATCATCAACAACAATGGTTCCTGAACAGAGTGCCAGTGGAAATACAAAAGTGTGCTCTTTGCTTTCCTGCAGATGGAGGCAGCTGATTCTAAATCTGGATATATGTGATCTCCAGCTGTTATCCAGATGCTTTCAGGCACCTAAACTATTTGCATAAGCAACATGATATCCTTGCACTTCACGTTTATAGACAGATGTGCTATTAATAATATTCCCAGACTGATACATAATCATTATATCACTCTCATGTGTCTTGTTTAAAAAGACAATCTTAATACCAGTAAAAAGTCCAGCAGCACCTTTTTATCATTAGAAATATCAGGTTTATAACTGTTTGGGTCTGTATTATTACAATTATTCTTCATTTTTACAGCACACCATATTCAGCAGTGATTTACAGACATTATACACTTAACAGTCACTGCCCCATTGAAGTTTATAGTCGCCAGTCCCTGCCATATTCATACACATTATGGTCAATTTTATCAGCAGCAAGTTAACCTGCCTGTACATTTTTTGGAGTGTAGAGGGAAAACTGGTGTACCTGGAAGACAAGCACTGGATGAACATACAAACTCTTGTCTGGAATCAAACCTAGCACCCCAGAATACAATATTGTGAAGAGACAAATTTGAAGTGGATGGAACAGAGACATGGCAGTTAGGTTTTACAGGTCTAATAAAGTTAGAAAATAAGAGCTATTATCACAGTAGCTATGGGTTATATCAGATGACTATGGGTTACAGGCCCATGGCAAATTTTGCTCCATTTGTAGTAGATTTACCTTTTGGCAGATTTATATATTGCCTATTACCACACTTTTTTCCACTGAAAAATGCTGTACCGTGGTGAGCTGCAAAGTGCTACAGTATGTCAAAACAAAGTTGGCTCTAACCATAATATTATTATTCTCCTTTAGAACCACATGCATCATTGGGCAGTCGCTGGGGGATCCCAGAAGCAATTCCAGGGTCTGATAATAGTGACTTATGCTGAAGAATAAAATAAGCTGCCTATCTGTTGTCGTTGAACAGCTAGTTGTTAATAATACCCCTCTTCTCTTTCTTTCCATCGTGATTTTCATACAAAGAAAGGTCACAAAGCATACCGTTATTTGACGTTTAAAGCATACACTTGGGGAGTTATTTATTAAGCTCCAAATACTCGAAATCCAATAAATTTAAATTTTTTGGGATTTATTAAAGTCCGATGGTATGAAAACTCTGAATCCGAAACCCGGGCATATAAAAACTCTTATGTCCTGTATAAGTCATAGGGGAAGGTCCCAGTGTCTGCGTTGATCTCTGTACAAATATCTGATGATTTTGGGGATTCGGAGCATAAAACTCCAAAAAATTTTTAGTTTTTGCTGGAAAACTTAGAACAATTTGGAGTTTTGTCCGACCCTATTTTTTCTGGCTTTTTTCTTCTTAAATAAGGCTCTATTCGGTAATTCAGAGTTGCTCGAAGTTGAATATTAGAAATACTGAGATAAATTTGGACATTGATAAATAACCCACTTGGTGATGGAGAATTGTCAATGTATGACAAGTTGCCTGGACACTTAGGTATTCGGTATCCCTTAGGTGCCAGTGAGTGAGCCGAGTGAGCAGCGTGGACAATGAAAAAGTTATTTAGCCAGAAGCTGTTTTATTTGCCTTGCTGTATAAAATGTTATAATTGAAACAACTGGTTGTGACATCATTGGCCTCTGTGTGGATATCATTGTATATGGGTATGAGCTCACCATTACATCTTCTACTTGAGTGTTTTATAGTTATTGAATGTGACATCACTGTTAAACAGATATGAGTTGAAGCCATATTTTACAATACAATATATTGGGAATAACTTCAGCACTCAGCAGATGGTTCATAATGAAAAAGTCTTTAACTACAGAGGTCATTATGGCTAGACATTATGCAACTGTCATAAACAAAACAGTGGAGATTCAGTACCAAGTTGACAACATGGTCACTTTGTTCATTAAAGCTGATCAGTTGGTTTACTGCCCATTTTTTTCACAAAAGAAATCACATGAATGCCTTATAAAGGGGGCATATTTTTCAACAGAGCCACTGATTCATGGAGGTGACTGTAAGTTTTCATCCATTGATAAATTCTATCCGAAAAACAGAAAATGTACACCCACACTGCAGTTTTAAAAATAAGACCACAATGCAGACACGTCATATGTTTGTTTACAATATAATTGTCACATACAGATAAAAGCCACTTACCCTAATAAATGTAAAGTATAATAAAACCATCATCAAAATTCCATAAAGTATTCTAATTAGGCAAAAAACAAAGTATGTGGGTATGATATTGCATCATATTAAACATGCCGGTATAGGAATAGGTGTTGCTTTATGCAGTTGTGGGGATTTTAATTTGCCCCAAACAGTTCTTGTCATGGCCAAAATGGTATGACCGTAGTCTAAAGATGAAAAGAAAGTTTATATTGTGCCACTGCTACATTTTACAGCATATCAGAATAAAATTTCAGTGCCCTTCAGTTGGGTATTAAACCAAAATTCCTGTTTTATTTTCAGTACAGAATTCCTTATAAAACTCTAGCCTTGCACTGAACCTCTGACGCAAATGATTTTATCTGCAATGCAAAGAAAAAACACATTTTCCGCTCAGTTCAGCTCACAATGGCAGAACTGGAAGTAAAAAAAAAAACACGTCATATTCTGGTTAAACTCAACTTTTTGAAAAGTTGAACTACTGGGTTTCTTTCTGAAATGAAAAAACATGGAATTGATTAACATATTATTTATATACGTGGCTTTGCAAGACAGCTCAGTCATTAGAAGCAGTAGTAATAGAAACGAAATGGTATTTATGGACCCTGCAGAATGTACAGTATGTGTCCAGTACAGCATCTCTGCTTTGAAATCTAACTGAGTGTTTCTTATTTTACTTTTTTCAGAGTTGAACTGATACATAATGACTCGTCCGCTTCAGGTTCTGCAGGCAGAAGTAATGAAAGCATTAAGTACAGAACCAAACCAGTCCCATATATATGGAGACACAACCAGACACTTGCATTAAAAATCAGGTAAATGAAATATAATGTATTACTGCAAGTTTTGCTTTATGCGGTGATTACCCAACTCTTTCTCTATTGTCAGGATCGATTTTAGAGCAGGACAGCAAGGGTATTTGCCCTAGACCACAATAAGACATCCGTGCGGATAGAACTTAAAATACAAATGATACTATAATGGGGCAGTCAGGGATGGGCTGGTGGGACACCAGGAACAAATCCAGTGGGCTCTGCAGACCAATGCCTGCTCCCCCCACGAGAACTGTGGCTAACAAGGAGGAAATGTGGTATGTGATGTGCAGCCGGGGGAGCTTGCAACTGTTGTGGGAGGGGCAGACAGTAGCCCTGGTGGGCCCGAAATATCCCATTCCGACACTTGGGCAGTATGCAATAGGCAGGTAATTATTTATCACAAGTAGGGATGTAGCGAACGTCGGAAAAAAAGTTCGCGAACATATTCGCGAACTTGCGCAAAAATGCGAGTGGTTCGCGAACGGTTCGCGAACCCCATAGACTTCAATGGGAAGGCGAACTTTAACATCTAAAAAAGACATTTCTGGCCAGAAAAATGATTTTAAAGTTGTTTAAAGGGTGCAACGACCTGGACAGTGGCATGCCAGAGGGGGATCAAGGGCAAAAATGTATCTGAAAAATCTGCCTGTGTGTGCTTGGAAGAGATAGTGTAGGGGGAGAGCTGTTAGTGATTTCAGGGACAGATGATAGTAAGTTTGCTGGCTAGTAATCTGCTTGATACTGCTCTGTATTGGAGGGACAGAAGTCTGCAGGGATTTGAGGGACATTTTAGCTTAGGTAGCTTTGCTGGCTAGTAATCTACTGTTCTCTTTAAACAACTGCCATACGTTGACCTTGTAGGCATTGTTTGCCCAGTTTTTTTGGACGCAGCCACAGAAGCACAGTTGCCAGAAAAAATATGCCATATAAATGCTGAAAATAGTAATTTTTCGCCATACGTTGACCTTGTAGACATTGTTTGCCCAGTTTTTTTGGACGCAGCCACTGAAGCACAGTTGCCAGAAAAAATATGCCATATAAATGCTGAAAATAGTAATTTTTCGCCATACGTTGACCTTGTAGACATTGTTTGCCCAGTTTTTTTGGACGCAGCCACTGAAGCACAGTTGCCAGAAAAAATATGCCATATAAATGCTGAAAATAGTCATTTTTTGCCATACGTTGAGCTTGTAGGCATTGTTTGCCCAGTTTTTTTGGTCGCAGCCACTGAAGCACAGTTGCCAGAAAAAATATGCCATATAAATGCTGAAAATAGTCATTTTTTGCCATAAACGTTGAGTCAACGTATGGCAAAAAATGACTATTTTCAGCATTTATATGGCATATTTTTTCTGGCCTCTGTGCTTCAGTGGCTGCGGCCAAAAAAACTGGGCAAACAATGCCTACAAGGTCAACGTCGTTGACCTTGTAGGCATTGTTTGCCCAGTTTTTTTGGCCGCAGCCACTGAAGCACAGAGGCCAGAAAAAATATGCCATATAAATGCTGAAAATAGTCATTTTTTTGGTCGCAGCCACTGAAGCACAGTTGCCAGAAAAATTATGCCATATAAATGCTGAAAATATAAATTTTTTTGGTCGCAGCCACTGAAGCACAGAGGCCAGAAAAATTATGCCATATAAATGCAGAAAATATGCATTTTTTTGGTCGCAGCCACTGAAGCACAGTTGACAGAAAAATTATGCCATATAAATGCTGAAAATATAAATTTTTTTGGTTGCAGCCACTGAAGCACAGAGGCCAGAAAAATTATGCCATATAAATGCAGAAAATATGCATTTTTTTGGTCGCAGCCACTGAAGCACAGTTGACAGAAAAATGATGCCATATAAATGCTGAAAATATAAATTTTTTTGGTTGCAGCCACTGAAGCACAGAGGCCAGAAAAATTATGCCATATAAATGCAGAAAATATGCATTTTTTTGGTTGCAGCCACTGAAGCACAGAGGCCAGAAAAATTATGCCATATAAATGCAGAAAATATGCATTTTTTTGGACGCAGCCACTGAAGCACAGTTGCCAGAAAAAATATGCCATATAAATGCTGAAAATAGTCATTTTTCGCCATACGTTGACCTTGTAGACATTGTTTGCCCAGTTTTTTTGGTTGCAGCCACTGAAGCACAGAGGCCAGAAAAAATTAAACCAGTAGGGTTTGCACCCTAGTTTGTAACGGTGGCGGAGGGAGGAGGACGCTAAAGGACAGCTGTGTGTGGAGTCATGAGGCTTGAAGAGAAGGACAGCTGCATAGAAGTCAGAACAAGTCTTCCGGCGTGCAGTAACCCTCCGAGATCCACCCCTCATTCATTTTAATAAAGGTCAGGTAATCGACACTTTTGTGACCTAGGCGAGTTCTCTTCTCAGTTACAATCCCTCCTGCTGCACTGAAGGTCCTTTCTGAGAGCACACTTGAGGCTGGGCAAGACAAGAGGTTCATGGCAAATTGTGACAGCTCTGGCCACAGATCAAGCCTGCGCACCCAGTAGTCCAGGGGTTCATCGCTCCTCAGAGTGTCGATATCTGCAGTTAATGCCAGGTAGTCCGCTACCTGCCGGTCGAGGCGTTCTTTGAGGGTGGATCCAGAAGGGTTGTGGCGCTGCCTTGGACAGAAAAACATTTGCATGTCTGACGTTACAGACCGGCCAAAGGGCTTTGTCCTTGCAGGTGTGCTCGTGGCAGGATTACTGGCACCTCTGCCCCTGGAATGTTGATGAGTTCCTGAAGTGACATCACCCTTAAAAGCATTGTACAACATGTTTTGCAGGCTGGTTTGTAAATGCCGCATCTTTTCGGACTTGTGGTATGTTGGTAACATTTCTGACACTTTATGCTTGTACCGAGGGTCTAGTAGCGTTGCGACCCAGTACAGGTCCTTCTCCTTAAGCCTCTTGATACGGGGGTCCTTCAACAGGCATGACAGCATGAAAGACCCCATTCTCACAAGGTTGGATGCAGAGCTATCCATCTCCGCTTCCTCATTATCAAGGACTGCATCATCCACGGTCTCCTCCCCCCAGCCACGTACAAGACCAGGGGTCCCCAAAAGGTCACCACTAGCCCCCTGGGAAGCCTGCTCCTGTTGGTCCTCCTCCTCCACAAAGCCACCTTCCTCCTCTGACTCCACTTCTGGCACCTCTCCCTGCGTTGCAGCAGGTGCCTGGGTTCGTTCTGGTGATTCCGACCAGAAATCGTGCGCTTCCAGCTCCTCGTCACGCTGGTCTACAGCCTCATCTGTCACTCGTCGCACGGCACGCTCCAGGAAGAAAGCGAAGGGTATTAGGTCGCTGATGGTGCCTTCGGTGCGACTGACCATATTTGTCACCTCTTCAAAAGGTCGCATGAGCCTGCAGGCATCGCGCATAAGCACCCAGTAACGGGGGAAAAAAATCCCCAGCTCTGCAGATCCAGTCCTACCACCCAGTTCAAAAAGGTACTCGTTGACGGCCCTTTGTTGTTGCAGCAGACGTTCCAACATAAGGAGCGTTGAATTCCAGCGAGTCTGGCTGTCAGAAATCAAACGCCTGACTGGCATGTTGTAGCGCTGCTGAATGTCAGCAAGGCGTGCCATGGCTGTGTAGGAACGTCTGAAATGGGCCGACACCTTTCTGGACTGGGTGAGAACGTCCTGGAATCCTGGGTACTTGGAGACAAAACGTTGGACTATTAAATTTAACACATGTGCCATGCAGGGCACATGTGTTAAATTTCCCAGTCTCAACGCTGCCAACAGATTGCTTCCATTGTCACACACCACTTTTCTGATCTGCAGTTGGTGTGGGGTCAGCCACCGATCGGCCTGTGACTGCAGAGATGACAGGAGTACAGATCCGGTATGGTTTTTGCTTTCCAGGCACGTCATCCCCAAGACAGCGTGACAACGGCGTACCTGGCACGTCGAATAGCCTAGGGGGAGCTGGGGGTGCACAGGTGTGGAGGAGGAGAAGGAGGACCCAGCAGCAGAGTAAGAAGAAGAAGAGGAAGAAGACGAGGTAGAGAGCGATGGAGGAGTAGAGGTGGTGGCAGAACCGCGTGCAATCCGTGGCGGTGACACCAACTCCACTGTTGTTGTTGTTGAGCTACCCATTCCCTGCTTCCCAGCCATTACCAAGTTCACCCAGTGGGCAGTGTAGGTGACATACCTGCCCTGACCATGCTTGGAGGACCATGCGTCAGTAGTCATATGGACCTTTGGCCCAACACTAAGTGACAGAGATGCGGTAACTTGGCTCTGCACATGTTGGTACAGGTGTGGTATTCCCTTTTTAGAAAAAAAATTGCGGCTGGGTACCTTCCACTGCGGTGTCCCAATTGCTACAAATTTGCGGAAGGCCTCAGAGTCCACCAGCTGGTATGGTAAAAGCTGGCGGGCTAAGAGTGCAGACAAGCCAGCTGTCAGACGCCGGGCAAGGGGGTGACAGTCAGACATTGGCTTCTTACGATCAAACATGGCCTTCACAGAAACTTGGCTGGTGGCAGATGACTGGGAATGGGAACAGGTGGTCAAGGTGGAAGGCGGAGTGGAGGGTGGTTCAGACGGGTCAAGGAGAGCAGAGGTAGAGCAGTAAGATGCTGGACCAGAAGGAGTGTGGCTTTTAGTTTGCCTGTTGCCTTTGAGGTGTTGCTCCCAAAGTGCTTTGTGCTTGCCGCTCATGTGCCTTCGCATAGAAGTTGTACCTATGTGGCTGTTGGGCTTACCAAGGCTCAGTTTCTGACTGCACTCATTGCAAATTACAATGCTTTTGTCAGAGGCACACACATTAAAAAAATCCCACACTGCTGACTTTTTGGAAGTGTGCGATCTGGCGGTAACAGTAGAAGTTGGCGGCATTGGCGGCAATGGCGGGTGCGTTGGCCGGCTGAACACAGGTGCCGATACATGTTGTTGCCCTACTGATCCCTGCGGGCTGTCCTCCCTGCTTCTTCTAAGTCTTATTCTCCTACTGCCTCTCTGACTCTCAGTCTCTCCATCTGAACTACCCTCCTCTTGCTCTCTTCTACTAGGCACCCACAAAACATCAATCTCCTCATCATCATTCTCCTCAGATGCATCAATTTCTTCTGACACATCACAGAAGGAAGCAGCAGCGGGGACCTCCTCCTCATCACTCATCATTATGTCCATCTCTGTCGTGTTCTCTGCCAGAATTAAATCTGGTGTAACGTCCTCATCTCCTTCATCTTCTTCTGGCAATAATGGTTGCGCATTACTCAGTTCAAGAAACTCATGGGAAAATAACTCCTCTGACTCCAGTGAAGAAGGGGCACCGGTGGTGGAGGAAGTGTTACGTGGGGTGGCCATAGCAGTGGAGGATGAGGAGGATGTTGTGGTAAAGTTAGAAACGGTAGAGGATGGGGTGTGCTGTGTAAGCCAGTCAACTACCTCTTCAGCATTTTGGGAGTTCAGGGTCATTGGCTTTTTAAAACTGGGCAATTTGCTAGGGCCACAGGATTGCATAGCAGCACAGCCCCTAGCACGGCCTCTGCGTGGCGGCCTGCCTTTGCCTGGCATTATTTTTAAAAAAACAACAACATAAACTCAGTTGGTTTTTCTGGAAACGATAATACACACAGCTAGATGGCAGTTTGAAGAAAACAGTGTGCAAATAATGCCTACAAGGTCAACGTATACACAGCGGTGGATACGGATTACGTAAAATATATGAATGCTGCTTGAAAAAAAGTAACTCAAGTGGTTTTTCTAGAGACGATAATATTATCAATATTTAGACAAAATGTGAACAAGCTCACACAGCTAGATGGCGGTTTGAAGAAAACAGTGTGCAAATAATGCCTACAAGGTCAACGTATACACAGCGGTGGATACGGATTACGTAAAATATATGAATGCTGCTTGAAAAAAAGTAACTCAAGTGGTTTGTCTAGAGACGATAATATTATCAATATTTAGACAAAATGTGAACAAGCTCACACAGCTAGATGGCGGTTTGAAGAAAACACTGTGCAAATACTGCCCACAAGATCAACGTATACACTACTACAGCGGTGGATACGGATCTCGTAAAATTTATTATGGCTGCTTGAAAAAAGTCACTCCAGTGTTTTTTCTGGAGACGGTAATATTATGGATATTTAGACAGAATGTGAACAAGGTCACACAGCTAGATGGCAGTTGGTTGAATAACACACTGGGCAAAAAATGCCTACAGGGCAAATAATGCCTAAAAGGTCAACTTATACACTACTACAGCGATGGATACAGATTACGTAAAATATGTTATGGCTGCTTGAAAAAAGTCACTCCGGTGTTTTTTCTGGAGACGGTAATATTATGGATATTTAGACAGAATGTGAACAAGGTCACACAGCTAGATGGCAGTTGGTTGAATAACACACTGGGCAAAAAATGCCTACAGGGCAAATAATGCCTAAAAGGTCAACTTATACACTACTACAGCGATGGATACAGATTACGTAAAATATGTTATGGCTGCTTGAAAAAAGTCACTCCGGTGTTTTTTCTGGAGACGGTAATATTATGGATATTTAGACAGAATGTGAACAAGGTCACACAGCTAGATGGCAGTTGGTTGAATAACACACTGGGCAAAAAATGCCTACAGGGCAAATAATGCCTAAAAGGTCAACTTATACACTACTACAGCGATGGATACGGATTACGTAAAATATATTATGGCTGCTTGAAAAAAGTCACTCCGGTGTTTTTTCTGGAGACGGTAATATTATGGATATTTAGACAGAATGTGAACAAGGTCACACAGCTAGATGGCAGTTGGTTGAATAACACACTGGGCAAAAAATGCCTACAGGGCAAATAATGCCTAAAAGGTCAACTTATACACTACTACAGCGATGGATACAGATTAGGTAAAATATGTTATGGCTGCTTGAAAAAAGTCACTCCGGTGTTTTTTCTGGAGACGGTAATATTATGGATATTTAGACAGAATGTGAACAAGGTCACACAGCTAGATGGCAGTTGGTTGAATAACACACTGGGCAAAAAATGCCGACAGGGCAAATAATGCCTAAAAGGTCAACTTATACACTAATACAGCGATGGATACGGATTACGTAAAATATATTATGGCTGCTTGAAAAAAGTCACTCCGGTGTTTTTTCTGGAGACGGTAATATTATGGATATTTAGACAGAATGTGAACAAGGTCACACAGCTAGATGGCAGTTGGTTGAATAACACACTGGGCAAAAAATGCCTACAGGGCAAATAATGCCTAAAAGGTCAACTTATACACTACTACAGCGGTAGTAAAATAAAAAAAAGTAAAATAAAAAAAAAATGAATATTAAAAAAAAAAAAATTAAAGTTGGTGCTGCTGAATTACTAGGAGCAGCAGATTAGCACACCAGTCCCACTCCCCAACACTGCTAGACTAATAGCACTGGGCTCTTATAGTAGTAGTAGTAGTAGTAGTAAAACAACAAAAAAATAAATAAAAGCAGTCCTTACAAGGACTACTGTTATTGCAGCAGTCAGCAGATGAGATCAGAAGCAGGACAGCTGCCCACTGCAGCTACATACAGAGCACTGCAGTAGAAGGTAGATTACTAGCCAGCAAAGCTACCTAAGCTTAAATGTCCCTCAAACCCCTGCAGACTTCTGTCCCTCCAATAACAGAGCAGTATCAAAACGATTACTAGCCAGCAAACTTTCAACTGTCCCTGAAATCACTAACAGGCAGCAGCTCTCTCCCTACACTATCTCTTCAGCACACACAGGCAGAGTGAAAAAACGCTGCAGGGCTTCGGTTTTTATAGGGAAGGGGAGTGGTCCAGGGGAGAGCTTCCTGATTGGCTGCCATGTACCTGCTGGTCTGGGGTGAGAGGGCAAAAAAAAGCGCCAACAATGGCGAACTTCCGGCGAGCGCGAACACCCGATGTTCGCGCAAACAAGTTCGCTGGCGAACAGTTCGCGCCATCCCTAATCACAAGCCCCATTGATTGAGCTCATTTTGAACATTGATCTTTTTAAGTGGCCCTTATCTTTGTATAAAGGTCACATGACTACACTGGAGTTTATAAAAACATTTTTACATTTCTTCCTTTTTCTTTTCATTCAGTGTAATTCAGTGTAATTCAGTGTGATGGATAGGGATGTCGCGGACTGTTCGCCTGCGAACTTGTTCGCGCGAACATCGACTGTTTGCGTTCGCCGAATGTTCGCAAACGTCGCGCGACGTTCGCCAATTTGGGTTCGCCTTAGCTGGCGCTTTTTTTTGCCATTTCTCCCCCAGACCAGCAGATACATGGCAGCCAATCAGGAAGCTCTCCCTCCTGGACCACCCTCACACCCCCTGGACCACTCCCCTTCCATATATAAACTGAAGCCCTGCAGCGTTTTTTCTGCCTGTGTGTGCTTGGAAGAGCTAGTGTAGGGAGAGAGCTGTTAGTGATTTGAGGGACAGTTGATAGTAACTTTGCTGGCTAGTAATCTACTTGATACTGCTCTGTATTGTAGGGACAGAACTCTGCAGGGATTTGAGGGACATTTTAGGTTAGGTAGCTTTGCTGGCTAGTAATCTACCTTCTACTGCAGTGCTCTGTATGTAGCTGCTGTGGGCACTGATCTCATCTGCTGACTGCTGTAATCAGGGCCGCCATTAGAAATCACGGGGCCCCATACAACGACATTTTTTGGGCCCCTCCCACTCAGGCCCCACCCCAGATCCCGCCCACTCCACACCACAGTTAAAAGACCACACAGACATCAGCACTAAAAAAGATACCCCCCCCCCACACACACACACAAGTTATAAAAAGCTATTGATGGTCAAGCGCCCCCTTATAAGTAAAAAACTGTGGTGCCAGGGCCCTCCATAAAAGTTTTTTTTGAAAAAAAATTGGTGATCAGGGCCCCCTTACAAGTTATAAAAACATTGGTGCCAGGGCCCACCTTACCAGTAAAAAAAATTGGGGCCCCAAGAATATTTTTTTAAAAAACCTTGCGCCAGGGCCCCCTTACATGTTAAAAAAAATTGGGGCTGCAGAAAATATTTTTTTTAAAAACTTTGGCACAAGGTCCCCATTACAAGTTAAAAAAAAAATTGGGGCCCCATAAAATATTTTTTTTACAAAATTGGCAGGGGCCTATAGAGTATTAAAATAAAACATTGGTGGCCAGATGATTACAAAAAACCCACATTGGTATTAGTAGAATTGAACTTGTGGCTTCAGGACTTCAATTACAGCTGTTTTCGTGACATTGGGTCTTTTCGCTACTTCAGGACTTCAGTGTCGGCTCCTTTCGTGACTTTGTTTCTTTTCGCCGCTTCAGGACTTCAGTGTCGGCTCCTTTCGTGACTTCGGGTCTTTCCGTGGCTTCAGGAATTCGTCTGTTCGGCACTTCCGCATTCGGCTGTTCGGGACTTAGATCAAGCGGCACCACTTCGGAGCTGTCAAAGGGGGTCCGGCTCTTCAAAAAATGCAGCCCTGCTGGGCCCCCCTTCAGGCCTGGGCCCGGGACACTTGTCCCCCCTGTCCCCCCCTGATGGCGGCCCTGGCTGTAATAACCCAATAGTCCTTGTAAGGACTGCTTTTATTTTCTTTTTTGTTTTTTTACTTTGCTACTATAAGAGCCCAGTGCTATTAGTCTAGCTGTGTTGGGGAGTGGGACTGGTGTGCTACTGTGCTGCTCCTAGTAGTTCAGCACCAACCAGAGTAATTTTTTTTTTAATATACATATATATTTTTTTTTATTTTACTTATCTTACTGTTCTTTAACGTGTCCAGTGCTGTTGCTGTTCTTCATAGTAGTGCACCAATAGTAGTGCACTTGCAGGCATTATTTGCCCAGTGTGTTCTTCAAACAACTGCCACCTAGCTGTGTGAGCTTGTTCACATTCTGTCTAAATATCAATAATAATACTGTCTCCAGAAACACCACCCGAGTGACGTGTTTCAAGCAGCAATAATATATTCCGTATCCACTGCTGTAGTGTATACGTTGACCTTGCAGGCATTGTTTCAATTTGTTTGCCCAGTGTGTTCTTCATTTTCAAACAACTGCCACCTAGCTGTGTGAGCTTGTTCACATTCTGTCTAAATATCAATAATAATACCGTCTCCAGAAACACCACCTGAGTGACGTTGTTCAAGCAGCAATAATATATTCCGTATCTACTGCTGTAGTGTATACGTTGACGTTGCAGGCATTGTTTCAATTTGTTTGCCCAGTCTTTAACCAAGTGTGACCTAGCTGTGTGAGCTTTTTCACATTCCGTGTCCAGAAACATCACCTGAGTGACGTAGTGTGATTTCTGCCCTTTACAGCACAAAACGCAGCGCTGTGTCAACAATGTATTTTTCAGATACATTTTTGCCCTTGATCCCCCTCTGGCATGCCACTGTCCAGGTCGTTGCACCCTTTAAACAACTTTAAAATCATTTTTCTGGCCAGAAATGTCTTTTCTAGCTTTTAAAATTCGCCTTCCCATTGAAGTCTATGGGCTTCGCGACGTTCGCGAACCGTTCGCATTTTTGACGCAAGTTCGCGAACTTTTTTTCCGACGTTCGCTACATCCCTAGTGATGGACTCTTACCTTTCAATCCTGGCTGAATATAGTTCTTTGCAACAACAACTCTACTTTTAACTTGCAGACCAACGCAAAGCCACTTTTAGGGTCATGTTACACGTTCAGTTTCTCAAAACTTCTTTATTTATTGAATTTTGCACCCTGGTCACATCTACATCCCTGTCACTCCAGAAGTGTTGGAAGTTTTATACCTGCAAATTATGTATCTACTGAATATTTTTGCTCTGAAGCTCCAAACCCAGCTAAGGTCCCAAAGACCTTACTCATTATTAAAATGAACATGTGTGAAAGCTAACTGAAAAAAACATTGTTTTTTCATGTATAAAATGACAATGACGAGAAAATTTAATTCTGTAAATCTCCCGTTTTTTATTGTCGGGCTCAGGTTAAAAATGGTGTACATTGCTATATCATGTATTAAATCACGAAGAGCAACTACAAAGAAAACAATAGTAAAACATTTTACAAATCATTTAGTGGGTTCTATTGCATTTATTTACCTTAATGTCTTCTTACCTTTAAGGTTTACTCATTTAACCCTCAACCCACTGCAGACTATTCCTCTGGTTAATGTGGTTTCTGGTTAGTTGAAGAAATTAAAGGTGCTGTTCACCTTTAAATACATTTTTTGTATGATGTATGTAGACATTGATAGTCCAAGGCAATTTTTTTTTCAGTTATTCAGCTTTTTGTTCAACAGCTTTCCAAATTGGTGTTTCAGCAGCTATTTGGATGCTAGAGTCTTACAGTAGTATTTCCCAGGCAGTGGTTAAAAGGAGAGATGGGAATATGAATAGGAGAGGGTCTACATAGAAAGATAAGAAATTAAAAAGTAACAATAGTATTAAAATTGTAGTCTCACAAAGTAATAGTTTTTGGCTGCCTGTGTCAGTGACCCCCATTTGAAAGCTGAAGAGGTAGACAAATAATTTATAAAAAAAATAATAAATCATTTGCTAGGAATAGATGATTCTATAACATACTAAAATACCCCTTTAAAGTAATTGTTCAGTGTAGTGTAAAAATAAAAACTGGGTAAATAGATAGGCTGTACAAAATAAAAATGTTTCTAATATAGTTAGTTAGCCAAAAATGTAATGTATAAAGGCTGGAGTGACTGGATGTGTAACATAATAGCCAGAACACTACTTCCTGCTTTTCAGCTCTCTTGGTTTACACTGACTGGTTACCCTGGCTACCAGGCAGTAACCAATCAGAGACTTGAGGGGGGGCACATGGGTCATATATGTTGCTTTTGAATCTGAGCTGAATACTGAGGATCAATTGCAAACTCACTGAACAGATATGTACCATGTGGCCCCCCTTCAAGTCACTGACTAACTCAGAGTTAGAGAGCTGAAAAAGCAGGAAGTAGTGTTCTGGCTATTATGTTAGACATCCAGTCACTCCAGCCTTTATACATTACATTTTTGCCTAACTAACTATATTAGAAACATTTTTTATTCTGCACAGCCTAACTATTTACACCGTTTTTATTTTCACACTGAACTGTTCCTTTAAAGGGATTCTGTCATGATTTTTATGATGTAGTTTTTATTTCTAAATTACACTGCAAAATAATTCACTCTACCATGTAAAATTGAATTCCTGAACCAGCAAGAGTATTTTTTTAGTTGTAATATTGGTGTGTAGGCGCCATCTCAGGTCATTTTGCCCATGTGTTTTCAGAAAGAGCCAGCACTTTAGGATGGAACTGCTTTCTGTCAGGTTCTTGTTTCTCCTACTCAATGTCACTAAATGTGTCCCATGATGGTATCTTTTTTGAATAAGAAGTGAATAGATATATTAAGTACCCTTCAGGCAAAGACTAGCAACTTTATCTTATGATGTAAAACTGTTAATATGACGCACAAAATCCTGTAAACACCATCTAGAAAGCTCTAAAAATGGTGAATTTTCCAGTTTTTTAAGCAATAAGCCAGTGCCTTGTACTTGATGATAACTATCATAAATCAGTGTTGATGAAAAAACAGCACAGGGGTCATTTAAAATCGCAAAGGCAGTTGCATTTGCATAAATTCCCTGGCATGTGAAATCCCATTCATTAACTTTATCTAAGTTACATAAAAATGTGTTCCTGGTGCCTACATATAGTTGCACTCACCTTTCTCCTGTTCTGAATCAAGTACTGTTGTGCCATTTGGCACAAGGGAACCATGGAGCTACCCATTAACATAACTATGGGGTAGAGGGCCCGGGTGCAGACTGTGCAGCCAGATCCGCCCACCCACCTCCTGAAGCTTTTTTTTCTGAATTTTCTCGCCCACGTGAACTGTCAGGGGGCTCACAGGGGGTGTGGTCTCTGGTACAATTGCACCCCCTGCTCCCCCATATAGCTGACGTCAATAGGCACATCGTAATTGTGTCTAAAGAATTGGGTGCACACATCACTTTCACGCCAACTGGATCTTCCAGTTGTAAAAGGGACATCTGCCATTGACTTCTACATGAACTTGGCAGGTTTCAGATGGAGTATTTTTTATTTTGGACTTTTAGCAGCCTCGGTATAACAAATCTAGAAAAATTTTATTTTTTTCCATGATAAAAGGTATTTTCCCCTTTAAAACTCTGAAAAATTCTGACTTTAGTAAATAACCCCTTTGATGTTGTGTCTGATTCCAAGATATTTCTTGTCACATATCTTCCTAGACTTCCTAAACTTCTGTTGTTGCCAACTTCTCAACAAGACACTCTTTCAGGACTCAGGTCCCTGGGTGGGTCAGTACAAAAAGTGCCCTGCCTCAGCCCAGTGGGTCAGCCTCCTGTGAGAGACCAGCTTCATTACAGAACTGAACTGTGTGCCTTTAAAAGCAGATTAATATGTATCCCACAATTATGAGTTATACTGATATACACATTGGGTTCTCCAGAGTCATATTGCTGTAATGCCACATTATTTCTTTTACTCACCCAGTATATAGTGTAGAGATTGAATCCGAACATGCATGAATCACAACAAATATAATGCTAAAATCGATTTTGTTTGTAAGGTTAAACAGTAGTAATGGGCGAATTTGGGGAGTTTCGCCAAAAAATTCACGAATTTCCCACAAAATTCGGGAAACAGCGCAAAAAAATGAGAAACGGTGCCGGCAAAAATGCGTCTGCGTCCATTTTATTTCACCAGCGGCGAATCACGGGAATTCACCACGAATTCGCTCATGGCGAATAAATTTGCCAATCACTATTGAACAGCATTGTTATTAGAAAGTAAAAATATAGGAATAAAACATTAGAAATCTAAGTACAATGTCATCAGGGCTCTTCTAAAAATATCTCTATATTACGTGCTATGCTTTTAGTTTCTATTAAATGCTTATAGCTAAAATGATACCTGTGCAATTGGAATAAGCAAATCAATAACCTATCTTGTTAGCCCCAATGTATTAAAATTTCCAATGTGGAGGACGACAACAACAAATACATTAAACAACAAACACAGTAGAATCCAATTTGCTGTAAATACCTGCAAATTATCTCCTGGGCTTTTCCATTTATATGCTTAGTGTGACGCTGAATATTTCTAATTGCAATCAGATGGCTTTATGCAATGCTTTAACTTCATTTCTCTGCAGCCATTACCAATTGTAGTATACTGGTTATGTCCAGAAAAATAATCTAAAAAAAAAGAAAGATCTAAAATGGTCAAAATCTTCTCTGGACCCAGTAAAACTGGTTTTAGGCTTGCTTGGTGGAAGCCCTCATTGCAACAAAAAATAAAACAGATACAGTATATTCCTATAATATCAAAATGTGGTGGACAAATGTAGAAAACATTAAATACGGTTTTGGATATCAAAAGTGAAGTACAGTGGTAGTGGACTACGTACATATGTTTACCATTGTGAAGATGTTGACGTCTTAGCAGCAAGCACTCTTCTATAAATGTTACCATTTGTGTTGTTTCAGAAAACAAATACTGCACTTTCTAGATGCAGAAAGGGACATTTCGGTTTTGAAGGGGACCCTGAAGCCAGGGGACATCATTCATTATGTATTCGATCGAGACAGCACTATGAATATATCGAAAAACCTGTACGAACTTTTACCAAGAACTTCTCCTTTGAAGAATAAACACTTTAAGACGTGTGCCATCGTTGGAAACTCTGGAATTCTTCTCAACAGCGGGTGTGGGAAAGAGATTGACTCACATGACTTTGTTATAAGGTAACAGTGTAATCTGCCTCCTGGCCTCTTGCCATATTAGAAGGTTATTGGGAACATTTCTACCATATGATCTATAATATTCACCCCTTGATGATAAGTTTTCAGATGTAGTATAGGGTTATTAAAAGGGGGACATGTGTGCAAAGTGCAAAAAAGGCCACAGTTCACTTTGCACACTATGGAGTGCACCTATGGCAGAGCTTAATCTTCTCCCCTGCCCCGAACTTGCATATCATTTATATGCAGAAGTTAAGAAGCATCAGGACTTTCCCGACACTGCTCTCTACACTGAGGGTTGGATTTTTGATCCGGTGCTCACTATAGAGAACAGCACACCTAGAGGTTTAAGTGCTAAAGCACTAAAGGTGGCCACACACGGGCCGATAAAAGCTGCCAACAGACAGAGTCGGCAGCTTATTGGCCCGTGTATGGGCCCCCCCGACGGGGGTTCCCTGATCGGATCTGGCCGAAAGTCGGCCAGATCTCAATCGGATGGGACTAAAAATACCATTGGATCGCAGGACCGCCATCAGAAATCACAGGGCCCCATACAATAAAATTTCCTGGGCCCCCTGGGCTACGCCCACCGCAAGCCCCACCTACAGGTCTGCCCTCCCCACCACACAGTAAAAAAACAAAAAAAATATTGGTGGCTAGGGTTCCCACATGTTAATAAAAAATAAAAAGATATTGGTGGCCAGGGCCCCCCATAAAAAAACATTTGTGGCCAGGGCCCCCCCATTAAAAAATATTGGTGGCTAGGACCCCACATGAGGAAAAAAAATTGGTGCCCCCCCACATTAAAAGAAAATTGGTGGCCAGGGCCCCTTAAACGTCCATGCCTTCCCGAAGTCAGCGGGCCCCCCTTACCCTCGGGCCCCCTACAACTCTCCCCCCTGTCCCCCCCTGATGGCTGCCCTGCGCGGCCACATCTGTTCGTTGATGCGGTCCCGCAATCCGCCCGCCCGTTACAATTTGCTAGGATCCGATCATTGGGCCCTAGGGCCCACGATCGGATCAGCCTGATATTGCCCACCTCAAGATCAGCATATCGGGGAGAGATCTGCTCGTTTGGCGATATCGCCAAACAAGCGGATCTCTCCGTGTATGGCTACCTTAAGAGGTGCACTCTGGCACTCTAGCACTTGCACCCCTGGGTTACAGTAAGGGAGTTATTTATCAAAATTCGAATTTCTTCGGATTGTTTAAAATAAAAAAGTCTGACAAAAATAGATTCCACAATGTGACCTTATTTATTATTGCAGTTAAATCAGGTCGGGGGCAAACTCGATAAAATGGAGCAAAAACCTGAACCGTATGATTTTTTTCCCAAATCAATCCTTCCAAATAGGATAGGGACCTCTACCATTGACTTATATAAAACCTCGGCAGGTCTGAGCAGGATTTTGGATTCGGACTTTTTGCAGCCACGGGGTATAATAAATCTTGAAAAATTCGAGTTTTTTTCTATATATATATAATATAATAAATAACTCCCTGAACGTTGGGTTACAACTACTTGCTATTCCATTATACACCTATAAAAATAGAAGAAATGTCCCTTTTATTACTCTTTCCAAAATTCTTCCACTAAATGCTTTCCTGGGGATCTGAAGCACTGCTCATTTGTAAAACAATCAGGAAAAGATATATAGGGCGCTCAAAGTAGATGCCATGTTTAAGGCAACAATTTGTTTTATGCCAAATTGAAATCAAGCTCAGTATAGGTATGGCACCTGTTATCTGGAGTTTTCTGAATAACGGATCTATCCGTAATTGGGATCTTAATACCTTAAGTCTACTAGAAAATCATTTAAAGGTTAAATAAACCCAATAGGCTGGTTTTGTAGGGTCGTCTGTTTCCAGCACATTTCATTGGGTGCATCTAAGGGGTTAATAAAGCAAAAATATCACGTACATGCATGTAAATGTATAGAAATGTTCAATTTGTATGTAAGAAAATAACTGAAGTGTAGTTTATCTCCTGCAATTTCTGCATGCATTAGAAAGTAATCAGGTTTTCCAATGACAAAATAAAGACACAAGGTTCCGGCTGTGTGCTTATAGGCAGGGCTCTGAGCTCCAAGGTGACTTGTGCTACATTATTTGTTAGAATATATAAGATACTGTTTTGAAACATAATTAACAAGTCTGAACCTGCCTCCCCAGTGTGTAACCATCCTGCTGTTAAAACACCCTCCAGCCATCACAATATCATTATTGGAAGGCTGCATCTCTGAATGTCATTTGATACTAGGCTTTAGTCTTTCAGCTCTGGCATGGTGGCACAAACTGCCAATCTGATATCTTACCCATAGCAACTTGAAGAGGCAGCTGGCTCTAACTGCTGTCATTGCAGCACTAAAACAGATTTTGCTCCAACGATGTAAGATTTTAGCATTTCTAGAAAGACTACAATCCCACATTGTAGTAAGAAGCCTTCAATCAGCCAGCAATGGGACACAGTAGATATGTCAGCGACAGAGCTTATTTAAAGTGGGACACTAACTAAGAATCGTAGTAGCGCCAGCGCTCCGCAAATTCACTAAAATCCAAAGTTGCGCTCAGGGGTAGCGTAAGGTTGCGAAGTTGCGCTAGCATTGATTCACCAAGCAAAGCGAAGTTACGCTAGCATATAATGATTTCTGCAAATAATTGCGTTAAATATTTTGTTATATATATATATATATATATATATATATATATATATATATATATATATATATATATAACAAAATATTTAACGCAATTATTTGCAGAAATCATTATATGCTAATTAAGGCTTTGGCTGTGCCAGCACAAATTCCATTTAGAACCAGATTTTGGAGAGATAATTGTTTTTGTAAAGAAGATTATTTATCTGAAACCATCTATTATTTTCTGGCATTCTAAACCAGGCTGTGTGTTTCACAACCTGCTGGCCAATGGTAATAAATAGAAAACGTATCCTTGGCAAGGGACTCTTTGTGGAGTAAAGCTTTACATGGCGTATCTGTTTTGGAAAGTGAAGAGCAGGAGAGAGCCTGATACACACACACACACACAATACAATTTAATAGGCTTCTGTTGAGTAAGAACAGAATTGGCTCCCAGCTGTCATCATTTGGGTGCATGAAATTATTCTCTGGCTGATGCCAGCTGTTAATGTACATTCTTAGTTTCCTCCTATTCAACAGGTGCAAGGTAGAAATATGTAAGCTTAGGGTATTTATGGGCTCGCACAATGCACAGAGACTGCCATAATATGCAGCGAAAGCACATTTGTAGCAAATTCCTGTTCCTTATTTTTTACTTCCTTTTAAAATCCCCTTATATATTATATAAGAAAAGATGTACCTCCTATTGTAATATATATAGGGACATTAGAAGATCCTGTGACCATATGCAGTAAAGGTTGTAGACCAAATGTGGCAGGTCCACATTTGTTAGAGAGTTATAGAGTATTTTTATTCAATGCAGTTGATAATAATTGGTTATTTTTCAGATGTAATTTGGCACCTGTTGAAGAGTTTGCCAAAGATGTTGGCACGAAGACCAATCTAGTAACCATGAACCCTTCAGTCGTGCAACGTGCCTTTGAGGACCTGGTCAATGATACATGGAAGGATAAATTCTTACAGCGTTTGAAAAGCTTGAACGAAAGCATTTTGTGGATCCCCGCATTTATGGCCAAGGGCGGAGAGGAAAGAGTAGAGTGGGTGAATGACCTGATCATCAAGCATCATATTAACGTGCACACAGCCTATCCTTCTCTACGCCTCCTACATGCAGTTAGAGGGTAAGGTATTTCAGGCAATTTACAGGTTATGGTTTGTATATAATTTAGTTACAATATAACATTTCTTTAGTCTAGTCTTTAGTTTGTGTGGATTATGGTTATATAAATGTTGTCCAGAATATGCTGAAATGTTCATTAGGTGATTTCAAGTCAGAGTAACCTTTTAGTATTTCTATTATCTAATCATGGATAAGGAGCTGCAGACAGTGCCAAACTCTAAGCACCTGTAGTATATAGTAGTGACAGAGTTCACATACATACATATTTGCAGTCAGGGGAAGGAGTAAATATCCAAATTAAAGGACCATAACTGCAAGAAGCACCCTATTGGAAATTATACAAGAAGAGACTTTTTTGTAGACATGAGTAAATTTGAGTCATCAATATAAACTGGAAATGCTACATCACATAAAATAAGATTATTCTGCTTATTCAATCCTTAGTTTTTAAAGTGGGACAGCATAATATACTGATACTTTACCTATTATGTTATACATTTGGGCAGTCACTGTGAATTTACAGTAAAATGTTTTTTTTTACATTGGTGCCATGTATTTACATTACTCTTCAGTTCTCCGATGATCAATAGTTTACATAGTGTACAGTATGATTTTTTTTCAACTCTTTCCATTGTCAGTCTTTGGTCTAAGCTTGGCTGTTGGATTATGATTTGATCAGTGGTGTAGCTCAACAGGAATTCTAGAAGCTAAGTCTGGCAGCAATATTATTTTATTGAGAAGCAGGAGGCCACATACTGACTAGCGGATTCTACATCTACAATTTATGCTTTCTTAAGAGTGATGAGAACAGAATTTGTTGTAGCTACTTGATCCTGTTGATTCTTTTGCACACTTCTTGTATTAAAATTTCAAAAATGAGGAGAGCACTTCTCAATAGCAAAAACGCTGTGGTTGTATTTATTTAAAGGCTACTACACGACATGTTTCGGGTTATTACATACCCTTTCTCAAGTGTCACACTTGAGAAAGGGTATGTAATAACCCGAAACATGTCGTGTAGTAGCCTTTAAATAAATACAACCACAGCGTTTTTGCTATTGAGAAGTGCTCTCCTCATTTTTGAAATTTTGTCACTGGTTGGGATAGCGGTTTACCTAAGCGAGGATCGATGCATTCCTAAAAAAGACTGAAAAGGCAGTGCGGAGGACATCATTTGTTTATTCTGCAATAACACTTCTTGTATTACTTGCTTTTCAGCTCCCCACGGTCCTGATTATGTACAGCTTTGTCAATACACCTCCTTTATATGGTGCCTCTTACATTTTTTGCATCTGTATTGACCTGAAGCCATCTTTCTGCTAGTCTTTCTACAGACAGGTTTTTATCAGAAAACGATTACTCCTTCAACCTTTGGTGACATTTCCAGGGGCGTAACTACCGGGGGAGCAGGGGGTGCAACTGGGCCAGGGCCCGCACCCCCGCAGGGCCCCCTGGCAGACCGGAGCCGGATTCGGCTGCAGCCGCATTGAAAAATCACACAGACGAGGGTGGGGGCGGGCCCGGCTGCACGGCCCGTCCCCACCTAGTTCCGTTACTGGACATTTCATTGTATTAAAATAACACATAAACAATCTATAGCATACTGTATATACAGTGTTTCCACCAATATTAGTATGGATGTTCGGACACCATATTAATTCATAGAAATCACTTTGCTCTATTTTGAAAACACTTCTTCCTGATTTATTTCCGGACTCATTTGCAGAAATCGAATTAAAGTTGTAAATGGAAAACAACACCATAGATAAGAACAAAAACTAGCTTTTCACAATGCAGGAATTCAACCTGCCATCACCTTCAAGCTGATGATTTGAAAAAAAGCCAAGGGGAAGTAAACTTTACCTATCATTATTGTTATTTTTGGGGGAGGGGATTAGTTTACAAAAAAATGTGGTCCTCTAAGGTCTTGGTGGACACTGGGCAAAGAGTCAAATGGTGGGCCCATACTATTTTACTTAATCATAAATAAACTTAGTCCAGCATTTAGGCTTCAGCCCAAGTAGACTCCCTTCCTTCCATTTTCTCATTTATTAGTTGCATTTATTTCACTTATTACACTGAGTACTATAATTGCCTAATATTTTAAAGGGAATGTAGTTTTGCTCAACATATTTAGGAAAATATTCTCATAATCTATAAAACAAACCACAGTATGTTATAAAACTGGAAAGAATCCAGATGTTCTCGAATAGCATAGTTATAAAAAATTATTTCCTTTCCTTGTGTACAAGTAATAACCCTGAAACAAATAATAAACATTCATCATAAAATCTAGAGACACATTTAGCTGTTCTATACTAAAAAACAGAAGCCCATTCTTAATAAAAAGAACTTAAAGTGGAAGAAACTTAGGGGCATATTTAACAAATATCAAAGTGGGGGAACCCTGAGGAGTTCCAATGAATTCAGTGGTCTCTTCCATTTATCAAATTTCTTTGATTTAACCAATGAACACATGTATTAAAGCTGATTCATCAGAATTTATTCCATCACTTTGAAGTGTCAAACACCATTTTGTTCTATGGATTTATGGTGCTCAGCTGTCTGAATTCTTGCTCCCCGATGTATATTGCATGCAGAGAGAGAGGATTTGGACATTTATTATTTATTCCAGGACAAAGTGTGTTGCGATTCTTTCAAAGCCATATTGCAAGCCAGCAGTTGCCAAATTGTTTTTCAAATCTACATGGCATTTATCTTCAGGGCATCTTGTAGCATGTTATAAATAATGTTATACATACATATACAGTATCTCAATTTACATACAGACCAGACCAGCCTGACAAATATGGTACAATGGTCGGACTGGTCCAAAAGGGCACCGGGAATAAAACGGGTGGGTCCCAGCTTCTTGAGCTCCACCAACCAAGACCCAATCGCCCCCTGCTTTGCAATTGCCGTGCCCCTCCTGTGCCATTGATCCCCTACAGCCCTCCATCCCCCAATCATTGCTTGGAAAGTATAAGGTATGTGTGGGGTGGGGGAAGGGGCTGGCAGTGGGTGAGCAGGCAGGTAGGGGCCCTTGAGGGGGTGTGGGGGCCCCAGAGGTAGCCCAGAAGTAGCCCAATCCCACTCCCACCCCTATGTTAACAATCTTGATAAACATTCACCACTCTTATTCCCACCTGACCACTCTTCAAACAGGGCCACCATTTTACTTGCTTACCCCTTCTGAGGTGTCCTGCTTCTGTCCAACCTCTATCTTATCCACTCCCAAAAACCATGCTATCCAAGATGAGATATTCTTCCACATTGTATGCTCTTGCTTGACAGGGGCAGGGACCCTAAGACTGAAGGTGATGCAGCCAACATTGCAGACTCCACTGCACAGCTCTAAATTCAGTGTTTGGTTAAAAGGGAGCAGGGCTGTTTCCTGTAGTCCCAAAAGGGGCGTAAGGTTTTATGGAGGGGGCCTGCTATCTAAAAATGTATCAGGGGAACATCTTTAAGTTACGTTCATCCTACATAGAAGCACCTAAATGCACCTATGCAGCCTGTTATGTTAAATGGAATGTGCCCATTATTGTGACAGATGGGTTCATTTCCATCAGGATCTACAAATCAGGAAGTAGAGCCCCAACATTATGTCAGGTATCATGGAATAACTGCAAAGCAACCATGATTCTGCCAGGAAATTCTGACCTCCGACAATATGGGTGATCTGTGGAGTTGGGCTGCAGGAAGCAGGAAAAATACTAAAATGTAATTTTTGAAATTGGATGAATTAAATTGGTAATTTGGGCATGGGTGCAGGGAACATGGTGTAATCCTGCCTGGGGTCTGGCTGCACTCTGCACGGAACTACGGAGAAGGAGGGGGCTTTTATTTGCCTTCCACCCCTCATGAATACAGCACTTCCAAATGATATATGATGGGGGTGGCCACAGGTCTCTGTATTCTGAAGCAAAGCACAGTGACCTGCAGTAATCCATTGATGCTGGAGGGCAGGTTGCAAAAGGAAAAAATTGCAGATTAAGGAAATATTGTCATGTATGTGTATTTCTATGTCTATGTCCCCTATGTGGGTGCTATTTAAACTTGTGTATGGGTACCAGTAATGTACTGTGGCCATGTGTGAGTAGCAGTATGTCACTATAGATAGATGAGCCAGTGTGTATTGTCCAGAGCTCAAACACCAGTAATGTTTAGGTATGGGGGACCTATTATCCACAATGGTGTGGACCAAGGATTTTCCAGATAAGGAATCTTAATGTCTTAATTTGGAACTCCATACCTTAAATCTACTTAAAACATAGTTCAATTGCATAACGGATCCTATATCTGTACGAAAGTTTAATGACTAAACAGAATATCCGAAGATATTCTACTTGTAGAATCAGGATGTCTGTGCTGTATGATTCCCTTCTACTCTTCACCTGTAACAATCACCCCAAAATACCCTAGAGGGCAAGGACCTGTAGCACCTCCCATTAATGTCAGTGGGAAGTGACCCATGGGCAGTAGTGGGAATTCTGTAAGGGTGATTAACCAACTAATTTTCAATTTCCCTAAAATTACTTCACATTACTTCACATCAGTACTTGCATCAGTACATGCAAAACTTGACTTTTAAGGCTGAACTTGCAATATAAACAATTTGGAAAATATAAATGTTTACACTGCCGGACAGCAGGAGAATGTGTAATTATCCATTGTTTCAATACACAAAATTGCACGTGCTTAGCTCATCTATCATTTTTAGCAATGTGACTTACATTATTTAGCTTTTCACTCATGTTTCTTTACTGCCCTGTGTCCCGCCTCGCCTAACTCTTGCCTTGGTCACGGTTTCCATGTTTGATAATGAAGCATAATTCTAAGGAAGCAAGATTTTTTGTTAGTAAGATGAATGAAAGAGTAGAACAGCTGCTATGTGTATTCCATTTCTCTGAATAGGCCACATAAATAGCTTTAAATATACAGTATGCCAAATAAAGCCCAAGTGTTTGAGTACATCCTAGAATGAACTGGCTTTAATGTGAGCACTACAGGCCAGAAATTGTTTGATTTCTGTGCTTTTCGTGCCCGGTGTAACTGAGTGTATCTAGCAACAGGAGACTATACAAGTCATATAAAGCATTAGCTTAAGGTCCTGTCTCAGTACGGAGGTGAGGCAATTTATTCTGGAAGCCTTAAGGATATATGAGGCTTTTCAGCAGTAACTGCTTTCCCTGTTTCTATTGAATAGTTCTACTCTAATAGGCTCTTTAAACAAGCATGCTTCTAGCGTGGCCTTGTACTGTATCCTGCAGGCCTCCTGTATCTAATCGTATTCATACTGGACTTGCACCACAGAGTTTTCTGTTTATCTGCTACTATATGCTGCTCTTTTAAATAATTGGGCCACGGAGTCTCTCAGGCTTTTCGTTGGCAAGATGAATGGGGCATTGAAGAAAAAGCACATTTGTCCTAATGGCAGGGTGCTAAAAATACAAATCTGGAAATTACCCAGCACCTGCCATAGCTCAGCTAGATAGAATAAAATATTTCAGAGATTGAAAATGCAGGCAGGCATGCACAGCACAGATTAGCAGAGTGATAAATAATAAAAAGGCATAAGCAATAGTAAAAAAAAAAAAAAATATATATATATATATATATATATATACATACATATATTCATATATTATCATTGGTGTTGAATATTTTCTCCATGCATGATACATTTGATGTTATTGAATCAGTGCTATCGTAAGTAATTTGAGACATCAGATGCAAGTATGCCATATTAAAACACTATTTTGCAAGTGAAAGGTATAGAGATCTATAATACAGTTATGGGACCTGTTAGAATGCTCGAGACGTGGGGTTTTCCGGATAACGGATCTTTCCGTTATTTGGATCTTCATACCTTAAGTCTACTAGAAAATCACCTAAATATTAAATAAATCCAATAGACTGGTTTTGCTTCCAGTAAGGATTAATTATATATTTGTTTGGGTCAAGTACAAAGTACTGTTTTATTATTAAGGAGAAAAAGAAAATCAATTTTAAAAAATTTGGATTATTTGGATATAATGGAGTCTATGGGAGACAGCCTTTTCGTAATTCTGAGCTTTTTGGATAATGGGTTTCTGGATAACGGATCTCATACCGGTAGTTCATCATGTAAGAAATGCATTTCTGAAGCATAGCACAAATGAAGGTGAACCGATCAACTTTCCTCACCTAAGATATGAATTCTATTTTATGGCTCAGTTCTCATTTTCCATTTATGCTGTACTTTTTTTGCTGAGGGTACCATCCTGTTATTAAAGGGCAATACTGCTGCTTAATAATGTACAGTCTTGAGGAAGATCTCGTAAAGGGACAGAAACTATGACAAATACATTTTGTGGACATCTATTTATTTTGATATATATATATATATATATATACATATATATATATATATATATATACATATATATATATATATATATATATATATATATATATATATATATATATATATATATATATATATATATATATATATATATATATATTGTGGACATCTATTTATTTTGATTATATCTATCTATCTATCTATATATCTATATATCTATATCTATATCTATATCTATATATATATATATATATATATATATATATATCTAGCATTAAATAGTATATGGTCATTTTACAATGGTTGAAACTGTAAATGATGTCCCTATAATACACAAGAGCCATGAATATCCTATAAATGATATGGTGCTCAGTGATGACATCAGTTATAATCGGTGCCTAGGGATTTATTTTCTGTCATATGACTTGTGTGTCTATTGAAAATAAAGGTACCCTCTGTTGCAAAATATGAGGATATTAAAGGGCATCTCATAGTCCTATGACCTATATGAAAGCACTTCGCCTTCACCCTTTATTGGCCATGGAGCACCTTGGTGACATAATATCTTTATGTTTTTCAGCATACATTAATCACTATAAAAATGTCATGTTCTGACACTATAATATGTTGTTTATAACCTAAAAACTTTTCTCTCCAAGCACCTCTTTCCCCCCCGCCTTCATGGAACCCCCCTATTTTGACACTTATTCTCTTCTTATCCAGAACTGCTCCTGCTTGCCCTCCAGCCCTACTCATTCCCCACCTCCTCTCCCACCTCCTACCTTTTCTCCTACTCCTCTACTCTTTCTAACACTGATGGGAGGCTGGACTGATAGGAGAGGAAAACAGCAGAAAGGAACAGAAGGTTCTTGGAAGTAAAAGAGAAGAGAGTGAAGGGTAATAGTCTGAAAGGCAACATTGTTCAGAGCATGGAGCAATGGAAGAGAGCTCCCAAAGTGAAACACATGCATACAAATTGTAGAATATGATGAATAATGTACCTCCTATTTATATTTAAGATATTAGTAGTCAACTTGGAGTTCTTCTAATATCTTTATCCATTTCAGTAAGTGTAATGTGCTGAATGTTCACTCTTTCCCTGTTTATATATTGAAAACAGAAATAGATATTGCATTGAAATGATGCTCCCTCCTAAGTACTCTCAACAAAAATTCCTTAATTATAAATTGGCATCTTATAAATTGGCATCGCTCTAAGACATGGCATAAGTCTCTCGGTAGATTACCTGCCTGTAGCGTTATTTTTTTGTAGGCACCTCGTTCTTCTTTTAAGGTGTAATTGAATTAAGTGTATTCTGTAGCAGCTGCATTCTGCTCTGTGCTGCCACAGTCAATTATTTACTTAACACATCTCTGGAACACATATAGTGGCTCCATTCTGATAGAAGGCCCTTCTGGCTGGATCATTTTCTCTCCAACAGCTGAGACCAGCTTATCTACCTGAGCACCTGCTCACATGGATTCTCAAAGTGTTTGTAGTTTAGATTGGACCTGTAATGAAACAGAACAGCCTGACATTCCACAGAAGTGCGAGACCATTCCTGGCAGGACACATAATTCTTCTCTCATTATGGACAAAAAGATAAGTATCTGAAACATCATGTTAGGCATATTCTCCAGGAGCTGTCCTTCATTACACTTCGCTAATAGGATTTTTAATCCTTTCACATATGTATACTGTATTTCACTTTGTAGGGATTACTCACCAAGCCCAGTGTTGTTGTCATTTGAAAATAGAAAGGGATGAAAACCACCTGTTATGGTATCCTTATAATAATAATGTATTTGAAAAGCACACTGGCTAAAAGTAAGGATATACCCTATATATATATATATATATATATATATAAGATGTTTCTTAGCTTAAATCTAAATGTAAAACCAAAATGGAATGTTGATGACTGAACACAACTTTTATACAGTGCTTTACAGATGTTATACCTCATGCATATCAGCCCCCTTACATTCTAAGGTTATGTGCTACCTCCCCCAAGCATCATACCTATACCATCAAAATGTATCTGTGTGTAACAGGGCCACTTGGGGCTGGTAAACTCCCATCACTAGATACAATGTAGATGTTTAGACAGGTATTTACCATGAAAAGCAGACATGACACACATGGATGCAATGAACCAAGGCTCAGATTTTATTATAGCAGCTTTGCAGTTGGGAACAGCACAGACTTGAGCAACCTGACTGGGAGCCTGACTCTTTAGACCTGTGTTTTTTTTTAATTGATGAACAATACATTTCTCATGCAATGCTCATTCACAAAAAAGAAAGTACAATATTTTTACAATGCGTTTTGATTTACCACTTTTTCTCTCTTTCTCTCAATCTCTCTCTCTTTCTTTCTCTCTCTCTCTCTTCCTCCCTCCTATCCCCAGCCTACATGCCCCCCCCGGGGCAAATGCCCCCAATTATTTACTCACCCCTCCATGCAGATTCTTGCCTCGGAGTTCACAGCAGACATTATCTTCTTCTCCGGTAATTTTCGTGTCTTGACAGCGTTTTTGGCGCAGTTGGAGTAAATTTACGGTCCCTAACAACTGCGCATGCGTCGAAACTTCAGAAAAAGACAGAGAAGAAAAAAAAAAGATGGCGCCCGAATTCATGTAGAAGTCAATGGCAGAGGTCCCTTAAACTATTTGAAGATGTTAATAGTAGTGATGAGTCTAATTTTTGCCAAGACTCCCCATAGGCTTCAATGGAAAAAAAAAATGTTGCACGTCCCAAAAAATTTGTCGTTTGACATTTGGGGGGGGGGCAAAAGTCAAGGTTTTTTTTTTTTAGGAGGATAACAATTCGAATTTGATTCGAGTTTTTGGTTTGAGACTATACAATCGAATTTTGGAATTCACATTTTTTCAAAAATAAGATACCATTCAAATTGTGACTAAAATCGAATTTATTCGAGTTTAAAATTCACATTACTCTAAAACTCGACCTTTGATAAATAATCCCCAAGGTGTTCTTAACTAGTCTCACATTTAATCAGTATTAAAGGGGAAAGTTGGAAGGTAATAAGATGTTCCTGTTGGGTTTCTTATTAACAGCAATAGGTATTACATATTTGGAGACTGTGGTAACATTTTGCAGTTGTATATATGTGCAGGCATGGGCAGGTGGATGGCCAGTTAAGAGCCAGTTGGGTTACGATTAGGGTCTGGCCAGGTCGTTATCAAAACATTGATAGTTTATGTTTTCTCCCAAATGATAATTCTAATAAATCAGTGCTGCTCCGTATATATATATACGGAGCTTGATGGTGCACACCGTTAACACCCGGGTGCTGATATAAATGTATAGCATATGCAGGAAATTACAGCACTCACGGAATCTTTTTAAGTTGAAGCAAAATTTGTCTTTTATTTTATTTAGCTCAACAGGGTTCTTCGTCAGGAGTATAAAACAAACCACCAGAGCCCACCACCCCCTGGAAAATATACCTATGGAAGTATTTTGGTGCCAAGCTGTGTTGCTAGGCAACCCCCATTGCTACCGAACCGCGGGTCCTCAGCAACAGGTTAATCTAATAATGTGTGAGGAATAGAGAGTGAGAGTAAAGTAAAAGTAGAAGGTACAGAACTTTAGGTGTAGAAATGTGCAGAAAAACTGAGAGCAAATCTTACCGTGCCAGTAAAAAAACACTTGCCTAGTCTCCTCCTCTCCTGGTCAATCGGTAGCACAGCTACCGGTGCATTAGCCAATTGAATTGCAGCATAGAGGTGTCCGTGTGTCGTCCAAGCGTCACTGTATTAGTAGAGATCTGGTATCCCATTTTGCATTGGTCTCTCTGAGCGGAATTACAGGGGTTTGCACCACAGTCTCCCTGGGTGGAGGGAATATAACGTTTGAGGCAAATGTGCCGTCCTCTGCGCTATGGTCAGACTTACATGAGGGAACCCCGAAAGTGGTCTCATATACTGTTTCCCCTCAGTTTTTCCTGCACATTTCTACCCCTAACGTTTTTTACCTTCTACCTGTACTTTACTCTCACTCTCTATTCCTTGCACATTATTAGATTAACCTTTATGCTCACATCTCTCCACACTCCATATTCTCTAACCATTGCTTTATTATTGCTATTTATTTTACATTATTTTGTTGGGAACGTGGTAATAAAAGGAATGTAGACAACAAAATACATTTTGTACTAACATAATTGTTGGTTGTTGCTGAAAACGAGAGAACTAAATACAAGAACAAAACTTGACGTTGAATGCCGCATGTGCATTTTGTTGACAATATCGTCATGAAATATCATTACTGTAAAGTGCTTAATAAATCCGTAATCATTTTTATTGAAACCGTTTCAGCTGAATATATACAACAAGGCTTCTGGAAATGGTGGTGACAGCTCAGCAGGACATAAACAAACAGCTACATATTCACACATATTGTATTTCTTCAAATAAAGATACATTCCAAACATTACCCTAAAAGCGTGAGGGAATAAAATAAGATTTTTATGTCTACTTGGCACTAGTGATGAGCAAATAAATTCCACATTTCGCTGCGGGCAAATAAACTCGCAAAACTGCCGTGAAAATTCGCTGGCGTCAAAAAAATGTTGGACGCGCATCGGAAAAGTCGCTCACGTCAAAATCTTTGTGAGTCAGCATTATTCGGATGCCCATTGATATTAACGCCAGTGTCAAACTTGACGCAGGCAGCAAAATTCGCGTTTTGCTAATTTTTCGCTGGAAATTCAAGAATTTTCTGGTGAATCGAAATGGGACAAATTCTCCCATCACTACTTGGCAACAATAACCAATTGGATGAACAGTCTAAGGGGCATATTTATAATACAACATACATTGCCAGGCTTTGTGATTTAAAAAACGGCATAGTTTTTGTACGTGTTTCAGACGGAAGCAATGTAAAATAACGGCGTCAAATCTGGTGTTCGCGTGGTTTAAAATTACACACACCTTGATAAATTCGCCATTTATGTTACACCATTTTTTTTGGCAAATTTCATTTTAAACACAGCATAATAAATATGCCCCCTAGAGTCAATGTTTATTAATGGCCAACTTTTCAAATAATGTTTAAAATAAAACATGTTGAAGCAGCCTTTAATGTTGATTCATGAAGTTGGTTATTGGTAAAAAAAAGATCAGCATTGAGGTGGGAGAAGGACATGCTGTAAGTGATCAAGACAAGTGAAGAATTGAGTGGAGGTATCAACATGAGTTTGGCCGACACTGTTTCACAGGAGGCAAGAGACATTTGTAGGAGAATTGACATGGTTTAAAGAGGTGGGAGGTAACAGTGAGAGAAGATCTGAATGATAAGGAGTGACCCATAGTAACCAATAAGATGTTTGCTTTTAAACAGTTGACCAGTCAATTATACCTGCTGAGTGGTTGCTATGGGTTACTGCACCAGAGGCAAACTTAGTGCCTTTTATTACATAACCCCCTATGTGTGCCAATTGGAAGGTGAGTACATTGGGAGGATGTGGTACAGGTATGGGACCTGATATCCAGAGACCTGGGGGTTTTCTGGATTAATGGTATTTGCATCATTTTTAAGTCAACTAAAATATCATATAAACTTTAATTAAACCTTTAATTAAATAGGAGTATTTTGTTAGTCGGGATTAAGCACAAGGTACTGTTTTATTATTGCAGAGAAAAAGGAAATTATTGGATTAAAATGGAGTCTGCGGCAGATGACCTTCTTGTAATTCTGAGCTTTCTGGATAAAGGGATTGCAGATAATGGATCCTGTACCTGTATCAGCATCAGTATAGCCAACACAGTTTAACAGTTGGGATATACTTGAAAAACTCCTGCTCTTTAGTGAACAGGAGAGCCCTCTTGGGACCACACAGTAATATATACAGTATAGCTAACCTGTTGCTCAGCCATTACAATCTAATTTACCACATTGCGTTGAAGGTTGAGGAGTCAGTTATGCCTCGTGTATGGTTTCGGACTGTGGGAGAGAACCAGAACACCTGTAGAAAAGCCTGTGCAAGACATGGGGAGAAAATAGAAACTCTTCACAGAATTTAGAGTCAATCAATATATATTTTTTTTTTTTTCAAAGAAGCATTTTCTCAATAATATTCTTTCACTTTTGTCCTTGAACAATAGAGTCTGGAATGCCTAGGAATACCATTTTTATTATGCAGCACAATATAACGTTATACAAACACAGGAAGGCATTTTGCCATAGTGGTGTTCAGTATTAGCGGACGACGTTGCCTTTCATTACGGTTTTCTTTTCAGGCAATGCCTGAATCCTAGCAATCATCCCAAATTCATCCACGTTGAGAATAAGTTTATACAAAAGCATTTGATAGGCTTTATTATTTGGGCTCTCTGCTGGCTATATAGTACTTATACTTTTTTTCTTTATTTAAAAATGTTATTTATATTTCTCTCTTGTCCCCCCTTACTTCTCTCTCTCCAGCCCTTTTACCAATCACAATAGCAAATAGTTACCTCTAGTGGTGGAAAATGTAACATGCACAGAAAGCCAATGTCAGGAGAACTTAAAATGACAAAATTTAATAATTTTAAATACATTAAAATAATCCTGTAAAGGGCAGGTGATAACTTTGCCTCTGGCAGCACAGTGAGTGGCACGTCTGGTAACTTTAATAGCTAAATTTTAATTTTATTTTTTTAAAAGTTGGATATGCTCCCAACTCCTAGACCTGCTCTGATGCAAAAGAGGCAAACTAAGGGTACGTGCAAAGTGCAATTGGCCTTTTTTTACCCATAAAGCAAGACAATTCCAGCACCATTGTGGGCGCACAAGAATCTGCATCAAAATCACTACCCTTCTACACAGCATCAGAAGGGGCAGAACAGATGCAATGGTGAATGGTGTAACTATACAGTACTGCAAGGCAGTGGCATAACTATATAGAAGAAGAAGTCCCCATGGGGGGGCTGGGGAATAGGGGAACCTCAATGGCAGGGTCTGCTTCCTTTATTGCTGGAAAATGATCTAGGTGGCCTGGAGATGTTGGTGGAAGGTTGGGAGTGGGCAGGTAGGGGGCTGAGTAGGGATGGCTAGGCCCCTTATAGATTTTTTTGTGAGATGTCCTGGCCAAAACTATTTATACCATTGCTGCAAGGAGCATGTTTTGATGCTAGTACCTTTAATAAATGGTATCAGTAAGGGGCATATTTATCAAGGGTCGAATATCGAATTTGAAAAACTTCAAAATTCGAATTCAAAATTAATTTGAAGGTTTTTTTGTGCCGATTTGGTCCGATTTCAATCGAATAGGTCCGTATTTGATCAAATTCGAATTGCACAAATCGAAGTAATAGCGCATTCGATCAAATTCGTTTCGAAGTCCACCAATTGACTCCAAATAAGTTCTAGGAGGTCCGCCATAGGCTAAAACAGCAATTCGGCAGGCTTTAGATGGCGAATGGTCGAAGTTGAATGTTTAAAGAGACATTATGATATTCAAATTTTCAATTTTTTTTCTAATTCGAATCTAATTTGGACTATTCCCTAGTCGAAGTACACAAAAAAATCTCAAAATTCGAATTTTTTGAATTCGAAAATTCACCTTGATTTTTGATAAATCTGCCCCTAAGTTTAGCACAAGAGCACACATAGCTATGTAAATGACCCCTTGTATGTTTAAAGGAAAATTCAACCCCCTAGGCGCAAAAATCCCTCCCCATCCCCTGCATAGGCCCCTCCCTCCTCCTCCTGGCCTCCCCCCCGGGCAAATGGCCATAACTTGTTACATACCCCTCCTTCTAGCAGAGTTCCAGCGGAGTTCACGGCAGCCATCTTTTCCCAAACGCTCTTCTTCCTGTAGTCATCTGCGATTTTCGGGCGCATGCGCAGTAGATCCGAACCGCAAATGCCTCCTACTTCGCATGCACCACCAAATGCCGATGACTACAGGAAGAAGAGCGCTCAGGAGAACATGGCTGCCGTGACAGGACCTAGAAAGAGGGGTAAGTAACAGGTTAGGGGCATTTGCCCGGGGGGGAGGTAGGCCGGGGAGGAGGGGGGTCCTACGCAGGGGAGAGGGGAGGGATTTCTGTGCCTAAGGGGTTGAATTCTCCTTTAAGGAGGGAACTGAAATTCTTTATCTTACATGTGATACATGATTCGTACAGGGCGAGTCATCTATCTGCTGCAGGAGTGCCCATACTTTTCTCACGTGACGTCTACTTTTAGTGATATTGTCCCATTATGATCTACATCCATAAAAGCATTGTTGGCATTCTGTTTCATGGAAAATAGTTCTTAAATATTGATTTATATTGCTATATTCAACAAACAATTATTTCTTATGTAACCATAACTTAAGAAATTGCTGAATGGAAAGAATGAAACAGGAGGGTGACTTAGACAAGCTGTTTGTTGACAGTGTCTTGAGATCTACTGAACACCAGCTAAAGGTCTACTGGTAGATCCCGATCTACCTTTTGGGCACCCCTGATCTACTGTATCAACATATCTCATTATGATTTATGTTAAATGAAGGTCGGGTACTGAATTGTAGGTAGTATGCCAGCTAACTCAAAAGGATCCTCAACCAAACACACAAGCTGTGTAGTTTCTTCCTAACCAAGGCCCATTTTGACATTTAGCAATGGTTAAACATATAAATGAAAGGAAGCTGGGCCCAAGCAGGAGAACGGGGTTAAAGGGTTGTTCACCTTTAAGACTTTTTTTATTTTTTAGTATGTTGGAGAGAGTGATATTCTGAGACAATTTGCAATTGGTTTTCATTTTCTATTATTTAAGGTTTTTTTGGTTAGCTTTTTATTCAGCAGCTCTCCAGTTTGCAGTTTCAGCAAGTCTGCATTACCCTAGCAAACATGCACTGATTTGAATAAGAGACTGGAATATGAATAGGAGAGGCCTGAATAGAAAGATGATTAATAAAAAGTGGCAATAACAATAGATTTGTAGCCTTACAGATCATTTGCTTTTTGGAAGGGGTCAGACACCCATTGAAAGCTGCAGAGTCAGAAGAAAAAGACAAATAACTATAATACTATAAAAAATAATGAAAACCAAAACAAAAGAGTCATTTCTTTTTTCAGCCTGTGTTGATAGACATAATTAAGTTTATATAGTCCTGGAATGGCCTAATTTTGGCACTCATTTAAACTGCAGTGGTTCTCATGATGTGCAATCATATATCTTTAATTTTTTTCCTTCCAATAGGTACTGGCTGACTAATAAAGTGCATATAAAAAGACCAACAACTGGCATCTTAATGTACACTCTGGCGACCCGCTTCTGCAACAGGATCTACTTGTATGGGTTTTGGCCGTTCCCCCGAGATCTCCACCAGAACCCTGTAAAATATCATTACTATGACAGTCTTAAATACGGATACACATCTCAAGCAGGTCCACATGCAATGCCCTTGGAATTTAAAGCACTTAAAAATCTTCATCTTCAGGGGGCTTTAAAACTTAATGTTGGCGAATGTGGAGCCGCAACATAGCACTTTACTCAACGCATTTCCTGCAACACAACGAACCAGTCGGACAACAATAGGAGGAAAATAGTAACACAGTTATTGTCCACATGTAAAAGCGTTATGATGACGGAATTGCAGATCCAAAGTAAGAAAACAAAGGCCTTGCCATGGAAATGCTAAACTTCAGTGAATAGGAGAAAGAAGTATATCCTTTTTATTCCCGTCGACACTCAGAGACTTGGCACATACAGTACAATTCTATGTCCAAGGTTTAATCTGGAAATGTTTCATATAAGCAATCATGAATTGGAATGGATCTGCTGTATGATTTTGTTTACATTGTTACTGTCGTCCCCTTTCCCCTTGAAGTTGCACTTGATCTAGATTAGTAAAACAAGTGGTACTTGCACTTCCATGACTTGAAATGCGTGGCTCCCCGGAACACATATAAGGCACTTAATGACAGTCGCAGTAACTGGAAATTAAGTAGGAATGTGGAAAATAGGAATTTTAGAAGCTTCTACAAAATCCATGGAGTATGGTTGCTTTAGACAAACTTGCGTTTGAATTTATAATTGACTATAAATATTTGATGTGAACGTCAGAACAACTGGAGTGCAAACAGGCTTACCATGTATTTTCCTTTCAGAACAAGAGTCATGCAACAAAGGGGTAATGTATGTTATAGATGTGTCTAAAACCAAGAATAGTTTGTCACATACCAGTCTCAATGTAATATACAATGGAATTAATGTTACTATGTCACAGACTTCGTTAAAATCAGCAGAATTTCTCTTATTCCGATTTTTTCTCATTGGCCTTTTATAGGAGAAAAACACAATTTTTTCGTAGGAAGAAAAACTCAAATTTTTCGTGATTTATTAAACCCTGAGGTTGTTAAAAGTCCAAATAAAAAAGTACTACAACTGAGACCTGCTGAGTTAATGTAGAAGTTAATGGGAGATTTCCACAAGATATCTACAAGATATCCTGATCTGTGCTGGGTTTCATGCAGTAATCCGAAGATTTCATAGTTTTAGGACGACAAAGACGAAAAAGTTGTGGTATTTGAATTTTTTCACGATTCTGTCAAATTTTTGGGAAAATGTATTGATAAGTAAGGGGAAAAAATCTGCGCATTTTTGGTCCGAGTAGTTTTCAGAAAATTTCAGTTTTACAGTATAATTGAGATCTTTATTTCAGCTCTCCAAATGTTGTAGAACTAAACCCCCTAATGTTCTCCAATAGAGAAATTTTTCATAAGGTTTTGCCATGAAAAAAATGCCCATAGGCAGCTATGTAATAAAAGGCCCTAAGTTTGCCCAGGAGCAGTAACACATAGCAACCAATTAGTAGTGGGCGCATTTATTGGTCACCTGTTTAAAAGCAAATACCTTATTGGTTGATATGTGTTACTGCTCCTGCGCAAACTTAGGGCCTTTTATTACATATGGGGGAAAGAATCCAATGAGTGAAAAAAATTGTCGCCCATAGACTTCAATGTGTTTAGTGAATTTTTCGCGAAACTGGTCAGATTCACTCATTAATATTCTTCAATAATCGTAAGCTGTTAAGTGATATGAGCTGTTATATAGCAACATCAGAAGTGTTATATAGCAAAGTCATAAGTGGGAAATGCCATATCTAAATCTTTACAATAGAATTGTACATGGAACTGTAGAGTAACAGAGGAATACATGTCTTGTAGAGTGTGACTGATACAGACCAGTCCCAATGTTCAGTGTTTGAGGTTATGCTTTAGATATCAGGGGTAGAGGTAAGTAATAATGACAACATTCAATATGTTCAATGGTCTAATAGTTTCTGGTTCTCTGAAGTTGATAAATGTGATCCTGGGACATGTCCTTATGGGTTTGGTTTAGTCTTGACCTGCTATTTTGTTGTTTGTGAAGCTGGGTAGCAAGAGGTGCTATAATTTAAAGTTTTGTATAATTCAAGATGCTTTGTATTTGATGCTCTTAATATCTTGGGACAATTAAAGTCAACTATAAATAGGCAGACTTTTTTTTTCAATAACCCACAGGTAATTTGAAGTTGCTGTCTGCAGCACTAAACACCTGCTTTTTGATACACAAAATATCACACACTCGGAGTCTGACCAGTGTTGCTGCCTACTTCATACTTTGAGGATACATTGGCAAGGAATCCTATCACCATTCAGTTTTTGTGTGACTAAGCAAATACATTTACAGAACACCAAAGCATAGCATTTAGTGGTTATAACACTGGCATGTTCAGCCAGCAATCTCATACAGGCAGGTTGGTGGTTTCTTAAATACTGTGTAGCTACCACTATGTTTTGGGATTCCTTCCACTGAACTCAGCTTCTTGCTTTAAAATGTGGTGAAGTACCTAGATGTGTGATCCTTACTGCCTAACTGTTGGGGTCTGTGATTTGCCTCAACCTGTAAAATACATCAAATGTATAAGAGTTGTTTCAGACAGAGGTGAAATTTACTGTATGAGTTTGGCCAACACAGAAATGTCTAGCCTAAATTATATACATTTTTTACCCAAGGGAAACAGCCTGACAGGCTCTGCTGGGATTCAAGCCAGGGACCTTTGGATTGCTGGCTCTTTGCCTTAACCATTGAGCAGTCTGCAGGGTTGCTCACTATCTATTACCTGGCCTTTGTAGCCCTGATTGGTGGTTTAGAGTCAGCCAATCAAGCCTGACTCTGCCCTATTCAAGGCAAGCCCACCTAACACTCCTTGCCTGAGCATTACCTAAAATAGCACTGTGGCATTGCCCCTAGCTAAGGTTCCTGTTCTAGCCAGCTTCCATTTCTGTCTTGTCTTACCTGAACCCTTCTCTGTCTTGTCCTGCCTTTACCCTGAACCTTGCCTTGCTTTTATCCTGTCTTGCTTTAAACCTTGCCTTGCCTGTTCTTACTCTGGTTCCAGTCCTGTTTTGACCTTTATCTTGCCTAGTTTTAACCTTTCTTTGACCTTGCCCTGCCTTGTCTTCCTCGCTATTCTAAATTTTGCGCTGCTCCTCCCTCCAATCCTGACCTTGTCTTGACCTTACTTTGCACCTTGTCCTTTCTTTCCTTTTCCTGTCTGAATCTTGTCTACCAATCCTGTCCCTTATCTTTCCCTTTCTTGCTTTCCAGTCCTCCTGCTATCCAGTCCTTCTGCTATTCAGTCCCCAGTCTGCTCCTGTCTCCTGATCTGAACTACGCCCGCACTGTCCTTGTTCATGTCCAGTCTATTCTCCATCCTGTTTTGAGTTGTCATGCTCATCTCCCTGTTCCTGTCCTACCATTTAATGGCTTGTGTGCACAGCCAGTCCCTGCCTGAAAGACTTGCCCTTTTCTCCTCTGCCTCCACAGTGCCCCCTATGTTATCCCTTACACACCCTTTTAGTGTATTCAACAATCTCATTGTTGAAAACAATCTCTTTGATGAAAACCATCTGAAAAATATATAATTAAATTATGTAATGCATTAAAGGTGTTAAGACTAGTGACCCATAGCACCCATTAGCAAGTACCATTTACTGGTCACCAGTCTGAAAACAAATATCTGATTTGTTGCTATGTGTTACTAGACCTGGACGACCTCTGTGCCTTTTATCACATAAAATGTAATTTAAAAAAATTGTAATGTTACAAAAATGTCTTGACTCTCTTGTTCATTGTGCTATCAGTGTTCAGCTGAAGAAAGGCTAGACTAACTCTTACTCACATATATAGACATTTCTGTGGGACTAAGCTGCCAATTTGCAGAAGGCATCCAGGGAAGGAACCCCAAGTTCCATTTTCCTGGAATAACCTATAGACTAAAGCTTGATTTTAAAGCACAGTCAGGGCAGTGGCTGATCAGATCCCAACACCAGGCCAGTATCTGTGATTCACCTTGGGATCCTTTAAAAAATATGCCCTTAAATGTCTATTAAAAAATTAAGCATCGTTCTTAATGCAGCATCTTATCATATCAATAATAGACAAAGCAGAGCATACAGAGTAAAGGGATCTTTACATTGCCAATACACAACAAAATGTCAAGAGTTTGCTGAATGAATAGTTTAATCAATGGTACATTGTTATATTTACAGATATGTAAGGTTTATTAATAATGTTCAGACGGGAAATAAAGATCCATATGCTATTGATGTTTCAAATGCACAGATCTTTTTCCCTACAGTCATTGAAATATATTCTTGTAAAATAAACATCACGAGTGGGCTAAACTGAGATTTCATAGGGGTTGCATAGCATACAGATACATATTTATGGGCTGCACAGACATGTAGAACACAGTCTCTCTTGAATACTAAGCTAAAGTGTCTCTCACAGCTAATGTGATACACAAGTGGGAGAGGAGAGATCTCTCCTTATCCTACATCATATTTACATATCCATAGCTGAATCACTTCAAATGGGAGAGCCAGGTGGGAAATGTCACTTGGATAAGCATGGTGCAACGCTTACATAAACGTGGTACTACAGATTTGATGCTCAGATGATCCAAGTCTGTATCAGGTATGTCTAGTCATTTTGTACCCATTACATTGATATATATCTAAGTAGCAACAACAACAGTAATTTAGTATCTATGCTATTGCATATATTTTGCAAAACAGGGGATTTTTTGTTGCAACATTATGACCATAACATTGATAAGCCACCATGTCAAGGTAAACAACTCCACATGGTGGTCCTAACTATTTACCTCTCGTCAAGTTTTTTCTAGAGTGGCACATCCCTGCATAGTTGCATATGATGGGGTCAGTGTCTCCAGACCACAGCATTGGCTTAAACGGGCTTATAATGCTACTGACATAGGGGAGGATCAAGCCTATATATGCCGATGCCATGGTCTGGAGACACTGACCCTACGACATGCATCTATGAGGTGTTTTTGTAAAAACTAATAATATCCTCTGCTCCCATGATTCTAAACCCCTTTCAGAACATCTATATACCTTACTTACAGCTAAGTATCCCATCTCTGTTATGGGTTTGCCTAGATTAGTCTCATTAAATGTAAAGGTTGGTTCTGCATGCTTTGACAAGTGTTTTCCAGCTTGTTGGCAGAAAAGAAATACTCAGAACTGTCCATTTCATTCCTATGGAAATAACTCGCACCCAAGTGTGATTATTGCACATAAAGGCTTTAAGCAGTGTTTTTGAGCAACAATTATATCAGAAATAATGGCTGTGACAAACTGCATGACCTTTCCTTTGTGCCATTACCTAAAGTCCCAATAGCTTGTTTGTACAGATCCTCTTAGAATGACATAGCCTAAATTTATTAAGTTGCCCTGAATAGTTTTATGTCATTGGTAACAGATATTGCTTTATATATTGCCAGTTAGTGAATGTACCATTGGATAACCTTTCTATGTATATAGCCTTTTAGTAATTTCTCTAACGATTTACAAGCAGCACCACCAAGACAAACAGGCTTTAGTTTAGGAAAAGAGCTTTGGCACATCTACTGTATCCCCACCATCCAACCCTACTTTATGATAAAAAGCAATCTGATTAAAATTATCCTTCATAAAACCATGCTGATTGCCATTTATAATGCCATTATCCTCTCCGGCATATAATCTTGAATGTCATCCTTTAACAAACCTTCAATTAACTTTCCCACTACAGGTGTCAAATGTGCAGGTCTATAATTGCCATCTTGACACTCTTTTTAAATATTGGAATTACATCAGCATTTGTCCAACCCATTGGTACCATATCAAACATAGGAATTCACTGGAGAGCAGTGATTATTTAATGTTTACTCTGAGATGTTTTGGCACTACATGTTTCAGATACCTGCTGATGACCTAAAGTCTGGGAAAATAAGAAAAAGTGCCCTGCCTAAAATTGTCCTAAGCTATATAAGTACTTAAGACAGTCTTCCATTAGGCCTGGAAGTCTAGTCTTCATTAACTTTGCTTAAACATGTAATTTCTGTTGTAGTACAGAAGACTTGAATATGTTGTCAGTGGATAACTATGGATATGGTAATTAAAGATACCCTGTCATTAACCCAGTCAATGCAATGTGAGCATTAAATGAATAAAAATGCATGAACGAGGGTTATTTTATGAAAACCTAATGTCAAAAAGATCAGTAAAACAAGAGATATAGGCTGCTGAATTCATTGTCAAGGCTTATTTTTTTCATGAATTAAGATTTGGCCATGCCCATAATGTGATTGGCATCCTCACTCACCAACAGCGGGGTTTGAAACTCAAGGAAAAAGAATTTTAAAAGGAAGGAAGTACAGAGGGACAAGTGAGGACATGTAGTGAGTAGCAGAGGAGCTAAATACTTTGAATGCTAGAATAAGTATTTTGTATGCTATCCTTTGCTTTACAGGCAGTAATGACATGGATTTTACCAGTGAATGACCAGGAGAGAGCAGGAGGATCCTAGCAGCAAAGGGAGAGTGGTGGGAGTCTGGTTAAAAAGGTGAAAGACCAGGTTTGGGTGGGAACCCATGAGCTCTATTTAAGCTAAGTTCAGTTTGAGGTGGCACTGGTTCGACCACAAGAAAATCTCTAGGAGGCAGTTAAATATCAGGATCTGAGCGTCATCTGCATAAATGTGATATTTAAAGCTGAATGAAAAAAAATAAGGTCTGATCATTTTAAAATATCTGATCATTTATTTTAAGTTCTATGCTGGGTTGGTGTGCTATTTCCCTTTCCAAGTAAGGGGACACTTGGTTCTTGCCTGTACAGTCACATCTGCTTCTCTCAGTCAGAGAGATCTTGAGAGCAGGTTGCTTATGTCTTTGAAGAACAGTGAACAGTGTTTTTGCCATGTTTTTTTTGTTTTTTTTAAATAGGCAGGTTAGAGGAGACTTAGCCTCCCAAAGCCTTAATTAAAAACTACCCATGCTTCCTTGCCTCCTGGCTTGGTTAAAGCCTCTGGCTGCTCTACAGACTACCCTGATCCTGCTTCTCATTAGTGATGGGTGAAAAATTCATGAAACGGCACCTGCTTCTCGTTTTTTACGCCGGCGTACATTTTTTTGTGACAATTTCTTTTCTGACACCGGCGAATTTTCTCCAGCAAATTTTCGCTGCCGTTTCGCGAATTTATTCACTGGCGGCGAATCGTGCAAATTCGCCACAAATTTGTGACTGCCGAATAAATTCGCCCATCACTACTTCTCATTGCAACACATTGCAAATAAAAATATAATTCTTGACACCTTAAACCTCTAAGCATGATTACAAAATTGAATCACAATGAATCAATTCTTAATTTAAAAATATCTTATATTCACCTTTTATGCACTTTGCCACTCCCTCAGTGATTATGCCTTTCCTTTTCCTTTAAAGTAAATAACATATACAGGCAAGGTCAGACTGGGCCGGCGGGACACAGGGAAAAAAACCTAATGGGTTCCAGCTCTTGTGGGCTCTACTGGCTCAGACCCAGTCCCTGCCGCAATCTGTTGCAACTATCCCAACATCCTTCTCCTGCCCGGAAAGGTACGTGGGCGGAGAGGTGGCTGGAGGAGGGTTGCAGTATTGGCGGGGGGGCCGTAGGGGGTATTGTGCAAGGGGCAGGAGGCATGGATGGCCCTAAGGTAGCAGCCCCGGTGGACCCTGGGCTCCCCAGTCCGATCCTGTATACAGGTAATGCAAATATTATTTTATTACTGCAGAATATGAATAGTTAAAACTCACTTTCCTCTAGTTACCAGATGATATATTGTATCATTGAGTCAAGAAGAACAAACAAATAATCAGCACAAGAAGATTATTAAAAGCAACGGATACAATTCATGATACAGTATATATTAAATAACAGGCCAACCTAATTCAGTGGGGGGGGGAGAAGATTGAGAATTAGTCAAGAGAAATGGAGATTGCATTTATTAAATAATTACATGGCTCAGCTAATTACATTGCTAAAATGTAATATAAATTTGGAGCACAAACATTATTCCAACTGTAAAAATACGTGCCAAACATATTACAAAATTAAATGTTGCGATGACAGGTTAAAAAATTGAATAGAATTAAAAACAAAGAATTGGGGAAGGATGGTCTGAGCATTTAGACTACAATTTAATAACACTTGACAGTAGCATTGAATGTTTTTTAATTTTATATTTGTAAACTGAAGACAGGCTAATAATATTCACTTTCCATTTCCTTGAATTCACCTTTTTTTTTAAGCCACCCATGGACAATATTATTATATTTGTACATAGTATAGTACGTACTGCTAATCTCATTACCTGCCTCTCAAGGACCAAACATGGAGTAGCTTCAGTTTTCCTGTTTGTGAATCACTTGACTATACCTGTCTCTTTAAAGATGGTGTTAAAAGTAATGTATGGTGACGTATTGGGTTATTTATTGCTTCGCTGTAATAATCAATTTTATACACTCATATTGGATTTAATATATATCAATTTAACTAGGTAATTAAAATTGTACAGTTTGTAATTGATTTAGTATGCATAGCAATTCTTTATTCCCAAGAGGATGTTCAATTATATTTTACATTTATATTTTTTAAAGAGATGCTTTTAATGAAGTACACAGATATTAATGTGTCCCTTGAGAGCGCTGCAAATTATTTTGCCATAAGTGAAGTCTCGTAAAGTAGTGATTTACAGCCCGATAGCATATTTTCACTTTCCCTGCTTGCACTAGTTTCCTGGCAATTTCCTGTTTTTTCCAGTAATTACTGTTACAGAGTGGTTTATATATAAGGAAACAGCATTTTCTGCAGCACTCTGCAAAATATATATATTTTCTACATGTCCAAAAACCGACAAGGTGGAAAGATTACAGCACCTCATAAACATACAACTATTAGCTCAAAGATATAATAGTATAACGCTCATTAATCTTATGTTAAAAGATACATTGAATTTAGTTATTTAGCAACAAAAACCTCTTTATCCACTTGCCTTAAGGCAACGTTTCAGGCTTCTCTGGCCCTTTGTCAAGCCTGAGCAGCCCGAAACGTTGCCTTAAAGGGATACTGTTATGGGAAAACATTTTTTTTTTCAAAATGAATCAGTTAATAGTGCTACTCACTGAAATCCATTTCTCAAAAGAGCAAACAGATTTTTTTTATATTCAATTTTGAAATCTGACATGGGGCTAGACATTTTGTCAATTTCCCAGCTGCCCCTGGTCATGTGACTTGTGCCTGCACTTTAGGAGAGAAATGCTTTCTGGCAGGCTGCTGTTTTTCCTTCTCAATGTAACTCAATGTATCTCAGTGGGACATGGGTTTTTACTATTAAGTGCTGTTCTTAGATCTTCCAGGCAGCTGTTATCTTGTGTTAGGGAGCTGTTATCTGGTTACCTTCCCATTGTTCTTTTGTTTGGCTGCTGGGGAAGGAAAGGGAGGGGGTGATATCACTCCAACTTGCAGTACAGCAGTAAAAAGTAATTGAAGTTTATCAGAGCACAAGTCACATGACTTGGGGCAGCTGGGTAATTGACAATATGTCTAGCCCCATGTCAAATTTCAAAATTGAATATAAAAAGATCTGTTTGCTCTTTTGAGAAATGGATTTCAATGCAGGATTCTGCTGGAGCAGCACTATTAAGGATTCATTTTGAAAAAACATTTTTTTCCCATGACAGTATCCCTTTAAGGCACTTTAATATAGTTTTTCACTTTTTCAATAAAACCGGAGTGCTGCTGCTTTTATTGATCTATATAATCTTGCCCTGGCAGAGGGTACAGCTTGCACCTGGGGCTGCTAAGAGCCTGTTTTCGCTTTTGGAGCACACAAATTTAATCCATTTAAATTCAAAATTGTGACTTTTGACCCAAAAAGAAAAACAGAAATTCCAATTTACCATTCGAATCTGCTATAAGAGTAGCTTAGGATAGAGCAATCTGTACCCAGAGCATTGAATTATTCACAATGAGAAAGAACAAGTGTTAGCAGAAAAGGAAAAGTGTGTTATGAAGGTTAAACATCCAATGTGTTAAGATTTCTATTAAAAATAAATTTTCTTCTAAAACTGTTATCTGACAAAAACGCATGTAGCAGTAGCACAGCAGTAATGTCTGTTCAGGCAGCAAAGAATCAAAAGCAGAACGGTAATAAGATTCCAGGTGAGTTACCTGAGTAATGTCCTGCCAGAGTAAAAGAATGTGAAATGACAGGGTGTTGGTAGGGCGCCTGGGAGAAACTAACAAACCTGTGATGTAAATTTAGAATGAGATTCTGTATCAAACAATGAAACCTTCCATTGCTCCCTGTAACTCCTTTTCATTCTATTCTTCCACCGTTTTGCCGCAGACATAGGAAATATTAGTTGCATGAATCTTTTGCACAATGATCTAATATATCGGCGGACAATATTTTAGCAACTGTGTAGAATTTAAAGATTTTGAATGTGACTATTCTTCGAGGATCCCTGGGAATGCTTCCGCTTTGTTGTATGCGGACTACTGTCCCAAAACCTTGTGCTGCAAGGTGTTCAAAGGCATAATGGGCCCATTCAAGCCAAATTATGCCCTTATATCAATTGGGGAAGAACATTATGGACCTCATTTACAAAGTGCAGGGCAGGGATCAGGGTGCAAATAATGAGTGCACTCCAGCTCTCCCAGCAACACGAATATCTCTTATTTTGTTTCTTACCCATGTCCTGACTTATTTTACCGTTTGTCTTGCTATCTTTTCAGTTACTCTTCTACATTTCCACATTTGTACCTTGCAATTACAGAAATAGCAACACCAAAAATTGTAACACTAAAAAATGAAAGTGTTTTAAAGAAATGACAATAGAATGTCGTTTTGCTCTGCACTGGTAAAACTGGTGTGTTTGCTTCAGAAACTTTACAATAGTTTATATATAAACAAGCTGCTGTGAAGCCATGCGGGCAGCCATTCAAGCACAGGATACACAGAAGATAAGAGAAACATTCTGAAGAATCCCATTGTATCCTACAGAGCTTATCTGTTATCGCTGTGTACCCTGAACCTTTTCTGCTTTTTCAGCTTTGAATGGTTGCCCCCATGGCTACACAGCAGCTTGTTTATATAAAGTATAGTTGTGTTTCTAAAGCAAGCACACATTCAATTCCTTAAAAAAACTTTTATTTTTTAGTATTACTGTCCCTTTAAGCTAGCATAAATTCATGTTGATAGCAAAACAATTGGGTTGTTGTATATTTGAACTACTGCTGCAAATTACTAAAGATCTCTTATCCACCACATTCCGAGCATTCCAGATAAAACCTTGCATACCTGTACACAAAGTAGATCCAGTCTAATAGTTTGACCTCTTAATGCTAATTATATACCCCATATTTGCTAGCTTGTGCAATGATCGAGCAGAGCATGATATACACCCAGCAATGTAAAAGATTTTTGGTGCTTTAGATTTAGGGGCAGATTTATCAAGGGTCGAATTTTGAAGTTGAACATACTTCGAAATTCGACCATCAAATCGAATTACTTCGACTTCGAATATCGAAGTCAATGTTTTTTTTTCATAAAATTTGGCCATTTGCGGTCGAAAAAAAATTATTCGATCGAACTATTAAATCCTTCGAATCGAGCGATTAGGATTTCAGCGATCAATCAAAGATTTTTCTTCGACTTCCAAAAACTTTAATTTGGCGAAGTATTGAAGTTGAAGTTTTTTTAAAGAGACAGTACTTCGATTATTGAATGGTCGAATATTCAAACTATTTTACTTTGAGTCGAAGTCAAAGTCGTAGTATCCTATTCGATGGTCGAAGTATCCAAAAAATTACTTCGAATTTCAAATTTTTTTACTTTGAAAATTCCCTCTAATTCACTTTGACGCTTTATAAATCTGCCCGTTAATTGTAATATCTTAGTTGTTTTTTTAGGGGCCATGTTCTTTTTCTAGTTGTGAGGCTGTTTGTGCAGTTCTTTGCCATTGTGCTATGACACAGTGTACGCAATTCTGTTTTAATTTATTTATTGTCAGAATCCATTCATCAAGAGCTTAGCCTCCTTCCCTTGCTTTTTCTTTGTAGTTTAGGAATTGCTAACCACCGGAGTGATATTCAATCATTTTAATAGAATTTTGAGATGTGCTTGAATGCAAATTCACCAGTTTTTATCATTAGTATAACATCTCTCTCCTTCCATAACTAAAAAGGATGCAAGAATTACAGTCTGGAAAGTATTAAAAGTGCTTTTGTGTGATAGAGTTGGGCCAAGTTAGTAGAATAAAGGTGCAGTTGTGCAAGGTAGTCTGCCCAAGATGTAGACCCCAAGGGACAAATCGACGTAATGTGAGATATTAGCATGGGGGATACAATGTAAATAATGAGATGCAAAAGTGACTGCTCTATCTTTATAATGTTAGTTTGCCAGTCCAAACTTGGAGAAATTACTCTTGGCTAAAATTTATACTTGGATTGTTGTTATATTGGCAAATATTCATAGTTTCACACTGGAGAAATTTCAAAAATATAAATGTTTTCCAATGCAAAATAAATTCACCAAAAGTTGTCATACTGTGGTTTTTGTAAATTGGCAATGTTGTGGTAAATTTTCCAAAAGGGTAGAAAGCAATGTTCTACAAAGAGGCGCTACGCTCAATATTCTGAGTAACCCACCTGCCTGGGCAAGAAAAATTGTTGATACTTATTCCTTTAATTCATAAATAAGTCCCCTGGGCTATTATGAACACAATTTATTTCTTCCGAAAGATCTGTATATTTTTGGAGTTCCATACCCATAATTTTCAGATTTATTAATATGCTCGAGTACTGAATATTTGATTTTATAACCTCAGGAAAACTGGAGTATATATCAAATATTGCCAGATGTTCTTTTCCACCTAAAATAAATAAATCAACTCTGAAGCTTTTCCAAGGTCCAACAACATCTCTCGCCGTGTTTAAAGGCTCCTGTCCAACAGCTGGTGCAAAGCTTTGACATGACTTGCAAGTTATTACAAAATGAGACATACCATTAATCATAATACCCCAGAAGAGTGATTGCATTGCATGGTTGTTCTTCAAATTGAAAAAGGCATTAAAAGTGAGATCTTTTGAGAAATACCCTGTTGAGGGGATTAAACAGAGGTCATTGGCTCCTACAGTAAAAATATTGAGGATCTGAGTCCATCCTCAAACTTAAGGGAAATTATCTTTTTTCACATAGACATATTAACATTAGTCAGGAACTCTACAGGATCCTGGGTCTACTGTTTATTATTTACCCTTGATTTACTCATACAATAAGTCCCTACCAGTCCACTCTATTATTTCAGAAATATCAGCCTCCCAACTCATATTCAAAATAGTGTTGGTGCTGTTAGTGATGGGAGAATTTGCGCTGTTTCGCTTCGCCGGTATATTTGCAAATTTTACGTGAAATTCGCAAAACGGCAAAAAATTCGTGAAACGGCGCTGGCGTCTCATTTTTGACGCCAGCGGCCGTTTTTTCCGACAGGGGCGGAAATTTTTTTTGACGCCGGCGAATTTTTCCAGCCGAATTTTCGCGGGCGTTTTGTGAATTTATTCTCTGGTGGCGAATCGCGCTAATTCGTCGCAAATTTGCGCCTGGCAAATAAATTCGCCCATCACTAGTGCTGTTTTATTTAATTTTAATAGGCACACAGAAAGCAAATGTGTCCAGACAGAAGAACCTCTTAGCAATGATTTGGGATGTGAGGTTTATCTTAATCATCCGCATAGAACAAAATTCCTTATTGAAGCAGATCACAAGCTTCTGCTCATGATCATACTGAAAGAGTATTGGAAAGTACATTCACTGATTAACATTCTGTCATGAACCCTGCACAAATAGGATTCCACAGTGGGATTTACTCCTGTTAGATTCTTGCAACTTGCAAATGCTTTACCAAACACAAGAAATGTAGATATAATTAGATGCACAAAAATAAACACTTTGCAGCATGTTTGCTTATTTTCTTAGTTTTTTGACCACCTTCAGTTAGCAGAAATTCTACATGCAATAGTTCTGTTGATCCTGTCATTGCTGGTTAGGAAATCATGTCTTAATAGTCTTTAGTCTCCAACTGTGACACCATCACCATGTGACATTCTACTGTCCTCTCCAGTTGCCTTAAAAGACAGGGCAAAACACATTATTATATACAGCCAATGATATTGCCTCTCTATCCCAAATTGCATAGCCTTTGCTGTACAAATGAAATGCTTAATGACAAGCAGGAATGCAGATGTTAGCAGTTCCGCCATCTTGGCTACACTATTTCTTGATGTGATGCGGCTAGGATGGGGAAGCTGCCAACCTCTGTATTCTCTGCTTGTCATACATGTACAAGTACTTAGGAATAAGCCACCTGATACATATGTGGATAGTGCCCTAGACCCTGAATAAACAATATAATAATACAAATGGAAGTATTGCACATGTACTATTTATTTTGTGCACAAAACAATCACATACATTTCTCCAAAATTCAGAACATCAACAATATGAAAAGGACAGAGTTGCCGCTATGATCCTCCCTCCTAAAGTCTTTCACATCACTGGCCGATGAGTTCAGGGGCCATAGAGCACTGAGGTAGCTCCCTCCTTTCAACATAGTTGACATTTCGGATACATTTATGAATGTTTTGTGTACCAAATAAACATTTCATTGTGGGGAGGACTTTCTAGGTCTAGGTTGCTTTAAGCAACACCATAAAAAAGTTCAACTGAAAGTTTTCACTCTTGTGTTTTTCCTGTCCATTTGGCTCTTCCCCACCGATTTGAGGCATCTTATACTAATTTAGCATGTTTATATTGTTATGATGCATTTGCCCATAAAGTTCTACAACTAGAGGGAAAAGTCGCTTTTATGTTATTAACTCTTCTTAATCTTCTATGCCTATAAAAGTTCGTAACTCCAATATTAATATTATACTATAAAGACTCTAATAATTCCTTTCTCTTTTGATTTGTATGCTAAACCTATGCTACTATACAGCACATTTACAGAGCCCTTTCTCATATCAGAGTCCACTCCTCCATGCAGAGCACAATGATTATTCCTTCTGATTTTTACAATTGCATCTATGGACGATGCTTCCTTTAGCAGATAATTAGGTTTTCAGCTTTCATTCCCCTCTTGAAATTTATTTCTCTTCTTAGAGTATGAGTGAACTTGACTGATACCTTGAGCTGTTTTGTTGTATAATCAGCTGATTAACATATGTTCATTGCATTGTCTATTGCAAACATGGTAGAAACTTTTGAAAATTAGTGATGGGCGAATTTATTCGGCAGGCGTGAATTAGCTGCGGATTTCCAGGTTTCGCCGCCGTCGAATAAATTCGCAAAATTGCTGCGATAATTCAAAATATTTTTGACTCCGGTGACAATTAAAAGCGACCATAGACTTTAACGGACGTCGGAACTGTTGCCGGCATCAGAATTGTCGCCGGTGTCAAAAATATTTTGATGCCAGCTATAAAATTCATATTTCTCACATTTTTCACCATTTCGTGAATTTCGCAGGAAATTCACAAATTTTTCTCTGAACCGGGTTAAATTTGCCAATCACTGGTGAAAATTACAATGCAATGACCAGTCTTTTTTCAATGACTTACACTTTCTTATATGTGTAACCCTATTTTAAGCCCTTCATATATTATAGGATGTACATCATCAGTATATACCCCTCCTGAAGGACAGAGGTAGTTGCTCCCACATAGCAGGTACACAGACAAGACATGTGCACACACAGAGACACATGATGGGATCCTTAAAAACCCTTTCCTCAGGCAAAAACTCACTGAGGGTTCACACAGAACTGATACAGGCATCCACAGCTTCCCACAGAAATCTTAACGCTGACTCCAACACTCATCCAGAGTATGAGTACTCCAAAGCCTCCTTCACTAAAATCCATCTCCAGGTATCTCTCTCTGGATGATCTCTCTCATGATTATTGGGGTCACTTTATCCCCGAGCCCACCAAGGGCATCACCACCCATGTGGTTTCTCTCCATAGCCTGGGGCCTTTGCTCCAAGAACCCCAACTGGAACAAATCACTCCATCCTGAAGTTTAAGAGAAAGTACACTGACCCTGAGCACATGGCAGCTCAGCTATATAAATAATGTACACAACAGTGACACATTATGGCCAAATCTGTAATCTGCCAGGGCACACTGCATTAGGACAAAGGACTTACTTGCCCTCCCTCATCCAATTTTGTTCCAACACTAAGCTGGCCACAGCCGGGGATTTTCAACCATGTGGGATTTTCAGACCATAGGGGAAACTAACCCTATGGGTCCCTGCATATGCTTTTAGAAATAGACAGTACTGTGGAGATGCTAGAGACCTGCTTAAAATAACCACTGGAAGAAGGAGGCAAATGGCAAATGGAAGAATTACATGCAATGACATGCTATGTTTCAGTATTCCTGTACACTACCAACTGGAACTCTTGTCCAACATCTAAATTACATTCAATAATGTTTTATTTTCTGATGTTATCTTAAGCTTCCCTTTCTAATTTCAGTATCTGAACAACATTCCATGTCTTACAGAGAATGGGTTAATAAGGGTCTAGAAAATAATCCACAGTATTGACTTCTCAGGGTACCATAATATATGTGCACACTATTATGACATGAATAAGGGAAATTTCCCAGACAATCTGCAGAGAAGGAAAGCAATTATTTTGGTGACCAAGCAAGTCCTTAATGAAAATGTGTGAGTGACATAAGTGCAGTTTCTTTATACGCCATGCACTTGTATTACGTTGCATGGATTAATATATTTTTACGAACAGGATTTATGCTGATCAGAATACACTGAACTACAGTGATGAGCCTTAATAAGGGTCAAATTAGTTTGCAGTTGGGATCTGATCAGCAACTGCCTGGTCTTTGCTTTAAAATCCAGTTAGTGATTTAGCCTATAGAAAATCCAAGAAAATGAACCTTTCCGAAGCAAGACTTGAATAAGAGAATAAGAACAAAGAATCTATCTTATCTAGGAAAGACTGTGGAATGCAACATGCAAAAGGACTATACATTAATAATCATGAGTGTTGTATAAAAATGAATGAGCTGACCATATGGCCTTTCTATAATCTAATCGTATTAATGTTAGTTAAGACATATGTCTAGAAAAATCCCTTTAGTTCTATTTCATTAGCCAGTAATATTCTTCTTGTGTTGTCCTGTTCAGTTACATAATAAGGATGACATCTAGTCATGCTGTTTGACTTCCAAGGCCTCGAGTAACAAAGGGTCTAAATAAAAATTAGAATCCCTGTGGATAAAATTGTTTGATACAATCTTTTGTGACTAGATTGGTGTAGCATGGGCTGTACATGGAGAACCAGAGACATTTCGAGTGGCCTTATATTAATAGATTATAATACTGGTTGCAAATATGTTTGTAGTAGTACAAATAGTACCAAAAATATCCCAATATTACAGTGATTCCAGCTTGAAGCAGTGGCAAGCAGGGGTCCAGCTTGAAGGCCAGTTATGGTGAGATTTGAGGAGAATGATTATTTGCTTACATGAAACTATTTGCTTACCTGAAATAAGGTTGATATTTGGGATAAAAACTTCAGTCCAAGAAAGTGAGCTCTAGGAGTGGATTTGGGTGGATGGCGGGTCAGATTTCAAGTATGGCCCACCCTTTGTCGATGCAATAGTGCTGATCACCCCCTATGATGGTTAATCACGCCAATTATAGGGGAACTGGGTCAAGCATAGGTCGTAAAGTAGAAGAGAACTTTAGGCTGGATTGGGTGTGAGTTGGGAAATAGCAGGTCAACGCCTTGTCATATATTATAGATATTGTGACTTGCTCATCACTATGCTGAACAAATTTTATGTCAGTATTATTCTCTTCCTAAAGAGGTCCTTCAGCCAGAAACAGATATTTTTTGAACGAGGAAAGAAAATATAATTCTAAGCAACATTCCAATATCACATTTTTATATGTATTTAAAATATTTCATTATTTTAAAGTTATTTAAAGCTGCAATGGATAGCAGTATTTGTTTAATCTGTATCTGACTCACAGAATATAACCAGACAGGTACTGCTTTCAATGGCAAATGTATTTAATATACATTGAGCATTTGCAATACAATTTATATTGGAACGTTCATTATCTTTCATTATGAAAAGAACAAAGCATTTTTGGGCGGAGGACCCCTTCATAGAAGAGAGCCCCTGAACAAATGTAGAACCTCTACATTTCAAGGGGGGACTTGAAATAAAAAGGTCTGACAACCTCTGCCAATTTATGTCCATTCCCCCTTAGCTACATAAATTAATTGTGTTTACTTACCAGTGAAAGCATAATGTTAAAGGGGGAACTATTGTGAAAATTAAAATGTAAGCATCAGCATCTGTTTATCTTCATTCTGTCTTGATGCAGCAGTTGGGTGTCAGATGTTCATTGACAGTCAGATCCAATATATCGTATGGGGGGGGCTTCCTTTCCTAGCAGATGTATTAGAGTTCATTCAAATAACTGTGAGTGAGCTCTAATACATCTTCTAGGCAAAAGGAGCCCCGTATAAGGGTATAATCTTACACTCATTCCCGCAGGAAGCTTTTAATATCTTCACTGTGTTTTATCTCCAGGTTTTATTCTCCTGCTATCCCTTTTTCTCTTATATTAACTCTGCACTCAACAGCTCAGTGATGAGTAATTGCTGTGCAAAGCTCTGTGTTAAATATGGTATTAAAAGAGTTGACTACTGGAAAAAACAATGAATGTTCACAACAAAGCCTGATAAGTATCCTGGGCAAGGTTTGTATAATAAACATATCTGTCACCTTGTGTTATAAAGGAACAAATCATTAAACATTCCAGCATATTCCCATTTCACACCTCTCCTTACAATTTCTCCATAGAAAGAGCTTGCTAATATAAGAAGCTTGCATTTCTGCATTTATCCAACAAGAAAGTCAGTTTTAGTAGTCACTTTATATTGGTATATGTCAACACAACCTACGAATGCTTACATACACCAAGGTATCAAACTTTATATCAATATATGTACATGAAAACTTTCCTGACTATTACCCAGCTGCTTAACTGTTTTAATGGGAAATAACAGGGAAAATCATTTTAAAGCTAAAGTTGCTAAAGAGCAACGTTTGCTCAAGGATCATTAACCTTGAACAAGGTTTCATTATCACACTGTTTCCTACAAAACACACTATGGTTATTTACTCATGTAATATTTAAGTAACAAACTCAATGCGCACCGGACCTGTTGTGTTTCCTAAAGAAGCCATTTTGTATATTATGTAGATTCCCCCTAAAACTTTAACACCTGACCAGTGTTAGGCAGTGGCGGAACTACCGGGGGAGCAGGGGGTGTGAGCGGGCCAGGCGGCGCGTCCCGCACCAGGGCCCGCCCCCCTCTAATTACGTTACTGGTGTTAGGTCCTGATAAGATGTGTAATTATCTTCAGAAACACTGCAGCAGAAGCCTTAGAAAAATTATTTAATCAGAGAAGGAAGTTGATTTTTTAATATCAAGAGCAGAATACAGAATCATTCAGCAGCTATGAGATATCGCCACAGCCTACTGTTTTTATAATGCAGAGTAAACCTCATTGTCATATCATTATAATTTCTGTGATTTGATTGGTTAGAAATTGCTTTATCATTATGACTTTTCATATTTTTTGCATTGTTAGCGAATGTTATACAATTACATATTACCTATATCATATTCATCAGTCTCCAGGTTACCTTAACCACAAACCTTTGTTTTACCTAACTTCCTTTTTTTACGTTATTTATTTATGTTAAACTTTGTTTATTATCGTGACATATTGAAAAAAACATATTGCTAATTATTGTAAGCAATCATTTAATCACAGATAAGCTATTTATTGATATAATGCTTATATTTTCTTTGATCATTAATAGATTTTAATGCTTAGCTCCAACTGCAACAGGATGAAGTGTTCAAGTAAAAGACAGAACTTTATCCTTTAATTGGCTCATGTGATCTAACATGTATGATGTGTTTGTGTGCACCGTGAATCTTTGGATCCCAGAGGGCGGCCCTTAGTTCTTAAAATGTCAATTTTCTATTTATGATTACCCAATGGCACATACTAATAAAAAAGTTTATTTAGATGAAGCAGGGTTTTACACATGAGCTGTTTTATGCAATATATTTTATAGAGACCTACGTTGTTTGGGGGTGTAGTTTTACTTTCAGGACACATGTTTTATGAGCAGACATTGGAGTACAGATGTGGCTTGCATAACTATAAAATTTGGGGGGGAACAGGTGCTAGAAAAAGAAAAATTACAACTTGGCGATGGTTTTGTTAAAAGAGACCATATGTTGTCAGTATTTTAGTGCACAAATCTTTAAAAAGAATATTCCTAGAGTTATCTAATCTAAGCTCTCCAGGTGCTGTTCTGATACATCCCAGAACTCCCTTGTAGCTCTATAGCCTTTTCTCTCCTACCTCGAAGCGTCACACAGAAACAGAGGTAGGGCAGCAGACTAAACCAGCCATCTTCTTATAATGAATGAGAACGGCTATGAAGAGCACAAGATCCTCACTCTGAAATACCCATCCAATTAGACTTCCAACTGATCCTCATTACTAAAGCAAGGAAAGCCTTCAAGCTGCTGCTCAAAAAGGCCAGAGCTTTGAAAAGTCAGGTTGATGCACTGTAATGTTTTTATCTCAACATTAGCACATCGGGGGGATATTAGAGGATGACATAGCCCCACCCTCTGATCTGGGTGCTCAATGTCCTCCTAGCTTCATGGCTTTGAACAGGCACTGAAGTTGTGCAGATAGATGACCTTGAATCCTGCGATGCTCCTTCCCTTTTCAGGAACATTTAATAAGATACCAGGCTGAATATGGTTCTGTTTTGACACAACATTACCATGGAAACCTTTCTTGGGAGGTTATACGAGTCAGGTAGCAACAACACAAATGAGTTAAAGGTCAATCCAGCAAACAATTATTGCCAGTCCCAAAAGCCCTGGCACTAAGGAGATGGTGATATCGCTATTCATTATTCATCATTTAATTTAAAAAAAAAGTTAATATGCATTCTGATGCATTTCCATGCGCAACATTGTCTCCTGATTAAGTCGTTTCAGCAGCTGGCATTTGTTTGTTGGCACAATAGATATATTTAAGCATATGGCTGACCAGATAATCTTTAATTAATTCCATAAGAATAACAAGCAGGACTGCTGTTGCTAACTCTTTTTCCTAAGACCTATATGCCTGTCCAAGGCATTTCATCCTGAAACATTTTCGAACGAGATTTCTTCAAAAATTCACGTAGAACACCTTCTGGTACAGTATGAATACCTGATATTTGTGTAGCATTTACAAAAGCTCAATTAGAATCAACATTCTACTTAGGAAATCAATATATTTTAAGCATTTGAATCTCCCCTACTGAAAACAATGCTATTGGCAAACTTTAATTAAGAAGGAATAAGGGAATGCATGTTAAATGTGTATACTCATTAAAAGGGAATTATTATCTTAGGGGCAGTATTTTGTAGAAAAGGCAATACAGGTACGGGACCTGTTATCCAGAATGCATGGGACCTGTTATCCAGAATGCATGGGACCTGGAAATTTCTGGATAAGGGATCTTTGCATATTTTGGACTTTATGCCTGCTTGAAAAATTATTTAAACATTAAGAAAACCTAATAGATCTGTTTTGCCAACCGTAAGGATTAATTATGTCTTAGTTGGGATCAAGTACAAGGTACGGTTTTATAATTAACTTAACTTATAATTACCTTATATAGTAACTTAGTTATAAATTAACTTATAACTAAATTATAATAATACAAAGGAAATCATTTTCAAAAATCTGAATTATTTGATTAAAATGGAGTCTATGGGAGATGGCCTTCCCTTAATTCGAAGCTTTCTGTAAAACAGGTTTCCAAATAATGGATTCCATATCCGTATCACTGTAGTTACAGGTTACAGTATATGCTGATAGTTAAGTTGTGTGTTTGACAACCAGACTATAAATATCATTGCTTCTTCTAGCAATCAAACAGGCATTCAAGAACAGAAAATATTTTATTAAATGCTTAAGAATTGGTCAGAGAGGTCACTGGAACATTTGACATCAATAGCACAGCTAAATAAACTGGGTGGACTCTATGGGCTGTATTTAAGTCAAAGGTTTGTTTCCAGTAATGCATACACCTTGATTCCAGCAACATGTTTCAAAAAAGTTGGGACAGGGGCAACAAAAGTGATGTGTAATGCTAAAAAAAAAGAGTGGATCCCAGAGGGTAGCGTCTCTCACAAGTAAAGATGGGTAGAGATACAACACTTTGTCACACTGCACGGGCAGATATTGCAACAATTTAAAAATACATTGCAAAGAATTTTGGGGTTGCATTATTCCATCATCTACAGTACATAATACCATTAAAAGATTCAGAGAGAGCAACTGTGTTGCATCACCTCTACTTTTAACAACATTTTGTAACCATTGGGAACAAAGAAGACCGATTGCAGTGAAATGTTGTCCCATTATTGACCCATTCAGCTGCTCAACATTTCGGGGTCTCCTTTGTCATATCTTTCATTGGTCTTTCACCTCTTTAGCCTGGAGGATGTGGCTCCATGATTTCCAAAAAGAATTTAACATTTTGATTTGTCACAGGAGAGAGTTCCGCTTTCTCTCAGCCCATCTTAAATGAGCGTGGGCCCTGAGAAGGTGGTATTATTTATGTATCGTGTGTATATATATATATATATATATATATATATATATATATATATATATATATATATATATATATATATATATATATATATATATATATATATATATATATATATATATATGGTTTCTTCTTTACATGGCAGGTTTTAACTTTGTTTTATTTGCATTAGTGGATGCAGCAATGAACTGTGTTGACAGACAATAGTTTGGAGAAATTTTCCTGACCCCATGCAGTAATTTCCGAATTTAATTTCCGAATTGTGTCTGTTTTTAATACAGTGCTGCCTGTGGGTCCAATATTGGCATTAGGACTTCTCCCTTGTGTACAGAGATTTCTCTGGATTCTCAGAATCTTTTAATGAAACTATTACTGTAGATGAAGCCCCCCAAATCTTTGCAATTTTACACTGAGAAACCTTATTCTTAAATTGTTGCAATATTTGCCCATGCAGTGTGTCACCGAGTGTTATACCCCTCCCCATTAGTGATGGGCGAATTTCTCCCATTTCACCTTCGCCGAAAAATTCACAAAACGACAAAATATTTGCGAAACTCGAATTTTGACACCCGTGTCAGTTTTGACGCCCACATCAATTCTGACCCGGCATTAAAGTTAATGGGCATCCGAATAGTGTTGACACAAGATGACGCGAGCGACTTTTCTAAAACACGTCAAAATTTATATGGAATTTCACCAGTGAACTTTTGTAAGAGTTTCGCGAAACAGCGGAGATTTCCCACAAATTTGCACCTGGCAAATTTATTCGCCCATCACTACACCCCATCTTTTCTTCTTGGAACCCAAGCCTCTCTGGGATAGGCTCTTTTTAGCATTACACTTTTCCAGTCTTTTGTTACCTTGTCCCAACATTTCTGGAATGTGTTGTTGGCATCAAATTCAAAATGACCGTATATTTTTCAGAAAACTAACATTTCTCAGTTTCAGCATCCAATTGTCTGTTGTCTTTTTATTCTGTGCAATAAAAAAATAGGGGTTAGATGCTTGGCAGATCATTCCATTCTCTTTTTATTTACATTTTACACAGTGCCCTAACTTTTTATGAAACTGGGCTGTGGTTTCTGCAATTGTCAGTATAAAGAAATACAACAGGGCTATTAAAACAGTTAGTGCATTTAAATGTAATATATACAAGGAATAACATGATTATAGAACTAAATAATCAACTGCCCTGTTAGAACACATTTTCAATGAATATATAAACCACAAACAATTTTAAATGTTATAGTTTTGATCAGGAAAGATGTGATATAATTAGAACTGAGAGTGGAAAGCTTAACCTTCCTGGAACAGTAAACATAGAGATGAATAATATGAAATCCATATGGATTTAATGAGAGTTGAATACATTCAGTTATAATAGGGTTTCCCAGTCGTATACAATATATATGGTAAGATTAGATACAAATGTCAAAAAAAGATTTAGTTAGACAGGATTTGTTATAGGCTGATTTACAGTATTTTGAATCAATAAAACACACTAAGGTACAATAAGGTTTGATTAACCAAGCGACCAGGGATTATTGCTGAAATGAATGGCAGCAACTCTTTTTGCATGGAACTAAACTGCACTAAAACATATACAGTTATGGGACCTGTTATCCAGAATGCTGGGGACTTTCTGTAATCTGGATCTTCATACCTTAGGTCTACTAGAAAATCTTAAATAAACCAATAAGCTGATTTTGATTCCAATACAGATTATATCTTAGTTTGGATCAAGTATAAAGTACTGTTTTTTTTATTACAGAGAAAAAGGCAATCCTTTTTAAACATTTGGATTATTTGGATAAAAATGGAGTCTATGGGAGATGTCCATAATTCGAAGCTTTCTGGATATTGGGTTTCCAGATAACGGATCCCATACCTGTACCATAATAAACCTCTAAACCTGTTATTTCCGACAACCATTATTAATTAAGTTGTACTGCATAAGGCTTCGGAGGGTTTATAAGATCAAGTTACATTTCTATATTCTAATAGCACCAGAAGGCAAGGGATTCTGAATAGAGATTGGTGGTATCATTTCAAGTCATCTAAATTATATACATAGATGAGTCCTTTATTATTATTTTTTTGCTTGTATTTCCTTGTCAGTAGTGCATGGCATTCTGGTTTGGTTCTGAAGCTCTGCAGACATTAAGTGGATCTCTTGTAGCTTGCACATACATGCTCTCCCAACACTAGGAAACTATTTAATATTATACTATTATACTTTTACACACGGCCATTCAGCTGTAAATAAAAGGAAAGACATCTGTATATATTAACAAATACGTAGCTACAGTTATAGCAAAGTCTGCAGAAGTTATTAAACTTCATGTCTAATATTTTTTCAGGCAATCCCTTTTAACAGTGTAGCTGGGATTTGTGACTTATGGATTCGATTTTCAAAGGCTTCATAAACAAGAAAAAAACATAAAGAAATAAAAATCCTAACAAAAGCTTAGCAGTTGTTTTCTTTTTCTATCTCTTCATGCTAGTTTGCTGATTCATCACAGAGGATCTGAAAAGTTCAGTTGACAGACCTTAGTATTGATCACCAAAAGCGATTTGCCTTTAGCCAGTACTATAAAGAAAGTCATGGTAGAGTTGCTAGGTGCTCCAATATTCTTTACGCAGGGTACAAATTTACAACATGCTGCCAAAGGATGTTCCAGCCACATACTTGTATTTTAGGCTAAGAACTTTACATTCTTTGGTAAACTTTTTTTGCTTGCATGCTTTTTTATGAAGTTCAGAGTTTTTTTTCCCCTAGAGTTTCTTTTAATTCAGCTCTTAAATGGGTTGTTCACCTTTAAATCTACTTTCAGTATAATGTAGAGATTGATATTCTGAAATAATTTGCAATTGGTTTTCACTTTTTATTATTTGTGGTTTTTGATTTATTACGTTTTTTATTCAGCAGCTCAATTTCTGCAGTCTGGCCCAAATTCCCCTAAGAACCATGAGCCTCTCCAGCATTTTGGGTCATAGGTAAGGTTGATACAATGAATTTAAGCAGGTGTCAAGTGCCATCTGAAAAGGATTTTCTTGTTGATTTCAATGTGGTTAGTGCACCTAGTTGCACCCTTAGAAGCTGAGAAGATCATGTCCCAATCTTTTGGTGCAAGACTTATATTGAGATCCTGTTCCCATCGAAGCTGGTACAATAATTTTGGATCTGGATCTTTCTGTATAAGAATTTTGTAACAGTCTGATAGCACTCCTTTTCCATACCTGCTTGTCCTGCATAAGTGTTCCATTAGTGTGGAAGGTCTGATAGTTCTGTAACTTGGTAAATGCGTCTGCATCAAGTGACATATTTGTAGCCATGGGCAGGGCTGATCCTATCAAATGTGGGGCCCAATTGGGACCATGTTGGCGGGGCCCCTAGACAAAGTGTTGCTGGCTACTGACACACCAAGTATTTAGGAAAATAAGGGCATACAGGCACAAAATAGAAAGGAAAGGGGCAGACAAGGTAAGAGAGTGAGAGGGATGAAATAGGGGCACATAATAGGGGCACACAGGGTAAGAGAGAGAGGGAGGAAATAGGAGAGGGGCAGGCTGGGCCGATTCAGCTTGGGAGCAGGCTTGGTTGGATTGGAGGCAGGCAGGGCCTATCAAGGTTGGAGGAAAGCTGGGCCTATGAGAGTTGGGGGCAGGCTAGACCTATGGAGTTGGGGGATAGGCTGGCTTATCAGAGTTGAGGGTGGGCTGGACTTATGGATTTGGGGATGAGCTGGGGCAGGCCAGGCAGCATCATGTGCCCTGTGGTGCGGGGCCTCCAGAGGTGCGGGGCCTCCAGAGGTGCGGGGCCCAATTGGTCCAATTGGCCTAAGGCCGGCCCTGGCCATGGATATCTAGACTGCTCCAGCAAGCCATATTTCCTCTGTAAGTCCTCAAAGGGTCTCCATGAATTGGCTAAATAAAGGTCTCCTAAAGTTCTAATCCCTTTAGCATACCAGTCACCTAGATGAATATGCGGAATCAAGCGTTTAAGAGCTGTAATAGGGCCCAAAGATTTTTTGATGTGCTCTGGGTTTCGTGCAATTCCTCCGAAAGTTTTATGAGTTTTCGGTAAAATTCCCTAAAAAAATCTTGAAAATCGGAAGGAAAAATCTGAAAATAATTGTGAAGATCTGACTTTCTCCCGAAAAACTAATTTTTGGGAAAATATTATAATAAATAAGCATAAAAACCCAAGCATATTTGATCAGAGTTTGTAGCAGAAAATATTGAGATAAATTTGGACTTTGATAAATAACCCCCTAAGTTCTCCCAAGAGACCTGCTTATCTTATAAGCTGCAATTGTATATAAGTGCAGGTGCTAAGTATTCTGGGTTCTCTGCCAAGGTTCAGAAACTTTGTATCTTTTTCTGGAGTCAGTGCAGGAGATTAAAGAGAAACTCAGGAATTTTTAATAAAATTCCGGGACTGTGGGCTGAGCTGTCAAAATCAAAACTGTCCTGCAGAAAACAGTTGGGAGGTATGTACTCCGGCACTATTTTACTAGATCAATTATATCAATAAAAAAGTTCAGTTGATAATACAAGTCCAGGGACTTCCTTAGTACATTTGGAATAATTTGGGGATAAACTGCTAAAATGAACAAATGAGTGTTTGTGCTTTCCTTTATTATGTGGATGTCAGCGAAATGTAAATGACCATCATGAGACTCATGCCATATACTGGGCATATTATTGGATTTTATCATTATGATAACCTTTATGCAAGATTTTTTTCCTGCCCGTTCCCAGCAGTGAGAAATCATGGCATACGCGGTCATTTATTCCCAAAACTAACATATGTAGGTCACACACATTTATATAATCGCCCTACTTTCTCAGTTATGTACATTATTTAGAAATAGATTGCCATGTTAATGATTTCCAGTGTTTAATAAATCCATTTATAAAGTCCAGTTCAGGCCTGGAGTGGGAGTCAAAATAGGCCCATGCATTCCAAGTACACAAAGGCCCAAATAGTTCTCCACCGGTGATTAGTGAAATAGTGACTGTCTATGGGACCTTACAGCAGCCCCTCTGGCATTTGCCAGAACCTACATATTGCTAGTCCAGGCCTGATCTTGTTGTGCAGCTGGCAATAAGATATTGGCAGGTTATGTGCATGTGTTCTGAAAAATCAAGTCAACATAACACTTAAGATTTGTTAAAATGTGTTCTTAGCACTTAATATAACACGGTATTATCTGAGCACCCAACTATACAGCATATTCTAGTCCTCATTGCAGCACACATGAATATATATATATATATATATATATAAAGTTATTATACAACTATATTAGGCAGCCAGTGTATAAAATCTCCAAGATCCAGGGATCTTTCTTACCTATGACGTGGAAATTTTTCATATTTCGCCATATGGCCGCCACCGATGCGCAATAAGCGTCTTTATGACCGACCTTTGCACAGTCGCCCGATCATTCAGATTCCCATCCGATTTGTGTTCATCAGTCATGACTGCAGCATGCCGGGTGTGGCGCCGGTTGGGATTGAGGAATACGGACCACTGAACAAAGGTGTATTTTTACAAGATCAGTACAAGCCATGCTAAGATCACTGTGTCTGTGTATATGTATATTACCGGGGGAAGTGCCTTTTGTCCTGGTGTCTTTTGTTTGCCTAGGGAAGTCTACCTCCCCCCCCTCTTCTATGGACATGTGTCTGTGTGCTGGTTCCACCAATTGATTCATAGCATAACATGCTCATTGATTGGATATATTGTAAGACCACCTTTTGTCTTGGTGTCTAATAAACCACTGGCCATTGTAGAGGGAGGCAGAATACTGGACCCCAGCTAAGAACGACTGCTGTGACGTTATTTCCGGGGGATTGCGCAACACTACACGATACATCAAGGTTTCCGGATCGATTGTCCATTAAGACAAAAGATCATTTAATTCTACTACAAAACCTACAACCATACAGCCATATTTTTACTATTTTCCAAGCATTACTTTTCCCTGTACTGCTGGTCCTGACTACAGGTACAGATGAAGCAGTACTCAAGATTCAAATCTCCTCAAATCTGTAGTTTTCCTTCATTACTGGGCTGTTACAGAACATATCAAACAAAAATGGATCAGCGCCTAAGGCAACAGAGAAGCCAGAACCAGTATATAGTGTAATAAGTTCCAATTAATTTGGATGACACCCTGTGTACACACAAAACACTATTCAATGTGTTTTCCTCCAATGAACCTTCCTCTCCCTTGCTTAGTGCACCAATAATTTTTCTGACAGCCTCCACCAATCTGGCAGAATTGCCTACTTACAAGACCCAGGATGGGGATATCGCATGTAGTATTTAGCAGATGTGGGTTCTCGTCGCCAAGTACCTTTAGGCTCCAATAAGGGAATACAGAAACCCCATAGCATAATACTGTTAAATATTATGTAAAATATTTTTAAAAACAATTTTTGCACTCTTATTTGCTATATGAAGTCAGTCATATAAAAAACGCAAGTCCTTAGTAGGTTGCTGATGTAATACAAGGAGGGATCTTTGCTGGCAAAGTTTTTTCTCTCCCCCTCTCCTTATGGCGTTCCCCGCAGCTTGTCGTGACGTCACTTCTGCCTGACGCGTTTCGTCGAGCTATTCGGCTTCCCGAGCAGGGCATTGGAGTGTTTGGTGGTGGGGAGCAGACTACTATAATGGCAGATTTATCAAAAATCAACATACAAATTATTCATTCTTGATGAAAATCACTTTTTCCCTACCAATCTCACTTTTTTTTACTTTTTTTTCATACATTCTTGCCCTTTTTTCCCCACAGCTTAAACTTGCCAAGATTCAGTCAAACCAATAAGAACATCATCATTTTCAACAAAGTTTTATCAAAGGACAGAGTGAAAGCATAGCTTCCAAAGAGGTCATCATCTGTTGAATTTCTCATAATAGTGTTAACTTAACAAATAAAGAAAACGTAACCATAATCTGTGCATTGTTTCCATTGCTTTGTTGGTTCTGTGAAGGTGAGAGGATAAAAATAAAGAGGAGAAGGAGGGGGAAGGGGGGCCTTTTGAACCCTTAGATATATACAGTGGGTGCTAGGACATGCTTTGGTAGGGGTGCTGGTATTATCATCCACATTGTGCTTGTCCAGCCATGGGGACCAGATTTCTTAAAACAATGTTGGACAACCTCTCCTGGCATACAGGAGTTTATAAATGGGTACAGCTTGATTGACCTGGTTTTCCCAAAACTTTATGGATTGAGCAGAGCCAGCATTCCATTGAATTGTTATAGATTTAGAAGCATATGCAAAGAAGCTAGAATTGAGAGCCCTTCCGCAAATTATCAGGGCTAAGCCGCTGCCAACAAAATCCCAGAGGGGGTTACCATAATAGGGGCACTGATCAAGTCAAAAATGAATTCTACTAACGCTCTCCTGAATCTTTGAATGAGTGAAACTATTTCTTTCACTTCACTTCACAAATTGTATTATAGCCACATTTCCTTGGGTGTTTTAACCCTCTAGTAAATTCAAGGGACATTCCAAAACAGTGAATTTTTCTCCTATAGTCTCCTATAAACTCCATTTTAATAGAGTAATTCTAATTTTTGCGATCCAAATTATGGAAAGATCCCTTTTGCAGAAAATCTCTAAGTCCCAGGTATTCTGGGTAACAGGTCCCATACCTGTAGTAGCATGTCGTTTTCTGTTAATTTCTTATATTTATGTTTAGTATTCACCTACTTAAATACATTTTCTGAAAACATGCAGGCATTAAATCGAATTACTATAGTTTTGCCATATTTAAAAAAGTATAATCTGAAAGAGGTTCTTGTTAGTACTTAGTGACCTTTTCAATTATTGCTTTTCTTACCTTTTACTATGAAACACTCTTTTTAGCTTTTGAAATTCACACTTTAGTAAATAACATGAACTACATGGGAAGCTGGCAAAGTTGGGAGATGTTGATCTTATTTATGTGCTATTTCTTCACATAATGCATTCACTGTTTAGTTTATACAGTCTACTGTTCTATGGGACTGAAACTTCCCACGGGAAAACTGCATTGTGACATTTAACATTGTGTCCTGCTCTGTCTCTGCCTCTTTTCAGTTTTTAAAAGCCCTTTAATTTGAACTTAACCTTTAAAGCTATGAAGTCAATGGCACATGCAGCAGAGGGTTTCGTAGGCTTGCTGGAAGGCAACAAAATTCCTGAGAATGCTCCCTATTTATTTGAATGGCAACTGCTCAGAACCCTCGAAGTGTGAGTTAGGCAACTGGGCACCAAAAATGTATGTAGTTAGTTAGTTCATCACATGGGTCCAATCGGTTGCCATTGAAATGACAGGGAAGTGAGTATGGGTGCCAGTCAGCAGAGCAACTAAATGCTTGGGCAAAAGAATACTTAGAATCTCTGCATGTGTCATTGTCCTTACCCATGCTTCTGTATTTAAGTAATCTTCTCATGTTTTATCTGCAGAGACCATGTTCTATCACCATACCTGAAGCCGGAACCTAAGTAGTTCCAAAAGTTCACATTTTTTTAATCTACTCATTCAATAAAAAGTCTCTCTCTCTCTCTCTCTCTCTCCCTCTCTAGTGTGGGGCTAGTATTCCTCAGGTAACATCTGAGTGTAGGGACCACAGCTGGAAAGGGTCCCAGCTATACTTATCTACGAGAGGCTTCCATTGGAGGAGGTCCTAAACCCTGTTTGTTTCAGATATGTCTGTGTGTTGATTGTACCTGCCCATTACACTCTCCTGTTACAGCTATTGCCTCACCACTTCAGTGTAGGAAGTAACTATTCTGCTCAGTAAACATTCAGTTCATAGTTAAAGAGATACTGACACCAGAAAATGAACCTTTTTTTTACAACTACCATAAAATTGACTTTGCATGTGTAGCGCTATAGTAAATTGAAATTGTGAAACCACCAATGAGACCCTCTTTACTCAGGGGTAAACCCTCGCAGCGGGGTGGAGGCAGGGTGTAGTGTAACTGTAACTGTGTGCCAATGCACAAGATTTGTGTGCCAGAGGTTTTTTATGCTTAACCAAAGACTGTATTTATTTACAATAGCACACATCCACAATGGAGCTTAGAACACAGATAGCACAAAAGTAGCATATACTCACAGTACCAGTATAGGCTGAATCCCTGCAGGCCAGGGACACATCAGCAGATTGAGTTGCAGCTTGTGAGAGGTATTGCCCAGTCTTCAGGATCTCTTTAGGTAGCAGGGTCAGTAATACCCTGGGATCTTAATCCCTCTAATATCCTCATCCGGGCCTTGAGCTGCTCAACCATTTAACCTCTCTATCACCCCTAGAGTGATCTATAAAAGAATATTCTATCACTTTACTAGGGCCACTGGTCCTAGGATCACACTACCCATTCCCTTCCAGCCTGCTTGGTTGGGCTAAAGTAATGGACCCAGACCGCAAGGTTCCCAAGACATTTATACTACTGCACAGTGCCATCTAGTGTACACTGTGAGAACTACAACGGGTTGCATAAGCACAAGGTCCCCATTGCCTATTGATTTCATCAAGAAAAATCTATGGTTCTTGTAATTTTAAAAAAGCAAACAGGGAAACTAGATCTACATATTTACTGCATAGAGGGCAGTCTGGTTTTCTTCAGAGCAATATTTAAGATATGGTGTTTTTGCCAACACTTTACCCTCAATAAGTTTTATTCTCTTTCTCTCTTCCTATGTTTTATTCTTTTTCAAGCTTAAGCACAATGGGAAAAATTGTATACAGCGGGGCTCGTTTATCAACACTGGGCAAATTTGCCCATGGACAGTTACCTATAATCAGTGATTAGCTTTTTGAAACCAGCTGCAAGTAGGACAATAAAATGCAGCAATCTGATTGGTTGCCATGGGTTACTGCCCATGGGCAAATTTGCCCAGTGTTGATAAATGAGCCCCAGTGTATCTTGTTTTTGCTTGTCAAATCCATAACTTGGAATTGGTTTTCTGACTACAGCAAAGCAATTTAAAGTGCAAAGCAGAACCTTTATACTTTAATCATTAAACTTTCAGTTCAGTTTATTTTTTAGAATTGAATGGCAAATTTTCCCATTGCACCCCTTGATAAAGTGTTAACCCAACTTACAGTATAAATTCCTTTTTGTCTATCACTGCCATGGATACTTTTTACATTGATTTCTTAGAACTGTCAGGTGCTCTGTAAAAATGATTATTTTTCCCGACATTTAACCGATTTATTTCAAGCCTCAACAACAATTACAAACGGCTGATTATTATTATTATCAGTTACACTGTTGCAGCTTTCATTCTTACCTGGCAGGGGTCAGGTACTCCCGCTAAGCTGCAAACACTTGTCATAATTAGACATACAACACAGAATTGTTCTCTGAATAAGCAATCTGTGACAATATACGTATGAGCCACAAGACAGGAGGCTGCAGAGTTCATTATGTATTCATATGCATTTTACTGAAACTAGGGCACTGCTAGGCCTACTTATTTACCCTCTCGCCAGTCTGGACAGCCGAATTGTTCCAAGCAAAAGCATTGTAATATATTTGATAATATAAGCCTTTTTACATAGCATGGCTGTCTGTTCAGTAAATAGACTGTTTTACTCAAAAGCTACAATCCATAACTCTGTACATAAACTGTATATCCATATCCTACTATCCATAATCCATTATATATGTGTGAGATATGTATTTGTTACAATGAGAATAGATTTCCTACTATATTATGTGTTATATATTTAAATGGTACAATGCATTAAAAGGGAAGTTTGATGTTATATAAACAGCACTGCATACCACAACTAATTTGTGATGACCCCTAAGCTTAGCTTTTCAACAGCTGCTCAGAGCCCACTGAGCATGTGAGTGTCACAGACACTTTCCAAGATGGTGACTCCCTGTGACAAGTTTGAAGTCCTGGATCATTGCTGCTATTGAGAAGCTGAAACTTTAGGTCAGTGCAATAAGTTCAATAGATAAAATATGGCATTTTAGCTATGATTATTTTTAGGGTTTAGTTCTCCTTTAAGTTACAAAAAATGCCCTCCCCTTAAAATAAAACAACAGTTGTTTGTCCATATATTTTAATATACAGTTTTCAAGCTGGCCAACTACGTCAAAGTCATCCCTGGTGTGTCCAGTCCTACACTCAGTTTTCATCTGATTCATTAAGAATTCTATTGCTTCATTTTACAATTTACACAGGGACTAAGTTTTACCAGTAATTTGCATTCAAGGTTAAAACTCCCAAACGGCATAAAATGTATAATAAAGTAATATAATTCTTAATGAATCATGTTTAATATTTAAAATGTATTTTTACCAGACCTGTTGAAAAGGATAACAAATTAAAATATACAGAAATAATTTATTAATATAGCTGTGAAAATGAGCAGTAAGATGATGTTTCCCCTACCTCGTGTTCTCCTTGTAACCTAAGGGTTATCCGGAAACCAGTTGTAACGTAGGGTATCCCAAACTCAGAACTAACTCCAAGGGCCCGGTCTCGGCTCACTCTTCTGCCTATAGCAGCCTCCTTTGGCTTTGGGACTAGCTCTCAGATGCCGCCAGGTCTTAGTGTGAGAAGACCAAGGAGAGATTTCAAGGCAGGCTAGGAAAGTATAGTAGTAGTAAACTCCATTATAATCAAATAATCCAAATTTTTTAAAACTATACCTTTTTCTCTGTAATAATAAAACAGTACCTTGTACTTGATCGCAACTAAGATATAATTAATCCTTATTGGAAGCAAAACCAGCCTACTGGGTTTAATTAATGTTTACATGGTAGACTTAAGGTATGAAGATCCAATTTATGGAAAGATCCATTATCCAGAAAACCCCAGGTCCAGAGCATTTTGGATAACAGGTCCCATACCTGTACTAGAAAAGTATATTTTTATAAAATTTTTACTTAGATAAGCAGTGTTATACATGGACAGTTGTATGCAATATACTTTTTTTGAAACCTGCAATGTTCAAGGGTATAGTTTGCCTTTAAAGGAATTGTTCAAAGGTAAAACTGTGTAAATAGCTAGGCTGTGCAAAATAAAAAATGTTTCTAATATATTTAGTTAGGCAAAAATGTAATGTATAAAGGCTGGAGTGACTGGATGTCTAACATAATAGCCAGAACACTACTTCCTGCTTTTCAGTAGGGATGCACCAAATCCAGGATTCGGTTCGGGATTCAGCCTTTTTCAGCAGGATTCGTATTCGGCCGAATCCTTCTGCCCGGCCAAACCGAATTTGCATATGCAAATTAGGGGCGGGGAGGGAAATCGCATGACTTTTTGTCACAAAACCAGAAAGTAAAAATGTTTTTCCCACCCCTAATTTGCATGTGCAAATTAGGATTCAGTTCGGTATTCGGCTGAATCTTTCACGAAGGATTCGGGAGTTCAGCCGAATCCAAAATAGTGGATTCGGTGCATCCCTACTTTTCAGCTCTCTTGGTTTCCACTGATTGGTTACCAAGCAGTAACCAGTGACTGGAGGGGGGACCGCATGGGCCATTACTGTTGCTTTTGAATCTGAGCTGAATGCTGAGGATCAATTGCAAACTCACTGAACAGTTATGTCCCATGTTGCCCCCTTTCAAGTCGCTGACTAACTCAGAGTTATAGAGCTGAAAAGCAGGAAGTTGGATTCTGGCTATTATATTACAAATCCAGTCAATCCAGCCTTTATAGATTACATTTTTGTCTAAGTAACTATATTAGAAACATTTTTTATTTTGCACAGCCTATTTATTTATCCAGTTTTTATTTTTACGCTGAACTGTTTCATTAAGCTCCGCCAGTGCACTGTTTTGGAATGATAGATCCATTATGTCCAGATTTAAAAAGAGGGTAGAGCCCAGTATGTCAGTTTTGTTACTTTCAGTGGTATTGTAATCACCCTATTTTTAATTAGGAGAAACCATTAAAAAAGGTTTCCTGATTTTCATTCTTTCTAGATCTTTCTCTACCAGTCCAGAGGTCTACACTCTTATAAAGTACACATTTACTTTTGGAAGCTCTTGATTAAATAATAAAGAATAAAGTTTTTCTGAAGAATCACATTGACCAGTAGGAAAAGTAACAACCCATAATCATCATTTCCAATAGCATTTTATCTGCCAGCTCCATAATTCTTACTCCGGGTTTAGAAATAGAAATGCGTGTGTGTTAAGTTTATTGTATTAATAAAAGTTGTATAAAACGTGCATTAATGTAGTAAAAAAACAAACTCGTTCTTTTCATCATTTCTATGAGACTAGGCTAGGTTTAGATAGGAACAAAGTGATAACATTGCTGATGCAAGACTCCATTAATAATAAATAGGCAGTGTTTATAAATATGCACCACAATATACTTCCAATCCACATTTTCCCTGCTGTTATGGTATTAAATTACACCTTTGAGCTGAGCAAAATGAAAATAAGCATCACGTATAATTTTAATTTGCATTGCAACAATGGTTTGCTGTAATATGAAGGCAGTAATTCATTTTCAAGTAATTATTAAAATACAAACAAAGCCTGGGTTTACTGGAACACTCATTAATATGCAGCCTACACAAACTAAATTAGGATTAAGGGGCAATTTTACAAGTGGGTTGATTTTTTTTTTTTTGAGGCAATGATGGCGATAGCTAGAAAAGAAGAAACAACCAGCTTCAGACTTCTTTTCAGTTTCATTTTGCATTTAGAGCAGAAAAGATTTAAAGGGATCCTATCATCGGAAAACATTTTTAAAAAAAAAAAAAAAAAAATGCATTAGTTAATAGTGCTACTCCAGCAGAATTCTGCACTGAAATCCATTTCTCAAAAGAGCAAACCGATTTTTTTATATTCAATTTTGAAATCTGACATGGGGCTAGACATTTTGTAAATTTCCCAGCTGCCCCTGGTCATGTGACTTGTGCCTGCACTTTAGGAGAGAAATGCTTTCTGGCAGGCTGCTGTTTTTCCTTCTCAATGTAACTGAATGTGTCTCAGTGGGACATGGGTTTTTACTATTGACTGTTGTTCTTAGATCTGCCAGGCAGCTGTTAGTTGTGTTAGGGAGCTGTTATCTGGTTACCTTCCCATTGTTCTTTTGTTTGGTTGCTGGGGGGAAAAGGGAGGGGAGGGATATCACTCCAACTTGCAGTACAGCAGTAAAGAGTGATTGAAGTTTATCACAGCACAAGTCACATGACTTGGGGCAGCTGGGAAATTGACAATATGTCTAGCCCCATGTCAGATTTCAAAACTGAATATAAAAAAATCTGTTTGCTCTTTTGAGAAATGGATTTCAGTGCAGAATTCTGCTGGAGCAGCACTATTAACTGATTCATTTTGACAAAAAAAAATTTCCCCATGACAGTATCCCTTTAACTTAGGGGCAACATTAAGGTTCAAATAGTAAATTAGAATTCAAATTCTCAAACTTTTTTTTTTTGGTTCACAACTCGAATTTTAAATCACCAACTTGAATATGAATGTGAGATTTATCACATCTCAACCCTGGAAACAGTTCTAATTCGAATATTTGCCACGTAAGACCTGCCAAGTTTATGTACAAGTCAATGGCAGAGGTCCATTAAACCACTGGAAGTTTGTTCAGAGGAAAACTCAATTTGAATTTGATTAGAAATTTCAGGTCGTTCATATTCAAGCAAATATTAAACTAAGGGGCACATTTACTTAGCTCGAGTGAAGGATTAGAATAAAAAAATACTTCGAATTCCGAAATATTTTTTTGGCTACTTCGACCTTCGACTTTGAATCGAACGATTCAAACTAAAAATCATTTGACTATCCGACCATTCAATAGTCGAAGTACTGTCTCTTTAAAAAAAACTTCGATCACCTACTTCGCCACCTAAAACCTACCGAGCACCAATTTTCCTTCAATCCCAAATTGCCTAGAAAGCCTATGGGGACCTTCCCCATAGGCTATCTAGGCGATTTGGGATCGAAGGAAAATTGTTCGATCCAAAGCATTTAATCGTTTGATCGAACGATTTTTTCTTCAATCGAAGAAATTGTGGTAAATCCGTTGACTTCGATATTCAAAGTTGAAGGATTTAACTTCGAGGGTCGAATATCAAGGGTTAATTAACCCTCTATATTCGACCAATAGTAAATGTGCCTCTTAAGAGTTTTTTCATAAATAACCTCCCATTTGAGTTTTGAGTACAATTAAATTTACATTATTAGCGTTAAAAAAATTCACATAACTTCAAAATTCAACCTTTGATAAATCTGCCAGAATAGGTAGGTTCTTTAATTTTATCAGGGTGACTTTAGGAATATAGGGTTCCTCGATAGTCTTGTGATACTCCTGCCATAGGAAAACAATGGCATTTGACTTCTTTAACCTGGTGAACACTTCCTGATGAAAAAGCCAGTATAGGGTGTTGGGAAATACTGGTTATTAGAAGGGGTGTGTCAGTTTTTGCAATGTCCACCAGACAGGCAGGACATTGCAAAATAGTTTTTTTTCCCAGTAGGAAGTTTTATGAAAAAACTGTTACTAAAGACATTACCATGGAAATGCGTGATTACTCTTCATAGATTATGCAGAACTTTGCAGCATGGAGTAATAACACAGGCAGTGGTTTACCAAGATGTTAGAGGGCACCACAAAAATAGTTAATTTATTAGGGCTACACTGGCCAACTACACTACGCCCCCCTGAAACCGCAGGGTCTGCTTCCTTTGTAGTTACACCCCTGAAGACAGGGGATAATTGGCTTCTAGCACTACTTGACATGCCGCAGCTATCTGCATTCATTTGCAAAGCACTAATCCGATTGGTGCTAATATGATTAATGATATGCAAAGAAGAAGGAAGAAGCAGGACATGGGCAGAATCACTGGACCCAGTAATAATTAGTGATGGGCAAATAAATTTGCGAGGTGCGGATTTGCGGGTAACTTTCCAGTTTTTCATCTCTGGTGATACATTTGTGAAACTGCCGGCATCAAAAAAAGACGCGCTTTGGAAAAGTCGATTGCGTCAAAACCGGCACGCATCAACATTATTTGGACACACATTAACTTTAGCACTGGCGTAAAAACTGACGCAATTGTCAGAATTGACGCGGGCGTAAAAATTCACGTTTCGCGAAATTCTCAAATTTTCCGGCAAACCAAAATGGACAAATTTGCCCATCACTAGTAATGTTCCATGTATGATTTTTGTGACCTGCCGGTGATTTTTGCATTCATTTAGTGGGAGAGTGGGTCATCGACTCTCTCCTGAACTACCACTTTGAACTACTTTGCAAACAATTTAATAATTCTGCAATAATTAGCGGCAGATTTGAGATCAAAATGTGAGATTAGAGTTCACCACAGAAAAACTCACCCACCCTCATTCCTATGTTATTTTTAGAATCATATTTATCAATGGGTGCAAGTTAGAGCTCACCATTTGATAAATACGCTTCTAATAATCCCATAAGAATTAATAAAATGTTAGTTTTTTCTATAGTGAAATAAATCTGCAAAAATCTTCAAAAAATTCGCAGAATTTCAGAAAAAGGTTTAAAAAAGTGAAAACATTAAACTGAAAAAGACATAAAAGATTCTGTAGATTTATTTTTTCAAAAGTGTTCAACGAATACACTTTACAATGATTTTCCTATAATTTGAGACATCTCTTTTTTTTTTAACTTAGCATGTTTTCCTGCTTCAAACAACTCACTCATGCTGGAAAATCCAGTTTAATGAGAAGAGTATTTAGTTGCAGCAGGTGGGAATATTTAGCTTCATTTAGTCATTCTCCTGGTTGAGAAAACGGAATACAACAGCAGGTTAGACGCCTAAAATGTCCAACTGAGAAACAGTACGACTGTGTGGGTTTGGTGGAGGAAGCACAATAATAATTTTATATATCAAAAAAGGAAAAAACAAAAACTCAGCACAGAACATGCACTGAATGACATTATATATCTTTTCGCACAGCTAGAACAGTAAACACTTAAAGTGCCAAGTGCAGTATATACTGTGAATATTGCATTTCACTTTCTGTATATGTTTTGGGAATGTGTAAAGCAGCAAAGCATTCAGCAGGGCTTATATAGTTAGGCTCTTATTGATCTGTCCTTATTCAGACGTTAAGTTAACTCAAATGTTAAAAGAAAAACAACTCAATGAGAAGCATCAAAGATAAATGAGCTGTGACACTATCCACGGACAGAGACAAAGATAAAGTCTCCATGTGTCAAACCTTAGACATCAGGAGACCTGCAGAAAGTCTATTGACCCATACAAAGAGAATCAGATCAAGCAGAAAAAAGCAGTGCTCTCCAGTACACTGATTAACCCTCCATTTAAACTGTGGAAACTGTCAAAGCAGAGACAGGGCAGCATGTAGCATATACAATGAGATTCTGAGTAGAATGAAGGCTAGCAGATCCGGGGAGAGGACTAAATCATATTCCCATTGCACACTGTGTGTCTGGCCAAATATATTAGAAAAAGGCAAGTGAGTGACATTCCTTCACTGAGTATGAAATACACAGGGACTGAGAAAGAAAGGCTTAAATGCTTTCTTTGCTAACAAACTAGATCTAAATAGTATTCCATTCTAACACTAAAGAAAATCTAGTGATAAAGTCATTTTGCAATATCAGACAATATGATGTTCATTTATTTAAGGTTACAAAATGAATCATCATTGGTGCATGCGACAATCTGCTCAGTATAAGGGCTCTTACACATGGGCGGTTTCGCCTGAGCTCCCTGCGTTGCGCTTTCTTCCGTTCATCCGTAGGGGGAGTAGACACACCCAAAATTAATGTACGCGCCGAACGCAGATGAAATGCAACATGCTGTGTCCCACCTGTGTTTGGCGTTTACATGCGTCTGTGTGAGTACAGCCCCCTTTACAATAATTGAGTGTGTCTACTCCTGCACTCCCCTGCGACAGAACAGAAGAAAACACAATGCAGGGGTGCATACGAAACGTGTGTGTGTGTAATAAAATCTACTTGCCCTGATGGTCCAGTGGTGCAGCGGGGACGCCCGCCACACCGCTCCTCTTCAGCTGCAATTACAACTCCTTAGGGTGCGCGCGCCTTTGTCTAGATATGGATGCGGACGCGCTGGCGTGATGATGCCGACACGTAGAGGTGCGAAAATCAAAACACTATAAAAGGTTCATTTAGGCTTCTAGTCATTGCCCGTTATAGGTTTAATCCTGTGGTGGATGAGCTTTGAGTTATCTGTATTCTGATTTGATTCCTGTTGTAACCCCAGCCTGGCTATTCGACTATCCTGATTTCTGAAACCTGACCCTTGCCTGTGATCTGACGCCGATCCTGCTAAATCCCTTCTGATTGATCACCCGGTTTTGACCCTTGCCTGCCTGACTTTGTTTGTACTCTGACTACGATTCTGTTTAACGTCTTGTACCGTGACCTTCTGCCCAAAGAATTTTGCTTTACAGTTGTGCCCCTTTGTTTGTCCAGAACCCCTCGCCTTGCACCTCTCGTTATAAGACTTGGCGGCATCTGAGTAGCTGAGGGCTCCTCCCAAGGCCAAAGGCAGCTGCTACAGGCAGAAGCACGAGCCGAGACCAGGGTGCTTGGCATCAGTTCTGGGTTTAAGGTGCCAACCGTTACACTGTGTCTAAGATCCCTAAGTAAGGGGATAATGAAGTCCATACAAATGGAGGCGGCTTCACAATTAGATCAATTTATTATTATTGGTGACTTTAATTTTTCAGTCATTGGCTGGGGTAATGGGGTCAGATAAAGCTAGTAGGTTTGTAAACATGGTGAATGCCAACTTTTTTTTTTTTTTTTTAATGTTTTTATTTGCACCATAGTACAATACATAAAACAGAGCAAACATGTTATTAGAATTATGAATAACATTTTGCATTTTTAAGACTGGGTCTGGTCTACACACTATTTTGCAACCTTCCCCAGAATGACAACTTTTTATTTCAACTCGTTCATGTACCTACTCGGAATCTGTCTCTCTTGGATCTTATAATAACTTATATTACCAACTTCATATCTAGAACTGGTGTGGGTTAGAATTTAGGGAATAGTGAAAGAAGCATTGAAGCTGGTAAGAAAAAATGTGTTTTTAAGGCATTCAAGTTAGCAAAGAGAGTTGACATGTTTATCAGTTACAAAGATGCCAATAAAGCATGCAACAAAGCTATCCGTCAAGATAAAATAGAGAAGCATTGCAGTGAAGAGTAAAATGAATCCAGAATTATGCTTTATGTAAATAGTAAAAAAATGTAAGCAAAAAGGGGGTGAGACGCTTTGTATCATCATTTTTCAGGATTCCTTGAGGTTTGTCATGGCAGTGATCATAACATGGTCTCCTTTGAGATTCTTACCAAAACACTAAATTTAGACTTGCAGTATAAGGGCATTTCTGCAACATATTAAGTGGTTAAAGCTTTTCACAGGGTTAAACACAAAAATATGACATTAAGACATTTTTTAAAATGCTGATTAATAAATATGCAAGTCAGTATATTCCCCTTGTAAAGAAGAAACATCATCACAAAACCTTTGTGGTTCAATAGAAGTGTTGGTGTTGAGTTGGGTAAGAAAAAATGTGCTTTTGAGGCATTCAAGTTAGCTGAAAAAAGCCAACTTAGATTTTTCAAAATCCACCAATCGACTCCAATTAGGTTCTAGGAGGTCCCCCATAGGCTAAACAGCAATTCGGCAGGTTTTAGATGGCGATTGGTCTAAGTCAAATTTTTTTTGCAAATTCTAATCGAATTTGGACTATTCCCTAGTCGAAGTACACAAAAAATAGCTTGAATTTCGCATTTTTTTCATTCAAAATGCACCTCAAACTTTGATAAATCTGCCCCTCAATGGTATGTGTTTTGGGCTATCCTTAACTGAGAAGGCTCTGGGGATTTTTGTGGATAATAAGTGATAAAATGTTGCCGCATTATAGGCCTCATACGCACACCCGGTATCTCCTTTAAAAATACATCCCGGTGCTTTAGCGTTTATGAGGACAGCACCCCCATCATAACCTCATAAAAAGAATATTCCGGCACACGGGAAATATGCTCAACAAGGTATTTACCTGTGTTTAATTATGCCAAACAACAATGATTCGGGGTGGACCCCTTCATCAGTTGCAGTGCATCAACCCACCAAGAGTCTTAAATGTGATCCAAAGCCCTACCCACCATACCAATTATACATCATAGGACAAACGTATAAGTTACAAACGGTCCCAAAAAAAGCCCATGTAAGGGCAGTAAAGGAGAGCTAATGTTTTAAGTTCAAGGGGTAATTGCTTATTTAGTTTGTATAATAACCCTATCCTTAGGAATTTTGAAACAACTTAGTCAACTACAAAATCATTTGGAGAGACTGTCTTTATGGACCTTTGGACATTTTTGGGACTGTTTAGAAGGAGAAGAAAAGTAATTTTACACTTGGGGGTGCCAAAAGTTAGGCACCCCCAAGTGATTGTATTTACCTACCTGACACTCTGGGCTGGTGATCCCATCAGGAGAAATTTTCTTGCCAGTCTTATTAATACCAGGCTGCTGTAAACGTCACCAATATTTGACTGATATATGGCAGAGTAATGAAATATCAGATGAAAAATCAGTTGGGCATAGATAAATACTAATATTGTTTCTGAGCACTTAATGGAAGGGTCTTCATTTTAGCTCCATTAGTCGTATATGAAGTATAAAGGCCATAGAGGTGTTTGCTATAGACTTGGGAATCGGGACGTTTCCACTGTTTGTATAGATCAGTACTGAGTCATAGAAGCAGGAAGATTTTGGGAAGATTTAATGATTCACCTACCCATATTCCCTTATTTATCAGTGAGATCATTCATTTAATATAGGGTAGGTTGAGAACCCCAGTGTAAAACAGGCTCAAGGCCATAAAAAAGATGTCTATCACCAGAGCAGGTCAATATACCTACTTGGGTCTGAAAGAGATCTTCAGAACTGAAATGGTGGCCCACAAAGAGATGTTTCTTCTGACAAGAGGCCTTTGTAAACCAAGAACTGCCTGTGTTTTGTTCCTTTTTAATACATATATATATATTATTATATTAGCCGTGCATCAGAAGAACACTTGAGTAAACAAGCTGAACAGTATGAGTTCACAAAAATAGTTCGGCCATGTAGTTATTTCTGGCCCACAGTTTTTGGATAAACCTCAAAAGAAATACTTTACATACATACTTTATGTTTCTTTCTTTTAGGGGGTTTCAGCTGAAAATACTTCTGTAAAAAAAAAAAAAAAAAAGAACTGAAAGCCATTCCCAGGTATTTACTGCTTTTATTATAATATTGGGGTTCAGAAAGTGGCCCCACCTGCTGTTTCCTAAATAATTTCAGCTGATAAACATAGAAAATAACTTTTCTCTTTTTAACTTTAATCTAGGAAGTCCAGGGTATTGCATCAAGGAGAAAGTTCTTCCTTCGTTTTTTCTTAAAAGCACAATTTATGAACTATCCTAAATAACTCCACAATTTTACCCATAATGGGATCAACTACAATGGCTATAATTCAAAAGAAAGTATTTTATATAGAACTGTAAATACATTTTAGGACAAGAGATGTTGAGCTGCCATTACTACATAATATGCTGTATGTTAGCCGTCTAGTGTTTGGGATTACACGCTTGCTTTTGAGAAGCCACCATTAGTCACAGAGGTGTTGTTAGAGGATAGTTTTCTTTTCCTTGAACTAAATGTGTATGATGTCGTTTATTTTCTACAGTTCCTTTTAGATTCTTTTACCGAACAATTTTTAGTGGAAGCTGCAGACCTTAGTGACTTTATCAAGTATTGTGATGGGGAACATTGAAACTTTCTCTACTAAATAATTTATTGGACTGGTCCAATTTTTGTTTCCTCTTCTACAGTGTAAGTTCTATAAAGTAGAGTTTCTCTATATACGGACAGAGCCCAGTACAACATCGTTATACTGGAATAAAGAAAAAATTACAGGCAAGAAATCCTTTTATTTCATAGAACTCAGGGATACAATACTATATTTCCTGTTACAAAGAGACTTTGGGCATTTTATCTTATGCTCGAAAAATGTATGTAATATAGTGCTATATAATTACTGTACATATACAAAGAACAGATACTCACATTTAGAAGTCTAAGCCTGGGTGCAATGCTTACGATAATTCACAGGTAGCTAGCACAGATAAAGCCACATTCGCAGTAATATTGTATTGTTTAGGGATTTATAAGACCTGTAAGTGGAGCTTAATGTATGTTATATAATTATGTATGAATTGTAGAGGATTTTGAAAGAACCTGATTTAAACTTTACTAATTTCATTTACTTTGTACTTTGCTGTTAAATTGTGCTGTATCTGATTCTGAATCCCCATGCCTATAATGAAATTGCTGCAGTATCTGCCCTTGAGGTCAAAGTGGGTTTACATTAGAAAGAGGCTGCACAAATTAGATCGATGTGTGCAGGGTTGGACTGGGCCGACGGGACACCGGGAAAAAACCCGGTGGGCCCCCGGCTCTAATGGGCCCTGCCGGCCCAGATCTGCACCCTGGTTTTCTTGCTGCCGCGGCAGGTGGCGGCAGAAAATCAGTGCAAGTGTATGCGATGATGCACATGCAAGCTGATCCGGTGGAGTTTCTGAACGAGAGGCCCTGAAGCAGCACCCCCAGGGTCCGGAGGGGGGCCCCAGGCCCCCCCAGTCTGGCCCTGTATGTGCGAGGTGTGTCAGGAGAAAAACTTTGCTGTCCAGAAAGAACATCAAGACAAGACTAAAATTTGTCCATAAACACATTTAACATAAAAGAAAAATTAGAAATGAAAGGACTGTTGTGTTCTCATTTGTTCATACAAACATAATAAACATACAAATTTAAATCAAACTTGTTGCCCATTTTTCTTTACCTGTTTTTATTAAGTTCGGTCAATGTTTTTTGTTTTTCTTCTGGGTTTTTTTCTGTAGCCCTGTCCTGCTAAGAAACAAACACCACTGAATAGTAGATTTGCCCTAAACTTACAACCAACTATATAAAGATTTTCTAAGGCTATCAACCCTATGCCGAAAAAGATGATAAACGAAGTCCCGAACTGATGGCCCGAGGTGCCCACGGTTGCCATATTTATATACATTTGCTATGAGTCCCTGATAAAAAGGAGGTCAATTTTTAATTTATCATTATCATAAGCCGTTATACATGCTTTTAATTTTGGTATTGAAAGTTGCGGAGTCTTCCACGATTTAGCAATCTGTTGTTTGGGTGCTGTGAAAATAAATGTGAATAATTTTCTGGAATTACCATTAATATTGGGTATCCAGTTATTAAATAAGGCTATGCATGGGTCTTTCCGAACATGAATCTGAGTGATAGAGTCAATTTTTCCAAAGACGCTTGACCAAAATCTCTGTATTAAAGGGCACTGCCACCATATATGGGCCATTGTTCCTTCTCCTGCACAATTACTGAAACAAACCGAGGATTGGGATGGAAACATTTTATGTAGACGTGAGGGAGTTAAGTACCATTGGGTAAGGACTTTGAATGAAGTTTCAACTTGACCTAAATTAATGGAACATTTACTTGTTCCTTCCCACATCTTCTCCCATGCTTTTGGGTCTAAAGTTTGCCATAACTCTTGCTCCCAGGTTTTTATATATGATGGAGTGTCATTAGTTTGTAACATTAAAGCTTGATACAGTAAGGAAATTAAGCCTTTTGAATGTTTCATACAGTCTACAGAACTGTACTTTGCGTAGTACAGAACTATCAGGACTATAAGGAAGATCCGAGTTACTGTGTATTGAGTGTAGATAATGCTTAACTTGTAGAAAACAATAGGGGGATGAAATTTACCCTCAAATGTTTCCCGAGTTATTTTACCAGTAGGATGGTGTCTCCAATAATTATCTTAAAGCATAAGTAAACCTTTAAAATAAATAAATGTAAAATTGTTAAGGGTGTTATTCTAAGATATTTTGCAATATACATTCATTATTTATTTTGTTTTTATTCCAAGATATTAAGGGATACATGTACTGTTAATATGAATGAATTTTTTTTACAACAGCGCCACCTGCTGGTAAGTTTCCCACCATTCCGACCACCAAGTAGTCAAGGAAGTTGTCAGGAGAAAGAAAGATGCTGCTTTGATGTTCTTCTGCTTAGGGATGGTTTCAGAAAGGTTTTTAGATTAGAGCAGCATCTTTCTTTCTCCTGACAACTTCCTTGATTACTATTGGTTGAAATGGTGGGAAACTGACCAGCAGGTGGCGATGTTGTAACGAAATTCATTCATATTAACAGCACATGTATCCCTTAATATCTTGGAATTAAAGAAAAATAAATAATGAATGTAAATTACAAAAAAGTGATTAGAATAGCACCCTCATCATTTTTACATTCACTTATTTTAAAAGTTTACTTAATTCTAAGAGTTATTAGTCCTTAAACATGTTTCCCACATTCTGGGTCACCAACTGATTAGACAGCATTTAATCCTCTTTTTTGATGTGTTGCTCAAATGTTTCTCTGAGCAGCGTTTCATAATGATTATCTCCAGTTACAAAACCACCCAACTATAGGCAGTCATTTACAGGTGGCTGCCCAATGCAGAGATGCATAAAACATTACTTCTTGAGATCTAAGCTGCCAGCCAGCTGTGTAAAACTACACATATAAAAGGTTTATTCTGCCTAGGAAAATCAACAGCTCCTTGGTTACAATTCTTTCAATTTGCTGCCCAGCTAAAGGGTTTTACAGTATTTATTGTACAATCATGTCAACAGCTTGTTGCACTCAGCTTGTGGCCATTCATGTAATTATGTGACTTACTGCAGTAATGTTTGACTAAACTCTATTAGACTGGCTATAATAACGTAGTCTAGTGTGGGTTGTGGAGGTCAGCATAAACTGCTGTGAAAGGTCAGGCACATTTTCAAGGCTCTCTATATAAATATTAATGATAGAATATCCTTGCAATTTCAGTTTTCAATTTCTTGCCTAGGTGCAGCTGTGAGAAAATATATAGAATGGAAAATGGATTAAACCAGTATCTAAAATAGAATCTAGGTCCTTCCTTCTACATAAAATGCAAAGTGTCAGTCCTGATACTGGACCTTTGTCAATAGGAACTGTTGCTAGAATAACTGCTCAAAAAAGGGCAGAGGCTTCAGGATGAAGATACAAAAAACTAATTGCAATAAATTATCTGTTATTAAATTAGGGGAATAAAGGGGAAAAAATTTGACTTTTTAGAAGAAAAAAATACTCAAAATCTGTAAATACTCCAGCTAAAACCTGTGAAAGTCATGTAAAAGTCAATGGTAGATGTCTCTTTTACAGTTGGAAGATGTTTTTTTACCAACATGATCTTCAAGGGTTTTGGGGCTGTTTGGTGGAAAACTTCATTTGCATTCTAGCTAAGCTTTTATTCTGGAGTTCAGTGGGGTGTTAGGGCTCAGTGCTGGCTCTAACACCCAATCACACATTCTGGTGAATGGAACACACATCTAGCTGCTTTGAAAAACCAATTAAATTAGTAATGTGTTTAGTCAGTGAGGAATATTTTTAATAACTAGGAATTCTTCAGGATTCCAAAGTTTCAATTTGGAAAAATCGGTCTGTGTGTTTACCACAGAAATGGAAGTTTTAGCAGTTTACAAAACTGGCTAATCATGTTCCCTTTTAAACACTAGTGATGGGCGAATTTATTCACCAGGCACAAATTTGCGTCGGATTTGCGCGATTCACCACCAGCGAATAAATTCAAACAAATTCAAAACGCCCGCGAAAATTCACCCGAAAAAATTTGTCCGCGTCAAAAAAAAAAAAAAGGCCGCTGGCGTCGTTTTGCAAATTTTTCACTGTTTTGCGAATTTTGCGGGAAATTCACAAATTTTCCGGCGAAGCAAAACGGCGCAAATTCGCTCATCACTATTAAACATACTTAAAACTTATTCTGAGTGATTATTATGGGATGCTAGAAGTGAAATTAATGTCTGCCAGTGACTTTCAGCAGCAGGCAAGAAAGGGCTTCCTCCATCAAATATAAGGAGGTGTACCTACCCTCATATTCTATTGTCATCAGATAGTTCCAGCTCATGGGCAAGTCAGAGCAATTAGACACTTTTGCCAGAGCTGCCTATAATCTGTCATAGCATTTTGGTATTTGCAGTTGTGTTTAGAATAATAGCGTGTTTAAAAAAAGTGAATAAAGTTCAAAATCCTTATAATAGCTTTAATTTCCATACAAGCACATGCATTGGGAACACTGCTCATTGTATTCCAAATCAAAACATGAAGAAATCAAATTTGTGTTATTCCTTTAAAGAAAGTGAAAGGGAATATTAGGTTGTTCAAAAAAAAAAAATAAAAAAAAAAATAGCAGTGTCTGCATTCTTCTTTACAAACAAACATTCACTATATCAACTGGAAAATGTTTCAAGATTTTGCTTTCTTTGAATCACTGAACTAATATAAGTTGTATAAGGAGTGTTTCTGAGAACTGCTGCAAGTCTTTGTTACATGGAGTCCACCAATTTCTGACACCTGTAACATTCCTCGATTATTCTGCATTTCTTGGTTTTGCCCCACAAGTTTTCGATTGGATTATGGTCCGGGATAGGGGTGGTCACTCCATAACATCAATCTTGTTGGTCTAGTACAGGGATCCACAACCTTTTGAACTGGTAAGCAACATTCAGAAGTAAAAGGATTTGGGGAGCAGCACTACCATGAAAAATGTTCGTGGGGTGCCAAATAAGTGCTGCGATTGGCCATTTAGTAGCCCCTATGCGGATTGTCAACCTACATTGAGGCTCTGTTTGGCAGTGTACCTAGTTTTTATGCAACCAAAACTGGCCTCCAAGCCTAGAATTTCAAAATGAGCTCCTGCTTTTAGGCCACTGGGAGCAACATCCAAGGGGTTGGAGAGCAACATTTGCTCATGAGCTACTGGTTGGGGACCACTGTAACTGATGTTGCTCGTTTACTGGTGAATTTAGGGTCTTTGCCTTGTTGAAACACCTATTTCAAAGGCATTTCCTCTTCGGGATAAGGCAACATGACCTCTTCAGTATTTTGGTGTATTGAAACCGATCCATGATCCCTGGTATGTGATAGGCCATTTCTAGTATGAGAAACATCACAATACCATGATGCCTTGTGCCACCATGCTTCACAGTGTATTGTGGCTTGAATTTAGTGTTTAGGGGTCATCTGATAAATTGTCTGTGGCCCCTAGATCCAAAAATAACAATCTTGCTATCATCAGCCCCCAAAATGTTCCATTTCTCTTTAGGCCAGTCAATGTGTTCTTTGCCAAAACGTAAGCTCTTCAGCACGTCTTTTTTTCAACAATGGAACTTTGCATTCTTGCCCATAGCTTGGCTTCTCATAGGCAACTCGTAACATTACTCACGGGTAACTTTGGACCTTCTTTGATCTTCCTTTGTCATTTGGCTTTTCTTCTATCCATTTGAGTGGTCATTTTCCTTTTTCTTCCATGTCTTTTAGGTTTTGGTTGCCATTTTAAAGCATGTGAGATAATTTTAGCTGAGCAGCCTTTCTTTTTCTCCACTTCTTTATACGTTTTCCCCTCTCCAATCAATGTTTTAATCAAAGAAAAATGCACTATAACCAGCATGCGTAATGGACAATTTTTTTACAGAATGAATGACTCACTAATTGAACCACAGTTCAACTGTATGTGTGATTCTCATGACCCAATGTCCTTGGGGGAAGACACACAAAACACATTTGTAGTGGTAGTGTTGCCAATTTTACCTATGAAAGCTGTTACCAACATGACCATCAAAGCTAAAGTGAGTGAAGTATAAAGTTGTACCACTGAAAATGCTGTGGTTTGGGTGTAACTAATTGTCAGCCTAGAGGTAACAAGGATATGAAAACAAATAATGACAATGTGCTTTACATTTGAACGAACAACTTGTTGATGTCTGTGTGTACTAAATCTTATGTACTTGAAAAATTCAAGATAAACCAATGTTAGAAAACTGTACGAGGGTCTACTGGTTAATATTTTTCTCACAAAAAATCCGATGCAATATACTGTATAAACCCTCATTTAATGATACAACTCCCTTCCTGGGTCCACTAGACTTCCTTTTATTTTAGTACCTGCCTTTTATATGGAAAGAGAAATGTACAGTATATACATAGATATTTCCACCTTGTTCTGATCATTTACTTTTTAACAACTCCGATTTTTTTAACAGGAGGATTTTATCATGAATTTGGTTTTGTTGCCCTAATAAAAAAAAAACTATAAAAAAAATAAGTAAACACCTTTAAACAACTCTAGTTTATCTAATCTCTGGCTATGATAAAATATAGAAGTTTACCGTTATGACTTGATTATAGAATGCATATTTAGCATCATGCTCTATAATAAGAGATTCTTTTTACATACGAGAACCTAGGGATCTCTCAAGGTAAACTTCATAACTACAAGGACATCTCTGATGTTAAGGTTGGGCAAGAGAAGTCCTTTAGGAGCTAGATAAGAGAGAAAGACTAGAACTAGAGGCTGGATAAAGGTTGCAAAAGTCTGAACAGACAAGAGCAGGATGGAGCCAGTGAAGGTCTGGACAGACAGAAAGCAGATAGACAAGGTAAAGGCATGGACAGATAGGAGCAGGAAAGTGCAGGTCTGGACAGTACTAGGACAAAGATGAGATAGACTGGTAAAAATAAGGCAAGGCAGAATAAGTATACATACTAGGCAATGCAAGAGTTAAAGAAGCATGTGTCCCCTTGTTCAACATAACTTATGTCCCACCTAAAATGCTTTAGCGACAAACCTTCTGTAGGGAAACAATACCAAGCCCTCTTTCAACTACTTACATGAAAAAAACAATTTCCAAGCAGTAAAAGACAACACGACCACAGTGTTTTTTCCAAGGACATTTTATTTGCAACAGAAATTCACCATAGCAATGACAATGGAGTGTCAACAAAACACAACAACAACAACAAAAAATCAGTTTCCATTGACGGGAGACTTGAATCTGAATACAACAGCTATGAGTTGTTTTTTTTGTAATTTAATATCTGTAATATGTGAGAAAACAGGACAATTATAGATTTAAAATAAACAGACCTTAAATCTACACATTCTAAGCAGGTTTCATGTTATGTAAAGGGAAAATATTGAAAAAGGGAAAAAATAAGGGAAAAATCAAAATTACCAGACTCAATTGGCCTGTTAATAAAGACACTGACAGTGTATTGTTCATGTTATAGTATACAGTTCATTGGCACTCAGTGTGCTTAATAAGAGAACACAATGCCATTGTTTCTGTATTATGCTTACATCATTTTGTTTTTATTTATTTTTTTGCAGTTTGGAGACTTGTGTTTCCCAGAAGAAAACAGTATAGTTGAAGGTTACTGGCCTCTTTTCACTGGAGTGTGCTTTTTACCTTTAACATAAAAGTCCTGAAAACTCCTGCAGGCCATTGGGCCATATAGGGATAAAAAAACGATTTTCACTGGCATAAACACATATGCGCTATAGAAATATATATTCGAACATATTTTATGTACAACTTATTGGCAATATAAATTAATAAAACCTCTATTCAGTTCAAAATTGACCACGTATAATGTATACTATATTTAAATAACAAAAAAAAAAAAAAAAAAGGTAAAGATTTGCAACGCAACAACTGAAAAAAAACTAAAATGGGGAAATGATGCTTTGAAGACCTGTCCAGCAGTTAAAGAGTTAAAGCAGCAGCAGTTTAATGCACTCTGGGAAGAGAACCCAGACATGCAGGTTTCAGAGCAAGCAAGTCTGATATAACAGAGAGCAACCGAGACCTGTGTGGTCCATAATGACTAAAACTGAAGGCATTAAATAGTCAACAGGAGAACAGTATCCTACATGCACGGATGAGAACTTGTGTTAATAGACATGTGTACCCTACAGAAATTGCCAAAGCATCACGAGATAGTGGCAAGGGTGCTCCCTGCAGGTACAGGTGATCCAGGAACATAACGTTTCATCGAAGAATCATCATCATCCTCAGCAGTTGGAATTAGTAAAGGAGTCATTTTTATTATTATTATTATTATTGGGAAGCCTTTCTAGAAATGTTATGTTGATATGAGGCACTGCTAAAAACGTAATCTACACAACTGTTACTCTGGGAACAATAAAGTGAAGACGGCCAGGTGTTCCTAAACCACAAAGGTCTCTAGAATTGCTTCTGCACCATAGGGTTACCAACTCGTCCTTTTAAATTACTCTTTATGCACATGGTCTAATAGGTGACCACCAATTGTAGCAGTGCACTCCGGATCTCCACAGAAACCACCAACTTCAACACATAAAAATGTATGTGTTTTATTAATGCATTCGGTTTACAAATAAGCGTCTGATGCCTTTGGGTCTATGCAATTCTTTAGAGACTAAAAGGGGACAACTCCAGATATTAAAGGAGAATTCAACCCCTTTAGCAAAAACCCCTACCCCCCACCACACGTAGAGCACCCTCCCGCCTCCCCCCAGGGAAATGCGCCTAACTTTTTACTTAACCCTCTGCACAGATTCAGGTATTGGAGTTAACTGCAGCCATCTTCTGGGTCTTTGTGTCTTCATCCCGCACTTCCAGTCCATTTTGGCTCATGCACAGTTGTCACACACCAGTAAATCGCTCCAGTTGCACAAGCGCCGCTTCGCCAGTCTTAGTATCAGCTTACCCAAGACCCGGAAGATGGCTGCGTGGAAATCCGATGCCTGAATCTGTGCCGAGGGACAAGTAAAAAGTTAGGGGCATTTCCCCAGTGGGGCAGTTAGGCTGGGGGGAGGAGGGTCTATGTGGGGTGGGGGTTAGGGTTTTTTTTTTTTTTTTTGCTAAAGGGTCGAATTTTCCTTTAAGCGCAGGGTTTGGGGCGGAGTGCACGCGAACCATGTCTCATGTCTTGTAACATGTATCAGCCCCATATTGCCTTACTATGCAGCCAGCATGCTTAGTTAGTTGGCTTAAACAAACGGGTAATTAAAGCACAGATGAGGTCTTGCAGTCATTAAAAAGCTAATCAAAAAGGAATGACAAATAACACAAATACTATAAAAACAGAAAAAAAAAACCCACCAGAACACAGATCACATAGCAGCAAGTTGAAAATAAAGACATACAATCAAATCCTTGCGGATATTTGGCAGTGTCACAATCATTAGCTCAGCAGTTAACCCCTTCCATCGCACAGGAGTCTAAAAAAAAAACAAAAAAAAAAAACACACATCGCACAGAAAGAATTAACCCCTTCATTGCCAGGGTACACTGGCAGTTAATTGCAACTCAAAATGGTTTAAAAACAAACAAAAAAACTTTATAAAAAGTATATTGTAGTCCCCTCCACCCATTCACCACGCCAACAACCAAACGCATAAAATACCATACATATACATAAAATAGATTTATATAAACTATAGAGATATACATATATATTTATACATATATACTGTTCATAGTCACAGCATGAATGATTTCCCGACTGCCTGAAATTATTCTATAGGTTACTAATTATGAAATGGAGCACAACTCATAAACCTCCCACCAAGCATAATGTTGTCTCTCCAGCTGTCAGGGGGACGGATTGTTTGAGAACCCTTTTTGGAACAGCTGGAAAGTCTTTTTTCAGCTCCATGCTGCAAGCCTATTGCATCCAGCCCCTTCCTACTACAGCAAATGTGAGACAAGAAAATAATTCAGCTATCAGGTGACCCCTTCCCACACTGTACAATCTTCCGACAAGGAAATAGGAAAGTAGCTTATTTCACCTTTTAAAAAGGGATGATTGTGCAGAGCTATGACTGGCAACTGCAGCTGACAGTTTAAGGAAGCTTGGGATAGTTCAGCATCAGACACAGTGGGGAAAGATATTACTGCGGTTTGTTAAACCTAAGCAACATGAAAATCTATAAAAAAAGGAAAATATCACAGGAACTTATTACAGGTACAAGATCCCTTATCCGTAAACCCCAGCTCCAAATTTGAGAAAGGCCACCTTCTATAGACTCCAAATAATTACATTTTTAATTGATTTACCCTTTCTCTGTAATAAGGCAGTCAAATCTGTAGGAGGCAAAACAATCCTACTGGGTTTATTTCATGTTTAAATGTCTTTTAGTGTAGATAAGGTGATTCAAAGTACAGAAGAAAAACCTTTTCTTGAATCCCCCAGATCCCAAACATTACAGATAATAGATCCCCATACTTGTACAAGGTCACACCATGCAGGACCAACCAGTGAGCAAAACGGGATGCTTATGAAAAACGCGCTTGCCTGGCTATAGAGACTGAGGCATCTACAGCAATATGTGTATGTGCTGGATTTCCCCTTTAGGAATAAGACATTTCCTGGATGGAGATTTTGTCTGGTTTACTAAGGTTTGCAGGATTACTGCCCACCCACTAGAAACTAGAATACTCCAGAGGAGTAAGGGAAGTAACTTTCTGCTCCTGTAAGTACAATGCCTTGGAATAACAATGCTGTTCTATAAACAGTCAGCTTCTACGTCTGGCCCAATTAATCTTACTGTGCCTTGCGTTGCTCAGATTGTTAGTGCCAGGAAATCTTATTTTCCTGCTAAAATATCACTGACATATTTGTATTTATCGGATCCATCTATGGGGGGGAAAAAAAAAACGGTAAATGAGCACAGAGTACCTGGCTGTAAGCTTTAAAGTGACAGAGAGAAAGTTTATTAATGAACACTGAGCCCATTATCTGGGGTAAATTTATGCGCAAAGCCTGCTAAACACCATTGTGTATCTGGCCATTGCTTTAAAGGGGTTGTTCATCTTTGAGTTAACTTTTAGTATGATGTAGAGAGTGATATTCTGAGACCATTTGCAATTGGTTTTCATTTTTTTTTATTATTATTATTTGTGGTTTGAGTTATTTAGCTTGTTATTCAGCAGCTCTCCAGTTTGCAGTTTCAGCAATCTGGTTGCTAGGGTCCAAATTACCCTAGCAACCATGCATGGATTTGAATGAGACTATGGAATATTAATAGCGGAGGGTTGGAACAGAAAGATTAGTAATAAAAACATAGCAATAACAATATATGTAGCTTTAGAGAGGATTTGTTTTTAGAGCGGGTCAGTGACCCCCTTTTGAAAGCTAGAAAGAGTCAAGAGAAGAAGGCAATTAATTAAAAAACTAAATAAATAATGAAGACCAATTGAAAAGTTGCTTAGAATTGGCCATTCTATAACATACTAAATACCTGAAGGAGAACCACCCTTTTAGTTCAAATCAACTGAGTAGGATAGGAACACTGAGCACAGGCCTGGATTTGTGGAAAGGCCACCAAGGCCCGGGCCTAGGGAGGCAGGATTTTAGGGGGCGGCATGCTGCCCAACCACACCCACATTGGTTCAAAAACACTGGGAATGCGATGGAGATACAATCATTTTTTACATTTCCCATGCGCCAATCCCCATTGATGATGAAAATTTGCACGGATAAAGGGGAGGGGACAGGGGCGACGAACAGCAGTGGGGATAGATAGATAGATAGATAGACAGATAGATGAACTGCACAAACTGCAGCACAGTCCTGCACACTGGGTTTTCCATAAGCATCTCTATCAGCAAGCAAGGCTTGTGGGTCATTCGTGGGTTGGACATTCATCTAGACCAATGATCACCAACCAGTAGCTTGTGAGCAACATGTTGCTCCCCAAACCCTTGGATATTGCTCTCAGTGGCCTCAAATCAGGTGCTTATTTTTTAATTCAAGGCTTGGAGGCAAGATTTGGTTGTAAAAAACCAGGTGTACTGTTAAACAGAGTCTCCCGTAGGCTGCTAGTCCACAAATGGGCTACCAATAGCCAATCACAGCAGTTATTTGGCTCCATCCAGGACATTTTGCATAATTGTGTTGCTCCCCAATTCTTTTTATATCCGAATGTTGCTCACGGGTGAAAAATGTTGGGGATCCCTGATCTAGCCCTGATCTAGAATGAGCAAAAAGGTTAATAGGGTCAATGTCAACATTGGTGGCACCAAAAAGGTGAATTATGAAATTATTTTACGATAGACCTATACTAGTGATGAAGTAAAGTCACTGTGTTTAAAGGAGAACTAAACCCTTAAAATGAATACAGCTAGACATGCCAGATTTTATTAACTGATCTTATTAAACCAGCCAAAAAGGTTCAACAACTCTATACTAGTAATGACCATGGCCTTCAAAGGAGTTTCCCATCTTGAATTTTGTTAGGAGTGTCTACGACACGCACATGCTCAGAGTGCTTGAAGCAGCTGTTGAGAAGCGAAGCTTAGGGGTTGTCGCAAGTCATCAAGCAAAAAGTGAGCTTTGCCAGTCATATAATCTGATGCTTCAGGGCCGATTATTAAGTTCTAATGCTAATTGTGCGGGTTTCTGAGCTGCCATGTACCAATAATCTGATTAATCGGCCTTAAATTGTTACATTTATATTGTACATGTATACACTATATATTGTGCTGCGGTCCCTAAGCTCAGTAAGGGACAGCAGCACAGAGCATGTGCAGTGAATCAGCAGAAAAGAAGATGGGGATGCACTGGGGCATCTTTGGAGACACAGATCATCCCTGCTAAAGGGCTGTGGTTGCCTTGGGCTGGAAAAGAAATCCAAAACATAATGTACGATATTTCTAGCTACTTCTTTAGTTAAGCTTTAGTTCCCAGTTAATTTTCCCCACATAGTCAACTAAGGAACAGATTAACGTTTGCCTTAAAGCTATGGTTAAGGGACTTGCAACGGCCTTATTTTTGAATAAAACAAATTGGGAGTCCTACAAACAGACTTTCAGATTTGAGAAGTGAGAAGTGAGCAGGGCCTAGCAGGCAAAGCATTTCTAACACATCAAATGTATTTGAAAACACACATATCAGCTCTTTTTGCCCCAAACATCAGTATTCAATCCTAGAATCAAGAGAATGTTCAGCCACACCTCTGAGACAAACCTAGTGGTCCTTGGAAATTAACACAAATGTCTCGATAGCCACATTCACAATCCTATTCACACAAAGCTTCTCTTTCTCTATCGTAGGTATGTACAGGACACCGATGCACCGGTCACAAAACTGAACTGGTAACAGTTTATACTCCTCAAAAAGCTAATATTTTCAGGAAAGTGCATTTTCATTATTGTAATCAGAAGTAAGCTTCAGAAGCCAGCACAGACAATTCATTGAAATATCTCCTTCCATCTCACATCATCAGAGAAGAGCTTGGCTTACACACGCAGTAAAACAAAATGATCATAAAGTGGTTCGTGTTTAGAAGCCTTGAGATGTTGGAAGAGCTCCACCAACTGGTTAAACCTTCTATTTGTGTGTTCTATTTTCGGAGGAATTTTTTAATTGGTGAGCCTCTGTCATCTTCATGAGTTTGTTTAGCCCATGCAAAGGATTTAAGTCACAGCAGATGACTGTAGACCATGGGGTGGGAGGCTTAATTAATTATTACATGAAAGGAGGGGGAGAACGGATTGGAGCTTTACCTGAAGGCTTATTGATTTTGCTTTACAAACTGGAATGTTTCCTGTAATTAATGCAGTCACGTAATGTCTTTACACGAAAACCACAATTCCTTTTCGCCATGTTAAAAAAAAAATAAATAGTTTGAAATAGGGGTTCTCTTGGAGGCCCATAATTCTCTCTTTTGAATGTAAAGACTCCAGGGCTTTTAATATAATAAACAGATAGGCGTTGGACACAGATGATGCGTTCTCATTTCTTGCCACACCATGCCTCATGTACATAGGAGTGGTTTGGTAATATGTCTTTGGAGATGAAAAAACAAAAACTCCACTTCAAATATTTGGCTTCAGTGTCATTTTTGGTGACCGGATCAAATACATTTACCTGCTAAAAAAAAAAAAAAAGGAGCATAATTAAATGTAAGAATTTACATTTACATAAGTGTCAATGTAGAAAAGCAAATAATTACATTTGCAACTTATACATGGCAGAATAGAATAGGATTCATAAATTTCTTCAAAAACAGACCTGAAAACAAAAATGCATACTGTAGCTTAATTCCTTGTTACAAACACCTACACAGGTATGGGATCACTTATCTGGAAGCCTCCAAATTATGGAAAGGCCAAGTCCACCATAAGCAAATGATTTGCTTTCTCAGTAATAATAAAACTGTACCTTGTACTTGATCCAAAATGAGCTGCATTTATCCAAAATTGGGTTATTTAATATTTAAATGGTGATGATAGCAGCTTGAGTTTTGGAGATCCAAATTCCGAAAAGATTCCTTAACTGAAAAATGCCAGGTCTCGAGCATTCTGAAGGCATTAGGAGGCTTTAATTCAATAATTCCACAATTCTAAATAATTACAGATCATGGCTGCTGTGAGTAAAGTCATTGATTTTTTTTTTTAACTGAAAAGAACGGCAGTTTGGGAGTTTCTTTGTTAAATAAAACTGCCTACTACATAAATGCACGTTACTAAATGTTGGTTAGCACTCCTGATAGACTGTTAAGACTTATTGGTCCATATATGGGAACCTCCAACTGGCCTCCCCAACCGATATCTGAGGAAGTCCTTGTTCCATTGGCCTGCTTTTACTACACTGACTGGATTCTTTGGGACTCAGACTGATATTACCCACCTCAAGGTGGGCATAATGGTGAAAGACACGCATATCTTTACACGTATGGCCAGATTAATATAGATAGAGAATTCCCAATAAATACAGGTCTCAGCAAAGGCTATTGACATGTAAGCAACCTTAAATGTGAAACAAAAAGTCTGAGCATTTGATTTGTCACACACATTCTCCAGTCCTTAAGAGGGATATAAATGAGCTGGAGAGAGTGCAGAGCAACTAAATTGGTTAGAGGGACGGAAGACTTAAATTATGAGGGTAGACTGTCAAGGTTGGGGTTGTTTTCTCTGGAAAAAAGGCGCTTGCGAGGGGACATGATTACACTTTTCAAGTACATTAGAGGACATTATAGACAAATAGCAGGGGATCTTTTTACCCATAAAGAGGATCACCGTACCAGAGGCCACCCCTTTAGACTTGAAGAAAAGAACTTTCATTTGAAGCAACGTAGGGGGTTCTTCACAGTCAGGACAGTGAGGTTGTGGAATGCACTGCCGGGTGATGTTGTGATGGCTGATTCAGTTAATGCCTTTAAGAATGGTTTGGAGACAGACATAATATCAAAGGCTATTGTGATACTAAGCTCTATAGTTAGTATAGGTATACTAACTATAGAGCTAACTATATTATACTAACTATATTTAATTAAAAGTAGAGAGGGGTGTGTGTATGGATGCTGGGTTTTCATTTGGAGGGGTTGAACTTGATGGACTTTGTCTTTTTTCAACCCGATTTAACTATGTAACTATGTAACATACAAAACCTCTCTTCAAAAGTACCTGCTGTAAAAACAAAGGGAAACAAACAAACACTTCACCCAGCACAAACAGTCTTGCAAGAAGATCAATAGAGTTTTAGTTTCTCCGTGTGAATCAAGAAAGGTACTACATTTCTTGATTAACTACATTTCTTGAGTACTACATTTCCCCCTGTGGTACAAAAAGATGCCTTGTTGCAGGAAGGCCTGGTCACTTGATAGAACCATGTCACTTGTAGCACTTTACACAGGACTACATAAGGATAATGGGGCACTCTTCAGGTTTTAGGTACTTGAGTTTTCTAGAGCTACAAAACTTAAAAAGAAAAATACAGGTATAAGAAACCTCTGGAAAACCCATCTCCTATAGACTTAATTTTAATTGAATAAACCACTTTTAAAAATGAATCCCTTTTCTCTTTAAAGGACCAGTAACATAAAAAAAAAAAAATTTAACGCGTTAGTATGCTTGAAAAACAAAACAAAACAAAAAAAAAAAAAAACCAATGCCAAATCAAACCTTGAAATCGCTAAGTCTTTATTAAGAAATAACTTACTGAAACTCCACTTCCGTTCCTCTTCAGAAAAGGCAACAGGGCAACGATCCATCATGCAGCGCTCGATTTCTCCTCCCTGGCTATCTCTTATAAGGAAGGCAGGGAGGAGAAATCAAGCACCGCACTATGGATCGCCTTTTCTGAAGAGGAGCACAAGCGGAGTTTCGGTAAGTTATTTCTTAATAAAGACTTAGCGATTTTAAAGTTTAATTTTAGTGGGTTTTATTCGTTGTATACTAACGAATTAAAAAAAAGAATTGATGTTACTGGTCCTTTAATAAGACAGTGCCTTGTACTTGATCCCAACTAAGATATAAATAATCCTTTTAGGTGGAAAAAAAATCTTCTTGGGTTTATTTCATGTTATATGATTTTTTTAGTAGATAAAGTATGGTCTAAATTACAGGAAGACCCATTATCCAGAAATCCCTAGGTCCCAAGCCTTCGAGTTAACAGGTCCCACACCTTAAGGGTAGAGGCACACAAATCGCCTCTTGCTCGGGCGACTAATCTCTCCGCAATGCCTTCCCGCAGGCTAGAATCGATATCCTAGCAGGATGGCACTCTGAGTGCTTCGTTTTCCTAAGTCGCCCGAAGTTTCTTTGTGGGGCGACTTCAGAAAACAAAGCGATCTGAGTGCCATCCCGCCGGCGATTTAGATTCTAGCCGGTGGGAAGGCTTTTCGTGGAGATAAGTCACCCGAAGAAGAGACGATTTGTCGCCGGGCGACTAAATCTCCCTGAATTTTAGCGTGTGCCCTTACCCTTATCTGAAAACTGATACTCACTAGGATTACATGGTGAACAGAGCCATATATATTAGTTTCACTATAAAAGATAAAAAAAACAAAAAAAAAAACTGCCAGTTCCAAATTGTATGTGCTGGCTGGTAGATATAAGGCTTAATTCAATCTGATGAGAATGATGTTCTGGTTAATGGTGTTTTCATGAAATAAACCACTAGATAGATACGTTCCTCTCATTAACCTGAATATGCCTGATAATATGCTAAATCCTGTCTTACTCAGCTTTTTGAGCGAGTTTCATCAGATATAATAAGCAGTGCCTGTTTCAGTTTGTTAAATGTGCTTGAGCGCTACAGAAAATGAATACACAAAGGTGTAGATTATTCCTACAGAATGCCTGTATTTGTCTGAAGCGTAAGCAATACGGAAATTAGCTGTTACCTATCTGCAGCCATTTTGGCCCAAGTTCAAGCTTAAAGAATGTGAAAGGGATGTTCTGAGAAAGCCCTATGAATATATAGGCTAGATTTGGTTGGAATGCCACTGCAGCAGAAACTTGGCAAGCTTCTACAGTTGCAACAACCCAACCAGTTAGCACAGTTTTAGGATCCATTATCAGCAAACCCATTATCCAGAAAGCTCTGAATTACAGGAAGATAATTTTTCCATACATAGACGCCATTTTAATCAGATAATTCCAGTTGTCAAAAAGTATTCCTTTTTCTCTGTAAAAATAAAGCAATACTTGGTACTTGATCCCATGAAGATATTCATTTTTTTTTTATAGACAATCTTATAGGGTTAATGTTTACATGATTATTGGGTTAATTAATGTTTAAATGATTTTTAGCAGATTTAAGGTATAGTAATCCAAATTACAGAAATATACCTTACCCAGAAGTCCTGAGCATTTTGTTTAACAGGTCCCGTAGCTTTCATTTGTACTATACATACAGTACTTCCTTCTTTGAACAGGTATGGGATCCGTTATACAGAAACCCATTATCAAGAAAGCTCATCTCACCTATGTGGGCTAGTTGTATGTTTTACAAAATGTTAAAATGAATAAAAAATTTGTTTAAAAAAAAAAAAAGAAAGCTCATCTCAAATAGACTCCATTCTATCCAAATAATCCAAATTTTAAAGATTGTTTCCTTTTTCTCTGTGCCTTGTACTTAATCCAAACTAAGATATAATTAATCATTAGTCGAGCCAAAACCAGACTATTGGATTTATTTAACGTTTACTGGATTCTCTAGTAGACTTAAGGGATCTTTCTGGAATTCGCCTCTTCATACCTTATCTGGAAAACCACAGGTCCAGAGCATTCTGGATAACAGGTCCCATACCTGTACCCTACTTAACACTTGCATATTTAGCAGGATACTTAGTGGTCTATATCTTTTTAGTCATGTCTAACGTCAGGTGCTCCACATTATTGAAAGTCACGGAGCGCTGAAACTAAATGAAGCCAATAAAATACAGAGGCCCACTGCTTAAGAATTAGGACTTGAGCAATCCATGGAGAATGACAAAATTATGAAAATAAATGAAGGTTGTAAAGTACCTGTATCTGTATTTTATGTCAAATACTGTTGCATCTTCGTCCTCATAGTTATCGTCATTTAGAGGTGCCATCTCTACCCGTTCAGCAGGAGTCGTAATTATGTCATATTTGCGAGTTTTTCGTATTCTTTTTCCAGACCTATAGGGTGTGGGGGGAAAAACAAGTATTTAGTATGTGAGTTTAAGAGTTCAAAAACCAATCCAAATTACGTAACACCCTAGGTCCCAAACATTTTAGATAACAGGTCCTATATCAATTTTATTAAAAATTTACCGATACAGGTATGGGATTTGTTATCCAGAAACCAGTTCTCCAGAAATGCAGTTTCCCATAGACTCAATTTTATCCAAATAATCACAATTTTAAAAAATTATTCCCCTTTTATCTGTAATAATAAAGCAGTACCTTGTACTTGATCCAAACTAAGGTATAATTAATCACTATTGGAAGCAAAACCAGCTTATTGGGTTTATTTAATGTTTACATGATTTAATGTATGAAGATCCGAATTACGGAAAGATCCATTATCCTGAAAGCCCCAGATCCCGATCATTCAGGATGACAGGTCTACATGGTGAACAAAGCCATATAAATAAGCACTATATAAGACAACACAAACAATAAAAATAAACTGGCAGCTTATGGATAGTCATGGATAGTCATGGAGCAATGAAACTAAAGGAAGCCAACAAAATATAGAGGTTCACTGCTTAAGACTTTTGACTTGAGCAACAAAAAACTGGAAAACAAAAATTATAATTATGAATAATGGATACACAATGATATTACTGATATAGTTATGTGTTGTCTGCTCTTAGGATCCTGTTTAGGAGTGGTGGCAATACAATATCTATTGTAGTTTATGGTTCAATACATTTGTTACCCTAAGCCGAATGGAGCTCAACAACCAAGAGGGTATATCCCGTCAGCCCCTGAGACATGGGGTATCACATTTGCTGTGGTTCTGTTTTCCACAGGGAGATATTTGTGAGAGTGAAACATCAACCAAAACTTTTAGCAGCTGTTTTTTTGGTAAATTCCACAGCACATGAGTTTATTGTCTAATTATCTGGTTCCCCTGAAAGGCACACAGTTAATGTACATAGGATTCTTGTGACTTCTATCTATCAAACAAGCCAGAAAACCTTGTTTATTGATCTCACTGGATAGACTACACATATAAGGGGATAACTATACAACTGACCAATACAAAGTAGACGGCAGTTCTTTCAAGAGAAACCATTCCTTACACATAAAGCCATGGATTTTGGAATGCTCATATGGAGAGCAGCAAAAATAACGGAGCCCTCCAAAAGCAGGAGGCTCTGTTGGCAGAGACATAAACACCTTTCAAAGGGCTGGAGATTTTCAAAGAACAGCAGGATATCAAAGGTTACATGAAACGACTTAAAAACAAATTCAAGGAAAAATCTGACTGCAGGCTTGGAATTTTTTCTCCTACAGTACAGATTTAACTGGGGCCATCTGTCTCATTCTAGAGTTAACACTGCAGAATGGATTGCCAAGGGCATAGATACAAAATAGCCATATAGAAGTTATATCAACAACTGTATTGTTTTTGTTTTATATTCTTAAAGTTTCATTCTTTGTTCTTGCAGTCCCGTTTGCAATTAGAAGATATTATTGTCTGCGCGGGGTTTTGTAACGTAATACAAACATTTTCAGATTTTTCACCTGAAAAAGATTCGTTTTTTGTTCAGATTTTCTGTTTTTTTAAAATGATAAATAAAGGTAAATCGTGGATTCTAGTTTGGTCTGACTTTTTTAATTTAAAACATCAAAGCTAGCACAGGTGACAGTTTTGTCTAATCTCCTGACAATTATATTCAACCGGCATTCCAAAGAAGACTTAAAGTTATAGAAAAATGTACTTTTAAAAATATTAATCTACATTAAAAGTTACCTATGGGGACGTGGCCTGACTGCTGATGGGGTAGCACGCACTTGGTAGAGCTCCGCAGCACATCCAGCTAATATCCTGATTAACCTGCTCTTTTACTTTTACTTTTGGAGCTGGAGCATTCCGTCCAGCCTCCTTTACCCCAACGAGAGCTCATGGGGCAGAATAAAGCGCAGAAAAGAGCATCAGAGGCTGCAGCCCGGCTGGACAAGTATGCCAGAAACTCGTCTCAAAATGGCGGCGGTAAAGGCCCAACATCGCAACGCTCAACCCCTGAGAGGGAGTCTGCGGCGGAAGGCCCAAACAGTAATGATGCGGTCGGAGACCCACTTCCCATAGAGGAACCGCAAGGTGAGCCTACCCTTTGCGATGTTTTGAAAGAAATCCGGGCTGCCAATGATTCCTGTACTAAGCTCATAGAGTCCAAGACGGACGAAATCAAAATTGATTTGTCCATTATCAAGCACGACCTCCAAAAGCTGCGGGAGAGAACTACAGCAGTGGAGTCGCGGGTAAGCACTCTTGAAGATGCCTGTAGTGGGTTGCCTGCACAATATCGAGATATGCAAAAAATGATGGTGGAATGCCAGCGCAAGTTGGACGATTTGGAGAATCGCCTGCGTAGGAGTAATCTACGTTTCGTGGGCTTTCCTGAGAGGGCCGAGGGGGCCGCTCCTGAAGCTTTTATTGAAACCTGGCTCAAAACAACCTTTGGGGCGGACCAACTCTCGGCGACGTTTACCATTGAGCGGGCGCACCGGGTACCCACCAGGCAATCCCCACCGGGAGCTCCTCCTAGGCCGTTGATCGCCAAGCTCCTCAACGCAAGGGACCGCGACAAGGTGCTTGCACTGGCTAGAGTTCGGGGTCAGCTGAGGTACCAGGACGCCACGGTCTCCATATACGCGGATTACTCCATGGAGGTCCAGAGGCAACGCGCGGGATTCCAGAGCTGCAAGATCCGTCTGCGTAATGCTGGGCTCACCTACGCTATGCTCTATCCTGCTAGGCTCCGGATACAAGCGGATGATCGTACCTTGTTTTTTACTGCACCACGAGATCTGAACCAGTGGTTGGATGCAAGAGGAGTGAATTAGATATTCAACGATTTTGCTGCAATCTGTATGTAAGTACTGTGCTTGACTGCCTTCTCTTGGGCCTTGCGGGAGTCCTTCTCCTTCTCTTGCTGCCTACGCCCGTTAGTACACTTCTATCCTACCTATGCCCGGGCATTGTTGGCCTTTGTCAGTTACAATGGAACCCTTTGAGTCTACTGAAGGACCGCTCTCAGTACCCTGCTGCATACGTCCTGGGATGCCCAGGAGTGGGTTTTTGTTTATTTGCATGTCCGAAGCTGCGGGGTCAAATGATCTCGTTTTTGTTCCTAGTTGCGCCCTTTTTCCCTTTGTTTTCCCTTTGTTTTTTCATTTTTTGACTTATTTTTTGACTTTTGTTTTGATTGGTGAAGCCACTACTTTTAATTACCTCTAGTGGCACCAACGGGGTGGCACGGCACGCCCCCAACAGGAATGCACCAACGGGTTAACTTTGGGGTACTAGTTCTACCTTTTGTCAGTTACGAGGTGGAAGGGGAGGGGGGTTTTTCTTGTGGGCGGCTTAGTGGTGTCTTTTTGTTTTGCATCCCTAAGCCAATTGTTAATCTTGTTTATGTAATTTTTTTGCTCTCTGCTCAAAGAAATGCTTTGACTTGTACTGCAATGTTTAAAGTTTATATGCTGTTACATCTGGGAAGACAGGAAAATGGCTATTAACCTCACTAGTTGGAATGTAAGGGGTCTGAACTGCCCAATAAAACGTAGGCTGGTCATGGATTTCCTGAAGCGACATGCCACCTCCATTGCATTCCTGCAGGAAACCCACTTGATAGGATCTAAGGTACTGGCTCTGCGGAGGCCCTGGGTGGGTTGGGCTTATCATGCCGACTACTCGACCCATTCCTCAGGGGTGTCCATTCTAATTAGTAAATCTGTTCCCTTTGTTTTTGATAGCATCAAATCTGATCCTAAAGGCAGATATATTTTCTTACATGGTTATATCCATTCCCGGGAAGTCCTGCTGGCAAATATCTATATCCCCCCACCATTTGATACTCGGGTAATCTCTTGCCTAGCTGACCAGCTAATTCTATACCCACACGCCTTGGTTATAGCGGCTGGGGATTTTAATGAAGTCATGTGCCCAGAACTAGATAGACTGCTCAAGCGTACTGACAGGCCACCTCCACAACACACCAAGCTTAGCAGAATGATCCAAGCACTGGAGTTGTTAGATATTTGGAGAGTCACAAACCCAGCCAAAAAGCTATACTCATGCTATACGGTTGCCCAACAGGCGCTTTCCAGAATAGACCTAGCCCTAGTCAATGCTGCCGCGGTCCCTCACGTCTCATTTGCCTGTTACCTCCCTAGAGGTATATCTGACCATGCTCCTCTCCAACTTAAGCTCACTGCATTGCATAAACCAGATAGGCCTCGTCTCGCTATTCATCCTGTATGGTTGAACATCCTGGATAACCGGGAGGAGGTGGAAGAGGCGATAACGGAATTCCTCAAACTGAACTCGGGAATCCCTAGTGTCCTCCCGATCTGGGACTCCCTTAAGATTTATGTTCGGAACTCTATAGCTGCGGATATCACTGCTTATAAGAAACAGTCTAGGCTAGCGACGCAAGCTTTGGAAGAAAAAGTTGCTGAGTGTGACACTCGAGTAGCCTTAGTCCCTACTCCTGAGAACTTTAAGTTGCTACAACTTGCGCAAGCAGACTATTCACCAAGTCTTAAAACCAAAGCGCAAAATTTTCTTTATTTTTCTAAAGTTGGAGTTTATGAGCATGGAGAAAAAGCAGGGCGGATGCTTGCACACTTGGCAAAATCTCAGCACTCACCCCCACCTATCCCTGTCTTAAAGGACAATCAAGGAACCCTCCATACTGATCCTAATGAAGTTAAGACTATGCTTGCCTATTTCTACACTGATTTATATTCCAGCAAATTGACTGCCTCTAGCGAGGAAATTGTAGCTTTCTTGCAGAGGGGATGTCTCCCTGCTCTCACTCCTGATTATAGGGAAACTTTGGAGGCAGATTTGACTCTCTTAGAAATACAGGAAGCGGTAGACTCCTTTCCTGTGGGTAAAGCCGCTGGGTCTGATGGCCTCCCTATTGAGATTTACAAGCGGCACTCTAAAACCTTGACACCGCAGCTTCTGAACTTGTACAATGCTGCCATTAAACTGGGGCAGCTACCGCAATCCCTCTATGAAGCTGCAATTGTGTTACTTCCTAAGCCGGGGAAGGATCCCCAGTTATGTGAATCCTTTCGCCCCATTTCACTCCTTACGGCTGATGTGAAAATTTATGCAAAAGTCCTTGCCAGGAGACTAAGTAGAGCAATTACCCAGATAATTAACCCTGATCAAGTGGGATTCATTCCTCAGAAAACCACCAGTCTTAACACCAGGAGACTTTATCTTAATATGATGTTGGATTGCGGGGGCAAGGGGGGTAGGGCCATTGCGGCGCTTGACATTGCCAAGGCTTTCGATACGGTGGAATGGCCCTACCTATGGCAGGTTATGGATTCAATGGGCTTTGGCCCTAAATTTATCACAATGGTTCAGTTGCTGTACAAATTACCCACAGCTTCCCTGAGGCTTAACTCTCTTCACACTCCAAGCTTTTCACTCACCAGGGGAACGAGGCAGGGATGCCCTCTCTCCCCTTTGCTCTTTGCGTTGGCCATTGAACCCTTCGCCCAGGCTGTAAGGTTGCACCCCCAAATCAGAGGGTTTGAAAGAGAGGGCCATGTAGAAAAGATCCAATTATATGCAGATGACACAGTTTATCTCGGAGATAGGGGTCAATCCCTGCAAGCCCTGGTTGAGCTCACACAAGTCTTTGGCAGAGTCTCCGGACTACAGACGAATACGCTCAAATCTGTGCTGTTTCTGGTCGATCCGTTGCAGCCCAGTGAGTCGTTGACTGCCTGCCCCTTACAAGTAGTTGACTCTTATCTAAGATTGCAAGTAGTGCTCCCTATTGACAGGTTTCAGGAGTTAAACCTCGACCAGTTAATCCTTTGGTCTCAGCACAAATTCAAGACCTGGGAATCATTGCCACTGGGGCCGGCAGGTAGGGTGCAACTAGTTAAAATGTTTAGTCTCCCTAAGTGGCTGTACACCCTCTGGCATGCGCCTATTCTTATACCTAAGAAGTTCTTTACAGGAGTACACAGCCTTATCAGCAAATTTATATGGGGGTCCTCTAGGCCTCGTCTGCGCCTTACTACACTAATGAGACCAAGGGAGGGGGGTGGTTTGGCGCTGCCAGATCTCTACCTGTACTACATTGCTGCTCAGCTTACTCATTGCATTCCTTGGGTGCAGGAAGATCTGTCCCCTCCACTGTCACAGCTTTGGTCACTTGCGGCACAACATCCTATCACCCCTTGGGCGGCGCTGCTGGTGAAACAGCCCAAGAAATCCCAAATGCCATTGGTGTGGCTACAGGGTACCATTCTACGAATAGCCCATAGACAGGTTAATTATACTAAACTAGCTCCCCAGACCCCTCTGTGGGACAACCCAGAGTTCTTGGGATTGGCAGGGCTTTCCCCCTCTCGGACATGGTGTGATCTTGGCTTGGTTTCTGTGGCGGACGTGTGGGAGGGTGATCAGGCGATCTCTTTCCTCCACCTGCAGCAAACTAGGAACCTTCCCCAAGCTCAATGGTTAATGTACCACAGAATTATTACTGGCCTACAGGCATTTTGGCGGCGATCTAACGTAGAGATGGGGGACTCTCCCCTCATTGATGCTCTTACCGCCAATACCTCCAAGAAAAGAATATCCACCTTATATACGTTGCTTAGTAAACCACTATATGTGAACACTGAAATCAAGGCCAGAGTTGCATGGGAGGCTGATGTTGGCATGATAACTGATGACCAGTGGGAATGGGTGTTGAGCACCCCTAAGATTGTAGCCCATTCCTACAGACATAGCTTACTCCAGCTGTACTTGATACATAGGGCATATTATACAGTACAGAGATTGTTTGTCATGAAGCTGTTACCTTCTCCCACATGCCCCAGATGTGAATTGGTTCCTGCTACTCTACTCCACACACTATGGGAATGCTGCAAGGTCAGGTTATATTGGGAAGAAATCAATCTCTGTCTGACCTCGATGATACCTAATTGGGGTGGGGGGGATGCTAGGTCTTGCTTGTTAACTATTGATCTCAATGATGAACTGGACTCACATACTAAGCTTTTTCTCACCAAAGCGTTATTTCAGGCGAGAAGGTTACTGACCTTGCACTGGAAAGACCTTAACCCACCTGTATTTCGTGAATGGCATCAAGCAATGGTTGACTTAGCTGCTTTGGAACGGGTGGTGTTGGGTAAGAGGGGGCAAATGCTTAAATACATCCAAATTTGGAGGCATTGGTCTAGCCATGTTGAAACGCTTGGAAATGGCTCTGGCTAGGGAGTGGTTCCCGACTATGGCCCTGGGCTGGGAGTTGGGACAGTATAGGCCTTCTTGTATGGTACCTCTGTTACAACTGACATTATTTACGATTGTACAATTTGTCATAATTTTTGTACGCTGAAGTATTTGTTGTAACCTTTTAACATTGTTGTGAAATATTTGTCTCAATAAAATCTTCTTTGAGCAAAAAAAAAAAAAGTTACCTATAGGTCATGTTGATCTTTTTTCGTTGATAGTTCTGCTTTTGTAAGTAATTGTTACTTGAAATTCCTAAACCTGTTTTGCCAACCTGACTGTCCCTTCTATCCTGTCAGTTAGAGTTCCTAATGCCAACGGCTACTGCTGCACAAATATGGCAGCCCTCTCATAGATGAACAGGGTAGTAAGAAAGGTTATGTAAAAGCATCAGGCAAATATTTTTTATGGCAAAATTATAAATAGCATTCAGAGACAATGTTATAGTAGATACTAAAAAAAGGTTATTTTCTAGTATTTCATTAAGTTGCCTCATGAGGAAGTCACGCAAAGAGACACAAGCAGCATGGAAGCACTGGGAATGATAAAAAACGTTGTGGTATTCTGCTTTGTGCAAGTGTACGTGAGCGAATGCTTTCAGTCTATTCATTTATACAGTGATCTTATTGGCATGTTTTGATTTATAGGGTGCCCAATGGCCATTTCTGCAGTCTGGCTAGTTTTGGAACAAGGTTATCTGAAGACTGGCCTGAGATGTAGCAACGCCTAACATGCCTTTCCCATTTAAATAAATAGAATTCACTAGCACAGGTATGGGATCAGTTATTAAGAAAGCCATTATCCATAAAGCTTCAAATTATGGGAAGGTCATCTGCTGTAGACTTGATTTATATCAAATAATTCACAGTTTTTTCTTTGTATAAACAAAATAGTACATTGGACTTGGCCCCAGCTAAGATATAATGAATACTTATGGGAGGCAAAATAATCGTATTAGGTTTAATTCATGTTAGAAAGATTCTTTAGTAGATTAAAAGTGTTGTTTACCTTCCAAACTATTTTTTTCAGTTGACTGGTTTTCAGATTGTTCACCATAAACAAAGACTTTCTTCAGTTGCTTTCCATATTTTATATTTTAACAGTTTCCCAAAATTGAAGTTTAAATGTAAAAGGGGAACTCCACACAAACATAAAGCTTTTTGAAAAGTAAACACAATTTCAAGCAACTTTGCAATATACTTTACATCAATTAAAAAATATGCAGACTTTTCATGATTTTTAATGGGTTGGAACAGTTCCCTAAGCCTAGCCCCCTGCTCTCCTGCTGATCTGTCTGACTACTTTGCTGAGCTGGCTGACTACTGTTACTTTGTAACAGCAGCCATCTGTCTTTAGCCTGCATCCTCCAAACCCCACAATTCCCTGCCCACGTGATTTCAATAAGGAAGGGAACATCACAGTGCAATGCAGTGTGGATTATGTAGCCTGCATGCTGCCTGTAAGCTCTGGAGAAGTTGTTACAATTTGTAACTTCAGTGTTTAGTCTCTCCCTCTCTGCCAGGATTTCGAATGATGCAGAGAGAGAAGAACTGTTAAACAGCTGGATTTCAGCATAGAAAATGGCACATTCAGTCATACTTTTTGAAGAAACAGGTAACTGTGATTGGTATATTAGGGGTTTCTGTGTTATGTGGGCCTCTTTATCAAATTTTGGTTTGGAGTTCCCCTTTAATGTTCCTGTCTCTAGTGTATATAAATGTGCTAAAGGCTTTGCCTAGCTGAATTGGTGTGCTTCTTCCCTACTTTGGATTGTTGCAGTGTTGGGCTTGGAAGCGGCCTGGGATATGGATGCACCCGGTAATATGAAGCAAGTGGTGTGTGGCAAATTCAAAAGTATTCATGCTTCAGTCTGGCAGCTCAGTGATCCAGGAGCATCTGAACTATTACAATTTGCTACATTTAGTTGATACAATTAGATGATACATTTCTCAGCAGCATCTGTGGAATATTGGAAACTATTGTTTAATTCTAACAGCTGCATTTAATGAAACTCAGGGATTCTGCTCAGCAAGGACAAAGTTAAGAAATGTATCATCTAAATGTAAAGAGTTGGCGACCCCCCACCCCAACCCGAGTTGCTTTAGAAGGTGAAAAATGAAACTTTACAATTCAATATTAGAAAAACAAATGAACTGGAAAAGTGAAGATGAACAACCTCTTCTTACGGTATATATGTATAAAGGTGAAGAAGCCGTGCTTACGTCAAGGATGTTACTAGAACAGCACCTATAGTATGTGGGTCCACTGCTCCACTTGCAAAATAGAAAAAGTCAAGAGAATAGGTGCGCTAAACAGCAGAGTTCGGTCCCTAAATCTGAAAAGAGAAAGCAATCCCAATAGTGTAGTAGCCCTTTGACAAAGACGCTGTATTAGAATAAGCGGAACTACTCACAAGTGCCATGTGGTTTGCGTGCCTGTAGGTGATATAACTGTATCTTGGACTTGAGTCGTGCAGGTTTGTTTCTAATTGGGAAAAAGCTAAAATAGTGCAATACTGTTGGTGTAATTAACTTGGCACCTGACCGAATACAGTGCTGAAAAGGTCTGCTCGTGAAAACCAATCGTTAATACCTCTCTAAGCGTCATCTGTACAACTGTGGGGTAAGTGCGGACCTTATCCGCTATTTAACTACACCACAGCATTAACCAACACGCAAACGTCATAAGTTTATATACTGCCATGTACATGAAAGCCCAAACATCACAACAGTTAGATCCACTTCAGATAACTAACTTCAGAAACACATTCCTCTCTCAATTGGAACTAAAAGCACACAATGGAAAAGGTTTGGTAGGGTGAAATCATGGGTTATGACTAAAATAAAAGCACATTACTCCGCATAACCTGGAAACAACATCAATACATTGTGCAATAGAGAAAGCTCATAAAAGACTTTTATTTGTTTAATGGACTGTAAGGATAGGAGGATCAAGCTTGGAAGAGCAGAGTGTGTTTTTAAAAAAATGCAGGTTGGGTGGCTTTTTTCAGCTTGTCCAAATGATATAAATATGCCAGACTAGTTAATCAAGTGTTAAGCAGTCACAGGGCCAGGGAAAATCACCTAATAAAAATGTTCCACTTGGGCAAATGGAATACATATTATGGATCCTGTTCGTGACAGTCTGTTCATTAGGTTTGTCCATCTCCTTAACTAAAAAAAGAAAGATGCAAAACTTCTGCGGCACACGTCACGAATCCCGGAAATAAATCTGGGCCCAATATCAAAGGCAAAATTCTGCCCTATTAAATGTGAAAACGACGCTTGACAAAAAACTAAGAAATAATTATGATTTTCATTTGTATAAGACTTAAGAAACACTACCTGTGACCATTTCAGCCCTGAAAGAAAACGTGATAAGAGTTATTTGTGGATTACCACAAGCTTCAGCCAGTGTCCAACTTAACTTGTAATATTCCTGTCTGGCATTTGCAAACAATGAACCTTTCCGCAACATTTGCTGTGTAAATCAAATGGTAAAAATCCCAGCTAAAGCCATTTTAATTTCAGGTTGTAACACAACAAAACATGAAAAAGTTCAATAGGGAAGGGGAGGTTCTGAATAATTATTCAGTGAATAAATATTTATCGGTTTAGTGTTCTCTTAAGTCTCGCACAAATGAACATCATAATTAGGTTTGTTTTTTTGTTAAGCATAATTTTCCTGTTTAAAAGGGCAGAGTGAACAATAGCTGTATATTTATCAGGGATGTCCCACTAGTGGTTGAACTACATTTCTCAATATCCACCAAAAGCCACCTTTTGATAGGTGCTGGATATCAACATCCATTAAAGATGTCTTAAAATGCATATTACTTGCTTACTCAACAAAGAATAGATTGCATCTGCATTAAATGATTGAGCACAATATTTTTACATTGGAAATATACAGCTGTGAATGTACATTACTACAAACAGGCTGCTTTATTCATGCCCATTTTAATGATTTAAAAAAAAAAAAAAAACGTAAAATCCTATTTTAAAAAAAAAAAGTTTATACCTTGTGTATTTCTTGTTATTGTGCGTGCTATGCCTTATCATATACCCTTTTATAATACACAAAAGCTATGAATATCTTGTAAATTATATCCTTATAAACAGTGAGTTCTGAGTCACATGACTTACTGAAATTTGTGTATTATAATAAATAAAGTACCCCCAGTTGCAAAATATGAGGATATTAGAAGTTACCTCGGAGTTCCATGACCTGTATAAAAACACTCTGCCTTCAGCCTCGTGTTTTTATATGGTCATGAAACTCCTCGGTAACTTATAATAATATCCTTATAATTTACAAGAGGGGGTACTTTATTCACTATATAAGAATGTTATTTCTATGGTTAGAAATGACAGTGTCCTGAAAATAATGCTTGCTTTCACATGTTTCAGGCTGATCTCCAATCAGCTCCATGTACCTGCAGTTAGGCAAAAGCTGCACAGGTACAGGTAAGTGACCGGTTATCCAGAATACTTGGGACTTGGGGTTGTCCACATAAGGGATATTTCTGTAATTTAGATATCCATTGGTTAAAAGGAGATGGAAAGTCATCTTGCACTTGGGGGAGCCAAATGTTAGGCTTACCCAAGTGATTGTCTTTACTTGCCTGAAACCCCTGGCCGGTGCTCCTATCAGCAGAAAATTTTCCCGGCTTGGAGTTATCCCAGTGGGCACCACAGACCGATCCTCTTCCGGCTTTTCTTGCTTCAAATTTCCCAGGACAAATGCATGCGCAGTAGAATGAAATAGCTGACTATTGTGTCCTTTTGTGTGGCTTTTTGTTCTACTGCGCATGCACAGCCACGCAAAGAAAGAGGAAGACGGAAGAGAAGCAGGGTTTCAGGGAGGTCAATTTAATCAACCCCCAATTGCACAAAGACTTTCCTTCTACTTTAAGGATTACCATGTAACAGATCCCATACCTGTACTTTTCAGTGCAGATACAGGGAGAAGTGTAAGCGAGAAGATCCAGGCTGAGAGCAGAGGAGCTAACACTCTGTGTACGCATAAGATGCTGTGAAGACAGGGGAAAGTCCATTCAAGCTGAATAGGGCAAAAAGGCACACGTTTACATACAAGATCACACATTGTGTTGGGCTTTTGGGTTTGTTGGAAAAAAAAATGCATTAACAGCATGTGGATTTCCAAGAATAAACACAAATATTTTTTTTTTTTTGTTTCGCAGTGATATCCGATTTCATATATTCCAACAATTATACTTATTATTGCATATTTATAAAATATCAACATGTTCCGCAGTTCTGTACAATAAATTGGTGTATACATTAAACACAGATTTAGCTACAAAAACAACCACTTACCATTACAAGAGGTAAAGAGGCCAATGCAAGTAGAAAGAATTTTGATCATTATTTTTCACAGTGAATGAAGTGTTCCAACAGAAACAAAAATTATGAAACAGGAAATAGATTATATGAGTGTGATATCACTCTTTGAAACATGGGATTGCTGATAAACCGATACACACACATCTTCTAAAGCTAAACAAGTCCAGAAATAGTTATCTTACGGTAAAATGGAGGAGGTCAATAGATTGACTTACTGCCCATTATATCAAACTCATGCAAACTTCCACCTTGTCACGTCAGAACATTTCCGGTACATTATGACTGGTTCCTCAAGGCAAAGCATTTTTATTGTATACACTATAACCCCTTATGTTAACATGAACAATCCCTATGACGGGCGAAAACACATGTTGTTTTTATTAGCAGCAAACTGAATCTGAATTGATGTTTAGGACATGCCTTCCAAGCAGCAGTGGAGAAAGGAGGCTCTTATAAACCTTCAAGGTCCCCCCCCCAGTCCTAGTCATTGGAAACTTTTCATGGTGATCTGTAAAAGCATCACAAGTAGGCCCACATACATAAATGTACCATCACATGTAAAAATAAAGATTTTATGGACAGTTTTCTATTGTGCTAGTTATGCCTTAAGACTATTTTAAGCTTCAGATGAATTGCCTTCTTGCAACAGCTTCTCCTCCCTCAACCAGGTTTTCAAAAAGCATTTTAACTTCATCCCTCATTTCCTACTACATTTCCTTCAAAACAAACTTTATGCTGACTGCCAGCTATATTCTGGAATGCCTGCCAGGAAAGCATTGAAATTCACTGCCATCCTATTCTATGAGGAGGCCAACTGCAGAACAAAATTGAGCATAGGGTGGACCCGAATTCCCACTGTTTTCAGAGAAGGTTCACCAAGGTGAAATAAGTATTACTAATGGCACACAGTTACATAGATAAATTGGGTTGAAAAAAAAAAAGACAAAATCCATCAAGTTCAACCCCTCCGAATTAAACCAAGCATCCAAACACACCCTTCCATACCTTCACATAAATTATATATACCCTTTTTTTTTTACTAACTATAGAATTTAGTATCACAAAAGCATTTGATTTTATGTCTGTCCAAGAAATTATCCAAGCCATTCTTAAAGGCATTAGCATAATCAGCCATCACAACATCATCCGGCAGTGCATTCCACAACCTGGCCGTTCTGTGAAGAATCACTTAAACTGCATCAAATGAAAGTTATTTTCCTCTAGTCTGAGGCCTCTGGTACGATGATCCTCTTTATGGTTAAAAAGGCACCCTGCTATTTGTCTATAATGTCCTCTAATGTACTTGTAAAGTGTAATCAAGTCCCCTCGCAAGCACCTTTTTTCCAGAGAAAACAACCCAAACCTTGACAGTCTACCCTCATAAATGAAGTCTTCCATCCTTCTAACCAGTTTAGTTGCATGCCTCTGCACTCTCTCCAACTCAATTATATCCCATCTTAAGGACTGAGAGTCCAAAACTGCACTGCATACTCCAGATGAGGCCTATAAATAGGCAAAATTATGTTTTCATCCCTTGAGTTAATGCCCTTTTTTATGCAAGACAGAGCTTCCCAGAATTAGACAACTTGTTATCTACAAAAACCCAAAGATCCTTCTCATTTAAGGAAACTCCCAACACACTGCCATTTAGTGTATAACTTGCATTTATATTTTTCACAAAGTGCATTACTTTGTATTTATCAACATTGAACCTCATTTGCTGCCCAATTTTCCAACTTAGTCAAATTACTCTGCAAAGTGGCAGCATCCTGCATGGAAACTAAAGCTCTGAACAAATTTGTATCATCATCAAAAATATAAATATTACTTTCAATGTCTATCTCCAAGTCAGTAATAAAGAATCACTGCTGCTGTTCTATTACTCAAGCTACATATAAAAATAATTGATTTAGTTATAATGGTAAAAAAAGTGTTGAAGGGAATTAGGTATGACCTTCCTGTTCTAAACAGTTCTGTCCGCACGTATAAAGCATCCTTGAGAGGGCATATCATAGCTTTGACCTCTAGATTAAACAAAAAGAGAACTAAAATCTTGTTAGATTTGAACCTGCAATTAATTCAGGAAATGGATAATTTGAAGAAAGCTCCAACCGAGGCAGGCTCCCAAAAGGTATCAGCTCTAAAACAGCAAATTCACTTGATTCAACTAGACAGGGTTACTTTCCAGAGTACCATGCTCAAGCAAAGATATTATGCACAGGGTAATAAAGCTGGGAATTTGTTATCAAACAAATTAAAAGAAGCTAAAGCTAAAGCTAGGACATACCAAATTAAAGCATCTGATGGGAAAATTCTTACTAACCCTCACCAAATAGCAGCTGAATTTGGGATTTTTTACTCAAAATAATATAATCTTGATAAAAATAAAGACGTGTACCAACCCACCCCACAGGAGAGAGATACATTTTTAGCCTCTTTAAACCTGCCTACACTATCAGAAGACCAACTCGCTTCTTTAAACCGACCAATCACAAGTGAGGAGATTTTAGCAACTATTAAAACACTTAAACTGAATAAAGCACCTGGACCAGTTTTTCCAATAATTTCTATAGATCAATGGCCCAGAGTATAAGCCCACTGCTATTGTCCCTTTTTAATAACTTTGCATCCCAAATTACTCAAAGGGAGGAACTTTTTCAGGCCACCATAACTACTATTCCGAAACCTGGTAAGGATCCGAATTTAGTAGCAAATTATCGACCAATTTCATTACTTAATTTGGATATAAAAATTTATGCAAAGATTCTAGCACTTAGGCTTAATCCTATTATTAAAACTCTGATTAATAATGATCAAGTAGGCTTTGTGGCAGATAGGGAAGCCCCAGACAATACTAGAAAACTAATTAATGTAGCACTTCACGCCAATATATACAAATCTCCATGTCTCTTGCTTTCATTAGACGCGGAGAAAGCTTTTGATCGGATAGCCTGGCTCTTTTTAAAAGCAGTCTTAATGAAATTTGGTTTCTCTGGTCCCTCACTAGATAGTCTAGTGTAAAAATACACTAGACAAAATAATGTAAAAATATCCAAGCCACTTATACCCTTAATGGGACTGCACTAGGCAAATCCATTATGGAAAAGGACCTTGGAGTCCTTGTAGATGATAAACTTGGCTGTAGCAAGCAATGCCAGTCAGCAGCATCAAGGGCAAATAAGGTCTTGAGCTGTATTAAAAGGGACATAGAGTCAAGGGAGGAGGGGGTCATTCTTCCACTGTATAGAGCACTTGTAAGGCCCCATCTAGAATATGCCGTACAGTTTTGGTCTCCATCACTCAAACAGAACATTATTGTATTAGAGAGGGTACAGAGAAGGGCAACTAAGCTGGTAAAAGGTATTGAAAATCTTAGCTATGAGGAAAGACTGGCCAAATTGGGGATGTTCACGCTGGAGAAGAGGCGCTTAAGGGGTGATATGATGACTATGTATAAATATATAAGGGGATCATATAATAATCTCTCTAATGCTTTATTTACCAGTAGGTCTTTCCAGCTGACACGAGGTCACCCATTCCGATTAGAAGAAAAGAGGTTCCGCCTAAATATTTGGAAGGGGTTTTTTACAGTGAGAGCTGTGAAGATGTGGAATTCTCTCCCTGAATCAGTTGTACAGGCTGATACATTAAATAGCTTTAAGAAGGGGTTGGATGGCTTTTTAGCAAGTAAGGGAATACAGGGTTATGGGAAATAGCTCATAGTCCAAGTTGATCATGGGACTAGTCCGATTTCCATTTTGGAGTCAGGAAGGAATTTTTCCCCCTCTAAGGCAAATTGGAGAGGCTTCAGATGGTTTTTTTGCCTTCCTCTGGATCAACTGGCAGATAGGTAGTTAATAAAAAAAAAAAAAAAAAAAGGTTGAACTCGATGGACATGTGTCTTTTTTCAACCTTACTTACTATGTTACTATGTAGTCTATTAGCACTTTATAATAATCCGTCTGCTAGAATATGTGCTAATGGATATTCCTCCTCGTATTTTCGATTGACAAACGGAACTAGACAAGGATGCCCTTTGTCCCTGTTAATTTTTGCTTTGTTAATGGAGCCTTTGGCGGAAATTATTAGATCTACGCCTTTAATAACATATAACAATAAAATAGGACAGCAAGAGTACAAGATATCGCTATTCGCAGATGATGTCATAGTTTCCCTATCAAATCCTGATAAATCGATCCCAATCCTTTTTGAGGTGCTTTCTCAGTTCTCTCTGGTTTCGTACTATAAAATTAATACTTCTAAAACAGAAGCTCTTCCCATCTGGATTGATACTGTGAATCTTTTACAACTAAAATCGCAGTATATGTTTGAATGGCAACGAACGTCGATAAAATATCTTGGTATTAAGTTAGCTATGTCTGTTAAAGAATTATACAAACAGAATTCTTTACAGTAATTTTCGCAAACTTTTGGAGGATTGGATGTATAAAGACATCTCTTGGCTAGGTAGAATTGCAGCTATTAAAGCTCATGTATTCCCAAAGATTCTTTATCTATTTCGGACCATTCCCATTAGGCTCCCCAGTAAATTTTTTCAGGCTATACAGGCCTTATTTGTAAAGTTTGTATGGAAAAACTCTAGGCCTAGGACATCTGTTAAGGTTTTAACGAAAACAAGAGGGGGTCTAGGTTTCCCACAAATTAAAGCATATTATCAGGCAGCACATTTAAACTATCTCCAGAGGTTTTTGGACTTTAATAACCAACCCCAATGGGTCCAACAGGAGATAGATATTTCCAGATATCCATTTGGACAAACTTCATACTTGATATGGACACATCCTAGACTCCGTCCGAAGACTGTTAAACTCTTCCCAACGACAAGTACCACTTTTAAAGTATTCCAATATTCGGATAACTTAACAGCAGGTTTACATCCATTTTATCCTATTGATGCTCTTCAACATGTTATTCCTCAAATTAATTTACTGCCTTGGATCAGATCGGGGGTTAACAAAGTTTGAGGATTTCTTCCATCAAGCGGTTTTTCAATCTTTTGGCCAATTGCAATTACGGTTTGCTTTTCCCACAACGACATTTGTCTACTTACAAAATATTAGTTATTTGAAATCCCGTTCGATCAATAAGATTAAACAATTGTCTTCGAAGCAATTTAAACTAACTCAACTGCTTGTCAAACAAGCTCGGATTTCACAATACTATTTAACTTTGATGGAGACAAATTCTCAGACTCCAAATAGAACTGAAATCCCCAACTGACTATAGTGATTGGAATACCGCTTTTCTATTGCTAACCTCGACCACACAGTCAGTTCGTTTGTTAGAAACTAGTATTAAACTAATGTACAGATGTCATTTGGTTCCGACCAGGCTATTCGCTATATACCCTAATACTGCAACAAATATACGTTGGAGAAAATGTGGATGTGTGGGTTCATTTCTACATATATGGTGGAATAGCCCGAAAATTTTACAGTTTTGGCAGTATATATTTGAAATTCTTACAATGATTGTGAATGTACCAATAACCCTTTCACTGCAGTTGGCACTTTTGAACCTCGAATTGGACAATGTCCCATGGAAAGCTAAATGTTTGGTGACTCACATACTGGCAACGGCCCAAATAATTATTGCAAGAAATTGGAAATCACCATGCCCGCCGGATAATAAAGAGTTTAATGCGTCAATGAATGAATACAGTAAATTGGAATATTATATTGCAAAAAATAAGCAGTCTTTACATCAGTATTATGATAAATGGTTACCATGGAACAATAGTTCCTATTCAGAGGATTTTTTGACTTCTGTTTAGCTTAACGGGCTGCCGAATCAGCTCCATCTAGATACATGTTTTGTTACTTGCTATTTCATGCTCTGCTTGTCTACATATAGCATTAGTAAGAGAGTTTGATACACGTCTGAGGCATATAGTCAATGGGGTCAGTACATGTGTAATTTTATTTATTTATTTATTTTTTTGATATCTGGTGTGTTTTATGTTTTTGTTCATTGTGAATGACTTTGGATAGTAATGTAACTGTTATGATATCTGCACAAACTTACATCTGCTGCAGACTCATGTGCTACTTATTGTGATTTTACTGTATACCTACTGAGCTTCTTTAGCTCTATGTACATGATTGTAATATCTATCCTTTTGTCAATAAAAATTGTTGGAAAGTAAACAGTTCTGTCCAATATTTTCCATGTAATAGGTTTATTAGATGATATACCATGAATGTTAAAAACAGTTCTGACAGATGAGATCACATATGGTCATCTATGTCCTTGGTTAAGGCCGTCATATAAATCCATTGGATGAACGCATTCAACCTGCAGATCTCCAAATGGACAGCCCAGATCTTCAAAAATGATTTCTAGACTATAATTCAGTACGTAACCCTCTAATAAGTCTAATAAGCACAAATCAGAACTAAATCTAAAATTGGCTAAAAGCCATCACTGTGAAATATTCTCTCTCTCTCATATCTATATATCATATCTATATATCATATCTATATATCATATCTATATATCATATCTATATATCATATCTCTTTATATCTATATATCTCGCAGCATAGGATATGCAAGAAGATTACAGCACTTGCAGGGTCTTTTCAAAGAAAGCAAGACATTTTTTTATTAGCTCAAGGTCAGTCAGTCCAATAGTGCTCTAGTTTAATTCAAATCCTAGCCTTAAAGGAACAGTTCAGTGTAAAAATAAAAACTTTATAGAGAGGCTGTGCAAAATAAAAAATGTTTCTAATATAGTTAGTTAGCCAAAAATTTAATGTATTAAGGCTGGAGTGACTGGATATCTAACATAATAGCCAGAACACTACTTTCTGCTTTTCAGCTCTATAAATCTGAGTTAGTCAGCAACTATAAGGTGGGCCACATGGGACATGGCTTTTGCAATTGATCCTCAGCATTCAGCTCAAATTCAAAAGCAACAGTTCTAGTCCATGCCCCCCCTCCCCTCAAGGTACCGATTGGTTACTGCCTGGTAACAATCAGTGGAAACCAAGAGAGCTGAAAAGCAGGAAGTAGTGTTCTGGCTATTACATGAGACATCAGTCACTCCAGTCTTTAAACATTCCATTTTTGGCTAACTAACTATATTAGAAACATTTTTTATTTTGCACAGCCTATCTATTTACCCAGTTTTGAGTAGAAAGTAGGACATTGCTCTGAATTAAGTTTTCATTTTATACAGGATGAAGACCAACTGAAAATGACCATAGAATATTGTTGTCATGGTTGTACTAAGAGTTACATTTTAAGATGAACTACTAAGGTAGAAAAAGATCCTCTATGGCAGGGAACTTGGTGTGCACATGCATTACATGGTATACACATTGTCCAGTCAAAGAGGGGAGCTGTGATGGCTGCACAGGAAAGCTTACATAGGGCTCCTAAACACTGTTAGCTGCTCTATTCCATACACCTAATTAAAGCCCAAGTTCCTATAGGGCTTTAGTTCTCTTGTAAAGAACATAACATGCACAATAACATTGCAGATTTCAGGAGGTCTTATGTGCTGATAAATATCTTCATAACATTTAGACATTAGCAGGCTGAAATGAACCCACGCGGGAGCTGAATAAACCCATTCGGAGGTCAAACTGCAGTCTAAAATTGGCTGCTGCCTTGGCAAACCCCTTAACTGTGCTGGGCTCATAATTTAATTAGCGGTGGCAGTGGGACCTTGGGATTTCCAATACAAACAGCACTATGATTAAATCCTGAAATGACAATGGTGGAGAATTAAATTCTACTGCCAAGGGGACATCTGCTGCTTTAATCCAGCATGTGTTTAGTTAAGAAACTTGTAATGAAAAGGAGTGGGAGGGGGGAACTGCAAAATTAGGAGGGGCTCATTCCTAGGGCTCTATTGTTGTCCTTTGCTTTAAGTAATCCATGATGTTGCTGTGTAGATCAAATTTATACAAGATGCTGAAGCAGGGCCTCCTGGACTCTGACGTCACAGCAATTACAATTTGTCTTGAAGGAAAGCGCAGCAATAAATAAAGAGGTTCATCTCATATAAACTCTGCACAATCTGCTCGCCATACTACAGAAACTAAATCGGAATCATTAACAGAACAATTTCTATATTTACATGATCAACTGGCAGTTAGGCAGGTTAAAAAAAAAAAAAAAAGTTGAACTTGATGGGCATGTGCCTTTTTTCAACCCAACTTACTATGTTACTGTGTTACTGTGTTACTATTAAAAGGGATACAAAGGCTAAAATAGGCAATCCTCTTAAATGAAAGCACATGTTGTAGAACGACTACCCCACAAGCATTAACCCAGTTGTGGAACAGCAACAAATTCCCAGCATGCAAAAGGCTGTGGATTAGACAAAATTGTTTTAGCAGAGAAAAAATGAAAACTTCCCATAGCATAAATAATGGACAGACTTAGGTAAAATCCTTCCTTGCACTGCTCTTGCCGTGTCCAATGTTAAATGAAAAGCAGCAGCTTTCTGACCAATTTGGGGAATGTAACATGGTTTCCTTCGGTCTGCACAATTCAAAAGAACATTTTGTCACATTTCAAATTACATTTTACAAAACAGAGAATAAAATAATAATACACCAACATTATTTTCTGGTATTGGTGTTGGCTTAGTATTGTCTGATCCAGCTTTTAGTTATTACTGCTACTCCAGTTGCAAAGGGTAAGAGAAACTCAGCAGAAAGTAGAATTTTGTAGCTTCGCCTTTGGTAAACCAAACCGGACACCGCCGGGAAGTTCAGAGTGACTAGCATCTGAGAACAGAGTCATAAGGAACTAGTTTCCTCCAACCTTGCAATCACAAGTGGTCAGTCAACTGGAAGTCTGTCCGCAAGGTGTACAATTTTTCCCTTTAATGAGTAGACAGGGGGGTAAGGAGGTTAGTTCACTGCACAATCTCTTACTGGAGGGTCAACAATAGATCAGAGCTTTATAATATTGGGAATTCTATTTCATTGTATAGGCTTAGTGAACAGTTAGGAAATAAACAGGTTGGGACATCAACCTTTCTAAAACATCCCAACTTTCAGGACACGTTATGAAATGTTTCCGATTCTAGACTGGAACTGTAAATATGGCATATTATCACCTAAATACAGACAGACCTGTTATTGGCATGATTTTTTCTTATGGCTGTAACAGTGATGAAAGCAAGTATGTCTGGGAAAGGGAAGTGCAGAACGAAGGTTGTGGAGGCTAATACAATATTGTAGACAGGCAGTCAGCACAACGATTCTCACTCTTTCTTTATGGGAGGTGCACGTCCAGCAGTGTCCACTTTTCACTGCCACCACATGTACAAAAGACCTTCAGGACAGCACCATCAATATTTTATGTATAATAAAACGCCTTTATTTTGCTTCACAGGGGCATCACAGCAACGTTTCAGGCCACATGGCCTTTTCTCAAGCTTGAGAAAAGGCCATGTGGCCTGAAACGTTGCTGTGATGCCCCTGTGAAGCAAAATAAAGGCGTTTTATTATACATAAAATATTGATGGTGCTGTCCTGAAGGTCTTTTGTACATGAGGCTAATACAATAAACAGAAGATTTTCCTTTTGAACAGTTGCAACAGTCATTTTTCCATTTATACCATTGTAACTGTAATGTTCATAAGCTCAGTTACATTACTTAAAATAAGTGCAGATGTGTCAGCTTCAGCTCATAGAACTATAGTATCAAATGGTTTTATCTAGTTTTGCATGCTCTTCAATAAATTTTTTTATTGAATGCTGTTACAAAAAACAAACAAAAGTATGTTTTAAAAGTAGTTTTAATTTAAAGCAGTTGTTCGCCACCTTCAAACACTTTTTTCAGTTCAGTTGGTTTCAGATAGTTCACAAGAAATAATGACTTTTTTCTATTACTTTCTATTTTCAACATATCCCTGTTTTTCTAATATTAAAGTGTAAAGTTTCATTTTTCACCTTCTAAAGCAGCTCTGGGAGAGGGGGGTCGCCGACTGTTTTAAATGTATACTTTTAGTGGAAACATTTGCTATCTTTGTCCCTGATCAGCAGAATCCCTGAGTTTCATTAAAGGCAGCTCTTAGAATTGATACAATAGACGCTGATATTCCACAGACACTGCTGAAAAATGTATTAACTAAATGTAGCAAATTGTAACAGTTCAGATGCTCCTGGATCACAGAGATGCCAGACCAAGACACTACTAGACACACGAACATTAAACTTTAAACTTCAGTTTCGGGAAAATGGTAAAAATAAAAGATGGAAAGCAATTGAAAAAAAGTCTTTGTTTATGGTGAACAATCTGAAAACAAGGTAAACAACCCCTTTAATATAACTAATTATACTACTATTATAACTAATAACTAATTATACTATTACAACTAATTAATTATAACCCCTTTAATAGGACTAGATTAAGGAATGAAAGCTCACAATAGGTGGCATCTGGATGGTAAAATGTCCAAAATGCAGAGATATATTCCAGCCTGCAACTGGTCGCTGACTTTACATGAAGAGGGCACAAGTAATTTTGGAGGGTGAAGAGGGTTGCCAGCATTTCAGAGGAATATAACATTAGAAGGACAAAGCTGGTGCTCAATTAAACATAAGCATTACCCCTAATAATGGGTCAAAGGATTTAAGAGGGGTTACCCATCTCCAGGTGCTCCTCTTCAGTTCAGAACTGAATCAAAAAAAAAAAAAAAAAAAAAATAGTGTAAAGAGAAGCACAAATATCACTGTTCCATGTGCAGGAGCAAATGTGTATGGAACCATACAACACATCTGAATGATTTGTATCTTTCTGTACAGTTCACTTAGCAGAAGAGAAACTCGTGAAAATTTTAAGGAAATAGTGACCACTTTAAAAAAATTCTCACCCCATATGCATAGAATCAAGCAACAACCTGAGTTTCTAATTTCTATGTGAGTCACAATGGGAGTGTTTAGGCCCTATGGAAGACATCTAAATGATTTTTAAATGGTATCTGTATCCTTCTATATGCTTGAAATACTTATGCATGGATGTTGTCAATGGTATATGATCCCCAGTGTAGATACTAAACTCAACATTCCACCACTCAGCTTTCAAGCCAAGCCAGTGGCGAAACAGACATGTTGTCAATGTTATCAGCCTTTCAAATATCAGATGCCATCTTTCAGCTGAAAGTAAGTGGATTTCGAGTCTTTAGGCTGCACAGCAGACCAGTAATCCAGTTAATTACCACACACCAAGGGGCATATTTATCAAGGATCGAATTTCGAAGTAAAAAAACTTTGAAGTTCGACCATCGAAATTGTGTACTTCGATAGTTGAAGTATTTTTTCCAGCTAAAATGGCCGTATTCTGGTTGCTAGGGTCTGAATTACCCTAGCAAACATGCACTGCTTTGAATAAGAGACTGGAATATGAATCGGAGAGGGCCTGACTAGAAAGATTATTAATAAAAAGTGTCAATAACAATACATGTGTAGCCTTACAGAGAATTTGCGACGCCGATTTGAAAGCTGCAATCAGAAGAAAAAGGCAAATAACTATAATACTATATAAAAAAAAACCAATTGAAGAGTTGCTTAGAATTGGCCATTCTATAACCTACTAAAAGTTACCTTAAAGGTGAACCACCCTTTTAAAGAGCATTCGTTTTTTATATGGGGTCAGTGACCTCCATTTGAAAGCTGGAAAGAGAAGGCAATAAAATATGTATTTAATAAAATTATTATATTAAAAATATATTTAATAATAATTATTTATAAACAAAAATTGACGACCAATATAAAAGTTCCTTAGAACTGGCCATTCTATAACTAACATACTGTTAACTTAAAGGTGAACCACCTATTTAAGTATCCAGTGAGTTAAGTCAGTACACATAATAACAGATTTACCCTTTATAGTTTCAATCTGATGGATGAATGCAATATCTTATACTCAAATGGAACTTTAACTTGACATACACAATGGCATTCCAGGGAACCTGGTCTCTGAGTTTTTCTCTTTCTTAAATGAAATATTTAGCCATTGTGTTCTGTAGTTCCCCAGCCTCAAATTTAAAATGATGTCTGGCAAAGATTCCAATAATAAACTGGAAGATGAACAATAAGGGGCCTAAATGCAGGGGGTTTTTTAAGCTTCATTATTTTCCCTGGACCAGCACTCCTTCTGAAAAAAAGGCACCAGACTGAGGCTTAGTAACACTGTGCCACCACCTAACAAATTTCCTAGGTGTGCCTTGTGTAGGGGTAGATTTCGATAATTAATTCAGGGTGTCCTATTGCCCCCCCCCCATGAATGAAGATTTCCTTGTTCTTAAAAAGCCCAAGCAAGCGTTTCTAATTCTGACTTTGCTTTGTAAAGAAAAACAAATAAACGACTAATTTTGGCAAGTAGTAACGAGATACAGGTACCTGGGGTTTTCCAGATAACGGATCTTTACGTAATTTAGACCTTCCTTTAAAAAACCTACTAGAAAATCATGTAAACATTAAATAAACCCAATAGGCTGATTTTGCTTCCAATAAGGATTAATTATATCTTAGTTTGGATTAAGTACAAGGTACTGTTTTATTATTACAGAGAAAAGGGTCATCATTTTTAAAACTTTATAGATTATTCGGATAAAATGGAGTCTATGGAAGACAGTTTTCAGTTTTCAAGATAACGGACCCCATACCTGTATAGATATAAAGAAGACCAGCAAATACAACAGGCTGCACCAGAAAAAACTAAATTTAACTGTGCACCCACCCTCAGCACATACACCTTCAGGCTATAATGATCAAGGCTTGTGTATGTGATATTGCATCATTATCATGACATCATTTTACAGGTGATTGATCACAAAAAAAACTTGTTCTTTCTGTGGCACTGGTTCTTTAATAAGATCCAAACAGTACTCTCTTTAACACTCCATATGTTACATTATTTTCCCGCCAGCTTATGGATCAGCAAAGTACGCCGGAGCTGAAGAACCACAATGTGTGCAGTAAAGACAGCCACTGCATATATTACACAAGTCAAGTATTAATTTAATATAGATGCTGTCTTTGCTTTAAAATTAATTGTAATGCTCAATATAAAAAAAAAGGTTTAGTCACAAACGTTCTTGGATAGGGATGGGATTCACCTTGTTTTGCCACAGAAATGACGCCCATAGGCTTGTATGGCGTTGTGCGTCAAAAAAAAAAAAAAAAAAAAAAAAGACGTGTTAAAAAAAAAGACTTTAATGGGCATTGGCGAATTTTTGGTGAAACGAAACAGGTCACATTCGCCAATCCCTATTCGTGGAGTCCTACCCTTACTGTGATACTATAAAAAATAATGAAAACCAATTGAAAAAGTTCTATAACCTACTAAAAGTTACCTTAAAGGTGAAGCACCCCTTTAAAGGGGAAGGCGTCAGCTCAAAAAAAGGTGTTTATTAAAAATGGTCATTCTGAGCCACTATCTAATTTACAGTTATTTTATTGGGTGTAAATGGAGTTGAAACTGAAAGCAGAGACTGGGTGGGACTATTTGCGACTCCCTGGAGGAGAACAGACCTGTGCTACATTGCTGGGAAAGTCAGAAGCAGCAGCAACAGAGCTTTGAGCTGTAAATGCAATTAGAAATAGTAGAAAAACAGAAGTAAGATGGCAGGCAGGGCGCAGCTAGGTAGCAGCTGGTATGGGGGGGGAGTACCTGAATATCTTGATGAGGAGACACAAGATGAGGAAGGTGCTCAGGCCACACACGAAGATGAAGACGTTCTTGATGGTGGGCATGTACTTCTCGATGACATTAAAGCGGGACACCTTCGCCGTGGAGTTGCCCCGGAGTAACGGGCTTTCCGTGGTGCTGTTACCCCCATGACTGGCTGCGATGGAAGCTTCCATTTTCCACTTCTCCGATGGGGCTCCGAGCGCTTCATGGTATAAGAACAGACAGACAAGGGCAGAGAGCAGCAGAGCCTTCATGGTGTCCTTGCTATCGCTCAGGTGCCCGCTGTGGGCTGCGCACTGTTGTCTATGGATCCCTCCTCCGGCGGCAGCTGCTGGGACTCGTCACCCTGTCAGGACAGGGGGGGGATTTTGTAGCAACGCGAACACAGACGGCTCGGCTGCTCTTCCCAAGTCCCACTCCTCTTGCAGCTCCCGCCGATCCCTGTGTTTAGCCCAGCGCAGGAAATGGGATCGGGAACCCGGAAGAGTTTTTACACCACGTTGCAGTGAATCATTTGATAGAGAGGGACACAGGCAGGCACACGTGGGAGGGTGATAAGAAAGCTGACGATTGGTTCCCATGTGGGTTGAGGCGCACGAGGAGCTGTCACAGCTGCTGCTGATCATAATAATTATAGGTGGACTCGTCCGGATCTCTCCACTTCGGGGGGGGACACCCAGGGGGTCAATGCGTCATCACAGGCTTCACAGCACTTGATCCACATTTAGAGCAGTCTGATTAAAGGAAAACTATACCCCCCAAACAATGTAGGTCTCTATAAAAATATATTGCATTAAATAGCTCATATGTAAAACCCTGCTTCATGTAAATAAACCACTTTCATAATAATATATTTTTTTTCTAGTAGTATGTGCCATTGGGTAATCTTAAATTGAAAATAGCCATTTTAAAAAAAATAAGCCCCCCCCCTGGGATGGTATGATTCACGGTGCATACAAACATACCAACAAACTATACTTGTAAGGTCACATGAACCAATTAACAGATAGAGTTTTGCTTCAACAGGTCTTCCTGTTAAAGTTAGAGCTGCTGTATTTCTGGTCAGGTGATCTCTGAGGCAGCACACAGACCATCACGAAATGGGGGTTCAAGGCATGAGATGTAAAATGGCAAAATTTACTTAAATATAAATACCATTTTCATAAGATTCTTTAATATGTCACTTAATATGATATAAACTGTTGCATAAGTATTCATTTCGGGGGCATCGTTTACCTTTAAAGAAATTGTTCAGTATAAAAATTAGGGATGCACCGAATCCACTATTTTGGAATTGGCCCAACCCCCGAATCATTCGCGAAAGATTTGCATATGCAAATTAGGGGTGGAAAACATTTTTTACTTGAAGGGGGCCACATGGGTCATAACTGTTGCTTTTGAATCTGAGCTGAATGCTGAGGATCAATTGCAAACTCACTGAACAGTTATGTCCCATGTATCTTTACACTGAACGGTTCCTTTAACCTCCGGGGTGGGCTGAACCACTAGGGGAGGGCAGTAGTGATGTTCGGGCCGACTCCTGCACAAAATGTTCGGGCCGCAGGTATGTCCAGGTCGAGCTCTTCTCCTGCTCTCCCCGCCCACGACCTAGCACTTCCGGCGCCAAAATGTATACGCCCCTTTTGTGACATCACTGCAGGGCAGGCGCAGGTCTATAAATAGAGGGGCAGCAGTGGGCAGGGCCAGGTGTGGATTGGGATAGGGTGGGTTAAGAAATTCTCAGTTTCCGCACATCACTAGAGGGCAGGGATTATCTCTTTGCACTTTCAAGTAATGCTCCATCCTATGGGATTAGGGCTTTTGTTCAACCTCATTTTGGGGGAAGGGGATACTCCTGCATTGGGCTCATGCTCAAGGTTAAGGATGGTGACAGACGGGGAGATTTAGTTGCCAAACAATAAATCTTTGCTACTGCTGGTGACTAATCTCCCCGAAAATGCCTTCCCACAGGTAAGAATGTAAATCGCTCGTGGGATTGCATTAAGGTTGCCACCTGTACGGATTTTGACCCAGACAGCCTGATTTTCAGAAGGGTTGAACGGGTGAAGACAGTATGCACAATGCACAATGAACTTCACAGAAATGCACTTAGCAATATTTGAATTTTAACATGGTGAGCATGAATATCTATGGAGGCACATTTAAATGCCCATGTCCTGATGTAAAAAAGCTTAGCATGGCAAAGGAACCAACCCAAAAGCAATATACTGAACTGTATGACATATTTAGCAACATACAAACCACCTAGCACTATTCAGAAGAGCATAACAACTTCTGTAAATGTAAATATTTTGGTGATTGTATCTGCATCTTTAAAGGATTTGTAGATTCACTGTGGTGCTAGTAAAATGGAGCAATAACACCTATTACCAGTGCATTGGTTATAATCCTTCTATATAGTGCACTAAGAAGGTCAAGAGGTTCCATCCAGCTGCAGCTTAAAGTTCCACTCTTAAATACTGATAATTACTTACTACTATATAGGCACCAGCAGTGGTAATCTGATATTAAGACTACAAGCCTTAGCTTGCTATCTGCACTTATCGGCCATCATTTTGCAGTCACCAGGTTTGATTGTATCAGCATGCCTCCCAGAAAGGTAAACATGACTCATCCTCTCGTCTCCAAAATACCCCCTTTAAAAAGTTTTTAGCTCAGCAGCAGTGCATTGTGTGCTTTAGATTGACATTCTCCCCCGAGTTTTTGCTACGGCAGGCAGTTTTTAAATTGTAATCTACTTTTTCCATTGGAAATTTGTATAAACATGATTATATCAGGTTGTACATAATATTGATGAATTCTATTTTCTTCCTCAATTGTTTTTATTATGAAGAAGGAAGTACCGATAAAATGAATGCACAGGCATAGGTTACACAACTGAAGAAATCAAATACAATTTAAAGTGAGTATACAGATGCTAACCGCATTACCAATGAATGAGGATGTACAGGCAAGTTGTATGAGGCAGGTTACATAGTTACATAGTTAAATTGGGTTGAAAAAAGACAAAGTCCATCAAGTTCAACCCCTCCAAATGAAAACCCAGCATCCATACATACACCCCTCTTTACTTTTAGTTAAATTCTATATACCCATACCTATACTAACTATAGAGTTTAGTATCACAATAGCCTTTGATATTATGTCTGTCCAAAAAATCATCCAAGCCATTCTTAAAGGCATTAACTGAATCAGCCATCACAACATCACTCGGCAGTGCATTCCACAACCTCACTGTCCTGACTGTGAAGAACCCTCTACGTTGCTTCAAATTAAAGTTCTTTTCTTCTAGTCTAAAGGGGTGGCCTCTGGTACGGTGATCCACTTTATGGGTAAAAAGGTCCCCTGCCATTTGTCTATAATGTCCTCTAATGTACTTGTAAAGTGGAATCATGTCCCCTCGCAAGCGCCTTTTGTTCCAGAGAAAACAACCCCAACCTTGACAGTCTACCCTCATAATTTAAGTCTTCCATCCCTCTAACCAATTTAGTTGCACGTCTCTGCACTCTCTCCAGCTCATTTATATCCCTCTTAAGGACTGGAGTCCAAAACTGAACTGCATACTCCAGATGAGGCCTCACCAAGGACCTATAAAGAGGCATAATTATGTTTTCATCCCTTGAGTTAATGCCCTTTTTTATGCAAGACAGAACTTTATTTGCTTTAGTAGCCACAGAATGACACTGCCCAGAACTAGACAACTTGTTATCTATAAAAACCCCTATATCTTTCTCATTTAAGGAAACTCCCAACACACTGCCATTTAGTGTATAACTTGCATTTATATTATGTTTGCAAAAGTGCATAACCTGCATTTATCAACATTGAACCTCATTTTCCAGTTTGCTGCCCAGTTTTCCAACTTAGACAGATCACTCTGCAAAGTGGCAGCATCCTGCATGGAACCTATAGTTCTGCACAATTGAGTATCATCTGCAAAAATAGAAACAGTACTTTCAATGCCCACCTTCAGGTCATTAATAAACAAGTTGAAAAGCAAGGGACCAAGTACAGAGCCCTGCGGACCACTAACAACACTGGTCCAATTAGAAAATGTTCCATTTACCACCACTCTTTGTAGTCTATCTTTTAGCCAGTTCTCTATCCAGGTACAAATACTATGTTCCAGGCCAATATTCCATAATTTAACCAGTAATCTTTTGTGTGGCACTGTATCAAATGCTTTAGCAAAGTCTAAGTAAATCACATCCACTGCCATCCCAGAGGTTGTAGTTCTGACCCATACAGGTTGTACTACAGGTATGGGACCAGTTATCTAGAATGCTTGAGACCTCTGGGCTTTCTGTATAACGGATCTTTCCGTACTTTTGATATTCATACCTTAGTCTACTAGAAAATCATGTAAACATTAAATAAACTACCGGCCCGGGGTGATTCCAGTGAGCAACACGGAATAATCCTCTTTTGGCCTCTTCTTTTTATGCGCAGCTGCGCATGTGCATTAGAGTGAAAAGCTGAACTTTAACTAAAAAGTCGGCTTTTTCATTCTACTGCGCATAAGTCTGCCCCAGGAAATTTGAAGAAGGAAGAAGCCGGGAGAGGAGCATTCCGTGGTGCTCGTTGGTATAACCCTGGGCCTGTGCAGTTTTCTGCTGATAGGAGCACTGGCCCGGGGGTTTCAGGTAAGTATATAAATTCACTTGGGGATGCCTTTATAACAGCTGCCTGGTAGATCTAAAAACAGCACTTAATAGTAAAGTCCAGGTCCCACTGTGACACATTCAGTTACGTTGAGTAGGAGAAACAACAGCCTGCCAGAAAGCAGTTCCATCCTAAAATGCTGGCTCTTTCTGAAAGCACATGACCAGGCAAAATAACCTGAGATGGTGCCTACACACCAATATTATAACTAAAAAAATCATGAATGAATATTGTAGGGTGCATTATTTACAGTGTAAACAGTGTAATTCAGTGTAAAAACTACATCATAAAAATCATTATAGAATCCCTTTAAGATGGAATAGGTTTGGCATTTGTATGATTCTTCCTGTGCATTATGTGGCCATTATGTCTCTTGCCATTTTTAGGTATGCACAGCTTCCCAGCTCTCAGACATATGCAAACATATGATTGTCTGTGTCGGGATGTTGTGTGCCCGAAGGTGGGGGGGTGCTAGGACCGCCTGGCCTAGGGGTGCCCGTGTAGGAAGTCTGGGCCTGGACCTAGAGTTTTCCAGGTTCTGCAATTTGGATTTCTATATCTTAAGTTTGCTAAAAATTATTTAAACATAAAACCCAATAAGATTGATCTGACATCAGTATGTATTCATGTAAAAAAAAATCAAAACAACTCCATCAAAAGTTGAAAAAAAATCAAAACAACTCCATCCATGACAGATCACTTCCTATTTACAGTACATGAATATCAACTATGTGGGTTAGCCTATACAGACAAAGGAAAGTGATAAGCAGCAGGCTGTAGAATATGAACACCACTACCAGTTGCAAAAGTTCAAATACTATGGGGCATATTTATCAAGGGTCGAATTTGAAAAACTTCGAAATTCTAATTCAAAAAGACCAACTGAAATTAAGTCAAAGGTTTTTTTTGGCTGAATAGGTCAGTTTTCAATCAAATAAGTCCGTATCCAATTTGAATCGAAGCTTTTCCCAAAAAAACTTTGATTTTCCAAAGTCCACCAATTGACTCCATATAGGTTCTAGAAGTTCCCCATATGCTAAAACAGCAATTCGGCAAGTTTTAGATGGTGAATGGTCGAAGCCGAATTTTAAACAGTACATGATAAATTTTCGATATTTGAATTTTGGATTTTTTTTCAATTTCGAATCGAATTTGGACTATTCCCTAGTTGACCTACACAAAAAATAGCTTGAAATTCGAATTTTTTGAAGTCGAAAATTCACCTCGACCTTTAAAAAATGTGCCCCTAAGTGTTCTATTGCTATAGGGGGTTAAGATCCACCATATCATTTTGTATTTTAAAATGAATAAAGATAGTATAATTTGCCAGTTCTACAGTTATCTTCATAAGAACATATGGCCACAGCTAATCAACATGTGCCCCACAGGACCAAATCGACGGAAGACAACAGTCTCTTTTGGGAGAAAAATTAGATATGGTTTTGCCAATCCTTGTCCTCAAAGCAAACAGCATGAACAGTATTCCCATTCTACTTAGCAAAAAGCCAGATCAATGTCCTGTCGTATGTGCACATTTTTGGTTTTGGTTCAGTGCATTCTTATTCTTTTCCATCGTGCTCTGTGCAGGCAGGACTTAAGCAATGTAATTGTGATCTGCTCTAATTCTGAATTTCCAAATCTAAATAAATAGGGACTGTTTTAGAAGAATCCAGGAAGAGCGTAATTGCCTGCAAAAAATCTCGATGCACTTCTACCTAATAAAGGAACATCTAGATAGAAACAAACTCTTTTTGCTAAAGTGAACATAGAAGCTTATGCAAGAAGAACCAATAAACCTGGGAAGCTTGATAAACCATGCACAGTTCATATCTACTGTACTGTTCTTTCTCTTCATTCTTATTATGCTTCATTTTCAGTTTACATACAGATGGATGACATTTAAATATTTTCACATTTAATTCCAAGCAGCGGAAGCTCTTAACAGAAAACAGTTTCATTACAACAGCTTCACACTGCTACAAATGGTTTAAGGCATTTTTTTTGTGGCAGCAAATTAAACAACACAAGTGCATCTTTTTATGTTGTTCGCCCATATTTTTGTAGTTGCATAAATGTCATTATTTATTAATATACTTGCATAGTCTATGCTATTTTATAAGGGGGTAGGAAGAACCTTTAAACTTTTTTTTTTGCATAAAACACATCTTGAAATGTAATGCTGACATTTTATAGAGTGGTTTTGCAGGAAGTCGATTAAGTTATATTACCTTTTTCTTTTAAGGAAAAGAGAACCACATTTCGAAAGTCGCCTACCCCAGTGTGCCCCCTTTGAATATAGACACTGAATACAGAAAGTACTGCAGCTGGTTTACTACACTTCTAGTTAGACCAGTTTTACAGCATTCTTTTGAATAACAGACCAAAATCTCATTTCTATAGTCTCACCTTTGAAGCTGGGCATTTTTTTTTTGTACAAAGATATAGAGGCGTTGTTTCTTTACTATGTTATTTATTATACATAAAAGAACAGGGAGCCTTTGTTGGGCACCCCTGCCGTACATCCTTGTAAATTTAAGTTGGAGATGTAGTCATTAGAAATGTGAGCAATTTCACAAATATACTGCAAGAGGCCAATAGAATGATTGTCTAAGGGGGTTAATAACAAAACTCAAAAAATTTGAGTTTGTTTTTTTTTACTATAAAATCCAAATTTTTAGTGGGAAAAAAATTAGAATTTTTCAAAATTTATTAAACCCCATGTGTGCTAAAAGTCCAAAAAAATGTACTCCAACTCAGACCTGCCGAGTTCATGTAGAAGTCAATGGGACAAAATCGCTAAAGGGAGAAGTAGCCGTCGCTGGGGAAAATTAGGCAGAAATCCCATGCGCAGGGACATTTGCAAGAGTTCATCGCTAACGAAGTTTCGCGCCCTATCACCAGGCAAATCTTTGCTCAGGCGACCAATCGTTACTCCGCAAATGTACTAAAGTGCGAATTTTACAGAACGTTATTTCCTTCACCACCTTAGACCTGGCCAACTGATAAGATGAAGCTACATTCTCTTCAATCTTATGTCAGTGACATCATATCCTGTATGCTGGTCGTAAAAATTACAAAAACCGCTGGCGTTTTTTCACATTTTAAAGTGGAATAGTCTTTAAAAGTTGTAACTATTGAAAATTTTTGTTTGAACATTTTTGACAGGCATGCCACATTTGGTTTGAGAGGCATGCCACATTTGTTTTAGGGTGGGCTCATGTCTAGAACATTAGAGAATCTCTTTTGTTGTTATTTTGCTTCCTTGGACATTTGTAATAATAAGTGGCTACTTCAAGCATTTGCATCATCTATAATAAAGACAAATATATGACCTCTATGTACCAGCCCGATTAAAATTGACCTAAGCTAAGTAGGTTATTTACTAAACTCCGAATGCAAAAATCACGAAAAATTTGTGATTTTTTTTTTTATATAAAATCGGACTTTTAAGAAATTCACAAATTTTTCGGAATTTATTAAACCCAGAGGATGGAAAAGTCAGAATAAGAAAATCCGGCATCTCAGATCTGTCGAGGTTGCATATAAGTCAATGGGAGTAGTCCCAATAATTTTTGATGTGCGCTGGGTTTTTGGCAAAATTCGGAGTTTTCGGGTGAAAAATATGAAAGATTCTTGAAAATCAGATGAAATCTGAGAAAATCGTGAAAATGAGACCAAAAACATGTGCGGATGGGGTCAGAGTTTTTTTCAGAAAATATTGAGATGAATTCGGACTTTGATAAATAACCCCTTAGTGTGTTAACGAAGTTTCACTAGGCAGAAACAAGCATTTGCGAAAGTTTGGTATGAAATGCTCACTCTGAACAAATCAATGCTAGCGAAACTTTACCAGTGTTTGGCTACAGCGACTCAACTTTGCAGTTTAGTGAATTAGTGTAGTGGTAGAGAATTTTGGCCTGATGAAATGTGGTGAAGCCTTCGCAGGTGAAAATTCACCCTTTAGTGAATTTGCCCCACTATCTGCAAGGGGTTTGTATGTCTTACCTGTGTGTATGTTTCCTCCAGTTTTCCAGAATGTACCCAAACTTCAAGAATATATAATCAGGTTCAAGAATATATAATCAGGGGTGATTCATATCTTTAGTATGTTGTAGAATACCCTATTCCTATCAACGTTGCAACTGGTTTTCATTATTTTATTTCTTTTTAAGTTTTTGAATTATTTGCCTTCATCTTATGACTCTTTCAAATAGTGGTCACTGACCCCAGCTGCCAAAAACTATTGCTCTGTGAGGCTACTTCTTTCTATGCTTCTTATCCTGCAGGCCCTCAATTCATATTGCTATCTTTCATTCAAACCAATGACTGGCCCAAGGCAAATAAGACCTTAGCAATGAGCTAGCTGCTGAAATACCAAACTGGAGAGCTGCTAAACAAAATGCTAAATAACTGAAAAAACATAAAAAATGAAGACAAATGCAAATTGTTTAGGAATATCAATTTCTACATTATAATAAAATGTTAATGTAATGGTAAACTACCCATTTAACTGGCTCCTTATAACATGGCATTGATTTATAATATGACATACAGCATATAAATAAAGAATGATAGTAATAACCATTGTCCTGGCAGTGTACCAAACATAAATTACTAGACGATTGGTAATATGGCTGTTTGTAGTAGGACAGTAAAGCTTCAAATGCAGCTGCTAAATACATAAGATTTATTTGTGTTACACACTGAAGCATCTAAAAGCATAATACATTTACTATGTATATTTTTGATCTGATTTATTTGTAATAAGCTGTGTGCACTTGGCATCTCCCATGCTTGGTTAAAAAAAAAAATATTTTATCACTTGATATAAAATGTACAGAAGTTCTATAAATCTATAAAGCTTATCCAAATTTGATTTTGAGAATGTAGGTTGTCTCTAATCAAATATGTTTGCATGTCCTCTCCTCTTTCATACTTACATTATTTGCCTTAATATCCAGATAAAAGTACACAAAAAAATGTTCCAAGCAGCTAAAGGGTTGATGTCTCTAAACCTCTAGTCTAGAGTAAACAGTAAACAAACCCAAGCTCCAGGATATAGATCTGGTTTTCCATTCCAATTCTTGTTGTGTTGGGAGAATTTGCATGACATGTGATTTTAGCAGCTCTACTGGTACACAATTCACTGCATATTCAGAATTCGGCAAGCATTCTAAGCTCTGTGAGGTCTGTGAAATCAAGGTCATCTTGGTGACATAATGTAATTTTCCTCCTATCCAGCACCATGACTTGATAATAACTGGAAGGCAGTATATACAGAGGCACACACTATTTTAAAAGGACTGCCCCTTTACAAAAGAAGCAGACACACTAACTACAGATGCTGCTGTGTATTTGGTACCTGTCACGGTGGTAGTGCCACTGCCTCTGAGGTCCAAAGACTTCGGTAAGATGGTAATAAAATTCTCCAACCATCAACGTTCTGACAGCAACACAGGAGTAATTGTTACCTGTTGACATCTGGGCCAATATATATTTAATACTGGTCTTTTTGAGGAATGATGGAATCATTATTTGCAGTTCTCACAGTGGAATAAAATGTAGAGCAAACAGTGGAAAAATAAAAATCTCTCAGAAACATGTGCCACCCATTTCAAAGGACCATGAAAGTGATATAAATATATCATAGGACCCCTGTACAAGCTACAGTCCCAAATATTGTGTTGGGATCCCCATGTCTTGACTTTCTGTCCTGTAGCTCCCTAGCAGCAATGGCTGTCCAGGAGAAGGTGCTGGAGAAACAAGTCCTGACTTCAGCTTATGTTACTGTATATATGTAAGTATAAGCTAGGGTATATGGCACAGAATCATTTTGAAACAAAATAAAAAAATCCACAGAGCACATCAATAAGGGCTGAATAAAAATAGCTTTTATTTTCCTTTTAAAAGCAGTCATGGATATAAAATGAAATGGAACCCACGCTTATTACTTATTGAAGTACCTACTGTAGCAAGCAGGATTGCTGACAAGTATATAAAGTTACAGGTCATTGGCATCCATTCACAAAAAATTAAACAGTTCCAGTTTCATTTATTATTTATATGCAAATAAATATAAAAGTCCTTTGCATCATAGTTGTGTTTCAAAGAGCAGTTTAAATTCTGAATACAGTGTGCTGCACTTCATGTGCTAACTATGTTGCAAAGGACTTTTATATTTGGACTTGTCATTATGCCTAGTTATTGCCATTATATTGTTGAACCTTACACTGGTTTATATCATTGACGAAGGGGAGTGCCCCCAAATGTTGCATTTTCACATAATAAACAAACAGGAGTTCTCCTGTTGTTCCGGAGCAAAAGTACATAATAATGAATTACTGATAAAAATGTTATATTTTGTTGTTACTATTCCTTTAAGTTTTGAAGCCCGGTGATCAGTCTGCATGTGGAATATTACAGATGTGAGCTAACATTTCATCATGAAAAAAACAATTTTTCAACATTTCATCATGAAAAAAAGAGTTCATGAATACATTGCAATAAAAATGCTGGAGATTACTTAATCCATTTTAGTCTGGTGATTGGCAAAAGTTTTAGAGTAGGGCAGAAAGAGCCTTTCCCCTAGACCATCAGTATCCCCTTGGGGGTAAGAACATTAAATACAATGGATAATTAGCACACCTTTCATCTTTTCACTTCTGTAATGCATTTAACTTCTCCATTAACCTCTCCAGTCAACAATGGAAGTGATAAGAATAGTACTGGTGTGTTATGCTTAATATGCATTGCACTAAATGCAGTATGGAAAGCCCTCTCAACAAGAAGAACTAGATCTAGAATATATTTAAAAAAGTTGTATTTACAGTATAGGGGAGTATATAGTCTGCATGTTTTTAAAGGGGTTGTTCACCTTCAAACTACTATTTGTCTTCAGATAGATCATCAGAAATAACAACTTTTTTCGATTACTTTATATTTTCTATGTGTCACCTTTTTTCTAATATTGAAGTGTAAAGTGTAATTTTTCACTTTCTAAAGCAGCTCTGGGAGGGGGGTCGCCGACCTTGTAAACTGTTCTAAATTGATACATTTAGTTGGTACATTTCTTATCTTTGTCCCTGCTGAGCAGAATCACTGGGTTTCATTACAGGCAGCTGTTAGAATTGATACAATAGTTGTTAATATTCCAGAGATGCTGCTGAGAAATGTATTAACTAAATGTATCAACTAGATTTTGCAAAATTGTAACAGTTTAGAGTCTGCACCTGAATTACTGAGCTGCCAGACTCAAACACCAGAGACCGGGACATTAAACTTTAAACTTAGATTTTGGAAAAACAGAAAAAATAAATAATGGAAAGTATAAAAAAAAAAGTTAAAAAACAAGTCTTTATTTCTGGAGAACAATCTGAAAACAACTGAACTGAAAAAAAATGTTTCAGAAGCAGAACCCCTTTAAATGTGTTTTCACATTACAAAAACAAGCAGGTTGATTGGCTACTGGTAAAATTAACCCTAGTCTGTGTGTGTGACTAGGGACCTTAGATTGTAAACTCCACTGGGACAGAGAGTGAAGTGAATGATAGATAATCTCTGCTGCAGAATATGTTGGCACTACATAAATAAAATGATAACATTTTCATTACATTTTTTAAACAAATGTTGCCACATGTTTTCCACATTCTTCAAAGGGCCACTTTTAAAATAAAAATGCCTGGGGAACAGTGTTGAGTATGGGAATATGTTGATATAGTGAATAAAGTACCCCCTATTGTAAAATATAAGGATATTATAAGTCACTGAGGAGTTTCATGACCACATAAAAGTACGAGGCCGAAGACCACATAAAACTCCGAGGTTACTTATAATATCCTCATATTTTCCAACAAGGGGTTCTTTATTTATCATAATACACAGGTTTCAGTGAGTCATGTGACAAAAATGACATCACTACTCACCGTTTATAACTGATGACATCACTAGTCCCCATTTATGAGGATATAATTTACAGGATATTCATGGCTTTTGTGTATTATATACAGTAATTTTATCTCTGTTTACAGTACCTGTGAGTTGTTCCCCCAGGTACATTGTTTAAAGTTAAAAGTTATTACCTGTCCCACTTTGCTGGCATCTTTTATGAGGGATTATAATTTTATAGGAGGTCAGGCCTTTTAGGACAATTTTACTTTAAGCAGTTTGGCAAAAATAACTAGAGGTACCTTCCTAGAGGCTTCAAGGAAGAAAGTACAGTAAAATATCCTTTACTTTCATGGGCTGTTGCAGGTATCTTATTTATGTGGATAACAAATGATTTAAACATGAAATGTTTAGTCTCCTTGTATCTAATTGTAGCTAGTGAGGGGCGAATCTGACCCTGTTTAGTGTCGCTGGCAAAACATTTGTCCAATGCACTAAAATCTACTTTTTTGACACACAACTTTTTTTGACATTGATGCAGATAGATGAACTGCTCAGACTCACCTCAAACTTGCAGATTAGAAGCCGTCAGCAATCGACCAGGTGCAAGGAGCTCTTGAAGGAAGGGGAAAGAAGTAAAGTTCCACACACTGGTCCGTCTGTTTCAAAGCCAACATTTTTATTCATCATTTTTTTGACACTCAACAATTTTTTTCACCTACCATCTTTTTCGTGGCAAAACCTGATGAAAATTTCCCTCATCACTGTTTGTAGCATACACCAATTACATTTTCTTTTGGAACTTTAAAGGAACAGTTCAGGACTTAAAGGGCATGTAAAGGCAAAAATATAAAATCCCATTTTTACTTTCTTTAATGAAAAAGAAATCTATCTCCATTATACTTTAATTAAAAGATGTCTACAGTTTTTATCATAAACCTGACAGTATGCAGTGCAATTCCCCCTTCTTTTACTGCTGTGGATAGGAATTGTCAGATGGTCCCCAACTGCTGTGCAGGTAAACGATCATACTTTCAAATGGCAGGGGGAGCCCCCCCACCTTACTTCCCAGAACTCGAGCAGCATTGTTGGATTCCCTGTAGAGATTTGTATCCAGAGACGCAGTGCAGTCTCTATATTATGATTATTAATCAGCCTTGCTGTATTGGCTTCTATGGCAGATATTATTTGACTTGTGCTGTTTTGATAATTTATGACGATCCCTAAGCTTAACCTCCCAACTGAAGCCCAGACCACACTGAGCATGTCTTGATATTGCAGAAATGTCTAACAAAGTTACAAGATGACAGCCCCCTGCGCCAACTTTGAAAGCATAAATCATTTGTCTTATTAGGCTGTTGGTGCAGTAAGTTCATATTTATATTTAGTATACATAATACAGCATTTCTAACATTATTCTATTTTAGACTTTAGTTGCCCTTTAATTTTTCAGTGAGTTTGCAATTGATCCTCAGCATTCAGCTCAGATTTAAAAGCAAACAGTAATGACCCATGTGGCCCCCTTCAAGTCACTGATTGGTCACTGCCTGGTAACAAATCAGTGGAAACCAAGAGAGCTGAAAAGCAGGAAGTAGTGTTCTGGCTATTATGTTAAACATCCAGTCACTCCAGCCTTTATACATTACATTTTTGGCTAACTAACTATATTAGAAATATTTTTTTATTTTGCCCAGCCTATCTATTTACCCAGTTTTGAGTAGAAAGTAGGACATTTTGTTGTCATGGTTGTACTAAGAGTTACATTTTAAAATGAACTACCACTAAGGTAGAAAAAGATCCTCTATGGCAGGGAACTTGGTGTGCACATGCATTACATGGTACACATCTATTTACCCAGTATTTTTTTAATACTGAACAGTTCTTTTAAGTCCAGCTGAAAATTTTACCCACAGGTCTTCCACACACACCTAGGGTTGCCACCTGTCCAGATTTCACCGGGTGAAACCTTCCTGTCCATATTTCCAAATTAGCCAATCGCTGATCACCATGTCATCAATTCTGCCCCCCTACATCACCATTCCTGCCCTAACATCACCACCCTCCACCCCTGATGTCGCTGGTCCTGCCCCCGTCTCTGACATCATCTGCCCCTCCCCCCATGCCCATTTTCTGGCCCCAGAAAAAGTGGCATCCCTACACAAACCCCTGTGCTATCCCTGGTAATATCACCTCTGTATTTTTTTAATGCTTCTGTCCTTCCTAAAAGGGTATATATGACAGGGGGAGGTTCTACTATCATTAGCATAAGTGCATATTCACCCATTTCCATGGTGAGAATTGTAAGTGCACTTCATTTTCTGTGCATTTCATTTTATTTTATGTGTAAAACAACTGCAATTGCATATAAATATAGGTGTATGAGACTGTGTGGTGACACAGGTACTAATCTGGCCCTGTAAACACCTTTTTCAATTTATGTTTTATACATGGGTGTAAAAGAATTTACATAAAGAAGAATTGGTATACAATATACAGCACTATTATTATGTTAATTAATTTCATGTATCCTAATTACAAAGAACTGATCTCTCTCTTTATAAAGGTGTATATGACTAACATAACGCCCATTATCTTCCATCACCTTGTAACCGGCATAACCTACTGTGTATTGTGAAATTAATTGTGCCACAGTTTGGTATACATTTCAACATCAATATTTTGTTGTATACATCTTTAGAAATAATATATTGGAAAATAGCTTGAGCCATTCTTTGGTTCTTTCTCTTATTTTTATTATCCATTATTTATACAGTGCTGACATATTATGTAGTGCTTTTCTAGAGATTAACATATAAGCAAGACTGATCTGGGTTTCATGTTTGCTCTTGCTAAATACATTGTGCTGTTTACATAGGAGGATTATTCTAAGGCACTGAGTGATATTTACTCACTTGGAATGTCGGAGAACAACAAAGAATGAAATGTCACACTGTTTATTTCCTTTTCCAGATCTTCAAACGATCCTTTAAACATAACTTGTTTGTAATTTAAGACTCCTTCTAAAAAAAAGTGCAAATGATAAAAACCTGTAATGTGCTGCAGCCCCTCTTTCAGAGGGGTCTTATTGGAACTGACATATGGTTTAGGCTACCATTAGGTTACTTACTCTAATTCTGCACGCATATATATAGAACCATCTTACTTATTAAATCTGCTGTTTATTTTTTATTAGTTACTTGTTTACTGATCGCCGAAGACTTACAACAGGACAAGGGGGGGGAATCATTATACTGCTTGCATGTCTGCTTATTATTATTACATCTGGGGTCTATTTATTGTGCTGTGTATAAAGTGGAGTGAAACATTACCAGTGATGTTGCTCATAGCAACCAATCGGATCTTTAATTTTGTTTTCCAAGGCAACATCACCGTTAATGTTTCTCTCAACTTTATATGCAGCATGGCAAATAGGCCTAATGTGTCCATTTGCCCACGAGTTATCCACCCCAGAGTAGTGCTTTTGATTTCTGAAAGATGCAGTAGATAATGTATATTATGTATGTATAATACATTGATAAGACAATGATATACATTTGATATACTGTAATGTACTATATTATACATTTCTTCCCCAATCATTCCTAGGTATCCCAGTTCCTTGGACATATTGGGTTTCAACTTTGCAATTATTTCAACAATTTGTCTGCACAATTTTTCTGCACATTAAAGCGGTTATTTGACTTTAAATCAACATTTAGTATGATATAGAAAGGGATATTCTGAGACAATTTGCAATTGGATTTCATTTTTTATTATTTGTGGTTTTTGAGTTATTTAACTTTTTATTGAGCAGTTCTCAACTTCACAAGTTCAGCAATCTGGTTTTACCCTAGCAACCAGGCATTGATTTGAATAAGAGAATGGAATATGAATAGGAGAGGGCCTGAATAAAAAGATGAGTAATAAAAAGTAGCAATAACTATAAAGCTGTAGCATTACAGAGCATTTGTTTTTAGTTGAGGTCAGTAACCCCCCAATATGAAAGCTGGACAGAATAAGGAAAATATTGCAATAACTACAAAAAAGAAATAATGAAGGCCAACTGAAAATTTGCTTAGAATTGGCCATTCTATAACATACTAAAAGCTAACTTGAAGGTGAAGCACCCCTTTTAGGATTACTGTTTTCTCACCCCTACATTTGGTGCAGATGATTGATTAGTATTTGGCCGTATTTCTGAACAATGATGTGGTTGAATCCCAGATTTTTAGGACCAGTAATCAAAAAAATCATGCTGACATTTTCAAAACTGGATCTCTCTCTATTTTCAACTTTTATCAAGTCGCCAAGTGACATATGCATATGAGCTACTATCTTTTCATCTACCCATTAGATGTAGGCCGTGCAGAAAACAAGTTTACCTCAATCCCATAAATAGCCATCCTCTAATGAAACACTTATAATTAAAGGGATACTGTCATGGGAAAAAAAAAATTAAAAATGAATCAGTTAATAGTGCTGTTCCAGCAGAATTCTGCTCTGAAATCCATTTCTCAAAAGAGCAAACAGATTTTTTTTTATATTCAATTTTGAAATCTGACATGGGGCTAGATGTATTGTCAATTTCCCAGCTGCCCCAAGTCATGTGACTTGTGTTCTGATAAACTTCAATCACTTTACTCTTTTCACTCTAAAGGATCTCGCCCGCAATCCCTGCTCTGCTTACATTCAGCCCCTCTTTCTGGCTACTTTGTTTGTTGGGTCATTCAGCAGGAAACAGTTTTGCTAAAAGGATTTTAGGCAAGAAACCACAATAAAAACAAATCCTTTTGGAACATGAGCTCATGTGCGTTGTAAAACACATCCTGACAGACTGCATCCCTATCCAGTGAAGGAAAACAAGTTTATTGTGAATGCAGCCTTAAAAAATAAACAAGGGCTGCAGCAATTGAAAGACCTGAACTCAATTTTGCAAGCAAAAACGTTTTAATACATGACCTCTGTACTGCATTCATATATTGAAATAGTGCTTAAAGGGGAAATGCCCTCTCTAAAACCCACTACATTCTTCCCAACCACATTAACATGACTGCAAAAAGTTAAGTGGCCCCCCAACTGGCGGATAAATGCCTAGTTGCACGGTTTATTTTGGGTAGAGGGGTACTGTATATTCTTACTTACCTACATACCAAGCCAACCAGAGTTACAGCACCACAGACACTGGAAACCAATAAAAAGTAAGATGGATATTTATGTTCAAATGGTCATTGGGGTTTTTGACAGACCAAACTTCTGCTATCACTTGATTGCAGTATTCTAAGTAATACAGGGCCACCAGTGTTTCCTTTCATTTCTATTTGGCCACGTGTGCAAATATTTTTGTATGCAAACTGTTTGCACACAAAATTTAATTGGCCAAATTTAGTATCAAGAATGCTTGGGACCTGCGGTTTTCCAGGCAATGGATCTTTCTGTAATTTGGATCTCCATAACTTGAGTCTACTAGAAAATCATTTAAACATGAAATAAATATAGTAGACTTGTTTTGCCTTCACAAAGGATTGATTTTATCTTAGTTTGGATCAAGTACAAGGTACAGTAATATTTTTACAAAGAAAGAAATGGAAATTATTTTGAAAAAATGTAATTATTTGGATAAAATTCTATGGAGATGGCCTTCCTCTAATTCAGAACTTTATGGTTAATGGGTTTCTGAATAACATATTCCATATCTGTACTATAACATATATTTCCACACTAAATTTTGTGCAATGGATACAGAACTAGTGGAGAGTTTAGAGGGAACCATAAGGGCAGCAAAATATATAGAGGCAAAAAAAACTGTAAGAGTTCTGCTTTGTTGCTGAAAAAGCATAGCAGTTAAATTTAACAGAGAAATAAATTATTGCAAGTATTTCAATCAAACTAACAAACCATTCTAGGTAAAGCAAGACAGCAACTTTGGCTCATGAATAGATTTTCATAAATTTTATTTCTGAACCAACTAATTAGAGCTGTTACTTGTAATGTTGATAAGCTGCTGGGGGGAAATATCACTCCAACTTGCAGTGCAGCAGTAAAGACTGAATTGTATCAGGGCACAAGTCACATGACTAAGGGCACATAAGAAGCTAACTAAATGTCTAGCCCTATGTCAAATTTCAAAATTAAATATTTAAAAAATCTGTCTGCTCTTTTGAAAAATGGATTTCAGTGCAGAATTCTGCTGGTGCAACACTATTAATTGATGTGTTTTGAAATAACATGTTTTCACCCTGATAGAATCCCTTTAATATTTATTTAAATTGTAAACTAATGAGCCACGTGTATCCAGTTCAAAGCATTTAGAGAGAAATATGGAAGTACAGCCTACTTATATTAGAGATAGATGAAATTTAAAAATGTTTAGGCTATACTAACATTAAACATCAAATACAAGTATAGGCAGACAGACCTATATTTAGTCTTATTGGGAAATATAATGGGTCGTTTACAAAGGGCTAAAGCCAAGTGCAGGAGTGCTAAAGTTGTTACAAATGTGGCCGAATTTGCGCAATTCCCCGACGAATATATTTGCGAAAATTAGACAAAAAGAAACGGACACCGGCGTCAAAAAACGGACACCAGCGTCAAAAACTTGACGCCAGTGCCGTTTCGCAAATGTTTCGCTAATTTCACAAATTTTTCAGCGAAACGGCGCAAATTCGCCCATCACTACTCTGCACTAAAAGAGCATTAGAATTTCCGGGTTTAAAACCGGAAATTCGGCTCTTATTTACCAGGGGCGGCAAAAATGGCAACCAGGGGGGCGCTGCCGCCTGAGGCGAGTGCCTCAACTCGCCTCATTGGCGGAGCGCCCCTGCACTTACTTTGCAAACTGCTCAGAACAAGAATTCCCTTATGCCTATTATTAGTGTTTATTGTCAGTTCTCTTTACTAATTCATACCTAAAGTAATTCATATTATGTAGAAATAACTGTATAAATATATATATATACACACTCTTATTACTGTACATCACACACTTCCAGACTTGATCTTTCTGACTTTTGAAGATATAATGATATGAAGTGAGGCAGCTGGCAAGCCTCAGGTAGAAGTTGAAAGGATAAGTTGCTAAACCATAAATATGTTTAGGCAGCAGAATGAGAAAAGTATACAAGGGTGTGATGATCTTTACAAGGGCACATATTTATTCTGTATAATAGATTTATCTGTACAATACAGTTTCAGATAAAAGCAGCATATATTTAGCTAGTGTTGATGTTAGTTATGTTGCCTGGCAGTTGACTGGAGACCTGTATACATATATTGAGTATACAATGAAATGTATTGTACATTTGACTTTACTGCTGATTATTTGTTGTCAGCTCACAGAATGTCTTTTATCAGTAATCCTCTCTGGGTTATACAAGGTTGTTTTACTGGCTACTTTTGGATGGCTTCAGAAAACGTGTCACATGTCCTGTAGCCCATTTATCTCTTTGGACATGTTTTTTCCTTAGTATATGGAGAACAAACTGACATCAAACCTCTGACCTTGGGTGCTTGATAATGGGTTCAGTTTGTTCTGCCCGGCTACTTCCACGAGTCAAAAGTCAGCTGTAATATCTCCTCGTGCAGAAGGGGAACTCACAACAATGAATCACCCTGGGCAATATAATTACCTTTTCCTCTCATATTTGTCTTGAGCTATTGAACTTCTAAACCTAATCTTAAAGAAACACGAAGCGTCTGTTTTGAAGCAAGTGCAAAGTGCAAGGTCTGCATGTTTTGCCCAGAATGTATTGTATATCCTTAGAATTCCAGAGTTTTTGTGGTCATCTGCTAGGCTGAACAATACAACTAGCACACAATGTGGTGCCATTGGTTTAGAGAGAAACTGACACCAGAGATTAAGGGTCTGGCCACACAGGCAGATTTGGGGAGATTAGTCGCCCCGGCGACAAATCTCCTCTTTTTTGCAGTGACTAATCTCCCCGATCTGCCTTCCGCCAGCTAAAATGAAAATCACCTGGGGGCAGGCACTCGGAGCACTTCATTTTCCGAAGTCGCCCGTAACTGCCTCACGAGGAAACTTTGGGCGACTTCGGAAAATGAAGCGCTCTGAGTGCCTGCCCCCAGGCGATTTTCATTTTAGCTGGCGGAAGGCAGATCGGGGAGATTAGTTGCCGCGAAGAAGAGGAGAATGTTACAGGGCAACCCTTTTGAAATAAAAAAAATAACAAAAGTGGTATAAAGGTGATACCTTTATTGGCTAACAAATATAATCTTTTTAAAGTCTTTAAAAAAAACCTTTACATAAACCTTCACCTTCAAGCACTTTTTTTAGTTTGGTTGGTTTCCGATAGTTCACCAAAAATAAAGACTTTTCTATTTATGGCCATTCTTCTAATATTGAATTATAAAATGTAATCTTTCACCTTCTAAAGCATCTCTGGGAGGGGGTTACGGACTCTTTAACTGTTCTAAATTGATACATTTAGTTCAGGGGTAGGCAACCCGCGGCCCCTGGAGCCTCATGCGGCTCTTCATTCTGCTTGCTGCGGCTCGGTCTTGCGGCTTTGCCTATCATGTCGTCTATACAGCCCTCTAACCTGCTGGCGGCTTCTTGAGTGTGTGACCGTGGTAAGCTAATGGCGGTAAGGCGCCAGTAGGTGCAAGGACTGTATAGACGTCCCAGGAGTGACAGGCAAGACCAAGCCACAGCAAGATGATTCATCATGGTCCTTACCGCGGTCACACACTCAAGACAAGAGAGAGAAGATCAGCATGGAGCTTCAGAAACAGAAGTCACATTAAACAGATGAGAACACTAACATTTAATAGTGCAATTCTGTGTTTAATTTATTTCAAAGTAGGCCTACATATACACAATGTACTTATGTTTGTTGTATTCTGTTGTTGTAACAGTTAACATTAAAAAAAGTTTAACATTTTTAAAAGTTTATAAGCTGTGTTCTGTTTTGTGGCTCCAGACAATTTTTCTTTAGTGGAAGAGGGGGCAAAATGGCTCTTTTGTTAGTAAAGGTTGCTGACCCCTGATTTAGTTGATACATTTCTTATCTTTGTCCCTGCTGAGCAGAATCCATGAGTTTCATTAAAGGCAGCTGGTAGAATTGATACAATAGTTACTAATATGCCACAGATACTGCTGAGAAATGTATCAACTAAATTGTATCAACTAAATGTAGCAAATTGTAACAGTTCAGATGCTCCTGGTAGTGATGTGCGTGTCAGGGTTTTCCTGACCTTTTGGGGTCTTTTTATAGACCCGTGCGACCCGCCCGCCGATAACGTCACAAAAGGGGCAGCGCGAGCAGACGCGAACCCGGAAGTCAGAAGCAGGCATTTGAAGGTGGCGAGGAGCAGTGCGAGGTCGACCCGAACCCGCCCAACCCGCTGGTAAACCCGCAGGTCCCACGGTATTGGGTCGGCCCGCACATCACTAGCTCCTGGATCACTGAGCTGCCAGACTGAAACACTGAGACAGGAACATTAAATTTTAAGCTTACATTTTGGGAAAACAGTAAAAAATAAAAGCAATTCAAAAAAAGTCTTTGTTCGTGGTGAACAATCTGAAAACAACTTAACTGGAAAAAAGTGTTTGAAAGGGGAACAACCCCTTTAAAAATTTACCTTTTTCAATCCTTGCTCATTTTATATTTTTTATATCATTTACAAATGAAAGAAGTGCCAATCACATACATATACACCAAATTAAATGTAAATGCTCACAAAGCTATTTACATAGTTACATGCTTCTGTATACTTATACCAACAAACTACTGGTAGCTTCTGGTTCTCTGAATAAGGTGCAAAGTACAGGAAACATGGATGCAAGAGAGCCTTGGAATTAACAGCTGTGCTAAGGACTTATTACTTCCACGGTTACTTGTGCTTTTTTCACCGGCAACCGACTTGCAGAAATGGCATGTCCTCATGGCTTTCGGAGCACTTGCACAACAGCCAAAGTCTAAGAACCAGAGGGGTCAGGCAATTAAACAGTGAACTTGTTGTTGAAATGTTCTCCAGACAACTTTTTTACTATACAAATATATGTAATATTACTAGTAAATGAAAATAATTACAAGTATATACATACTTTTTCAAAACAAGAGGTTGCTGTAGAACATAAAATAAAAGTCTCTTTCAAATGACTTACCTGACAGCATGGTGGGCCAAGCTGACCGGCTACCCTAGGCAACTTGGACAGCCACCTTACTCCCACCCCCCATGTGCATGCATGTGGGCCCTGATGACTGATACATGCACCCCTCATACTACAAACCTACACACATGCACTGTAGCAGGGAGGGCAGGGGAGGGAGAGGAAAGCCATAGAGAGGAGGAAGGGGAGAGTGACTGATGGTGTCACGGTCGGCACCCTAAACCAGAACTAATGCCAAGCTCCCTGGTCTTGGCTCGGCTTCACCAGTAGTGTGACAGCCTTTGGCTTCGGGTGGAGCCCTCAGCGTACTCAGATGCCACCTGGACTTTTCGAGAGGAGCAAGGCGAGGAGTTCTGGCAAGCAAAGGGGCACGACTGTAGTTATACAAAGTCTTTGGACAGAAGATCACAGTACAAGACGTTAGGCAAAGGAGTAGTCAGGACAGGCCGGGTCGAGGCAGGCAGAGAGTAAACGTTATCAGGCAGACAAGGGTCAAACCAGGAAGTCAATCAGAGGGTTAATCAGAAGCGGTAGTCAGTAATCAGGCAAGGGTCAGAATCCAGAAATCAGAGTAGTCAAATAGCCAGGCAGGGGTCAAAACAGGAATCAAACAGGTTTCAGAATTAGCACAAGGCTCAGAAGCACCAGGAACAAATCCTATCACGGGCAATGATAAACTGAGGAAATGCCCTTTAAATACATTTGAATTTGGCGCCTCTCGCGCTGACGTCATTATGTCAGCGCGCCTGCGCCTTTAAATCATAGTGCGCGCGCGCGCACTAGGGAGCAGCGCGACGTGACGGGCGTCCCTGCCGTCCCCCCACTAGACCACCAGGTAAGTTCTTTACAGATGGGAGAGCAACAGAGGGGACTGAATGACTGAGGGCAATGAACTCAGACTAGGGATAGGCAGAAAATACTGCAGAAAAAGCTGCCTCCTATTGTTGCTCCCTAGCCAGATGCCTATTCTGCCCACCCCTAGTTTCTCCGTGCCTGACAGGTAAAAAAAAGTTGATAGAAAACTCTAAAATATCTACATTTAATTTATAAATAATTAACCAAATAAATAAACTTTACTGTTCTAGAGAGGTCTTTAGGGCACACAACCATATAAAAAAAAAATTATTTTTGACTAGTCTAGGGCACCATTATCTGCCAAAAAAAATACAATTTATCAGCGCCAATCTAAAATAAAAGGCTTCTTCATTGAAAATCCCATGTCTTCCATCTGCCTAAAACAAAATAGTTGGCCCATAAGTGAATGAGGAAAAGGCCTAGACTTGTACAATAGTTTTTGTTAGCATGCCCAGAGGAGAACAAGCTTATAATTGTGATTCAACATTATGGGAGGGGCTGTTCTTTATCAAAGACCCACCACAAAACACTCACAAGATGGACCTATAAAATTCATGGACTCTCGACCCATCAATGATTGGGAAAATATGTAGCTGAATCTTTCTTTAGTGCAGTCAGCTGATTTGCAGTCATAAGGAACAAGGATATTATTTTGTACAAAATTCCATTCCATGGCCTTGAAAAGAACTGGGAGACACTGTTCATAATGCGGCATTGTCTTTCCGTCTGCTTGCGTTCAATTAACTGTTGAATCATTAACAACATTACTACATAAATAGAAGCGTGTGAATTAGGTTTAGTCAAACTGCATTTATTTCACGCTTGCTTTAAAACACTAGAAAATGTGGGGCACTAAATTCATGGTTTTTTTGTGGCACCTTCTTAATATTGGCTATGTCACGTTCATTGCTTATCGTTCTTGAATTACAGATAATCTATAGAGAATTTGTCAGGTCTGTTTGGAAGTCTTTCATAAAGTAAAGGAGAGCCGCAAATTCATTGCAAAGTAATACAAGGCAGTTTAAGATTAAAGAAGAAATTGAAAACATTATCGTTATTCAAAGTGGGCCAAATGAACAATATATGAAACAGTAACAAGTCTTTCAAAAAAAACCTTTACATACACCTTCATGACTAATGCCTTACGCATTTTGTGTATGCATGTTATAGGCTATATGATATAAAGAAGCCTATGGTTAAGTGTCTTGGACACAAAATGTGTAAGGCTTGAGAGATGAAGGTTTAATAATGTTTGTACTTTCCTCTTGGCTTTTTTTTCTCTCCTCTGAGTGCCCAACACCAATTTTTTCCTGTTTCATTTATCAGTCCCTGGAGCAGAGAGTCTGGAGCTGGAGCACCAGGATCACTGGGTCAGACTTGTGAGTTCTTTGCATTGTGTGCATTCAGAGTCCATAGATCATTTATCAAGATAAACAATATACTTACTGTATGTTTATGGTACAAAATTTGTTAATGGGCAATGTTATACTTTTTTATTTACCGTTTCACCCTTGTCTAAGGGTCATAATTATGGAGAGGGAATGATTGACTTTAAGTTTAAATTTAAAAAATATTACAATATGTATTAGTGTATGGTGTACTGAATAAGCGACTGTGCAAGTTTGTATGGTAAGTGATGACCAGTAACAGTGGGGTGAGTATAAAAAAGCAAAACAACTGTATTCAAGGTCTCAAGTGATTCCTAACCCACACTGGTGGGATGTAGGTCCTTGCCTGCAATGGATTAGAGATCTTACAGACAGAAAATTGAAAATAAATTACAGTTTGTGCCTCCTTTTTCTGCAAATGAAGGTTATTACTGAAGATTCCTCTACCTAAATGTGAATTGAAAATAGTCAGTTGGAAGACTTGTATACCCCTTCAATCAAAACATAAAAAAAAAAAAATATGGGGCCACTGAAACTCCCTAGCATTGCAAGAATAAAATTATACTAATAATAACAATAGAGACAAAATGCTGGACAGAAAGCAGCAGATCTGAATGCTTCAATCAGTCAGTAACTACAGGGTTGTGGCTGCTCCCTGCTGAGGCTACAGCATAAGGTGCAAAGCACGAGGGGCAGAAATCCTGCCCACTGCTACACCCTGGCAGCACCTTGTTTCTAAAAGCATTTAATGTACATAAAAGATAGAGTATGCTTTACTTTTGTGTGTGTTAGGTGCAGTAGGCAATATCCTATAACAATTACAGGTAAATTAGATGCCATCTGGGCAGAATAATGAGCAAAGCCATGTCTTTTCTGTTATTCATTCCCATGACTAATGAGAGAATCAGGTATATTATGATTCTGGCAGAACTAATAGGGGACCAAGAATGGGCAGAGTCTCTCTCTCTCTCTCTCGCAATATATATGTAGAGAGAAAGATTAGGTGCACACCATAGACAGAATCAACACAAGCAATACAGAACATCACTCACAGGACCTGCTGAATCAATCTTACAAAGGTTTATTTTGCTCAACGTTTCAGTCACCCAAAGGGACCATTGTCAGGAGTCAAACAAGCTGTTTGCATGTACATGCAGTTTTTGGGTAGCTATGGTAGACAGGTTTAGCGTATGATCAGGAGCAAAGACAGAGACACCAGTCTCCAGGTAAAAACAGAGTTTTATTTAGGGAAAACTCTTCCCAACTTAAAGATACTGGCATATAGGAACACAGTTCATTAGCTCACCTTTAGATTCAGTCACCTGGTCACGTCTCCCTCTGCGTCCTGTAGTGCAGGCAGCACCCCAGCCCCTGTGGGAGTTACTAACACAGACAGACCTTCCCTTTTTGTGCCCTGCTTAGGCAGAACTTCCTAATACTCTCAGATTTAAATACTATTCCACAGGACAGCCTTACTGTGAAAAGTGAGCTCCAATATGCAAACTGGACCACTGGAATGGATTGCCTGTTCCTTCCAAAACGCTATATATACACCAGGGCCAGACAGCAAAATTCTTAAAAGGAAAACTATACCCCTCAAATAATGTAGGTTTCTATAAAAAGATATTGCATAAAACAGCTCATATGTAAAAACCCTTTTTTTAGCAGTATGTGCTATTGGGTAATCATAAATAGACAACTGCCATTTTAAAAAATAAGGGCCGTCCTCCTGGGATTGTAGGATTCACAGTGCACACAAACATACCAAACAAACCATACATGTTAGGTCTCACATGAGCCAATTCAGAAACGTAACTAGAGGGGGACGGGCCCTGGCGCAGGACACGCAGCCGGGCCCCCAGCCCCCTCCTTAGCCCGGAACTGGCCGGGAATTAGCGGCCCGTAAACTGCCAGGGCCCGCTCGCACCCCCTGCTCCCCCGGTAGTTCCGCCACTGAGCCAATTAACAGACAGAGTTCTGTCTTTTGCTTTAACACTTCTTCCTGTTACAGTTAGAGTGGCAGTACTTCTGGTCAGGTGATCTCTGAGGCAGCACACAGATCATCACGAAATGGTGGTTCAAGGCAAGAGATGTAAAAGGGCAATATTAACTATATATTCCAGTTTGATAAAATGCTTTAATATGCCACTTAATTTGATATAAACTATCTGTTGCTTAAATATTCATTTTGGAGGTAACGTTTTCCTTTAAACAGAGAAACCCTTCTCTGTTTAGGCACAACTCCCTTGCAGCTTACATCTCCCTCTATGGAAATAAATTAAAGGCAAAAAAATATATATAAATAATGAGTCCAAAAGTACCCGCACTCTTACCCCAAGTCCAATGGCGGGTGCTAGGTCAAATTGAGATGTATAGTGTGTACAGGGGGCCCGCACTCCGATAATTTTCCAAACAATTTTATTGAGTCATCACTCGTGTGTCCAACGTTTCAGCCCTCTTGGGGCCTTTATCAAGGATAAGGTGCAAGTGACAAAATTGTGATATATATACACACAACCCCCTTCAAAAAAGGCGTCAAAATGACGTCATAGATCCCTTATTGATGCAACCGGTGAAAACATTTCAAATAGTTAATTTCTCCCGCTAGATGTTGCTCTATAACATAGTAGCAT